>CM034315.1:55600948-56311383 GCA_019925795.1 Dendrobium chrysotoxum
CTTGATAACTTAAACTTGCCCACATTTACTGTGATGTAAAGTGGACGATTGTGGTCGGCAGTTCCAAGGAGTAAATCTTCGTCAGAGAAGGTAACCCCAGGGATTTCCTTAAAGTACAAAGCTTCTTCCTCGAAAGTTGAGGCTAATTGAGCTAAGCAAATCTCTGGGTCGAGAAGTGCTTTAATTAGAGTCTCCCTCATCTCTTTTGAAAGGATAAGGGCATCATAAATGCTCAATTTGGCGGGCAACTTCCTAAGATGAGCTAAGACATTGTAATCAACACTTGGAACATTAACGTTGGGACCCGGTGGATTTGAAAGAATTGGAGTTGATTGTTGAGCGGGGATTTGAATTGGATCATCAGAAACAACTTATTTTCCTTTATCCTGAGGAGGTAGCCTAGGGGGTAAGACCTTCCCACCACGTAGTTGTACTTGCACGACTTCATCGGAAGAACAAACTACAGGGGAGTCTACACTCTCCTTAGGCGATTGATTGTCATTATCTGAGCGAGAGTCCGAATCTGAAAAGTCTATCACGACAGGACTCCCTTGAAAGTTAATTTCAGGGGTTTCACTATCTGATAAGACATCAGATTCGTTTCTCTCTTGAAGAGTCAAATCTGGAGAGTTGAGTGTTTGAATTTCTTGATTGATCTTAACTTGTTCTTGATTATTTTCAATAGAAGAGTCATTTACATTTTCATTCTCAACATTAATCATCAAAATTTGAGCAGAAGGATCAGACTTTTTATTTAATTTTCGACCCTTTGCCTTTGATGGGGCAAAGTAAAAGTCAGATAATTTCAGTGGTGACAGAGGTTTTGAGCCACCATCAACCACTTGTACAGATCTCTCATCAACAAATTTCCTCTCTACAGAAAGTTCACTCTTTTCATTTTTATTCAGTACAGTAGTTCCTAAGACTACTGGAGAGGAAACTGTCCCAACGTCCTCCTGCGAAGCCTCGAGGTCAACCTCCCAGATCGGGTCCCGGGCTCTCTTCGGTAACTGTTGAGAAAGACGAAAAGATTTATTAATCGATTTTTTAAATGCCCGGGATAGTGCTATATCCCAACCATCTTCAATGGACAGAGAAGAATTAGAATTCATACCTGAGATAGATTTGACAGACCCCTGATCTGGATCGACTAAGTACTCCTTTGGAATTATAATATTACCTTGACGGAAGTTCTTTTCTAGCCAATCTTTGAAGACGATGCAGTCTTCGATTGTGTGGCCTAACATGCGATGGTAGGGGCAAAAAGTTGGGTCATCCTTCTTATTTGCCTCTTCCGGCTTCTTGGCCTCCGGCAATCGAAAATCTGGCTTCTTCTGAAGACTTTTAAAGATCTTTCTCACCGACTCCCTCTTAAATGGATATGTGCGAGCCAATCTCTCTTTAAAAGAAATCGGGTGAGAATCTCTTGTGGGTTGAGAAGTTACCTGAAAAGGGTGAGATTTTTGAGTTTATTGTGTTGGAGAATTACTGGACTGAACATTCATTGGTTTCTTCCCCTTATCAACAGCTGAAACTATTGCTGTTCTCTTTTCAAAGGACTTCAATGGCTTGCTAGCTTTCTTTTCCTCAGTAGAATCCTTCAGGAATGGCATTTTGGAAGCCTCTTCCTGTAGATTACTAGCCTTATTCAAAAGTTTTTCAAAGATTTTGATAGTGAAACCCTTCAGGAGAAAAGCAATAGGCCCGTGGATGTTCTTTAAAAGAATCTCTACTGCATGTTGCTCTTGCAACTGGGGTTCACACTTCATCGAGAGATTTCGCCATCTCAAGATGTACTCGGCCAAAGACTCTCCCAGTTTTTGTTTTTCGATGACGAGATCACCAACGGTTACACGCTGCTGAGCTCCTGAGAATCTCTTTAAGAATAGACTCTCGAGCTCTGTGAATGTTTTCACTGAACCATTAGGTAGATCTGCGTACCACTCAAAAGCAATACCGGATAGACTACTCATAAACTGGCGAAAGAGTAGAGCATCTGACCCTCCTGCGTTGCAACAACTCGCTCGGAAGTGGGCCAGGTGCTGTCTTGGATTTTCTAACCCACTGAAAACTTTGAATGAAGGTGGCACAAAGCCTTTGGGATAAGAAACTGAATCATATTCTTCAGGGTAAGGTCTACCCTTTGGAATAGATACAGTCCCTTGAGAATGGGCTAAGGCCTCCCTTACCTGGGTTTCGATCATCTGGTGGATATCTTTGTCGGCTGGAGAGGTTGGGGAAGCAACCTCTGGAGTTCTAGGACTTGATTCTATTTTCCTGCTGTGCTCACCCACTGTATGTGTTGTAGGTTGCAACTGCTCGGATTGAGATTGCTGTGCCTTGATCATCTGATTTTGCATCTGTTCCATTCTGAGCATCATCTGTTCAATTTTGTTCTCCAGACTCTTGATGTATTCATCTTTCTCATTCAATTTAATTGATCCATCAGAGTCTAAATCTACTGCTGCAGAGGCTTCTTCTTTACCAGATCGGTATCTTGAAGGCTCAGCATCTTTATTTGATGCTCTGGTCTCAACCATACAAATGTTCCCAACTGAATCTTCTTCCATCAGATCATCTGCTTCTGGATCAAAGGCTTCAATTGCCTTGTTTTTGAGTATGTCCCTTATTTCTTGTACCACCTCATCGACCGGTCTACCCTCAATTGACTCGAGATCGATTGGTAGGTACCCTTTATAGTTAATCATCTCTTCAAATTCCTCATCTCCGAACTGGGTGAGGACCTCTTGGATTTTCAAATCATCAGCAGTAGGTTCTGTCACCAACTGATCTAACATCTCTTGATCATCCTCAAGTTCTGTCCCCTCCCCTCCGACTGTCCCAGGGTCGGTAGTCGTGAGGGTGACATCCTCAACAGGGTGAGGGATATCTAACCTAACAGGTGACGAAGGAGTTTGACTTGTAGGAACTCCAACATCAATCTGAGGAGAATCCTCACATCCCTGAATAAGGAGTCGGGGGACCTTAACAGGTGACTGGACTGGTAAATGAACTGATGCCTGAACTGGTGTCTTAACTGGTGTCTCTCTAATCTGAATCCCAACAGCTCTGCCTATCTTCATTGGCACATAAGGTTCATCCAAAGGTATGGGCCTCTTGCCCTTAACATCAACTGGTTGTAAATCTTTGACAATTTCTTTTGATTTGGCTATCATAGGGGCCAACTTTGAGAATCTTGAAGGGGGAACTGGAGGTCTACCACTGAGAGGGTGACTCCTACCAGACCCAGTTAAAACTATCTCCTCAGTTTTGGTAGTTGGGAGACGAGGCACCCAATGATATCCATCCACTAACACTGAGGCAACTGGTTGCTTAACAAACTTTTTATTTCTCCTCACTGGTTGAGGAGTCAGGTTTCTTGCTTCAGACTTTTCTTCTTTTAGAACTTCTTTCTCAAGCTTGTGTGAGATCACCCCCTTCAGGTGTCTCACATATTCTTCTTTGGTTTGACCTATCTCAGCAGCACAGGTATGAATGATGTTCCTTAACATCCTGGTTCTCAAAGTGTTCTTCTCCTTAGTGGTTCTCTTAACAGTATAGTCGACTGGGCTAGGTGGAGAGCTAGCAATCCGTGTGACTCTCTCCTCCCCTGCAGCAGCTGCGAGGGGGTGGAAACGACTCCCTTTCAGGAGCGGAGAAGAGGCAGGGATAGGCAGCTCCTCAGCAGCCTCAGGCTCAACTAGACTCAGGGCTTTCTGTTCAGCTATCTTCCTTGACTTGGTAATTTTCTTCCTTATCCTTCTTAGGTAGTTCTTTCTAGCACTCTTAGTGCCAAAAAGTGCTGCAGAACTAAAAGACCCTTTCTCAACAGTAGATTTCATTTCAATTTTCTTGTCCTCACTTCGGATTGAGGGTACAGAAGGTGTAAGGGTAGCACCTGCTGCCAGTTCCAACACTGGGGGAAGGTCACTCGTAGCTCCCACAGCTAGTTCAACTACTGGACCATTCTCGCCCTCAGCAGCGAGATTGATGATTGTTCCACCATTAACAGACAGTTTAAGAGTCTTGAAACCCATCCCAAACTGAATCGCACTGCTATGAATTAACTCTTCGACTTGGAGGTCTCGGTCAATAGAGAACAAAAGTTTCCCAGCCATTGCAGAAGATTTGATTGTCTGAAATTTGAAAGAGAAGACTTGAATCAAACTTTTGAATTTGAATTTTGACAAGAAATTTTCTATATTTTATCACATAAATCGAATTATAGGAACTGTAATCCGATATATAGTGATAAAGTATAGATATCAATTTTGACTTGAAGAAAATTTGAATTTTTGTTGTATATGTTCAGTTACAAGAGAATGTTGTAAAGAACGTATAACAACAATGGTCTGGATTTGATTTGAAAGGATTTGACGGGGGTTTGAAATTTTGAAGATTGAAAGATTTTCTTTGACTATTTGGAACCAATAAGTCGGATTTGATTTCAACTTAATAATTAACAAAATATCAAAGAAAATCAAGGAATTTTGACTCAACTCTCTTATCCCACTGATTAGGCTAGGGATAAGATGTCAGAGGTGTGACTTGATGGAAAGACTAGATGATTAAATTTGAATCAGGAAATAGTACATGTTATACTACAAGAGGATGTTGTAGTAGTACATGTGACAGTGAAAATTGAATTTGAATTGAAAGGGAATTTAAATGACTCAAAAATCCGGCAGCATCTCCCCTTATTTTTGAAACTCGAAGTGTTGAACATATGTTCAACATAACGGTTTATAAACCTATAAGAGGAAGATTCTAGGAAATCAGCCTGACTCTTTCATTCTGATGAGTGATTCAGAATGGAATGTCAAGGACTGAAGCGACCGGAGAAGTTGAAAGTATCTTAACTATATACAACTACATTCGTAGAATATATAGTTGCAATGATTATTATGACTCGAAAATAGATGTTTGAAAAATTTAAAATTTCGGCAGCATCTCCCCTTATTTTGAAACTCGAAGTGTTGAACGTATGTTCAACATAACGGTTTACAAAAACAGGGGGGATGTTATAAGCTAACCCGACTCTTTCGTTCCGACTAGTGATGCGGGATTGAAATGTCGAAGGTTAGATTAACCAGAAAATTTCAAACTTTAGATTAAAATTTGGAAGAGGAATCTATATCCTATCACACATATTGAATTATAGGAATTACAATCCTATATATAATTATAGGATATAGGAATCGTTTGAGATTTGAAGACAATGAAATTTTGCTAGACAGCTGAAATTATGACTTTGAAGTTAAAGAAATCTCCTGTAAATTGTGAAACTTAGCACGCTATGATTTATTCGCATGCGAGTTTGCAACATATGCAAAAAGATTTTGACAAGCTTGGCCTGACTCTTTTGCTCTACCAATAAACTTGGAGGCAAAATGTCAAAGCCCGGCTTGGAGGGAGGTTTCCTACACTCACCTCTCTTTTCACATGTCTTAATTGAGTTGGCCACACTCACCCAAGGAAGAAATGGGTAGAGGGACCAACAGAAGAAAGGTAGTCAAAACTACCGATGCAATAAAATTCGTAGCGCTATTAAAGATGGAGAGAGAGATTATCCCCAGCGGAGTCGCCATTTTTTGTTTGATTGAAAAATATAATTTTTGAAAAAGGTTTAATTTTCTTTGGGAAAGTTAAATTTCTAGAATTTTGATTTTATAATCGAACACTTATTATGAATAATATATCACCTCGAAAGATGAACATATCGTTCCCTAATAGGTTCAAATTACAAATCTTTGAATTTATCTGATTATCGTAATCAAACTCAAGGAGAAATAACATATGATCTTAAAAGATCAAAATGATGTTAAATCCAACGTTTAACTACAATAATCTAGTAAAGAGATCATTAATTTCATAATCAAGATCACGATAATAGTACGATATATCTTTCCAAGGAAAGAGGATATCGTCTGTTATTGATCATTTGAAAATGATGATAATGATCATTGACTTTTGCATTTTCCAAAGATAATTAATTAAAATTTTGAAAAGCTTGATTTTGAGAATCTGGTCTGGGTTTCTAAATCTCCTACGAGCGCAAGCCCTCGTAGTTAATTAGATCGTAAGAAACCAGAAATTTCCTACAAAAACTCTCGATTAAAATAGCGATACGAATTTTATTTAAGAATTCAAAGCTTGATATCAAAGGAGGTAGGGATTGGAATTTTCAAGTGGGATTGGTTTAACGTTGAAGACTTATTTCTAGAGTCAAAGGAAGAAGAGTAGGAGGTGCCTTGAGATTCTGAATTACTTCAGAAACACCTCAAACTATCCTAAGTGTTGGGCTTGAATTAGATTGAAAGAGATATTTAGTTTGAATGATCAATTTTATTAGAAAGTGAGAATTAGATTCCCGGAAGGTTGAGGTCTTAGGATTGAACATATGCCTCAGAACCTAAGTCTAAAATTGGGTACTGAAAACCAGTGACCCAGAACCTAGCTAATGCAATGCAATTCTGGACTTACCCCGGCCTGGATTGGGGAGCCAGCTAAACCACCTAAACGCTTTAAAACCATGAGTCAAAGTCTTTTAAATGTAGAGTAGTTAGGGACATTGATTAAGATTGGTTTAAAGAATTGGGGTCGACATCTAGAGCAGATCCTAATTGACCCCTTAACATATGTTGGGTTAAATGCTTAAGCTAGAAATGCAATTAAAGATTTAGACTCAATTTTTAATTTATATCTAATGCAATGCATGCTAGTTGACTCGATGAAATGCTTAAATCAAAATGAAGCAGTTTAAAAATCAGGCTTAAAAATAGATTTTATCTTAGAGATTGCACAACATCCACTTGGACAGAACTGCACCCTAATAGGTCAGGTGGTCTGCCAAAACCCGCAGGCGGGGAGGTGCCTAACAAGGTAGAGAAAAGTTCAATATGATGCATGAAAAACTCCCGGCGAGTCCGGGCTTACTTCTTAAGAGCGTTAGAGTTTCTATCTGAGCTTAAAAATTTTAATTTTGTTTAAGTAGAAAAAGTTTATGACCGTACCCTCACGAGCCTCCGATCGGGTTCCAGGCTAAATCAAATACGACATGCAAGAGCGCCAAATAAACTATTAAAAGCATGCTGGTCCTTAATCGCAATCAACACATCAATCAAATTAATTAAATAATTAAATCAATTAAATAAATATTCAAAATAAAAGTCCATGTGGCAAGTGCCACTTAATTATACAACCCAAGGTCTGCAGGAAAGTAAAGTGGCCGGGTACCACTGACTACAACCCGGATTCTACTCTTAAGACTCAAGTGACTTTGAGATTTGAGATTCTTCTCGTTCTTCACTTCTTCGACTCCTTAGAACTCCTTGGATCGTCGGGTCTGGATATCCAAATGAAAAGAAACTCCCCCTATATAGGGGTGTTATCTTTTCCCTTTGGATATTTGAAATTCATCCTAATTTGGATCTCCAAATGGATAGGAACTCTCCCCTAAGGGATGTTCCTTCCTCTTTGGATTCCAAATTGGATGTTTAAACATCTCAATCTCAAAGTACTTTTAAATAATACAACTCAAAATCAAACCAAATTACATTAATGAGAATTAAAAATCTAGACTCAACAACCTACAAGGTTATCCTAATAATCAACAGTTTAAAAATATCCCAAGCAGTTATATATTTGAAATTTTAAAAAATGCTCAATCACAGCCACGCTTGGCCATGCTCTTTTAATTTTAAAGGGGGTCTTAGCAGTTTTCTGGAGCACCTGTGCAATTTGATAATTATAATTTTGCCCCCTTTAATTTATGCCCTGTATGAGCATGGCCACCTGCATAAGATTGAATTAGTATAAATCGTTCCTAACCTAAGGGTAGATCTATCGTACAATCAATCACATCACAGAGTGCAGTAAATAAGTAAACGAACATATCAATTCTACTACTAGCAAACAACATGCAGTAAAAGCTCGAAAACCCGGCACAGAGCAGAAAAGTAAACACCGGCCTAGCCTAAGACTAGAGTTGGTTGTCCTAGCAAACCATCTAAGGTGTGTGTAGGAAGCTGTGTGGTTTTGATATGTCCTAGATAGACATTTGATTGAAGTTGTTTGAGGTTCAAGTTGGTTGAAGGTTTAAGGGAAGACTTAGGTTAAAGTTTAAATCTTAATGATTTAAAATTGATTTTAAAAATAATTTTGATTGTTTGTTGGATATCACCTTTGTTGCACACCGAGGCCGTGAAGTTTATTTCACCTTCCTTGGGGCTAATTTAATAGCCTCGTAGGCCTGGGTTACCTAGTGGTACCCGATATAATTAAGTGATTTGAATTTGATTAAGGTTTGAAGGTTGATTAAGTTTTAATTAAGATTGATTGGTTGCTGGTTTTAAGTTCAAATTGATGTTTTCTGGAATTTTTGACAATTTATTGAATTTTGGAATATTTTGAATTATTTTAATGATTTAATTAAGGGGTTAAAAATTGACTTTTTGATTTAAAGTATTTTCTGGAAATTTAATATTTTATTAAAATACTAGACCTTAATACGATCAGTTAGATAGTAAGTACACTGAAATTGGATTTTTCTGGATTTTATTATGAAGGTTTGAAGTTTTGACTTGATTTTGAACTAAGTTTGACCAAAAGTTGACTTTTTCAAAATTGATTGATTTCTGGAGACTTAACATTTTTAATAAATATTAGACCTTAAGATGAGTTGTATGCCTTTGAGTTTGCTCAATTTGGAGTTTATTTGAATTAGTTATGAATTTTTGAAGTTTTGACAATTATTGAATTTTTTAAAATTAGTTTAATCAAGACCCTTTTTATGATTTGAATCCAAATGACCTCCAAACTTCTTGAAATCAACTCCAAAGGTCAGGAATAATCTAAGGAGTGATCTCCAAGTGTTTGAGAAATTTTTGGAATTTTTTAATTATTTTTAATTAATTAAATTAATTAAATATTAAATTTCAATTAAAATTAAATTAAACTTAATTTTGAAGTCCAGTCAAGGGGCTTGTATTTTTTATTGATTAAGGGTTCAATTTTGGTCAGTTTGAGGGGTTGTGTGTAATTTTTGGATTTAAATTTGATTTATTAGAATTTTTGAAAGCTTAAATGGCTTAATTAAGGTTCAAATTTGATTAAGCTAATTAAGGGGCTTAATGATTTCTAAAGTCAGTGGGAATTTTTCTTGAGGCTGAGCATGTCACTAAGTTTAAATGGTTTGAGTTTCAAGTCAATGGAAAATAAATCCTAATTATGGGAAATATTCTAAGTTCTCTAAACAAAGTCCTTAATTATTGTCCTTAATAATGTTACTAGGTTAATTGATTGCAAATCAAAGTCACTAACCTTTGATATAACATTCACATGATATGCACAGATTAAATAATCAAACCTAAATCTAAGAAAGCCTTAAATTAAGTGGTGTGTGTATGTCCTTAAGCATACATGGATTAACATAACGTATGTAATTAGAAACAAGATTAGAGAACAACCAAAATATGATTGTTCACTAATCATCCACATTAATTCTATTCAATCAAGTTTAACCTATATTTGAAATTCCAATGGACCTCTCAAATTAAAGATTTAAGTAAATATAATTTTTGAAATAGCTTTGAACTATATATATAGACATATATTAACATATATATATATATATATACAAATTAGTTTTGAAATTAAAATAATTTAAAAATATAATCAAATTAATTTTAAAATTATTGAGAGGACCTCTGATTTAATTGGAAATATTTTTTGAAAATAAAATTTAATTTTAAAAATGCTTAATATAATATTTAATATAATATTAATTAAGTATTTAAAATATTGGAACTATTTAAAATACTTAAAATAGAAATATTATAAATTTAAATTAATTATTAAGGTTTAAATATTTAAAATATATTAACTGATTTAGAATGATTTTAAAATAGGTTTATTTTAAAATTAAGAAATTAAATTTATTTATTTAATTAATTAATATTTAAAATAGCCAAATAAATAATATTCAAAATTACTTAAAATACAGAAAACATTTTAAAATAATTTTAATTTTAAATTAAAGGCCTTGAAAATCCAAGCAATTTGATATATTATATTGATTTTTTTGGTTTATATTTGATTTATAGCATTTTTTTGAAGTTCTTAAGGTTTAAAATATATTTAAAATCAATTAAAATATGTTTAATTAGTCCCTGGCGGCGGGATGTCCACGCGGCGGCTTCTGATTCGTTCAAGCAGACCGCGGAGGTGGCGGCGGGCATTTAATGCCAATGATTGGATGGCGGCGCTCACGCGGTTTTAACTTATCCGCGTCAGCGCCCGCCATCCACCGTCCGATTCTGCGCTGTCTCGGATCAAAGGCCAGGATCGAGCCAAACGGGAGATTTATCCGGCTGGAACCCACGCGCGGTCAGATGAGACGCGAAAAATCAGGATCAAGACCGTTGATTGTAAAATCAACGGTCCAGATCCTGTAATACTTAAACAGAGCGTAAATTAAAGCCCTAATCAAAGAAATGGCTCAAACAAGAGATCGGATAGCCCGTTTGACTTGAAATTTTAAACCTAAATAGCTTGATTGAACAGAAATGTTGTGGGATGCCTTTTATAGCTTAAGGAACGCTAATTAAATAATTAATTAAAGCTAAGTGTATTAAGCTAGGGTTAAGGATTTTGAACAAACTAACCGTTTGATTTGCGTATTTTTGGGTTCTCTGAATTTGTGGTTTGTCCACGTATAATTTTGTAGAAGACCCCTTGAACTTTTGACGCCTGGATGAAGAGCTAAATACTTTGAATGTATTCAGCCTTTTGCTCGCCGGAAAGCTCGTCGGAGATGGTTTTGGCCAGCTGGATTTAAGTAGGAAGGTGTATAGGAGTCTCTGGGGAGCTCAAAGAACCTGGGGGCTAGGTTTGGAGAAGCTTTAAGAGTGAGAGAATGTGTGTGTTAGAATGAGAGCTCAAAACAAGGTATTGCCCTATTCAAACATCTCCAGGTAGTTTGGACGACCAAGATTGCTTTGGTTGTGTTCTAGGATGCTGCCAAATATCCCAGGGGTTGTTGGGAGCAGGAGGGATCAAAGGACACAAGGACAAATGACATGTAAAGGTCATTTTGTCCCTTTGTGTCCATGTGGAATGATTGGGAGCTGTTTGATCTTAATCTAAGGGCTTGGAATCGTCCTAAGAATGTTCTGGAAAGAGTCTTAAAAGCTGGTGTTAAAAGGAGTTTGAGTTAAATAGGTTTAATTAAGGATTTGAGTTGCTTGGAGGCTACTTTGACCCACCATTGACTATTTGACCAGTCAATGGGTCAAGGTGGTTGATGTGGCAAATAGAGGGAATTCAATTTGCTGGTGAAGTGATTTAAGAGAGGATTAGAGATTTGCAAGTGGAGATTTGAATATATAAAGTGGATTTGACCAAGTCAAATCAAGGTAATTTGACTTCAAACATGTTTGAACACACTTGAACCTCTCTTTGATATAAGCTTAAAGATTTGGAGATTTAGAGAACTTGAATTAGATGGTTAAGTTGATTTTGAGTTAAATGAATTGAGTTTGACTAGATTTGGGTCTTAGTTGACCTGGTCAACTATTGATTGGGTTAAGTGTTCAATCAAACTTAAATCCCTAAGGAAGGTGATTAGATTAATTTGAAAAGATTTGAAATTGATTCAGGATTTGATTCAATGTGCAAAAACTTGAGGGTTAAAGTGGTCAACTTAGTTTGACTTGGTCAAACTAGTTGACCTGAACCCAGGATTTGGGCTGGAATGATTCAAAATGAGGTTTAAAGTCTGATAGAAGTGGTTTGAGGGTTTAAATAGGTCATTTGGGTCAAATCACCTATTTAAACCCTTAATGGGCTTAATAGGTCAACTGGGTTGACTTGGTCAACCAAGTTGACCCAGGGTCAAGGTTTGAACTGGAACGGTTTGAAATGATGAATGGGGTCTAGTGGAGGTGGTTTCAGGGTCTGGAAAGGTTATTTGGTCAAAATGACCTATTTGGGCCCTTAATGGGCCTTTAGGTCAAACCTGGTTGACCTGGTCAACCAGGTGGGTCCAGGGTCTGGAGATAGGCTCAATAGATTTGAAATGACATTTGGAGACCAATGGAGGTGGTCCTAAAGTCAGAGGAGGTCATTTGGTCAAAATGACCTGTTTTGACCCTAAAGGGGCCTTCTAGGTCAACTAGGTTGACTTGGTCAACCAGGTTGACCCAGGGGCTGGTTCTGGGTTCAATGGGTTTGGTTTGACATTTGAAATTTGCTGGAAGTGACTGCATTTGATTTGGAGGTCATTTGGTTCAAGTGACCAGTTACACCCCCACAGGGGTATTTTGGTCATTTTGACCCCTAGTCAACTGGGGGTCAAATTGAGTCCAACAAAATGCAGTTTAATGCTCAATAGGTCATAATCAAGGGTCTGGAGGTGATTGGAGGCTTTGGAGAAAGCTCCAGGGTCAAAATCCACTGGGTGGTAGGTCCAGTGGCATAGATTGTAAATATTTGAAGGTTTTACAGCCTTTGGATTTTAATTCAGTTTCTGGGGTTAGAGATCTTAGAATGAGCTCAAATTTGAAGGGTTACCTCTAGAGACATGTCATATCAGTGTGGAACTGACAGATCTTGAATCAGAGGTCATTTGATAGGGTTTTAAAATGTTCAAAGATTTGCTGGAAAAGGCTTTCAGGACTTAGATCTTTGACCTTGAATTTGAATCTGGAAATCTGATTTTGAGCTGGATTTTGAATTTGAATGATTGGATTTGAATTACCTAAATCGTTCATGACCATTTAGAGATCATAAATGATATGATAGGATTAAAGTTTGATCAAAGATAAAGTAAGGGTTTGAACTAGAGTTTGGATTTTGAACTGGATTGAATTCTAGATTTTGCTCAGGGTTTGAATTGAGGATATGGATTAAAGTCTGATTTGTTCTAGATTTTGAATATATTTGAGGACTGGATAGATCTAAGATCTAGGAGGATCCTAGGACCTAAATTGATTTAGGGGAAATCCCAGGGTCCAGAGCAGATCCTAAGGACTGAAGTCTAGGAAACTCCTAAAGTTTAGGAAACCCTAAAGTCTGGGATTTAGAAGGTTCTTAGGATCTAGGATAGATCTTAAAGTCTGGATTCTAGGAAGATCCCAGGCTCTAGATAGATCTGAGGTCTAGGAGAAACCTAAAATCTAAACTAATCTAAAGTCTGGTAGAATCCTAGGGTCTAGAATAGATCCTAGGGTCTGAAGTCTGGAAAGATTCTAGAGTCTAGAAGCCCTAGGGTCTAGGATCTAGAATAATCTTAGGATCTAGAAGAATCCTAAGCTCTAGATAGATCTAGGAGAATCCTAAGGTCTAAGAGGATTATATGATATAGAATCAGGTAGAATCCTAGGGTCTGGAATAGATCCTAGGGTCTGAAGTCTAAGAGAATCCTAAAATCTGGATTTGTCTTAAATTGTATTGATCTGGGGTCAGGATTGATTTGAAACTGGATTGATCTATGATCAGATTGATCCTAAGGTCAGAATTAAATCCTAAGGATTGAAATGATCCTAAGGTCTGGATTGGTCCTACTGACCTCATACAAAAATGAGGTCAACAAGACCTTTCCACTCTTAAGTGTGGTTTTTCTCTCTATAAGGAAAACCAGCCACTCCACTAGAAGTTACTCAATATCCTCTTATCTTTACCACAAAAAAATTATAAAAAATAATTTATACTTAACATAAATAGGATCAGGCATCACAGTGCTCGACAAGGTGGCAATATGACATAATATAACAAACTAGCACCTCAATGCTACTTAATGTGCTTTGTTATGGCTTTGGGTATACCTGGTATAACTTTGGTTGATCTGATGTAATGTTTTGCTAACTGAGTGTAATGCATCTTTTCTCTAAGTACTCCACCATGGTGTTGCAAAAGATGGGAGCTACTGTGCATGCTTACATCATCCGATGCTATGGTGCATTGAAGGTTGGTGCTTTGATGTTAAATTATATGTAGTTTTTCTTGAGGCTTTTGCACTAAGAATTTTACGATGCTATGATGCTATATAGTGCTTTGGTGTTGACCATTGTTCTTCTAGGGTGGCATTGTAATGTCCTATTCTGGCACTACGGCGTTGAAGGTGCCGGGATATTGATAGTTCTGATGGTTTACCATATGTTCTTAACTTTATAATTTTTGCTCTTTTTTGAGATATTACTATGTAATATTAACTAAAATATGAATCTTTACTGAAATATAACACAATTAAAATGCATCATAATTTTTTCTTAAAAAACTCCCCTCAGCTTAAATCTTGGTTATTCTCAATAAATTGTGTTTGCACCTTTGATCAACTCTTTATTAAAAAAAAAAAGAAGTTGAAAATTTTAAATGATTAAAATGCAAGATAGTAAAACACTATTTAGATGTGAATTATAGTGATCAAAGTGAAAAAAATTAATTTAAATAACCATAAAAAGCATCTTGAGGGATCATCTTCATTAATATGAGTAATTAAACTCTATACCTACAAGTATAAAAGAAATTGGACTTCTGATTTAGAATGAATGGTTTATTATTTAGAAATTGGTCAAATATAATTTAATTTTTAAATTCATTTATAAACCTTTCATATAAAATACCTTACTTACACTCTCCATTTTAAAATAAATGTTAGAATCCATTAGTAATTCATCATCCTCATATACTAATTTTTGTTGTTATTGTAATCATTTTTTTTTACTTTTTCTTTCTTTCTTTTGATCTTTTGTTTTTCATTTCTTTCTTTTAATGCACAATAGTAGTAAAATGATGATCTTGAATATCTCATTAACTTTATTCCTTCAAGTGATCCTAAATTTTAATTTTATATGGATTATACAAGTACTAATTCCATACTTAAGTTTATAACTGATTTTATAAATTAACCTAAGTACTTTATTTTCTTACATTTAGTTATTCAATCTTGTAATCAATAGTCAGTGCTTTGGTGTTATAGATCTTAAGTTAAATGTGTAGCATAAACTTAGTTAATTTTCCTTAGTTGCTTGGGATGATTTTAAATTAAAAATTATTATTCTTTGTTCATATAATTTAGCACCTATAGTTTTGTATTATTCTTAATTTTAAGCAAATTTTAATTTCAATTTTTTTGCTGGTCAAATGAACCATTAAAGTGTAATTATAAGAGGACATTCCAACAGTTGAGCAAATAGAAAATATAGTTAATGAAAATTTACATAAATAACATTTGTAGCAAACAAAAAAAAATACTAAAGTTAGCAAAAACTAATGCTGATATGGGTTTTCCACAAATAGACTCATCCTAAATGTAATGCTCTTTGAAATGTGAAGGGTAGTTATATTTTCTTTGCTACATGTCTATCCCGCAGGTAACCTAATTTGACATCCCTTATTATCACTCCCTACTCTCCTCATAGAAATAGGGAACTCCTACCATCTACTTAGATTTGTAACCTGATGTCTTAATGACCTGGGGGTATGGGCATGCTATCTACTTGAACTAGGTTGACTAATAAAGTGGGACTTAATAGGTCCCACCTTCTAATCATCTCCTCCCTCCTTAAATTGTTCAATTTTTTGCTTAGTTAGAGTGGAAATAGGAAAATGTTTCTCCTTAGCTAAGTCGCCTAAAACTCCAATGGCTAGTCGCATATAGGGAGTACACTAAGGAGGAGTGACCTAGACCTAAAGAGGAGGAGGCCCTAATGACATACATCAAATAATAGTAAATTAACTTACAATCATCAATTGAGTAACCCACTTGGATAGCATAGTGTAAGATTATCACTATAGGAAAATCTATTATTACCGTCGAATTTTTTTGGCGGCAAAATTTACGTCGGTAACATCAACACCGTTACCAGTGGAATATGTGCAGTTAAGTTAAAGGTGCAATTTTTGGCGCAATTTTTTCTACTGGAACACCAACGCAAATTTTGCCGGCATTTTATTAGAATATTAAAGGTTTCTGGCGCATATTCTGCTGGTATTTATCAACGAAATTACAGGAAAATATTGCACCGACTTACATAAACATGACAAAACAATACCGATGTAATATCCATTGGTAAGATAATCGACAGAGAATCCACTAGAAATTACACCGGTAAATGCCCTACTTCAGTCGATCCGCCGCCTGACTTCTCATTTCTTTCCCTCTCTCGCGTCTGAGAGCTGCCCCGACCAAATCCACTTCACTTTCTTTCCCTCTCTCATGTTTGATAGCTACGCTGATGTCGTGCATTTGTTTCCCTCTCTTTGCTCAAGTTCGATTGAGAGATGCCCCGACCCAACTAGTGACATTTCTTTCCTCATGTCAAAGAGGTTCTCCGACCAAACCCTCGCCAACTTTCGCCAAAAGTAGCGCTGAACACCACTGGTAAGAGAAGGTATTATCTCATGACCTTGAGTTTGGATGCTCTGACTAGACATTTGCAAGAGAAGGTATCTTGGTGTATGACTTTTGTTTTGTTATTAATGTTCTCACTAAACATTTTCAAGAGAATGAATCTTAGCGTATGCTACTGCTTTTCTAATGGATGTTCTCACTAGACATTTGTAAGAGAATGTATCTTTGTGTATGCTTTTAATTGTTTTTGTTATGGATGTTCTCACTAGACATTTGTAAGAAAATTTATCTTAGTGTTTGCTCTTGATTTTAGTTGTGGATGTTCTCACTAGATATTTACAAGAGAATATTGTACCTTGGTGTATGCTTTTTGCTGATGATATTGTTCTTGTAATTGATAATAGTGGAGAGGGAGTTGAAGGTAAACTTGATTTATGTAGGTCAACCTTAGAGTCTAATTGTTTTCACATAAATTGATCTAAAATTTAGAATATGGAGTGTATTTTTAGTAGTAATCGACCTAGTTGAGGGATTGTGACTTTGGGAGATGGAGTCATTAATAAAAATACACATTTTTTATATCATTGATCTATTTATGGTGAAATAGATGGGGATATTATTTATAAAATTCAAGTTGGATGGTGGAAATAGAAGAATGCATTGGGCGTTATTGTGTGGACATAGAGGAATGCATTGGGCATACTTGATTATAGATAGGATATGAAAATAGTATATATGTGTGAAGGTTGGATCAAGTAGCTCTAGTGGAAGATAAGATTAGAGAGAGTCACCGACGTTGGTTTGGTCACTTAAAATGATGGCCTTCCGAGAAGGCTAAGACTCTTTATTCTTTTCCTTCAATAAATGTTACAACATTATCTAATATATACATATTATATGTTGGTTATATTATTGATGAAAGTTTGATAGGGATGTTAAGCCCTTATGAACTAGTTTCGAGGCTAACCAAGAGGGGGGGGGGGGTGAATTGGTAGTTTTAAAAATTTGTAGGCAAATGATGATTTAGAAAATATTTTTGAATATTTTAAAATGTTTACAGCTACGTGATGATGTGCAGATGATCAAAGATAACAGAATAATAATCACAATCACACAATCATCAATAGAAAAGTAAGTGCGAAAAATAATCAGAAAGAACACATAAGATTTTATAGTCGTTCAATCAACTTGACCTATGTCCACTCCCCGGAGCCTCCCCTCCGGGTATTGCACTAACACTAAGTCACTCTCCTTGTGCTCCCACAGCAAGGTGGAGAAGCCTGTACAAAAACTCCTTTCCACCAACTCGGTGAGGCAGAGAACCAGAACTCCTTTCGCTTCCTCCTGAAGCAGGCAGAGAACCTAGACTCCTTTCACTTCTTCCTGAAGCAGGCAGAGAACCTGAACTCCTTTTGCTTCCTCCTGAAGCAGGCAGAGAACCCGAATCTTCTTGTGGATGATCCTACCATAGAACTACCAACAAGATAAGAGACGATGACCGGAGAAGATGACTCAAATCCTTGCTTGGAGCAACCTTTGTGAATACCTCACAAACTCCCCCTCATAAGATCCTCCCTCTCTCTCCCAAGCTCTCCCTCTCTCTCTCTCAAGGTTTTCTCTAGTAAGGAAAGTGGCAAAAGATTTTTCTTTTTTGAAGAAAAAGATCTTTTAAAGAGGGCTAAAAAATTACCCTAATTCTCAACTAGTCGTCAAAGATCGTCTAGAACGATCGAAGGATCATCCTGTACGATCAGTTCAAAATCACATGTATCAGCCTGGACGATCTGGTTTCTATGGATGATTAGTAGAAAAATTTGTTCTGGTCGTCTCGTATGATTCTTCGATCATCGGGGATGATTAGTGTAAATCAAAAATTTTGTCCAGAAGACCGCTCTGTTCGTCCAGAGAAACTTGTGCTGGACGATCGCAAAATGGCTATCATCCAGGACGATAAGTGTATCGTCCTGTACGATTAGTTCAAAAAATGACAAAATTATTTTGTACACCGCTCTATTCAGACAACTAAAACATCCTGGACGATCTTAAATTGACTTGATCATCCTGTGAGATTAGTTCAAAAATAGGAATATCATCCAACATATTTCTCTGCTTGTCCAGGTGAAGTGCTCTGGACGGTTAGGATTTTGCATGCATCATCCAGGAAGATCTTGCAATCATCTAGGATGATATGATCATATCAATCAAACATTATTTTCTTTCCTTAATCACCAGATTAATTTAGGCATGATTGTAATGGATCGTCCAGGATGATACACGTATCATCTGGGACGATCAGACCAAATCTCTAAAAATTAAAACTTGCCTAACTCAATCTAGCGGTTGAGAATTTATTATTTGAGCCTATCATCTTGTATGATCCGATGATCATCCAGGACGATCTGCTTAATTAGATCGATTTAACTTGGTTGCCCTAATTAGGGTTTCTATTTTCATTGGATCGTCTAGGATGATGTGAACAAAAATTGAAACATAAACTCTAACTCACTAAAAACTCTCTCCTTGAGTGTGTGTGTGCAAGGTTAGATAGCTAGGGGATCAATTACATTACATTTGACTCAAGAAAGGGAAAAAATTACATTCACACCCACGCGGAACCGATCTTGAGTTGGCTTGAAATACTTTGATCTTCTGTACCTGAAATGTTAGCCAAACAAAATAGAACATACAAATATTTGTTATCACCAAAACTATAATCCTTAAAGCCAGATTTGCAATAATCTCCCCCTTTTTGATGATGGCAAATATTTATTCAGTAGTTTCATATAAAACAGACAGGAGTAACCAATGCACAACACAAAAATAGTAAAAGAAACTACTAGTAACTCAAAAACCAACTCCCCCTTTTGACATCACAAAAAAGAGGAAGAACTAACAAAACAATACAAACAAGAAACAAAAAGAAAACAAAATCAAAGTAAAAATAGAAACGAGAAAATAAAAGTAAAAATAATGAATTTTTTTTTATCAGCTCTAGTAAAATAGAATTTTCCCTGATTTTCAATTCAAAAGCCAACAAGAAGAAAATCTACAACGCTGAAATCCAGAAAAAGTTGGAAAATCAACTTTCGTAACTCCTACCTTGGACACCTTACAGGTTCTAATTCCTTTCAAACAAAAGTCTAATTCAGAAGAAAAAAAATTAGATTTGAAAAGAGATCCTTTCAAGCCTCATTCCTGAAAAATATCTGATATAATAGTATTACAAAGTAAGGAATCAAAAATTTTGATTTTTTATCTCAAGCTTTTTAAAATATTAAGTGGCGCATGGATTTTTCTAAGATATTTAAGGATCTGAAAGTGAAGAAACCTTATCTCTTTGGGGGCTCATTTTGTGCCTCTTTTTTAATTTGTTCAGCGCTCTTTGAACATCTTTTGATTTTCGATACACTTTGTGTATCTTTCCAATTTGGCGACATTGTGCATCTTTTCAGTTTTGGGCTCATTTTATGCCTCTTTGTATTTTGGCGCTCTTTGCGCATCTTTTATAAGCTTGCTTCCTTTCATAATCATTAAAGAATCTCAGTTGTGAAATTACCTTTTAGACATAAGAGAAGATAAAAACTCACTCTCTATAGTATGAAGGATAATTCACAAAATAAAAACAATACATATGATAAGATCAATAACCTGATTAAGAAAACATAACACTGATTCAAAGCTTTGAAAATACTATTCATATGAGGTAGATTACTATAGGAAGATAAAATAAATCTCTATTTCAAAAACTAACTTTTTGATTTTGAAGAAGATTTTTATCCAAAAGAAACAATACAATGATTTAGAGGAAGAGAAATAATCATCAACATTTCTTCCCTTTAACAGATCCAGAGGAGTCAATCACTGCTTATAATCTTTCAAACAAAAATAAGGTAAAACTCTCTGTCAGAAATCCAATTTATTAGCAGTAGTGAGCAGTGATCTGATTTAAAAGTGAGTAATAAGTAAATAAATAAAAATGAGAAGGAAGAAAAATAGACATGCGAGAATCAGTAAATGAAAATCAGCATGAAAAGAAAAATTCTAAAGTAAAACAGACAATCAAATCAAACAAAAACTAAAGGAAAGATGAAAAATAGAAAATTCAGAAATCAGCAGTCATCAGATTCATGCATTTATGTCAATCACACCCAATCTGGTCCTCAAAATGCTGAATGAGTCAAAGGCCAGTGGTTTAGTAAAGATGTCAGCCAGTTGATTTTCAGTTACTACATGATGTAGCTCAATGTCCCCTTTTGTATCATGGTCCCTAATAAAGTGGTGTCTTATATCAATATGTTTGGTTCTAGAATGTTAGATTGGATTCTTAAAAATACAGATGGCACTGGTTTTATCACATAGAACTGAAATTGTGCCAACAGGTAATCCTAAATCTAAAACTTGTTGCTTCAACCAAAGGACTTGGGCCACACAACTTCCTAAGGCAATGTACTTAGCTTCAACAGTGGAAAGTACAACTGAGTTCTATTTTCTACTAGATCAAGAGACTAAAGATTGTCCTATGAATTGGTAAGTTCAGAAGTGCTCTTTCTATCCACCCTATATCCTGTAAAATTAGAATAAGAATATCCAATAATATTAAAAGAAGTATTATGCCTAGGATACCAGATTCCTAGGTTTAGGGTCCCTAAGAGATATCTAAGGATTCTCTTAACTACAGTTAGGTGGAATTTCTTAGGATCAGCTTGAAATCTAGTACAAAGACAAACACTAAACATAATATCAGGTCAGCTAGCAGTCAGTTAAAGTAGTGATCCGATTATTCCTCTAAACTTTTTCTAATCAACAGATTTTCTATTTGAATCTTTATCTAACTGAACAGTGGAACTCATGGGAGTATTGATTGGCTTAGCTTTGTCCATTTCATATTTCTTCAAGATGTCCTTAGTGTATTTTGATTGATTCAAAAAAGTTTAATCATCCAATTGCCTTATGCTAAATCCCAAAAAGTAGGACAATTCTCCCATCATACTCATCTCAAACTCCTTACTCATTATCTTAAAAAAATCATCACATATATTTTTATCAGAAGATCCAAAAAATATATCATCAATATAGATTTGGACAATGAGTAGATCATCTCCTACTTTCTTAAGAAAAAGGGTGGTGTCTATGCTCCTCTTAACAAACTCTTTTTCTAAAAGGTATGTGTTAAGCCTCTCATACCAAGTTTTGGGTGCCTGTTTCAATCCATATAAGGCCTTTTTTAATTTGTAAACATGATTTGAATATGGGGAACTCTTAAAACCTGGGGGTTACTCTACAAAGACATCCTCTTTTATTACCCCATTAAAAAAGGCACTCTTGACATCCATTTGAAACAGCTTAAATCTCTTATAACAGGCAAATGCTAGTTGCACCCTAATGGCTTCTAGCTACAGGGGCAAAGGTCTCCTTAAAATCAATCCCTTCAATTTGATTGTACCCCTTACCCACCAATCTTTCCTTTTTCCTAACCACCACACTAGAATCATTCATCTTATTCTTAAAGACCCATTTGGTTCCCACTACATTTTGATTCTTAGGTCTTTCTACTAACTTTCAAACATCATTTCTTACAAATTGGTTCAACTCCTCTTATATTGCTAAAATCTAAAATTCATCAAAAAGGGCTTGATTGATGTTGGTGGGTTCAGTCATTGAGATAAAGGCAGAATGGTTTACTTCCTTCCTAAGTTTATGCCTAGTTCTAACACCTTCAGAAGGGTCTCCTAAGATCAGTTCTTTGGGATAACTCAAAGAATATCTCCAATCTCTAGGTAAAGTGTTTTCAAGTTCTACCCTTTCCTCTAGATTTGCATTTTTAACTCCTTGGGTAATCTCTCCTTCCTCTTCTTCTTCCTAAACTCTAGACTCCTTATGATCTGATTCATCAAACACCACATGAGTTATCTCTTCCACCACCAAAGTCCTCCTATTAAACACTATAAAGGATTTCCCCACAATAGAATAGCCTAAGAACACTCCTTCATCAGATTTGGGGTCAAATTTTCCTAAGGATGACTTCCCATTATTCAGAATGAATACCTTACAGCCAAAGACATAAAGGTGGGATAGGTTTGGAGTTCTACCTTTAATGTCTTATTCAGATTGGATCTAACATTCACCTTATTCAACACATAACAGGCAGTGTTCACCGCTTAAGCCCAAAAGTATTTTTAAAGTGAATACTCAGCAAGCATGGCTCTAGCGGCTTCCACTAAGGTCCTATTCTTCCTTTCAGGTACCCTATTCTGCTGAGGGATCCTAGGAGCTGAAAAATTATGGCTAATCCCTTGATACTCACAAAAGATTCCAAATCTTTCATTTTTAAACTCTCCACCATGATCACTATGGATGGTAATAATCTCACATCCTAACTTCTTCTGCATCCAAGTGGAGAAAGATTTAAATTCATTAAATGACTCAAATTTATTTGACAAAAAGTTAATCCAAGTGAACCTCAAGTAATCATCAACAATCACAAATCCATAGACTTTTCCCCCTAAGCTGGCAGTGCTAATGGGTACAAATAAATCCATGTGAATGACTTCTAAAGGTCTAGAGGTGTTGATGTCCTTAGTTGAGTGGAAAGAGGAGTGGACTTGCTTCTCTAATTGACAGGCATCCCACAGGTGGTCCTTAGTGAACTTAAGCTCGGGGAATCCTCTAACTAAGTCTTTTTGGGTGACTCTTCTAAGGGTTTTCATACTGGCATGCAAGACTCATCAGCAACAATTTTTAAGCAAATTGAAACATCAGCTTTAAAGTAACTTACATCTAGCATTTAGACATTATTGATCGTTTCTCCCTCCAATATAATTTTATTATTTAAGCTTATAATATAGCAAGTTGATAGGAATTTTATGTTGTATCATTTACCACAGAGTTGATTGATGCTAAGCAGGTTATATTTCAATCCATCTATAAGCAAATTATTATCAATAATGAAATTTTTTGAATCACCAATTATACCTGCTCCTACCACCCTCCTGGTGGTGTTGTCTCCATGTGGAACCTTACCTCCAGCTCTGGTCTCCAGTGAAATAAAGTGATTTGGATCTCTCGTCAAATGTCTTGAACATCCGCTGTCTAGGTACCACATACTCTCACGAGGCCTTTTGTGAGAGCACCCCTACAAAATCATTAAATGTCAGATTTAGGAACCCAAACATGTTTGGGTTACTTCTTATGAAAAGAGGAATGCAATGTAAGTGTGCTGTGCTGTGCTGTGTAACGTACAATTTGTGCCTCGATACCTAATGTGTACTACAGTGAACAGTGCAGGTGTGAGAGATATCTCATAGCATGCCACAAGAAAAATATCTAATGCCAAGAACAGGGTTAACTAATCTAAGTGGGTGATAGTGCCTCTTCCTAGGTTTGTATGAAACATACTTTAATGATTTTAAATTAGATTCTACAAATGGTGGCGGTGCATAACATTATGCAAAAGTAGGAGGTGTTTCATTTTTCTCAAAAGCACTAATCTTTATACATAGAAATGCATTTTCCTTCTTAAGACTTACAATTTCAAATTTCAAAGTTTCCTCACTTATATCTAACTCACATGCCATAGAGTCAAGTTCTTTAAATGCTTTTTCCAAATCAACATACGATGTTTTTAGGGAATCATGCTAAAAAATCAATTCAGAATACTTTTTGTTTAATTCATCAAATTCATCAAGTAAAGACATGTGATTGATATCAAGTGTAGAATGATCCTTAATCATAACTTCATGCTCTTTTTGTAAAATTAGAAATTCTAATTTCAGGCTAGCATGAGTTTTCTTAAGCTTCATATACAATGAATGGATTTTTTTATAAACATTAAGCAATTGATCGTAGGTTAGCTCACATACCTCTTCTTGATCAAACTGACCAGGATGATCATCAGCCATCAGATACAAGTTTGTAGTCTCCTCTTCAGCTTCAGTCTCAGAGGAGTTAGATGCAGAATCTGCCCAGAATGCCTTTTAAATCCGCTTCTTGTCCTTCCTGAACTTAGGTTTCTCCTCACCCTTCTCCTTGCTTGGGTGAGCGTTAAGTATAGGATAATCAGCCTTTATATGTCCAGGCATCCTGCATTCAAAACAAACAGTATTAGATGAACCTTTAAAATTTTTACTACTCTTACCTTTGTTCCACTTGTAAAAGTTCTTATTTTTCTTCCCAAGAAAGCTTTTGAATTGCCTAGTGATTAAGGCAACATCATCGCTATCAGACCCGGAAGTATCAGTATCAGTCTCATTGGCCTTTAGCGCCACAGTTTTCTCTTACTTTTTCTCACCTGCATTAAGTTATCTTTGGTTTACTCCTTGCTCATAAGCATTGAGTGATCCAAGTAAGTTATTAATAGAATAGGCATTCAAATCTTTAGATTCAGTGATCGCAGTTATTTTGGCATCATAGGAAGAAGGCAAACATCTCAAAATCTTCTTAACTTTCTCATAATTAGTAAGCTCTCTTCCTAAGGCATACAGGGAGGTGACAATTTGAGGGAACCTAGTATATATTTCAGAAATTAATTCACTAGGTTTCATGTGAAAGAGTTCATAGTCGTGAAGCAAGATATTCATTCTAGATTGCTTAACTTCAGATATACTTTCATAGGTTATGCATAATCTATTCCAGATTTCTTTACCAGTCGTACAAGTAAAAACACGCATGTAATCTTCAAATTTCAAAGTATAGAAAAAATTGTTCAAATATTTTCCATTCAGTTGTGCTAAATCACGTTTATCAAATGCCCATTCAGTAAAAAGAAGTTCAGTTTTTATGCCATTTACAAGTTTATGAGGTGCTTCATAATCATCTTTAACAAGCATCCACATGAGATAATCAATAGATTGTAAAAAGGTGGACATGTGAGTTTTCCAAAAATTAAATGATATATTATCAAACAAAGGTGGATGAGTAATTGAATAACCTTAGTAGTATTTCTATTATCAAAGTTAGCCATGAATCAAATTTAAAAGTTTTTCAAAACTAGATTTTATGAATCCCTCTTTGATACCACTTGAAAGTTTGATAGGGATGTTAAGCCCTTATAAACTAGTCCCGAGGCTAACCAAGAGGGGGGTGAATTGGTAGTTTTAAAAATTCATAGGCAAATGATGATTTAGAAAATCTTTTTGAATGTTTTAAAATATTTACAATTACGCGATGATGTGCATATGTTCAACGATAATAGAATAATAATCACAATCACACAATCATCAATAAAAAAGTAAGTGCAAAAAATAATCAGAAAGAACACACCAGATTTTATAGTGGTTTGGTCACCTTGACCTACATCCACTCCCCAGAGCCTCCCCTCCGGGTATTGCACTAACACTAAGTGACTCTCCTTCTGCTCCTACAGTAAGGCAGAGAAGCCTGTATAAAAACTCCTTTCCACCAACCTAGTGAGGCAGAGAACCAGAACTCATTTTGCTTCCTCAAGCAGGTAGAGAACCTAGACTCCTTTCACTTCCTCCTGAAGAAGGCAGAGAACCTGAACTCCTTTCGCTTCCTCCTGAAGCAGGTTGAGAACCAAGATCTTCTTGCAGACGATTTTATCATAGAAGCACCAACAAGATAAGAGACGATGACCAGAGAAGATGACTTGGATCCTTGCTTGGAGCAACCTTTGTGAACACCTCAAAAACTCCCCCTCATAAGATCCTCTCTCTTTCCCAAGCTCTCCCTCTCTCTCTCAAGGTTTTCTCTAGTAAGAAAAGTGGCAAAAGATTTTACTTATTGGAAGAAAAAGATCTTTTAAAGGATGGCTAAAAAATTGCCCTAAATCTAAACTAGTCATCAAAGATTTTCTAGGATGATCGAAGGATCATCCTGTACGATTAGTTCAAAATCCCATGTATCAACCTGGACGATCTGGTTTCTCTGGATGATTAGTAAAAAAATTTGTTCTGATCGTCCTGTATGATTCTTCAATCATTCATGAAGATTAGTGTAAATCAGGAATTTCATCCAGAAGACCGCTCTGTTCGTCTAGAGAAACTTGCGCTGGACGATCTCAAAATGGCTTGATCGTCCAGGACGATAAGTCTATCATCCAGTACTATTAGTTCAAAAATGACAAAATCATCCTGCACACCGCTCTGTTCGGACAACCAAAATATCCTTAACAATCTTAAAATGACTTGATCATCCCGTATGATTAGTTCAAAAATAAGAATATCATCCAGTATATTTCTCGGCTCTTCCAGGTGAAGTGCTCTAGGCGGTCAGGATTTTGCATGCATCATCTAGGATGATCTTGCGATCGTCTAGGATAATCTTGCGATTGTCTAAGAAGATCTTGCGATCATTCAGGATGATATGATCATATCAGTCAAACATTAATTACTTTCCTTAATCACAAGATTAATTTAGGCATGATTGTAATGAATCGTCCAGGATGATATACATATCATCCAGGACGATCAGACTAAATCTCTAAAAATAAAAACTTGCCTAAATTAGTCTAACGACTGAGAATTTCTGATTTGAGCCTATCATCCTATACGAACTGATGATCGTCTAGGATAATCTGCTTAATCAGACCGACTTTACTTGGTTACCCTAATTAGGGTTTCTATTTTTATTGGATCATCCAGGATGATATGACTATCGTCAAGGATGATATGAACAAAAATTAAAATAGAAACTATAACTTACTAAAAACTCTCCCCCTGAGTGTGTGTGTGCAAGGTTACATAGCTAGGGGATCAATTACATTACATTTGACTCAAGAAAGGGAAAAAATTACATTCACACACATGCGGACCCGATCTTGAGTTGGCTTGAACTGTATTTAATCTTTTGTGCCTGAAATGTTAGCCAAATAAAATAGAATACAGAAATGTTTATTATCATCAAAATTATAATCCTTAAAGCCAAATTTGTAATAATGGATATCAGAACTCAAAGAAGTTGGATGTATAATGGATTAGTGCAAGGATGAAAGATATTAATGGTTGAGTTCATTAGAAGGATGAATATTTTCATTTAGACAACTTCTCAACTGCCAAGCTTCATCTCAAATGAAAAGTTTTGTTGCCCATGTTATAAACATAAAAATTAGGTGCACCTAAGCCCAGATGATGTAACTACTGATCTATACCATCCAGGCTTCATGCCAGAATATTGGTATTGGACTTTTAATGTTGAGTATGAACCACATTTCGATTCTTGATGTGGCCCATCAACAAGTGCTAATATAGATGTGAAAGAAAATATCCGACCTAATTTTGAGGACTTAATTTATGATGCAAGTGGAGCATAATTTGAACAATATATAGAAGAGTTACCTAATAAAGAAGCACAAAATTTTTATGATTTGTTACATGTTTCCTAATAACTAATATGGAAGGGGTGCACCACTCATTCAAAGTTATCCATTGATATTAAGATGTTAATCATGAAGGCAGAATATAATATCCCCCGTGAATATTTTAATCAATTCATTGGACTGCTCAAAGAAACCAATCTGATGGATAACATAATTCCTTTAAATTTATATCGGACTAAGAAGTTAATTTCCAAACTTAGTTTGACATATACAAAGATAGATTATTGTGTTAATGGATGTATGCTATTCTATAAAGATGATAAATTAGAGATTGCATGCCATTACTGTAACACACCAAGATTTAAACTAAAATCTACCATAAAAAGAAAGCTGAAAGAAGTACCAGCCAGTAGGTTATTTTACTTACCCATAATACCAAGACTGCAATGGTTATATGCATCCATGAGATCTGTTGCACATAGGAGATGTCATAAAGAACATATCTCACAGGAAGGTTTTATTACACATCCATTAGAAGGAGATGCCTGGAAACACTTTGATCGTACACATCCCACTATCGCCTCAGAATCAAGAGATGTAAGATTATATTTATACGTAGATGGTTTCACTCAATTTATCCAGTCTACTTCACCTTACTTAAGTTGGCCCGTGATACTCACACCATATAATCTTCCCCTAGAGTTGTGCATGGCAACTCCTTATATATTTTTGACGCTTATCATTCCAGGACCACATAATCCAAAAGTAAAGATCGATGTATTCTTACAACCGTCAATTGATATTTTTAAATTTATTATGGGAAGAGGGAATAAGTACATTTTATATCTCCACCAAATAGAACTTCATTATGAGGGCAGTATTACTTTAGACAAATGGTGACTTGCTTATGTATGGTATGCTCACAGGTTGGAACACTTCTAGAAAATTAGCTTATCCATATTATATGGAATATACAAAGTCATTCACTTTAAAACACTGAGGGAAGAACACTTGTTTTGACTGTCATTGCATGTTCTTGCATGGTTTTATCGCCACCTCCTCCTAGATTAACTAGTGAAGAAATATTTGAAAGAGTAAGGTCCATGCCCATAATAGTGGATTCTCCAACATTAGATGATTACAAATTGACAAGGTATGGTGTCAACCATAATTGGACTAAGAAAAGTTTTTGGTCATTACCATATTGGATGATAAACATAACCAGACATAACTTAGATGTGATGCATATAGAGTAAAAAGTCTTTGATAATATATTCAATACATTCATGAATATCAAAGATAAATCCAAAGACAACATAAAAGAAAGGATGGACTTAAAGGAGATTTGTAGGAGGAAAGCATTAGAATTGAGGGATGGTGGAAATAGAGAATTTTTTAAACCAAACTCCTTTAACCTTAACTTTAGAGCAGAGGAGAGCTATTTTTGAATGGGTGAAGACTCAATGGGTACCTGATTGATATTCTTCAAATCTAAGTAGATGTGTTGACATAAGAACTAGGAGATTATTTGGTATGAAGAGTCATGACTGTCATATCTTTATACAATGTCTACTACCAACTGCCTTTAGTAATATACCAGATCAAATTTTAAAGCCCTTGATCGAGCTTATATCTTCTTTAAAGATTTATGCTCTTTAAAACTAAATGCAGAGCACCTTATTCTTATAAAGCAGCTTATCTCATTTATTCTATGTAAACTTAAGAAAATGTTTTCTCTAACTTTCTTTGACTCTATAGAGCATATACCCGTACATTTACCATATGAAGCTAGAGTCGGTGGACCTATTCAGTTTCGATGGATGTATCCTTTTGAGAGGTATTTAAATAAACTTAAGAAGATTTATAAAAGGAAAGCACATCCTGAACACTCATTATATGAAGCATATTTAATGTACGAGTTAACCTAATTTTGCTCGTATTACTTTGAAACAATATCACAATTAAGTCAAAGCACTGTACCTAAAAATGTGGGTCAATCCTCAAATATCTTTATTCAACAGAAGTGGTGAACCCGTAGGTGCTAGCACCATATGCTATTTAACTTATAAGGAGATGCATGTTGCCATATTATATGTCTTGCTTAACTGTGATGAAGTTCAGTCATATCTCAAGTAAGTATGAATAAGCTTTCTCATAAATTTGTTACTCATAAATTTAATCTAAACCTTAATGTTTACATGAGTTTTACTGATGGTTTGAATACAATAAAATAAGTATAAGTCCAAAAGATAATGGAAATAGAATTCCCTATTTGGTTTGAAAATACAGTACATATTTTGACTATTCATTTCAATTAATATATCTTTAATTAGTTAATAAGCTTGCTAATGACATACTTTATCTACTAACTAGGTGCACACTCAAGGTAGTAATTTACAATATCATGGGCTATCTGATCTAGCTTGGGGACTAAATAGAGCTTTGATGTGTTATCTAATTTTTTTAGTTAATGGTTATAAATTTCAAATAAAATTTTGGTGTAAAGATAGGAAAATAGAGAATTCTAGTGTATGTGTAAAAGGGAATACCCATACAGGTAATAATTTTGAGTACTACGGGATATTACATAAAATATTATAGTTGGAATATCCTGGTCATGGGAACAATATGGATCTATTCAATTATGAGTGGTTTGATCCAGTACAGAATAGAGATACAAGAATACATCAACTTTATAGTATAATAGAAGTTAAGCGGGGTAGGAGATATTCGAAGTTTGACCCATTCATCATTTCTAGTCAAATAAGCCAAGTCTATTTTGTTAAATATCTGAGTAGAGTACGAGGCAAACAAGATTGGCTCATAGTTATAAAGACCAAACCCAGGAGAGTTATTGAGAAGAATACATCAATACCACCAGCACATCAAGAAGAGTTTATGTCAAACTTAAAAGATCTTGTTAATGATGTGGACGATCAAATTATAACTACTAAGAGTGAGTTGCAGCTAGAGGAAGTAGATTTAAACATAGAGGAAAGTCATGAGGAATCTGATAGTGGTGTAGAAGTTTCATCATATGAAGTGAATCAACATAAGGTAAATAATTTTTGACAATCAATTATGAATCAATAATTAATAATAATAATTTTTTTTATTTAATTTTTGTTCTACTTGCATTTATTTAATTGTTGTGCTAATTTATATTCAATTTTTTCTATAATTTCTATTGCTAATATTTCTTAAATTTTGTGTATAGTTGGCTTCAGGTGATGACCATCAGAGAGGATTAATAAAGAATATATTGGGTAGGCATATCAAGAAGGTAACTATTGGACAAAAAGATCCACTTGTACGTAATAAGGGCACCTCTTCATCTCAGCTTGCTACTCAGAGTCAGCCTAGCCCACCTTTACCTACTCCTGTAGCCAGTAGCTCATAGTTCTACTCATTAGACCCACACTTTTCTTTACCAGACATCACATAGAGTACTCCTTTCTACCCCTACTACCCACCCCCACCTTCTCATGGTGGCCCTCTTACATATCCATATCCACCATATGTCCCGCCATTCTATCCCACACCTCCACCTCAGCCTGCTACAGGTGGACCTTCCACCCCAGCTACAGTAGAGCAGGCGATGGAGGGTTGCATGTTGATTAAACCTGACGGTGACATGTATGTACTAATTTTAAAATTGAATAAAATTTTTTGACAACTAACATATTTCATTCATGTTTTATCCATAAAAGAAACAAATGCATAAAATATGGGACATAATATGTAGTAGGTATGATGCTCCTTATGTTTTTCTGAAAGAAGTATAGGACATGTGGTTTAGAGAGTTTAACATGTGGTCCCAACAGATAGCTACCCTTACAACCAAGCTAGAATAGGTAAGGAAAGCACAAGCTGATTGGTAGATGCAAATGCAGATACAGTAGTAGTAGATACAGATGCAGTAGCAGCAGCAGCTAGAGATGCGGTAGCAGAAGCAGATGTAGTAGATGTAGATGCAGCAAGCCCAAATGTTAGAGGAAATGTGAAAGATGAGGGCGTAGATGAGTAGTGGTAGGAGTATAACATCAGCTGAGGAGGAAACTGAATTAGAGTAGATGTTATTTATTTTACTGATATGGACATCTATATTTCTATATATTTGGACATGTTTAGTTATTTGTTGTTTGGACATGTTTAGATATATATTGATGATACTCTTCTTGTTTATATTATTTTGTATATATTTATGTTAATAATATAATTGGTAATTTTCTTGATTACATGTGGATGTATGAATATATATAGTATTGCATTTTTTCTATATAAGTTTATTAGTGGAAATCAGTTTCAAATGGAAGAATATTATTTTTTTTGTTTATGCTATAAGTTTCTAACAAAAAATCCACCAGAAGCCCTGCCAGTAATACGATATGATGATGTTTCCAGAGGAAATTTGTGCTGGTACTTCAGGCGGATATTTCAACGGTAATGTACATCGGTAACAAGATGACATTTTTTAGGCGGCGGAATATCTGCCAGTATTTCTGATGTAAAATGTCCACCAGAAATACCGACAGATAATACGTCGGAATACAACACCAAAAAAGGCGTCAGCTTTTCCTAACTTTTTGCCAGTATTTCTTCAAAAATTTTGTCAAAAATATTTCCAGCAAAAAAAATTACTGGTGTTGATTTTCTGACGCGTGAAGTGCTGTCGGAACATTTTTTATCGAAAATGCGCCGGAAAGCTCAAATTTTTGTTGGATTTTGATTGTTACCAGTGGATTCCAGCAGCTGGAAATAGCATATTTTCTTGTAGTGTATATGCTTATGGTTCAGCTCACTAATATATTATATTAGTAGAAAGAACGTATAAATAAAATAATACCAAGGCATAAAAAGTTTAGTTTAAATAGGATATAAGAGAATTAATCAAAAATTCCCTTGCTTTCTCTCTCTCTCTCTCAATATAGCTCCACTCATGAGACTAGTCAACTCTATGATGCTTCAGGAGGTCAATATATGCTAGGCTGAAAGAAAAATAATTATCAAATTCAATGTGGTTAAGTTTGTTGATTTTATAAAGCTAGGGGGATAAGAGGGTACCCACATATGTATCATGCACCTATTATTTTGGTCTCCACATTAAGAACTCCTTCATAACATTCACTAAATAAGAAAAAGGTTCCTCACAAAAAGTCTCCCATCCCCTTCTATCTATCATGGATAGAAAAACCCAACTAAGATTCAAAAATCTCCTCTCAAGTATTAATTATTTACTCTTAAGTAACTTAGCCTTTGAAGAAATAAATAAGAAGTCCTCTTCTTGCTAACTTGTACTTTAGGGGCATTGGGAAATAAGTAGATTACAAATTTATCATGAAAGAAAAAATTATAAAGGAATAGTGGAATTACAAGCATAATGAAAGAAATGAAAAAAAAAAGAACACCTTCCTATTTAAAGAACTTTATCCCCATTGTAATGCTACTAAGAATGATGATGCGACACTGAGAAAGGCTAAATGATAAATATGATGAAACTGGTTTGGCATTGTAGCATGAAGAGGCAAGCAATGCTGTAGTGATGGCATTGGAGATCAAAGTGCCAACTTTCTAACTAAGGAATCACTATAGTATTTAACATGAATGAGCACAATGTCATTTGAAATTGACTTCTACCATGGTGTTTTAACTACTTATTATGGTTGGTTTTAATTTTTAATGAATAATAATGAAAAGGTGTAGGTGTACAATAGTGTTGAATGCAATTTCGAACACTATAAATATTAATGATTTAGTACCATGGAGCTATATAAGTTAGCATTTGAGTGATATGGGAACCTGAATAGCACTAGAGTGCATAAATTTATTATGTTGAGACAATACATTTTGAAATTTTTCCTTATATTATAAAATAACAATGACAAGTTTAGATGCTACGATGCTTGTTAGGCAAATGCCATGACGTTCTAAAAGCTAACGTTGTGGTGCCATTTCAATCATTGCTCATGACATAAGATGTAAAAAAAAGAATTATAACATAGTTAAAACCTTAATTAATATTTGTGTGGATGTGCTAAGAGTTCAAACCAAATGTTCGTTAAAACCAATTGTTGCTCATGACATAGTGATTGTACTAAGAGTTTAATTATTTATCGTAATGCTTCTTAGGAGAACGTTAATTTGATTTCATTTGGCAAAGCTATGGAAGATATTGGTTTGGATGGGAAAAATGGTGATCCTATGGATAAAACTGTGATGAATTCTTAGGTGAAGAGGAGTTAAATTGCATGAACCAAGTGTGTTATCCAACTCAAAAAAGCTACAATTTTTATAGTTGTGAAAGTTTTTGGTAAAGATATCCCAGTTCATGTTATTGCGGGGGAGTTGTGTCGTCAATGGACACAATTTGAAAATTTCACCTAACTACTATTGGACTAGTCTAGGTGTTATGTTTCTTCTTCTCGGCTGAAGCTATGGAGAACATTTTATCAGGTGGCTGTTGGTATGTTAATGGTCATATAGTAGGGATTGATAAATGGAGTCCAAGCTTTTCTCCTACTTCATTAAAAGGCTCATCTTTCCCAATTTGGATCAGGATGCCCCACCTTCCTTTAAGATGTTAGGAAGAAATAAGTGTTTCAAGGATTACTTCTTTAATAGGGAATCCTCTTTTTATTGATGGAAATATGTTTCGATGGGAGAAAAGGGAGTATGCAAGAGTTTGTGTTCTGGTTTGCCTAGACAAGCAACTTCCACATGTTATTTGGGTGGAAAGCTCCTCAAGTAGATTTTTTTCAAAAGATCCAGTGTGAGAAGATCTCTAACTTTTGTTTCAAATGTGGCAAAATTGGCCATCTTGTTAACGAATGTTTGTTGGAGGAATAATCTGCTGTTGACCATGGAGTTTCTAACTCTAAAGTTGAAGCAAAAAATTTAGGTGTTTCTTTGTCAAAAGAAATGGAGAATGGAGTTGATTATGGTCCTTGGTTTCATGTAAATTCTAATAGGAGGAGAAACGTGGTGGCTTTACTGACTAAAGGGAGACAGAATAAAGGCTGGGATAATAATAAGAGGATTGGTTCTTCTGGTGGAGTTTTTGTTCCAGTTAAGCAAATTGTTCAGCCTTCTCTTGGCTCAGAGGTTAACAAGGAGCTGCAGGGTAAATCTTTGAGTATTCAATAATTGCCAGTGGTATTAGAAGAGGGTGAAGTGCAGGAAGGTGCTAATTGTCAAGATGTCAGAGGGCTTGGTTTGAACCCGAAGGTACCAGGGGATTCTGCAGAAGCTACTGCTGATTCTCTTCTGAAGCTTGGGTTGGATCTCCTTCTTTGTTCGGTTAATGTGTTTAATGTGCTAAATGAAATCTATGATGATTTGAGTTTGGAACTGGACTGCAAAGATGGAGTTGGGTTGGAACACAACTCAGATAGCAAAGCTGATTGTGGGGATCATGTTATGAATGCTAGTGAAGCCTATTCAGCTGGGAGCAAAGTAAAGCTTTAAAAGGAAATTAAGTCTCTTGGTCCTATAAGTATTCATCCTTGTGCAAGGAAAAATGATGTTATTTCCAAAAAAAATAAATGGGGGGTCTTCCCCCTTTTTTTCTTAAATGAAGTCAATTATTTTTTGGAATTATAGAGGGGCAAAAGAAAGGGATGCCTCTTTACACATAAAAAAAGTTGTGAAAGATCATGGAGTTTTTTTTTTGTGGGGCTGGTTGAAACAAAAATCTCTTCTTAGAACAGGGTGGAGGTTAGTAGGTTTTTGGGTGTGGAGTGGGGTTTTTTCTTTGTTCCTGCTGTGGGTTTATCTGGTTGGATTATAGTGTTTTAGAGGGCTGATTTGGCTTCATTTATTATGAAAATGGCCTCATCTCAATTAGTTATGGAAAAATTAGAGATCTTGGGAATGGTCTTTGGTTACTATCCACTGTATATGCTAGAAAGCATGTTTACAAAAGGAGGGAGTTAAGGGATAGTTTGGAGTTGGCTTCTTCCAAATGTATTCCTTCAGTTATTGGTGGGGGTTTCAATTGTATTTTATCTCAAGAGGAGAAGAGGGGGGGTGGGGGGGGGGGGGGGGGGGGGGGTGGGGTAAGAAGTTTGTCTTTTCTCAAGGGCATAAGGAGATGAAGATGTTTATGAACAATAATGATTTCCATGATGTGAATTGTTTGATTCAAAAATTTACTTGGTGTAACAACAAAAGTGGGAATGCTCATATTTTGGAAAGACTTAACAGGTGCCTTCTCAATTCTAAAGCCTTCAATATGGTTCATCATGTGGCTGTCAGACATCTTCCGAGGGTGGCATCTGACTATTGTCCAATTGCTTTGGAAGTTTTCAAACAAAATGTTCGTAAGAAAAGAAGGATTATGTATGAGGACATTTGGTCTTCATTCCATACTTCTACTGGGATTGTTGCTAAATCTTGGAACAGGTAAGTTACTGGTGATTCTGTCAATATTTTGAATAAAATGTTTAGCAGGACCTTAAGAGCTATTTCTTTCTGGAGAAGAGCTAAGCTTCACAATCTGTTGAGATTAAAGGATTCCTTGAAGGTTGAAATCTTCAAGCTGCAGTTGGAGGAAGCTGATGGCATGTTATTGGAGTATATGTTATGGTTGTTGAGAATGAAAATCCATGAACTAAATATTACCATTGCTCGGTTGAATATATGGTGGAGAAAAAGCGCCAAAACTAAATGGGTGGGGGAGGGAGACTCTAATACCAAATTCTTCCATTCCTTTGCTAGTGCTAGGAGGAATGTTAATTGGATAATGAAAGTTAAGGAAGGGAATGGAATGCTTGTTGAAAATCAGAATTTAATTGAAGAAATCTTCTTTGACTTCTATAAAGATAAATGGAGGGAAAGAAGATGCTTGTTGCAAGGGAGGCTAAAAGCTGTTTGTACTCTTGAAGATGCCGATTTGTTTTTGTTGAACAAGGAATTTTCTAAAGATGAGCTTCAATGGGTGGTGGATCACCTTGGGAACAATATCTCTCCTGGCATTGATGGATTACTTACTCTTTTATCAAGTCATACTGGAAAATCATTAGTAAAGATGTTTAGAGGGTAATTACTCAATTTTTTTCTACTGGTAAGGTGTATCCTTCTTGGAAAGAAACACATATTGTTCTAATTCCTAAAGTTAGTAATCCATTGTCTCCTTCTAATTATCGGCCTATAAGTCTTTGTTTGTCCATTTACAAATTGGTCGCTAAACTATTGCTAAATAGATTTGATAAGGTAATTCATAAAATCAGCTCAGAGGAACAAGAAGCTTTTATCAAAGATCGGTGCTTATCTGACCATGTTCTATTTGCTCAAGAAGTGTTCAACAAGTTCAGATTTTCTAAAGTTAAGAAAGGCTTGGTGGCTTTTAAGATAGATATGGAGCAAGCTTATGATAGTATGTGTTGGTCCTCTTTAAGGCAAGCTCTAATGTAGTTTAATTTTACTCCAAAATTTTCAGAGTTACTTTTAGAATGCGTGGTGGATCCTAAACATTCTTTATTGGTTAATGGCAATAATTCTAATTGGATTGAAGCTAAGGGTGGATTTTGACAATGTTGTATTTTGTTTCCTTATTTATTTATTCTTTGCTCCCAACTTTTGTCTGATTCATTCAAACAAAAAGGAGGTAACCTTTCTATTAAAATTGCTCCCACTACCCCTAGGAATTCTCACCTCCTCTATGTAGATGATATTCTCATCTTTTCTAAAGCTAAGACTAAGAGTGTGAAGAAAATTAAGTCTATTCTTTCTAATTATTGCAAATGGTCAAGGCAAGTGATCAATATGCAAAAATATATTGTTTTGTTTGGTAAAGCTGTCAAGTTGAAAAATAAGAAGGCTATTTCCCGTGTGATGGACTTCAAAGTTGTTAGGGAGATGAGCTATTTAGGATTCAAGATAGCTTTGAGAAGGCTTGTTGCAGCTGACTTTCATGTTATGCTGGAGGGAGTTTTATCCAAATTGAATGCTTGGTACAACAAGTTTATTTCCTTAGAAGGATAAATGGTCCTTGAAAAATCTATTTTGCTTTCTATTTCAATTTTTTCATCCATTCTCTTGTACCTATGGGAGTTCTTTATGAACTTGATAAGATGTGTAGATGCTTTATCTGGTATAAGAATAATGGTAAATTTGGGCTTCACTATGTGGCTTTGGATGTGCTTTGTAAGCTGAAAAGTCAAGGTGGTCATGGGCTTCATTCGTCAGCCTCCAAAGTAAGTCCAATTTGAACATAATTTTTTTGGAACTTTTTAGAAAAACCATTATCTCATCTAAACTAGAATTTGAATGCTAAGTATGAGAGTGATATTGAGAGTGTTGAAATCAAACAAGGTAGTTCAAATTCTTGGACAATTATTATGGATGGAGCTATGTCCTACCGTTCTATTGTTAGATGGGAAATTGCCAACAGAAATTTTGTTAATGTTCTAAATAATGTATGGATTCTGGATAGGAGTTCGCTGATGTGGCCGACCTTTATTATTAATTTGGAAGAGGTTGGCTATAGGGTTAGGTGTTTCATCTGTGATGGCTCGTGGAATGTTTCTCAGCAAGAGAAATGTTTTGGTAGACTTAATTCTTCAAGTGCTCATAAATTATAGATTGATTAATGATCAATTGGAGCTAAAGGAAAAATTATTGGGAAAACAATTTTGGAATTATTTTGGATAATCTGGCAGATTGCTTGGTTGTAGATGTTCATTAAAAATGGATCAGAAATTTGGAACTTCTTCCTCGTGTGGATCTATTTTAGTGGCGTTTGTTTTCAGATGCAATACCAACTTATGCATTTTTAAATCACAGGAGGCTGTTGGATCAGCTTTCTTGCCCGAGAGTATGTGGTGTGATTGAAGATGAGAGCCATGTTGCGGCTTCTTGTCCTCTATTAATCCTTGTTATTAAACATCTCAATAAATGGGGCATTCAAGTGCCTACCTCTTTATCATTCTTTGATTGTATTAATAAGCTGAAAGGCTTGTCGTTAAATAATCCTTTTATGGAAAATTTATACTGCTCAGTTTTTTTTTTAATCTTGGAAAAGCAGGAATAAACTTGTACATGGAGAATAAGAAGATGGTGTGATGCTGATTGTGATAAATGCTGTGTACTTCACTTTGGTCTCTTCCCTTATATTCATTCAGCAAACTGGGATGCTAATCAGCTTTTTCAACTGCCTTCTGCTTCTTGGCATCCTCCTCCACCCGAGTGGATAAAAGAAAATATTGATGCTTTCCTTTTAAAATCTAATAGAGGTGTGTACTTCACTTTGGTCTCTTCCCTTATATTAATTCAGCAAACTGGGATGCTAATTAGCTTTTTCAACTGCCTTCTGCTTCTTGGCATCCTCCTCCACCCGAGTAGATAAAAGAAAATATTGATGCTTTCCTTTTAAAATCTAATAGAGGTGGTATTGGTGGGGTATTTAGAGATCATAAAGGAAGGTTCTTGCTGGCATTTGGCTTTATGGGTCTACTTTGGGATGTAGCTCAAGTGGAACTAATGGCTATCCTTTCATTGGAAAAGGTTATTCAAAATTGGGTGCGAGAAGCTAAAGGTTTACTCATTGAAGGGGACAACTTCAATGTTATCAAATCCATTCGATGTTTGTTTGAAGGTGCCAAAGCTATGTTCAAGCAATAGTCGGATAGTCAGTTTTTGTTTGTAAAGGAGTTTGATCAATTTATTTTTAGTTTTTCCAATAGAAGTTATAATAAGCCAGCCGACCTTTGTGCTAACTTTGCTTTATTTAACAATTTTATTTGGAATGATATTTCTTGTAGTGATATTCCTCCTTCGTTTATAGCCTTGTTAAAGGAGGAATGTGATGGGTTGGATAAGGTCCATTAGGTTGTAATCTTTTTTTTTTTTCATTTTAATGCTATTGGCATTTTCTTCAAAAAAAAAAGGAACATTAATTAATATACACATAACAAACCACATATAACATTTGTTACAAATAATAAACAAAAAAAAATACACATAACATGAAATAATAAACAACTGTACTTCAAAAGAACAACATAATAAGGAATTCTTTACACCAACAGAATTTCATTGCCGCTCAAGTTAAGCTAAGTTTATAGCCTTTATCCAGACTTTGTCATGATTTTTCATTTTGGTTGTGCAACATTACTACTAATCTTCAAATGATCCAAACATTGATCATTTTCTTTTTCCATATGATTGATTTTAGTGGTAGTAGGTAAGGTCCCATGGTGCCTACTCCTAATAGTAATTGCTAACTAGCCTGATTTATTCTCCAAATTTCTAATGATAGTAACTTGGCTCTGTAATTAGTTTCCAAATGAAGCACTAAATCCTCCAAAGGTGACTTTCTTTCTTTGAATTGATTATTCTGATTAAATCCTAGGAGATAAGAAGGTCTAGGGTTCGCTAAAACCTATTGAGGTTTATTACAAGATCTTATAAGGTTGGACTGATTAACATTCCACTAATTTGAATAATTATTATTATTCCAGCTAAACTAGGGTAGTTCCTCTAACCTGGATTATTTGTATTAGAATAATGTTTGTTTGGACCTCTAGTTACATTAACATTCTCAAACACTTGAGTACTAGACTTACTAACAACATTCAAATCATTCTTCTCCAAATGCATAGGTTATCTTGAAATTGAACTAACTCCAATATTTTTTTAACTTCTTCGACATGACCGCCACCTTAGTATTCAAAATTGATAAAGTATTAGACTCATAGACACATACTACTCTTAAGATTCTACCTATCAAAAGGAGACTAAATGTTTTTTTTTGTTTCCTCTATTAAGGCATAAACATCATCAAAAGATTTTATCATCAAAGATCCTCTAACTATCACATCCACTATTTACCTAAGGGATCTTATAAGCCCATTATAAAAAGTCTGAATCACCAACCAATATGGCAAAGCATGATGATGGCACTTTCTATGCATCTAATTTAATCTTTCCTAACTCACATAAACTGATTCTCCATCAAATTGAAAAAGAAATAATATCATTCCTAAGTTTAACCGTTTTGGAAGATCAAAAGTAATTTTCTTGGAACTTAAATGCCAAATCATTCTAAGTAGTTATGAAGCTTGGGGGCAAGGGATTCAACCACCTTTTAACTTTGTCACCTAGAATAAATATAAATAAATAATATTTAATAACATCACTACTGACTAAATTATGCTTAAGTGATGCATAAAATTATATAGAAATAGGTAAGTGGATGGTATCCTTAATAGGAGTTCTCCCAAACTGAGAATTTAGTACCATTTGGATAATGACACATTTCAGTTTCAAGTTATTGGCATGGATAGTAGATCAGTTGATACTCTGATGAATTTTATTTACAAAGCAATTGATCCACTCTCTAATAGATCTAGGATTTTTTTGATCTTGATTTAATTCAACCATTCCTACTTCTAAAGTCTTTTTGGTTTTTAGAATTTTTGTAAGGTTATTTTCTATTTCTTGATCAAACATTTAGAGTTCCTTGCTGGATTTACTATGCATATACCAGCAACAAATAGGAACTAAAATGAAATAAAAAAAATTAAAATAAAAAATGGTAAGAGACAATAGTTATAGATTCATATCTTCAAAAAAGAAAAATGGTTGTAAAATAAGATACAAATCAAGTAGGATTAAATTTGTTAGTTCTTTAAATAATGTAGAATTAATTACAAAGCGCACACTACTTCATTGGTAACAATACCAGAAACATGATAAGATATTTTATGTATGATGGAGTTTTTATGCGTTACTAGTGGATCAATTATATGCTAATAAAATAGCTTGCCATGATAGATTCATATACTAAATGCTCTTAACTAAGGCAATACCACATGTCCATTAAGTAATAAAGTGTTATGAGAAGAGTATCGAACCCCCAAGAAAATATATGAAACATAATATACTCTAGTACTACATACTCATGCTACTAAATTTATCCTATGTAATGAAATTAAGGGGTACTGGAAATACAGAAAATTACAAAGAATAGTGAAGACAATAAAGGATAAAAATATTTTTGTTTAATGATGGATAGTGAATCTATGTTCTCCTAAGAAAACTAGTCTACAATTGTTATGAGTAAGAGCTTATGTACATTTAGATCTTTGTTGAGCTTACAAAGGTGTAAGGAATGGTTTATGGCCTCTCTATACCTATTATATCTTCATAGATCATATAATCCTAATCATCATATATCTACGTATGAAAGAAATCCATTTCAACACTCTAATTATTCCAATAATACTCCATTAAAGAAAAATATCACACTTGATATTAAGTTCATACATAGCTATTAAACAAATTAAATTAAGCATGGTAGATATTGAAAATAATAATTCTCATTCATATACCAAATTCTACATAAGGATGTACAAAAATTTTCACATCATTAGTCCAAAATTAGAATTTTAGCCAGCCATAAAAATAAAATTAAACAAAATGCATTATATTACATGTTCATGAAAGAAGTATAAATAAAAAAGATGAAGAAGATAACACAAAAAATGAAGAACCCCAATCTGATCCTTATTGACCTCATTATTGTATTAGTTTGAAACATAAATAATAGCTTCATTTTTATTGTTAATTCTTCAAACTCCACTTCAAAGCTTAAATACAATTCCCCATTATGCTTTGGCATGGTTTTCACTTAAACCCTAAATGAATCTCTTGACAATCACCATTAATGGTCATTTGATCATGCACTCAATTTCCATCAATCATCCAATGGTTGTCAATGATTTAAGTATTTTAAATCCTAAACTCAATAACCATTTATAAATCTCTATCATACAATCAATGAAATCTAAATCCTTCTAAAAACACTAAATCCTAAAATCCACTATTCTAACCTAAACCCTAAAGCCTTTGGACTTTTTCATTTTTTAGGGGAATATTTAACTTATTTAAAACCTTAGGCGAAGGTTATAGAATGAGGTTTGATTATTTGTATATTAATTAGGCATAATCTTGGAGGCTACCTAACCAATTTATCAGCATATATGGCCTTTTAAACCTTAAAACACAAAGCTTATTCCAAGTATACAAAACCTTCAAATACAGATAACTTATATCACTGGACATGACATAATGTTGCAAATCATGTTGGAAGACTTTGTAAACTCATCAGACATTTTCATAATCATGATCACATTGATTTGAACTCATTTGAGTCCATGGCTGACCATGGTTGACTTAGTTTGACCTAGTTTGACCTTTGGACCCCTTTTAAACATAAACCATTTATATGCATGAATTATATTGAATTGCCTAATCCAAGATATGAAATCATATCCTAGACTTTAAAAATCATTTATGATCATGCATATATCATATTGAACCCTCAAATGGTCAATGTTGATAACCATTAGTCACTTTAACCATTAAAGGACTCTCTAACCCTAAACCCTAAATCATATATAAAAAATACCTAAACCCCAACAAAGCCACTAAGTATTTTCAAACCTTGAATTATACATGGCTAAATCCAATTGAATCTTTGGTGGACCATGGTTGAACAAAATACCTAAAAGCCTAAAAGGACTATCTATAAAAATTTTTAAAGAGCCCTTTATGTTAACTCAAAGAAACTCATCACTCATTCTTTCCCTCACCTACTCTCTCTTCCTTCTTCACAGTGCTTTAGCGATCATGGTTTTCTTCTTACTGGTGAAGTGGCCTTCTCATACTTTGGGTTTTACTTTTGGACTAATTTAGTAAACTTTTTGGTATTGTGATCTAGGGCCTTTTGGCCCTAGGTGTTGTTAGTTTCTGCTTCTAACATGGATGCTCCTTGGTCTCCTTCTGCATCTAATCCTTAGTGGGTTCCTCATGGTGGTTCGATGACTAAGAAAATTGATTCATAGATTTTAATGATAATGATTATATTTATAACTTCAAATCTTTTAAATATGTTATTTTTGGTGCGTCATCTTTGAAAATCTTAATTTTTATTTTTTTGTGCCATATGTTGAAGGTATTCTGATGATTTTGATTTCTAATGAGGATGTTGTGTAGTTAGCTTCCCCATTTCAATTTACTTTGGTTTGAAATTTTTTTTGGTAAACCTAAACTTGATTTCATCCATTAGCTTTTTTTGCTAACCTTAAATTATCTGGAGGTTTTTTGGTTGGATTGCTTGATGCTAGGCACATTATGATTAAGCTTTTTGGGTGATTTGGATTATAGTCATGTGTTTTCCATGAGATCCTAATTTATGAACAACTATCAAATAAGGTTGTTAAAATGGACCCCTTTTTTGATACCAAAGAATCACCCATTGTTCCAATTTGGCTTGCTTTTCTAGATTTATATTTTCATTTTTTTAATTCACATATGTTACCTCCTCTATATTGAGCCCATCAATAGAAAGGCTTTTTATTGAAGTGGATAGAACCAAAAGTATCCCAAGGAGATTTGGCGTAGATAAAAAATGCTTGGTTATTTATAGAAAGCTGAATTTGAGAATATTCTAAATTTTTACAACCAATGGCTGGCCATTCTATCAATGAATGTTTTATGGTTCATCCTCATCTAAGAAAAATATCCTAATTCTTCTATAGTTAATGTTGGAATGTAGAATGGGGAGGAGCTTGATCAAGGTGTTGGTGTTCAGGATCATCTAATTCCCCATTCTATTATGGTTCAACCTGTGGGTGATGACATAGAGACTAAATTTTATGATATTGATATTGTGGATTCGGAATTGAGAAATGATGTTAATGATTTGGAGAAACTTGATGATAGAGTGGAGCCTATGGATGAAATGATTTTAATTGGTTATATTATCCCTTTGTTTGGTGGGAACACTAGTGGGCATGTAACTTTTGGTCTTAATCATAATGGGTGGAATGATTCCTCCTCATTTACTAATGTGGGTATGCTTGTGGGGTACTCTAATGGTGATTAATCTCAATCCCGAACTCCTTGTGGTCTTAATCAAAAGGCCCCTAATATTTTTAAATATACTTTTAGCTATAGTAAGCACTTAATGTCAAGTGATGTTGGGAAAAAATATTCTATTCTTATGGGTAAGGATGATACTGAGGAGGAAGAGATTACGCCCTTATCATTAGGTTTCTCTATGCCTAATGTTGGTAAGGTTCAAGAAGGTATGATTAAGGCATTCAAGTCATCACCTAGTTCTAAAGAGGTTATGGATAAAGTGGATGATGGGTTTATTAAGGTTAATAAAAAGAATAATAAACATAAGAAAAACCTTATTACGTTTAACCCTCGGGTCACCAAGGCATTAAATTCTATAAGTAATACTAATGTTTAACAATCTGATTGTTGTTAAAGAGGTTTGGAATTCTATTAGAGAAGGTCAAGATAAGTCCTCTTTATTATCTTCAATTTGGCATAATGTTATTCCTACTTCTTATTCTATTTTAATGTGGAGGAATTTACATAATTATCTTCCTATTGATAATATTTTAATTAAAAGGGTTTTAACTTATTTTGAAATGTCAGTGTTGTTCTAAGTGAGACACTCAACCACATTTTATTAATGGTCCAATTGCGATTATGGCTTGGTTGTATTTTGATGCTTTGTTTAAAAAATCTTGTAATAACTATCGTAGTATTATTACTGTTCTCCAAGCTTTCTTTGTTCCTATCAAAGGCCTTATTAGAAATATTCTTCCTATAATTATTTTCTGGTATCTTTGGAGAAGTAGGAATGAGTCTAAACATGAGGATATAAACATGAATGCTTTGCATATCATTTTTAATATTAAAGATAAAATTTTATAATGTTATGATATAAGTGTAATCAATGTTGGTTATTTTAAAGGTTTTAATCATGAGGCAGATGGTTTTGGCATCTCTCTTTGGGCCTCTTCTTTGTTTGATATGAAAGTTCAAGAAGGTGGTTAAACCTCACAAAACAAGCCTGAGGCACACCAAGAGGGGAGGTGTATTGGCAGTTTTAAAAAACCTAAGCAAGAATGTTAATTTTTTTCTGAAAAGAACATAAAATTAAATTTAGTCAAATAACACAAAACAACAAGCAAAAAAAAATTTATAAAAATTAATAAGATAAATTTTTCTTTTTTTTACTTTTAATTTTTAACACATGCACTTATTCTTTGAGCAAGTAGATTTTAGACTTAATGCAATTGATTGAAAAGATATAAACCAATAAACTCAACTTGTAATGAAAGAAAAATTGTAGAAAATAAAAAAGCACAAAAGTAAAAATAAGAATAAGCACACCAAGATTTTTATAGTGGTTCGGTCATCCTTGACCTACGTCCAATACCTAGAGTCCTCCACTATGGGTATTTCACCGAACCATGTGACTCTCATTTTGGTCCCACAACAAGGTGGATATGCTCTTATAGACTCAGTTTTGTTACAAACCTGGATTTAACGATTATAATTTTGATGATAACAAATATTTTTGTGTTCTACTTTGATTAGCTAACATTTCAGGTACAAAAGATCAAATGCAATTCAAGCCAACTCAAGATCGGGTCTGCATGTGTTTAAATATAATTTTTCCCTTTCTTGAGTCAAATGTAATGTAATTGATCCCTTAGCTAAGTAACCTTGCACACACACACTCAGGGGGAGAGTTTTAGTGAAATAGAGTTTCTGTTCAATTTTTGTTCAGATCATCCTAGACGATGTTCATATCATCCTGGATGATCCAATGACAACAGAAACCCTAATTAGGGTGACCAAGTTTAGTCGATCTGATTAAGCAGAACATCCTGGACGATCCTCTGATCATACAGGACGATAGGCTCAAATCATAATTTCTCAGCCACCAGATTAAGTTAGGCAAGTTTTATTTTTAGAGATTTAGACTGATCATCCCGGATGATACGTGTATCATCCTAGACTATCCTTTACAATCATGCCTAAATTAATCTGGTAATTAAGGAAAGTAATTAATGTTTGATTGATATGATCATATCATCCTAGATGATCACAATATCGTACGGGATGATACATACAAAATCCTAACCATCCAGAGCATTTCACCTGGATGAATAGAACTATTATCTGGACGATATGGCCTATTTTGAACTAATCATATGGGACGATCGCAATATCATCCTGGACAATTAAGTCATTATAAATCATACAGCATGCTTTGTGCAGGCCAAACCGAACTATGTGCAGGATGATTTTGGGTGTTTTGAACTAATCGTACGGGACGATATAGATTTCATCTTGGACGATTAAGTCAATTTTAGATCATCCAACATTAGTTATCTTGGACAAACTGAACTATCCTCTAGACAAAATTCCTGATTTATACTAATCGTCCCGGATGATCGTACAATCATACGGGATGATATGACAAACTTTGTCTTCTAATCATCCAGAGAAACCAGATTGTCCAGGCTGATATGTGTAAATTTACAATGATTGTACAGGGCGATCCTTCGATCATCGTGGATGATCTTTGATGCAAGTTGAGATTTTGGGCAATTTTTGAGCCCTCTTATTTAAGATCTTTTTCTTTCAACAAGAAAAATCTTTTTGCCACTTTCCTTACAAGAGAAAATTGAGAGAAAGAGAGAGAGAGCTTGGGGGAGAGAGAGAGAGAGAGAGAGGATCTTGTGAGGGGGAGTTTGTGAGGTGTTTATAAAGGTTGCTCCAAGCAAGGATCAGAGTCATCTTTTCTGGTCGTCGTCGTCTCTTATCTTGTCAAGTGTTTCTATGGGAGGATCGTTTGCAAGAAGATCCATGTTTTTTGCCTGCTTCAGGAGAAAGTGAAAGGAGTCTAGGTTCTCTACCTGCTTCAGGAGGAAGCAAAAGGAGTTTAAGTTCTCTGCCTCACCGGGTTGGTGGAAAGGAGTTTTTGTACAGGCTTCTCTGCCTTGCTGTGGGAGAAAACGGAGAGTCACTTTTTGTTAGTTCAATACCCAGAAGGGAGGCTCTGGGGAGTGGAAGTAGGTCAAGTTGACCGAACCAGTATAAAATTTGGTGTGTTCTTTTCAATTATTCTTTACAGTTACTTTTCTATTGATGATTGTGTGATTGTGATTATTAATCTGTTATCGTTAAACATCTGCACATCATCGTATAATTATAAACATCTTAAAACATTCAAAAAGATTTTCTAAATCATTATTTTTCTCACGAATTTTTAAAACTACCAATTCACCCCCCTCTTGGTTAGCCTCGGGACTAGTTCATAAGGGCTTAACATCCCTAACGAACTTTCAAGTGGTATTAGAGCGGGATTCGTAAAAATAAGTTTTTAAAAACTTTTGAATTTGATCCATGGCTAACTACGAAAATAGAGATACTGCTGAAGGTTATTCAATTACTCGTCCACCTTTGTTTGATAACATATCGTTTGATTTTTGGAAACTAATATGTCTACTTTTCTTCAGTCAATTGATTATCGTATGTGGATGCTTGTTAAAGATGGCTACGAAGCTCCTCATAGACTTTTAAATGGCACTAAAACTGAACATTCTTTTACTGAATGGACAATTGATAATCGTGACTTAGCACAATTGAATGCAAAATGTTTAAACTATTTTTTTGTTCTTTAAAATCTGAAGATTACATGCGTGTTTCAACTTGTACGACTGGTAAAGAAATTTGGGATAGGTTGTGCGTTACTTATGAAGGTACATCTAAAGTTAAAGAATCTAGATTGAACATCTTACTTCATGACTATGAATTCTTCTACATTTAAGGTAGTAAGGGAGCATTGACAAAGCTTATAAAGAACTAGACAACATGGCATGTGACATAGAGAGTAGTAAGGGAGCATTGAATTTTGAAATTGCAAGTCTCAAAAAGGAAACTGAATTTCTAAGACTAAAGATTAGTGCTTTTGAGAAAAATGAAATACCTCCTACTTTTGTACAGTTTTATGCACCTCCACCTTTTGAAGAATTTATTTCAAAATCATCAAAGCATGTTTTATTCACACCTAGGAAGAGGCACTGTCACTCATAAAGATTAGTTAATCCTTTTCCTGGTGTTAGATGTTTTTCTTGTGGCATGCTAGGAAATATTTCACACACCTGCACGGTTCATCATAGTACACATTGGGTGTGGAGGCCCAAATCACATACTTTACAACACAGCATACATGCATTGCATTCTTCTGCTTTTCATAAGAAGGAACCTAAACTTGGTTAGGTTCCTAAATCTAACATTTGATTATTTTGTAGGCTTTCTCTCACAAAAGGTCTCGTGAGATCATGTGGTACCTGGACAATAGATGTTCAAGACATATGATGGGAGAAGCAAATCAGTTTATTTCACTAGAGACTAGAGCTGGAGGCAAGGTTACACTTAGACACAACACCACCAGGAGGTTGGTAGGAGCAGGTATAATTAGTAATTCAAAGAATTTCATTATTAATAATATTTTACTTGTAGATGGACTGAAACATAACCTACTCAGCATCAGTCAACTCTGTGACAAAGGATACAACATAAAGTTCCTGCCAACTTGCTGTATTATAAGCTTAAATGATAAAATTATTTTTCAAGGAGAAAGGATCAAAAATGTCTACATGCTGGATGCAAGTTACTTTAAAGCTGATGTTTCAATTAGCTTAAAAATTACTGCTCATGAGTCTTGGTTGTGGTATAGAAGGTTATGTCATGCCAGTATAAAAACCCTTAGAAGAGTAACCCAAAAAGACTTAGTTAGAGGAGTCCCCAAGCTTAAGTTCACTAAGGACCACCTGTGTGATGCCTGTCAATTAGGGAAGAAAGTCTACTCCTCTTTCCACTCAATTAAGGACATCGACACCTCTAGACCTTTTGAAGTCCTTCACATGGATTTATTTGGACACATTAGCACTGACAGCTTAGGGGGAAGAGTCTATGGATTTGTGATTGTTGATGATTACTCAAGGTTCACTTGGATTAGATTTTTGTCACATAAATTTGAGTCATTTAGTGAATTTAAATCTTTCTCCACTTGGATTCAGAAGAAGTTAGGATGTGAGATTATTTCCATCCATAGTGATCATGGTGGAGAGTTTGAAAATGAAAGATTTGGAATCTTTTGTGAGGATCAAGAGATTAGCCATAATTTTTTAGCTCCTAGGATCCCTCAGTAGAATAGGGTAGCTGAAAGGAAGAATATGACCTTAGTGGAAGCCGCTACAGCCATGCTTGCTGAGTATTCACTTCCAAAATACTTTTGGGCTAAAGCGGTGAATACTGCCTGTTATGTGCTGAATAGTGTGAATGTTAGATCTAATCTGAATAAGACACCTTATGAGATCATTAAGGGTAGAACTCCAAACCTATCCCACCTCCATGTCTTTGGCTATAAGGTTTTTATTCTGAATAATGGGAAATCATCTTTAGGAAAATTTGACCACAAATCTGATAAAGGAGTGTTCTTAGGATATTCAAGTGTAGGGAATCCTTTAGGGTGTTTAACAAGAGGACTTTGGTAGTGGAAGAGATTACTCATGTGGTGTTTGATGAATTTGATCCTAAGGAGACTAGAATTGAGGAAGAAGAAGATGTAGGAGAGACCCAAGGTGTTGAAAATGTAAATCTGGAGGAAAGGGTAGAACCTCAAAACACTTTGCCTAGAGATTGAAGATATTCTTCGAGTCATCCTAAAGAACTGATCTTTGGAGACCCTTCTGAAGGTGTTAGAGCTAGGCATGGACTTAGGAAAGAAGTAAACCATTCTGCCTTTATATCAATGATTGAACCCACCAACATCAATCTAGCCCTTTCTGATGAATTTTGAATTTTAGCAATACAAGAGGAATTAAACCAATTTGTGAGAAATGATGTTTGGGAGTTGGTAGAAAGACCTAAGGATCAAAGTGTAGTAGGAATCAAATGGGTATTTAAGAATAAGATGAATGATTCGCATGTGATGGTTAGGAATATCGCAAGATTGGTGGCTAAGGGGTATAATCAAATAGAAGGGATTGACTTTGAGGAGGCCTTTGCCCCTGTAGCTAGATTGGAAGCCATTAGAGTGCTACTAGTCTTTGCCTATTATAAGGGATTTAAGCTTTTTCAGATGGATGTCAAGAGTGCCTTTTTGAATGGGGTAATAAAGGAAGATGTCTTTGTAGAGCAACCCCCAAGTTTTGAGAATCCCCAATGTCATAATTATGTTTACAAATTAAAAAAGGCCTTATATGGATTGAAACAAGCACCCAAAGCTTGGTATGAGAGGCTTAGCACATTCTTATTAGAAAGAGAGTTTGTAAAGGGGAGCGTAGACGCCACCCTTTTTCTTAGGAAAGTAGGAGATGATCTACTCATTGTCCAGATCTATACTGATGATATACTTTTTGGATTTTCTGATAAAAATTTATGTAATGATTTCTCTAAGATAATGTGTAAGGAGTTTGAGATGAGTATTATAGGAGAATTGTCTTATTTTCTGAGGTTTAGCATAAGATAATGGATGATGGAACCTTTTTAAATTAATCCAAATACACAAAGGACATTTTGAAGAAATATGAAATGGATAAAGCTAAGCCAATCAATACTCCCATGAGTTTCACTGTTCAGTTAGATAAATATTCAAATGGAAAATCAGTTGATCAGAAGAAGTTTAGAAGAATAATTGGATCACTGCTTTACCTGACTGCTAGCTTACTAAACCGCTGGCCTTTGACTCTTTCAGCATTTTGAGGACCAGATTGGGTGTGATTGACATAAATGCATAAATCTAATGATTATTGATTTTTGATTTTTCTATTTTTCCTTTTGCTTTTAGCTTCTGTTTGATTTGATTGCCTATTTCACTTTAGAATTTTGTCTTTTCTTACTGATTTTTGTTATTTGATTGGCTTATCAAATTTGATTAATTACTGTTAATTTTTATTTGCTGATTTTCATTTACTATTTTTTCTATCTTTTATTCTTCTTGATTACTTTTATTTACTGTTTACCCTCATTAGAATCAGATCACTGCTCATTACTGCTGATAAATTGGATTTCTGACTAAGTGTTTTGCATTGTTATTTTTTGTTTGAAAGCTTGTAAGCAGTGATTGACTCCTCTAAATCTATTAAAGGAAAGAAATATTGATGATTGTTTCTCTTCTTCTAACTCCTTTAGTGGTGCATTATTTCTTTTGGATAAAAATCTTCTTCAAAATTAAAAAGTTAGTTTTTAAAATAGAGATCTATTTTATCTTTCTACAGTAATCTACCTCATATGAATAGTATTTTCAAATCTTTGAATCAGAGTTATGTATTCTTAATCAGGTGATTGCACTTATCATATGATGTATGGTTTTTGTTTTGTGAATTATCCTCCCTACTGTAGAGAATGAGTTTTTTGTCTTCTCTTATGTCTGGAAGTAAATTTCACAACTGAGATTATTTAACGATTATGAAAGGAAGCAAGCTTATAAAAGATGCGAAAGAGCGCCAGATTAAAAAGAGGTTTAAAATGAGCCCAAAGCTGAAAAGATACGCAATGTCGCCAAATTAAAAAAAATACATAAAGTGTATCAAATCAAAAGATGCGCAATACACCAAACAAATTGAAAAAGAGGCACAAAATATGCCCACGAAGAAACAAGCTTTCTTCCCTTTTAGATCTTTAAATGTCTTAGAAAAATCCTTGCGCCACTTAATATTTTCAAAAGCTTGAGATTGAAAATCATGATTTCTGATTCATTACTTTGTAATACTATTTTATCAGATATTTTTCTAGAACGAGGCTTGAAAGGATCTCTTTTTGAATCTAATTTCTTTTCTTCTGAACTAGACTTTGTTTGAAAGGAATTTGAACCTATAAGCTGTCCGAGGTAGGAGTTTCGAAAGTCAATTTTCCAACTTTTCTGGAATTATGCGTCGTTGATTTTCTTCTTACTAGTTTTAAATTGAAACTCAAAGGAAAATTCTATTTTACTGGAGTTGATCGATTCGGAAAAAAAAACTGTTATTTTTTTACTTTTGTTTTTTCATTTCTATTTTTATTTGATTTGATTCTATTTTTTTTCTTTAGTGAGTTTTTTTGGGATCCCTGATCTTTCCTCTACATCCTCTATTTGTTTTGTCATTTTTTTCCACATCGTCCTGGACGTTCCATTCAAATCTTCCCCTCCATGATCCAACGACTAGTATGCACCAAATATTGGTGATCGTCCTGGACGATCAACCTCATCATCCTGGATGATCCATGTGGCAGTAGTTAGATGATTTAAATTCGGCCCCGTCCGATTCATTTATTGTCTATCGTCCTGGACGATCCACCTAATCATCCTGAACGATACCTTTTTGTCAAAAGTCGTCCAGCTGTCTCCTCAGGACGATCGTCTGTGTCTTATCATCCTGGATGATATCTGATTGTCTTGGACGATCTGACCTCCTTTTTGACCAATCGTCTTGGACGTCATAATTACTCATATCATCCTGTACGATCCTGAGATTGTCCTGGATGATCTGGACAATTTCTATTTAAATAGCTATTTTCTTTAGAATTTTTCACACATTCTCTTCCAATCCTTCATCACTTCTTCTTCTTATGGCTGGTGGTAAGAGATCCAGGCAACAGGGTGACAGTTCCTCTCGGGGAAATACTGATCCCCATTTTCCTGATGCAGCTGATCAAGCTACTTTTCAATGATACCTTGATGCTGGGATCACAATCTCAAAAACTATGAATCCAAGGACCCTCACATATCCAGTATTCGACTTGTTCACTCACACTTGCCTCACCTTCATTCTTACTCTCGCCTTTCCTTTCAGCACTGACCTTCTAAGGGTCTTCTTTGCAAATCTTCGCATCACTTCTGATTACTCCACCCTTTAATCCTTTGTTAATCAACGATCGGTAGAATTAACCCACGAGGACTTCTATAATATTCTTCAACTGTCAATTTCTGGCGATAAACTTCACCGTGTAGCATCTGACCCCAATTTTAATTGGAGTGTCGCCAATCACTTCCTTCGTAACACAACTGCGCCCTACCACGACCAGCTCTATTCCTCCTTAGTCAAGGATTCTAGGACAGTCCAACATGTCCTTCGCTCCTCTGTCATTCCTAAAGCTGGGGACCGCATCCACATCACTCCTTTGCTCTCCCTTACTACCTACTACATCCTGGCCCATCATCATTTTAATGCCATTGATTTAATCTTTTGCTATATTGAACAATTGACTATAATTAGGGATCCAGGTCACAGGAGACACCCTAATCTAGCCTTAGGACATCTCATCCACTTTGCCCTTGAAATGAAATATAATTTTCAATATCTAGATCCCGCCAGAATCCCACCTATCCTCTTCTCCAATAACTCCTTCCACATTCTTCACAGCACTCGACTTCATCTGGAGCACACCCCGGATGTTGAGGAAGAAGCGGAAGAAGCTGTTCCTGCACCTGCTGCACCTGCTCCTCTCCTCATTTAATCACTGATAGATCACTTGGTGCAGCGGTTCGACTAGTGGGAGGCTCATTTTAACTCCTACATGACTCACCAACAGGAGCAGTATGACAAGGACATGGCCTGGTTTGGTGAGCAGTTTGCTACTATTCACAGTTACTTTCATCCACCACCACCTCCTCCATCTGATCAGGATCTGCCTCTTTATGTGGCTATTTTTTATTTCAGTTTGTTGTGAGTTTATAGTTTTCTATTATTGTTTTTGTCTTTACTCTTCCTCTTTTTTGTGATGTTAAAAGGAGGATTTATTTTGGTGTTGTAGTGGTTTCATTTGTTGTTTTTAGTTGTGTCTCTTATTATATTGAATGTCACTGGTTATTAATAATTAAGAAAATTTATCTTCTCTCGCCTGTGCTTTAATTACTATAATCTGTTTGATTTGACACTACTATATAAATGTTTGCCATCATCAAAAAGGGGGAGATTGTTATAAAGCTGGATTTAGGGAATATAATTTTGATGATAATAAATATTTCTCTGTTCTGCTTTAATTGGCTAACATTTCAGGTATAAAAGATCAAATACAATTCAAGCCAACTCAAGATCGGGTTTGCGTGTGTTTAAATGTAATTTTTCCTTTTCTTGAGTCAAATGTAATGTAATTGACCCCCTACCTAAGTAACCTTGCACACGCACACTCAAGGGAGAGTTTTACTGAAATAAAGTTTCTGTTCAATTTTTGTTCAGATCATCCTAGACGAAGTTCATATCGTCCTGGACGATCCAATAAAAATAGAAACCCTAATTTGGGTGACCAAGTTTAGTTGATCTAATTAAGCAGATCTTCCTGGACGATCCTCTGATCGTACATGATGATAGGCTCAAATCAGAATTTCTCAGCCGCTAGATTAAGTTAGGAAAGTTTTATTTTTAGAGATTTGGTCTGATCGTCCCAAACGATACGTGTATCATCCAGGACGATCCTTTACAATCATGCCCAAATAAATTTGGTAATTAAGGAAAGCAATTAATATTTGATTGATACGATTATATCATCTCAGATGATCGCAATGTTATATGGGATGATACATGCAAAATCCTGACTATCCAGAGCATTTCACCTGGACAAACAGAACTATCCTCTGGATGATATGGCCTATTTTGAACTAATCATACAGGATGATCGCAATATCATCCCGGATGATCAAGTCATTTTAAATTGTACAGCATGCTTTGTGCAGGCCGAACCGAACTATGTGCAGGACGATTTTGGGTGTTTTGAACTAATCGTACGGGACGATATAGATATCATCATGGATGATTAAGTCATTTTTAGATCATCCAGCATCAGTTGTCCTGGTCGAACTAAACTATCCTCTAGATGAAATTCCTGATTTACACTAATCATCCCGGACAATCGTAGAATCGTACGGGACGATCTGACAAACTTTGTCTTCTAATCGTCCAGAGAAACCAGATCATCCAGGCTCATATGTGTAAATTTGCACTAATCATACATGACGATCTTTGATGACCAGTTGAGATTTAGTGCAATTTTTGAGCCCTCTTATTTATGATCTTTTTCTTTCAACAAGAAAAATCATTTTGCCACTTTCCTTACCAGAGAAACTTGAGAGAAAGAGAGCGAGAGCTTGGGAGAAAAAGAGAGAGGATCTTGTGAGGGGGGGTTTGTGAAGTGTTCACAAAGGTTTCTCCAAGCAAGGATCAGAGTCATCTTCTCCGGTCATCATCGTCTCTTATCTTGTCAAGTGTTTCTGTGGGAGGATCGTTCGCAAGAAGATCTGGATTCTCTGCCTGCTTCAGGAGGAAGCGAAAGGAGTCTAGGTTCTCTGCCTGCTTCAGGAGGAAGCAAAAGGAGTTCAGGTTCTCTGCCTCACCGTGTTGGTGGAAAGGAGTTTTTGTACAGGCTTCTCCACCTTACTATCGGAGCAAAAAGCGAGTCACTATTTGTTAGTGCAATACCTAGAGGGGAGGCTCGGGGGAGTGGACATAGGTCAAGTTGACTGAACCACTATAAAATCTGGTGTGTTCTTTTTAATTATTTCCCCACTTACTTTTCTGTTGATGATTGGGTGATTGTGATTATTATTCTGCTATCGTTAAACATCTGCACATCATTGTATAATTGTAAATGTTTTAAAACATTCAAAAAAATTTTCTAAATCATTATTTTTCTCACAAATTTTTAAAACTACTAATTCACCCCCCTCTTGGTTAGCCTCGAGACTAGTTCATATGGGCTTAACATCCCAATCAAACTTTCAACTTTCACCAAACTTGATCCGGTAGAGTGCCGGAAGCATGTCAACCTCCCGGTGACGATGGAAGCGAACCTTAAATCATTTTTATTCCTCCTGAAGAAGGCAAAGAAATAAAAGATTTTTCTCCCTCTTGGAGAGGGAAGAGTACCTCTAATCATTTTTATCCCTCCTAGAGAAGATAGAGTATCTCGAGGACTTGACTTCAAGCCTCTCTCCGAAGAGAGCATTTAGGAACTCACTAAGGCCACAGGAGGAGCAAGGATGCAGTAAGCTTAGAGGAACCATGTGATTCTCCTCACACTCCTACCTCATGCTCATACTCACCTTCTCTTTCCTCTCAAACCCTTTTTTTCTCTCAAAAGGCACCTCTCTCAAAGTTCCTCCTTTAATCCAAGACTCCTCTCCCTCAATGGAATAAAATTAGAAGAGATGCTTAAGTAATGGGATTCAAAAACCCTAAAATTCAATTTTAGCCATCACTATTTGTATAGTATGACTAGACATCACATAGTACAATCTGTTAAAAATTTGATCCCTTCTAGTACGATGAGAATAGTCTTTCAGATAATTTATTTAAAATCCATAAACACATCATACAATATGCTCACTTGATCTTACAGTATGATGTATTCAATTCCTTCTGTTCATACCCGATGATCCCTGACACGATTGGAAATCATCTATGTCAATTATTTGGTATGATGTGCATCGTATGATATAGTTAGTTAAAAACTGATGGTTTTATTTAGTACGATCTCAGGGATGACTTGAAATTATCTCTATTATTCGTATGGTACAAATGAGATCATATAGTACGATCGACTACAAATAATTAAACCTAATTTGATTGACTAATCATGTGGTATAATTTAAGTAAGATTTCAAAGATTCATACAATACAATTAGGGTCATATAGTATGAATATTTCAGAAAACAAATTTCAAATATCTTACTTAAATTATGTGGCAGCTATAGTTTGCTCATCAAAATAATTCATATAGTATAATCAAGATTGTACACTATGAATAATTTATAAAAAAATAGATTTAGTTAGTTGTTAAACTATTTATGATGGCAAACAATTTAGGTTGAAATATAACTTGAAAATTTTCATTCCTAAAGTCTCCCTCAATAGGTATTAAACGTTAATTTTTTTTGAAATATATAATAGAAATAACAAACATTAACAAAATGCAATTTTTTGAACATGTAAATGTAATACAAATAAACACAATAACCAAACAACACTACTCCCCCATTTGACATCACCAAAAAGAGGAAAAACATACAAAACACATGATGGATAATACATTAATGATGGAAGTAACAGGAGTAGTTTCTCCGTAGAAGCATGGTCAGGAGAAGTGCCCAACATTCTTCTCCCCGCTCCGAAGCGAATAGTGGTGGTGGGAAAGCTTTAAGGAATGGAAATTTTTGGAAGGTTTTTGAAGGTAAGGATTTAGAAATTTGTGAACAAGCTTTGATGGCTGCCGATGTTTCATATGAAGATCCTAAGCATATTTTCAATGCTACTGTTGATGATTGTGATTCTCTATTATGCTCTGATCATTTTGCTTGTGGTTTCGATCTGGTGCTATATGAATCATTTCCATCGAATTCTTCATTCAGTTCACATCTGCCCTTGTATGGCCAGCATTCACTTGACCTCTCCCTTTACGAGCTTAAGTAGACTGGGAGATAGAATGCAGCTCCATCTAGCCTCATGGTTCTGCTTCTATGAATGATTTTTCTACTAAATTTGTTGCGTCTCCTACCATTGTCGGACCTGCTACTATTTCAACATTAGATTAGAGCAATTATGGAGATGTTATTGCACAAGATTATAGAAATTTCTCTGCATCTTTGCATTCTCATGTTATTTCTGTGTTTGATTATAGGTGTGAAAATCCTACTAATGTTGCCTTTCAGGATATCTCAAAATTTTGCTAACTGCACTTTTGGTGTTTGCTTAAATGCCTCATCAAAAACTGCTACTTCGAATGACCAAACAGTTCCTCTATAACAACCCTTAAAGCTTTCTCTTGGTTCTAATCTGGGCCAAGACCGCCCTAATGTATGGAATAAGATGGATGTTATCAAAATTGATAATGTATCTAAGGTGCTAGTTATGTCAGAGGATGGTTGTTCTGTCACTTTAATTATATAGTCCATCCATGCCAACTTAGCTAGGCTCAAAAGAGGGCTTATGGGAAAGCTTATCGGAAGAAGATTGACTTTTATTGTGCTAAGCAATGAATTGAAGCAAAAGTGGTCAATGTTTGAAGACTTTCAGATTCTTTCCATCTCTTCAAAAACTTTCATTTGCCTCTTTGAATCTATCGAGGCTCATGATGCTGTCCTTGAAAGTTCGTGTAGATTGTTTGACCTAATAGAACTATCCCAATGCTAACGAAGAAGGGAGTGAATTGGTAATTTTAAAATTATATCTTGGATTATTAAAAACTTTTATAAGAAAATTTAATCAATGATTCTCACAATATGTTGTAGATTAGATTTTCACAAAATATTTTTTAACCATAGAAATTTAAAATGTAGTAAAAAGTAATGGAACAGAAGACACCAAATTTTATAGTGATTTAGTCCAATTAGACCTACGTCCACTCCCTAGAGACTCCTTCTCTAGGTATTCCACTAAACACTAGTGACTCTCCTTTAGCCCCAACAACAAGGTGGAGAAGCCCTTACAAAAATCTCTCTTCCACCAAACCAGTGTGGAAGAGAACCGTCATTCTTTTTCTCCCTCCTTGTGAAGGCAGAGAAGCATCATCCTTTTTCACCCTCCTGGTGAAGGCAAAGAATCCAAATATCCTTTTTCACCCTCCTAGTGAAGGAAGAGAATCCAATTATCTTTTTTCACCCTTCTGGTGAAGGCAGAGAACCAAAACATCCTTTTTCTCCCTCCTAGTGAAGGCAGAGAACCTGATCTCCTTTGAAAATCTTCTCTCAAGAACCTTCAAGGAAGTAGGGCAGAGATTTGAAGGAATAAACAAGAGATCATTGACTTTGGGCAACCTTGTGAATCCCCTCATAATTTTCTCTTACAAGATCTCACTCTTAATTCCAAAACACTCTCCCAAACACTCTCCTTATCCACTCTCAAGAGAAATTCACAGCAAGATCTATTCTAAGTCAGTTTCTTGGACTCTCATACAAAAAAAAAACATAAAAAACCATTCATAAACAAAAATTTCAAAGCGAAATGAAGTCAGATCACTTTGTACAATCATGGATCATCTATACAAATTGTTCAAAATTCATGGGATGATCTGGTACAAACTCTATTTTGTACACTGTTAGTCATCTGTATGATTTTAAGATCGTCTATACGAACATTGAAGTTCGACTGGACGATCTGGTAGGAAGCTTATTTGATACTCTATCGGTCATTTATACGATTTCTATATCATCTATATAAACAGTGAAGTTATTCTGGATGATCCTTATTTTGTAGTTTGTCAGTCATCTGTACGATATTTAAATGATATGTACAAATAATTAAAAATCGTGTGGATGAACTGGATGAACATCATTTCATACTCTGTTAGTAGTATGTATAATTTTTAAATCGTCTGTACGAATAGTTTAAATTTGTATGGACAAATTGGTCGAACCTCATTTTGTACTCTATCAGTCGTATGTATAAACTGATATTGTTCAGTACGAACAGGGTAAAAATTTTCAAGTCTCAATTTTTAACTCTCCCCCTGTGTGTGTGCACAGTTATCTAATTATAATCACACTCTTTTTGAGAATCAAGAAAATAAAAAACCAATGACTTCATTATATGTAACTCTATTCTACTCTAACTTGAAGTCTATTTCCCTGAAATGTTAGTACACATAAAAACAACCAGACATATATCCAATGTATGTTAGAAGAAACAGTAATCATGTCAATAAGATTTTGTTATCATCAAAAAATCACATTACATAAAGCTCAATATTGAATTCTAAATTGCAATAATCTCCCTCTTTTTAATGATGGAAAAATAATTATTATCTGAATTAACATTTAAGGTTCTTTTTCTCCTTAACTCCCCCTCAACAAATGTTCAATTAGAAAAACACAAGACCAAAATAACTTTAAAATCAAAATAAGACAAATTAAAAAATTAAAACACACACACACAAACAATCACATGATGCTTATGATAACAAAATCATCAAAACAAACCAAAAACAAATAAACAAATAACAAAACAATGACTCCCCTGATACAAACAAGCATATATATAAACATAATGACTTCCCCAATGATCATAAATCACAATGATCACAAATCACTAGTCAAATCACAAGTATCAAAACAAATGATAATGTAACAAACAATAATGATGACTCCTCCTTTTGACAACAACAAAAAGGGATAAACCCAAATATAAATAAGTTCCTTTATACAAATCAAATAACCGATGAGATAGAGAATTTAAAACAGTTGGCAAAAATGACCTTAAAATCCTAATGCAAAAAAAAAAAAGAAAGACTCATATTTGAAATCAAAGAGCAATTAAAATAGGACAAGTGAATCATGTTCAATGTTGGTTCTAGATATATCAAATAGACTAATTATTGCAAAGAAATGAATAAGTAAAGATCAATTAAGTTCAAATTCAAATAGTTGAGATTATTGTTGAATGTATGGGTTTTTGTACAAATTAGAGATATATAGGAAGGACACGAACTTATATTTAATCTTTTGAGTGGCAATCATTGCACATCTTTTCAAAAGTTTGGCACACTTTGTGCAACTTTTCAGTTTCATTTTGGGCTAATTTTGTGCCTCATTTCAATTTTTATCGAACATTGTGCATATTTAAAATTTTTTCACACTTTGTGCATCTGTTTACAAGTTATTCTTTTTGATATCAATAAATTTTAAACAAAATCCAAAATTTAACAAAGAAATCAACACATTGAACAAGAAATTAAAAGAAAAATAATTTATATATTTTGCAACAATTTTACTGATAAGATAAGTATCTTGAAGAACATTAAGATCATTATTGGGCCCTATCAACGCTTTTGGAGAGAGAGTGTCCACATTTTACGTGCCATTTTTTTCAAAATTTTGGACTTCGCGGGTAACCCGCTCCAGCAGAGATGACTCCGGGGGATCACCGGCTATCTCCGGCCACTGGGAGGACTTCGACCTCTATCAACGCTTCTTCAGGAGGTATCTGTAGCAGTAAATCAAAGACAGAATCAGGAATGCGTGTACTTGGAAGACCTGGTGGAGGTATCGTGATTAAAGAAGGAGGCGTCCCTACAGTTAGCAAAGAAGAACTGGTTCAGGGGAAAGGAAAAGGTGTCTTATGCGAGGGTGTCCAGAACCAAGCTGTGAGCAATACGGTTATGAAGAATTCAAATTTCGAAGGTATTTTTGACCCAAAAGCATCATCTTCTTCTATATTGGTATTAAAAGTCAATAAATTCGTGGGAAATCAAGAAGATGCGGATTTTAATCAGATTAACCGAAATCTAGAAGGAAATTTTAATATAAACAATGCGGAGGGTAAAGTAGATGGCGTTGAAGGTGCAAATGAAAATCTGAATACTGAAGGAAATGTTACTGCTAATAATAACTTCGTCTCGGCATGGAGGAAACAACAACTTCTCAAGATAGATAACAAAAATAACATGGTGGAGATGTCGGATGATGGCGTAGCTGTCAAGCTCAATGCAGATGTTCAGGAGTCAAATTCGAAGATTCTTACCAATTCTTTGGTTGTGAAGGTGTTAGGAAACAATATCCCTTTTCCTGTGTGCAGCATGGAACTAAGAAGACAGTGGAGTAAGTTTGGCAATTTTCACTTGACAACCATTGGGATGAATTGTATCTTGTGCTCTTTCAAGAGTTCTGTGGCAATGGAGGAAGTGCTTAGTGGTGGACCGTGGTATGTAGGAGGATACATTATGGGAATGGACAAATGGTCTCCTTCATTCTCACCGAACTCATTCAAAGGAATCACAGCTCCGGTATGGATTCGTTTCCCTTGCCTTCCTTTATTCTGTTGGTATGAAGACAGTATTACTCGGATCGCCTCTTGAATTGGAGCACCTATGTATTTGGATGGTAATTCTTTCAAATGGGGGAAGAGAGAATATGTAAGGGTCTGTGTAAGGATAAACCTTGAAAATAAGCTACCTCAAGGCGTTTGGGTGGATGGTATTGCTGGGAGATTTTCCAAAATGTAGAATATGAGAAGGTTGCTAGCCTCTGTTTTAATTGTGGAAAAGTTGGCCACAAAAGGTCTCGTTGCCTTGATGACCCTTCACTGGTCCAGAAGAAGCAGCAGGTGAATGAGGTGAGTTCAGTTAAAGCAGCTGATCAAGGTACAAATAGTGTGCAATAGGAGGAATATGGCCCACGGATTCATGTCAAGTTTAACAATGGTAAAATCAGAAGGGGAAGAATGACAGGGAGAGAAGGGGAAGAAATGATCATGCATAAGGAGAAGACTTCTACAGAAATTGTGCAGGATGGTAGCCTGAAAAAAAAACTCTCAAACTCAACAATTAGCAAAGGAAGTGAAAAGAGATACTACATTGTTTGGTATTATAGCTAAGTTGAATGATACCGAAGTGGCAAATAAATTCAAGGTGTTGGATTGTGAGTTGGAGGAAGGGGAGATGGCGGTTCAGCCAATATCTATTGATGTAGAAGTGAAAAGTTCTTCTGGAGAAGAAGGAAGAGCTACAAAGGAAGTTGATAATGATGGGACAATTGTTCATGTGGTCAAAAATAAATTAGCTAAAGAAATGAGATCATTGGGCCCTATGGAAGCTGAGCATAGGAAGAGAAGGGGAATCAGAAAAGGACCACCTAGAGGTGGGAACTCATCCTTAGTGGAGGATTAATGTCGTTCTTGTCTTGGAATTGTAGAGGGGCTAGGAAGAAAGAAGTCTCTCTATACCTTAGAGAGATGGTAAGGGATCAAGATGTGTTTTTTGTGGGGCTTATGGAAACTAAAATTGCTAGCATTGATAGAAGGAAAGTGGATTTTCTTATTGGTAGTGAGTGGGATTATTTTCATCATCCGGCTGAAGGGACATCGAGGGGTATTCTTGTAGTTTAGAAGAGAAGGGTTGGGACCTTTGAGATGAATGACCACTCTTCACAAGTGGTTGTGGGGAATTTTATTACTTCTTGTATGGGAAGTTGGAGGGTAGCTATGGCGTATGCTAACAAATCATTTATTGAAAGAAGAATGTTGTGGGATATGTTGGGGAGATGTGTGGTGGATATGTATCCTAGCATTATTGGTGCAGATTTTAATTGCATCTTATGTAAGGAGGAGAAAAAAGGTGGAAGGAGATTTAAAATCTCCAAGGGGGCGAAGGAGATGAAAAGTTTTATGACTAATCATGTTTTTCTTGATGTAGGTACTGTTGGACCAAGTTTTACTTGGTGCAACAACAAGGAAGGTGCTTCAAGAATTTTGGAACGTCTTGATAGGTGCTTGATCAATTCGGTGGCTCTACAAATGGCTCCATTTGCAAAGATCAGACATATGGCAAGGATAGCTTCTGATCACAGTCTAATTGTCTTCAAGTTGGGTGAAAAGGAGGTTGGCAATACAAAGATGATCCGATTTGAAGATACGTGGAGATCATATCCAACTGCAAGGAGTATTATGCTAAATTCTTGGAGAAAAGCAGATTTCGGGAATGAGGTGGAGGTGCTTCACAGGAAAATCCATAGAACTCTTAAGGCACTTTTTTTTGGAATAAAAATAAGTGTAAAGAGTTGTGCTCATTGAAGGAGGATCTCATGAAAGAAATTTTGGAGCTACAAGTGGAGGAATCGTCATCTGAAGGTATTTCCCATGAAAAGTTAATTCTTCTTCGTTGCAAGGTTCATGAGTTAAACATTACTTTAAGAAGATTGGCTACATGGTGGAATCAAAGAGCTAAGACAAAGTGGCATGAAGTAGGAGATACAAATTCTAATTTTTTTCATAAGTATGCCTCGGCTAGGAGAAATGGAAATCTTATTAGACAAATCAAAAATGAAGACAATGAATTAGTGGAGGATGTTCATCAAATTGAAGAGGTCTTTTTGAAGTTCTTTAAAAAAAAATAGAGTGTAAGATCTTGCAATTTGAATAGATGGCCTATGCTACCCGAAGCCCAACGGTTGTCTCTTGATCAGGTTGGCTTGCTGAATGCTAACTTCACCAGGGAGGAATTGGTGAAAGCAGTTTTTCAACAAGGGAATAATAGATCTCCAGGTATGGATGGCATCACCTCCTCTTTCTTTAAGTTCTATTGGAGTATTGTGAATAATACTACTTGGAGTGTTGTTGAGAGTTTTTTCAAGTTGGGAATCATGCATGATAAATGGAAGGAAACGTTGATTGTTTTAATTTCTAAGGTGAAAAATCCTGTTGAGCCATCCAATTATAGGCCCATTAGTCTTTGCCAAACTATTTATAAGTTTGTTGCAACCATGTTGGTAAATAGACTAAAGAGATGTATCTCAAATCTTATATCAGAAGAACAAGTGGCTTTCAGTCCAGGCAGATCCATGTCAGAGCATTGCTTATTAGCTCAGGAAGTTTTCCATAAATTCAGGATATCTAAGAACAAAAAGGGTATGATGGCGATCAAGTTGGATATGGAGCAAGCCTATGACAGCATGGGATGACCAACATTACAACAAGTGTTGATTAGATATGGTTTCCCCAAAAAGTTCTCAGATCTTATCATGGAGTGTGTAAGTAAAACTACTTATTCTATGAGGTTGGATGGCAGGAATTCTAGTTGGATCGATGTAAGATGTGGCTTTCGTCAGGGGTGTCCAATGTCACCTTATTGGTTCATCTTATGCTCGCAATTGCTGTCAGATGCATTAAACCAAAGGGGTAATGAGTTGGGGGTCCAAGTTTCACCAAGGAGTTCGAAGATCACTCACCCCTTATATGCGGATGACGTTCTTGTTTTTGCTCAAGCTTCTACACATTCTGCAAAGATGTTAAGAAGAATTTTTGCTAATTTTTATGGATGGACAGGTCAAAAGATTAATACAAACAAATCTGAGATTTTGTTTGGCAAGATTGTTAATAGAGCCACCAAGCAAAAAGTTTCCAAAAAATTGGGATTTAAAGTGGTGAAAGAAATGCAATACTTGGGGATTAAGATCCTCATGAGAAGATTACGGATGCATGATTTCCAAGAGATGATTAGCCGGATACTGGAAAAAAGTAATGCTTGGTGGACTAAGATGTTGTCTTTGGCTGGAAGGATTTTGTTGTTCAAGACTTCCTTGATGACTATGCCTAACGTTTTGATTACTCATTCGTTGGTCCCCAAAAGAATATTGCAAAAGCTGGACAAATTTTGTAGAGATTTTATATGGCACAAATAATATAGGGAGAGAGGTATGCATTATGTGGCATGGGAGAAAATATGCAAACCAGTGGAGAAAGGTGGTTTGGGCATCAAATCACTGGTTAATAGAGCTGGGCCTCTTAGAGCACGTTTGGCGTGGAGATTTGTTCAAAATGCTGATTCTTTATTACACAAAAACAAGATTTCAAGATATGGTGATAATATCTTCAAGGGGGATTGTAGAAATATAGGCTCTTGTGCTTGAAAGATCCTCATTGATTGAGGAAATCATCTCCAGCCGATTATTAGATGGAAAGTGGGCAATGGGAAGAAGATTAAAGTGTTGAATGACGTCTGGTTGCTAGACAAATGCTTTGCTTCTTGGCCTACCTTTGTGGATGTGGTAGGATTGGAAGGGAAATTGCTTCATCAATTCATCATGGATGGAACTTGGAATGTTGGTGAGCTTCAAAGGTGCTTCCATTGTGAACTTATTACTCTTATATTGTAGATCCCAATTAGAGCAACATTGGAGGAGGATCAAATGGAGATCATTTGCAAACTTTCAGGTAAAACAATTTCTGCTCTAGCCTATGAGGAAAAGGTTAAGTATAGCAGCTTGGAAGATGATGGTGGTTACTCGGTTTGGCTGAAAAAAATGACACTAAACCCAAGAGTCGAATTATTCTGGTGGACGTTGAGCAAGTTTGCAATTCCTACAAATCAATTCCTTAATTACAGAAGAATGGTTCATGATGTTGTTTGTGCTAGAGGGTGCCAAGAAATTAAAGATTATGAGCACATTGTGGTCAGATGTAAATTCCTGACTGAGGTAATTCTGAAATTGAGAGAGTGGGGGTTTAAAATCCCTACTTTCAACTCTTTGGAGACTTGTTTGGAGGGTCTTAAAGATCTTTCTTTGAGACATGGTAGTATTGTCAAGATGTATTGCTCAGCTATTTTTCTCTCTTGGAGGAATAGGAATGAGGTGAAGCATGGTAAATCTGCTATATCATGCTCGGTTGTGGCTGCAAATGTCCTTTCTCTGGTTTCGGTCATGAAGAATCCTTTGCTAGCTAGCTGGGGTGTTAATCTCCCTTGGGAGTGCAACAAGGCTTGGCACCCTCCACCGCTAGATTGGATTAAATGTAATATAGATGCTTCAGTCTTAAATTCTGGATCTGCTGGAATTGGAGGGGTCCTTAGGGACCACAAAGGGAGACTTCTTATTGCTTTTGGAAAAAAGAAAATCCACTGGGATGTGGCTCAAATGGAATTAGAAGCTATTATATCAATAAAGAAGGTTATTCAAGATTGGATGATGCATTGCAAAGGTTTAATTATTGAAGGTGACAATCTTAATGTCATAAGCTTTATTCAAGTATCCATGAAGAATTGGCAAGTGGATAATTGGCTGCATAAAGAGCTTTCATTTATTCATTCATTTAATAAGGTTATTTTTAACCATGTCCATAGAAATTGTAATAAAGTAGCAGATTTGTGTGCTACTTTAGCTTTAGATCATAGTTTTATCTTTGATTGCTTTTCATTTGGTATGATTTCACCCTCTTTGGTTCGTTTGTTAAAAGAGGAGTGTGATCCTTTTATGGCTTGTAACTAGTTTGTCTTTCTTAATGCCAATTGCATCTTTCAAAAAAAAAAAAAAGAAGAACATTAAGATGATTTCCTCAGCTACATCTAATCATAATTTGATTTAAAGATTGAGAATTAAAATTTTTCTTGGAAATTAAGTTGTAGTGCAAAATATTTTTAAATATATTAAATCAGTAGTATTAATTTGATTGAAAGAAACATGAAAGGCAATTAAAACACCAAAATGAAACAGGACAAATATCATTCTATATTTAAAAAGAATAAAACAACAATTAAAAAAACATCCACACGACATCAAATACAACATAAAACTAAAACAAGCAAGAACAACATCAACTATAATAGAAACTAAAAAAAAACTAGTATGTTGGTGGATCTTGATCTGGAGGTGGCTGATGTTGATTGAACACTGAAAAAACCCACTAATGTTAGCTACTTGATTGTTGAGCATATTAAACTGTCCTCTGATCCATCCCATATATTCAATATGTCTGGCATCCTGCTGGTCTAGGTGGGTCTCAATATGATCAAACCTTTGATCAAATTGGGACTAGAGTCGATCGAACCGCTGGATCATTTCTTGATAGAAATGTTGATCAGGAACAGGAGCAGGTGTAGGTGCAAGAGCTGGAGCCTCTTCTTCTCATTCCACTTCATCTCCCTCACCCTCTTGATCCCGATGAAAGAGTGATCGAAAGGAAGTATCATAAAAGAAAATTGGAAAAGTGTTTGGGGGGTCAGAATGAATCAAATTGTATTTCTTCTCTAAGTCATAGGCAACCAGGTGTCCTAAAGCCATATTTTTCTTCCTTTTTGTGACAAGAAGCCTAATATCAATTAGATTATTAATGTAGTCCAGAATCAATTGGGCTTCATAGATTGGAGTGTTGGTCGTGATAAGATATGTGACTATAGAAAGTAAGGGAGTAAGGTTAACGCAATCACCAGCTTTAGGAATGATTGAAGTTCTTAATACATGCTGGATGATCCTAGCATTTTGGTTTAAGGTATACACACGGTATCGATGATGCGCTGTAGGTGTACCCCTAAGGGTTTGATTTATGGTGGACCAGTCAAAATCTTCTCTAGAGGTCATGGCTTGTGCCCTTAAACCCTCAGTTCTAAGGTGTAGGAAGGTGCCTAAATCTTCTTTGGTTATTTCTTCCTTTTGTTTGAGCACAAATGAGGACACTTTGGTATTAGAAAGTAAGGGAAGGTATCAGACTGGAAAGCATGAATTAGAGTGAGAATAAAAGCAAACTGGATAGAGTCAAAGAGAAGCATTACTGAAAAGTTTATGTCTTCTTGTATAAGAAGACAAGAAGGTGTCATTTTAGCCTCGAAGTAGCGATTGTAAGCTTGCTTATTCTCTTTGGAAAGAAAATTTTTGTCAAGTTGACTGGATCGAGATGAAGATCCTCTAGAGTACTGAGCCCGTTTGCTGCTAGAGCTTGCCATTTGATCACAAAAAGATTTGAAAGCAAAGGGAATGTGAATAAATCCAAATAAATGCTCCCAATTTAATGAAAATGGACACAATCAAACAATATGATATAATGATCATACAGATGATCTAAATTTCATACAATATGAAAATATTTTTGTACGTACAAAGGGAAAAGGTCAAAAAATAGTTAATGTGATGAAACGCCATTTCGTAAGCATAATTTATGAGAAGTCATATTGTACAACTTTTAACCAAAGAGATCATACAGATGAACACCTGTTTATACGGGATGATCAGTAATAATTTTTGTACCAAACTATTTAGATCATTCACATGTAAACTAACAACTGGATCATATAGATGAAATGTGATTTTGTATGTACGATCTTAATTTGTCCAGTTTGTAAAGACAAAATTAACGTATCGTACATATGTTGACATCATCGTATAGTATGATATGCTTAAAATGAATCTCATTTTTGTCTGTTCAGTTCAGGAAAAATATCATGTACAGTTTAATGAATTTGTATGATACGAAAGTGGTTCATACAGTATGAATAAAAATAAAGACATGATAAACCAGACTCTTTTTCAAAAATAAACCACCCAAGATCAATGAAATGTAAAGATAAAAACAAAAATAATACAAACAAAAAATAAATACAAAACTGTAAAAAAATCATGGTTATCAAATCCAACTGGCATAATTAGAATTTTTAAGCATTAACACAATACAAATAAACCATAAGAAAAGGACAAAACAATAAACATCAACATACATAAAATACATTACAAATCCATTTTCTGGAATTACAATTTTAAGCATGAATATCAATCACACCTAATATGGTTCTTAATGTGTTAAACATTTCAAAAGCTAGTTGTTTTATGAAAATATCTGCAAGTTGATTATCACTAACTACATGATGTAGCTCTATATCTCTTTCGGTGATAAGATCTCTAATGACGTGATGCCTTATGTCTAAATTCTTGGTTCTAGAGTGTTGGATAGGATTCTTTGAAATGCATATGGCACTTATATTATCACAAAAAATTGGAATAATGCCAAATGAATATCCTAAATCCATAAGTTATTATTTCAACAAAAGAACTTGTGCCACACAACTTCCTAAGGTTATGTATTCTTCTTCAATGGTAGAAATACCTACTGAATTTTTCTTTTTTGCTAGACCAAGAAACTAAGGAGTTTCTTTTGAATTGATAAGTCCTAGAAGTAATCTTTCTATCAATCCTGGGTACACCCAGTAAAATCTAAATCAGAATATCCAATAATTTTAAAAGAGGAGCTATGCCTAAGATACTAAATTACTATGTTTTTAGTTCCCAATAGATATCTAAGAATTCTTTTCACAGCAGACAAATGGGATTCCTTTGGATCAGCTTGGAATCGAATACACAGATAAGTACGAAACATGATATCTTGGTTAGCACTTAAGTAAAGTAATGATCTAATAATTCCTCTAAATTTCTTTTTATTAATAGATTTTCCCTTAGAGTTTTTATCTAAATGCACCGACGAACTCATTGGTTTACTAATTGGTTTAGCTTTGTCCATTTCACACTTCTTGATATGTCCTTAATATATTTTGTCTATCTCAGAAATGTGCCATCCTCCTGTTGGTTAATGCTAAAATTAAGAAAGTAACTCAAATCTCCCTTCAAACTCATTTCAAATTCCCTAATCATTATTTCTAAAAAATCATCACAAAGATTTTTATTGGTGGATCCAAACAAGAAATCATCAATATATATTTGAACACTGAGTATGTCATCTCCTACCATTTTAAAGAAGAGAGTGGTGTCCACACCTCCTTTAACAAATGATCTTTCTAGTAGGAATGTGCTTAGCCTCTCATACCAAGCCTTAGGAGCCTATTTAAGTCCATACAATGCTTTTTTCAATTTAAACATATGATTAGGGAATTTTGAATTTTTAAAACCTGGAGATTGCTCAACATAAACATTCTCTTATATCACCCCATTAAGAAAGGCTCTCTTAACATCCATTTGAAATAATTTAAAACCTTTAAAATAGATAAAGGCTAGTAGCACTCTTATCTCTTCAAGTCTTGCTACGAGGGTAAAAGATTCCTCAAAATTAATTCCTTCTATTTGATTGTACCCTTTTGCTAGTAATCTTGTCTTATTTCTAACCACTACACTTGAATCATTCATTTTATTTTTGAACACCCACTCAGTTCCAATTACTCTTTAATTTTTAGGCCTTTCAATCAACTCTCAAACATCATTTTTAATAAATTGATTCAATTCTTCCTGCATGGCCAAAATTTAAAATTCATCCGAAAGTGTTTGATTTATATTAGTGGGTTCAATCACTAAGATAAAAGCTCAGTGGTTCACTTCTCTGCTAAGTCCATGCTTAGTTCTAAAACCTTCACTTGGTTCACCTAAAATTAGTTCTTTAGGATGACTTTAAAAATATTTCCATTCTCTAGGCAATTCATTTCGATTCCAACATTTTTTCCAAATTTTTTTTTTCAATTCCTTGGGAGATCTCTTTAATATGTTCTTCTTCCAACCTTGACTCATTAGAAATACCAGATTCATTAAACACTTTGTGTGTGATCTCTTCAACTACCAAAGTCCTTTTGTTGAAAACTCTATAGGATTTGCCAACACTAGAAAATCCTAAAAAAATTCCTTCATCAGATTTAGGCTAAAATTTTCCTAAAGAAGTTTTAACATTATTATGAATGAGCACCTTGCACACAAAGACATGTAAATATGAAAGGTTAGGTGTTCTCCCCTTATGAAGTTTATAGGGTGTCTTGTTCATTTTTTATCTAATGTTCAGCCTATTCAGAACATAATATGATGTACTAACTACTTCAGCTCAAAAATATTTTGGAGGTAAATATTCAGCCAACATAGCTCTAGCAGCTTCTATTAAAGTTCTGTTCTTTCTTTCAACAACCCCATTTTGCTGAGGGGTCCTAGGAGCTAAAAAGTTATGTTTATTCCTCTTTCTTTACAAAAAAACTAAAATTTTTTTATTTTCAAATTCTCCTCTGTGATCACTTTGAATTGTAAGGATTTCACAACCTAGCTTCCTCTGTATCTAAGTAGAAAAATTTCTAAATTCATCAAATGATTCACTTTTATGTGATTAGAATTTAATTGACATGCATCACACAGGTGATCCTTAGTGAAGTCTAATTTGGGTATACCTCTAACCAATTCTTTCTATGTAATTTTCCTAAGATTTTTCATGCTTACGTGATAGAGTCTTTTATGCCATAACCAAGATTCATCAGTGATAGTATTGAGATAAAATGCATTAGAAGATTTAACATAATTTAAATCAAGTTTGTATACATTGTTTACCCTATTTTTATGCAACACATCAATTCCATTTAGGCCTATAATACAGCTTGCAATGTTAAAACCCTTATCAAAAAGCTGACTAATACTTAATAAATGATGGTTTAAGCCTTCAACCAATAAAATGTTTCAATGAAAATTTTTTTCTTAATGTCAATCATACCTGTACCTACCACTTTCCTAGTGGTATTATCTCCCAGTATTACCTTGCCTCCATTCCTGGCTTCCAGTGATATGAAATGAGTTATATCTACAGTCATATTCTTTGATCATCCACTGTCCAGGTACCAAATGCTCTCAGGAGGGCTTGTATAAGAGCATTTCTATAAAATGATCAAACTTTAGACTTGAGAACCAAAATAAATTTGGGTTCACCTTTTGGAAATTGTAATCCAGATGCATGTTTGATATGATGTGATTTATGCACCTTTGGTCTCCATACTAAATATGTTCTACTATGAATAGTGAAAGTGTGGGAAATATACCCTAACATGCCACATAAAAAACATCTAACACAAGAAAAAGGTTTTACAAATCTATATGAGTTATAATATCATTTCTTGGGTTTTGAACTTGTATGCTTTTCCTTAGACTTATAAAATTATTCAAGTGTGGGTGGTGACTTATTTTCATTAAAAGCTTTCATTTTTATTTGAAGATATGAACATAAATTATCTAAAATTGAATTTTCAATATTCAAATTATGTTCCCTATGTTCAGCTTCATCCATAAAAATTTTAAAATCATTTTCAAGTTCAGTATGTGATGATTTTAATAGTTTATGCTTTTTGTTCAAATCATCAAATTCATCCAACAAGGCCATGTGGTCGCTATCTATGTTTATGTGATCAATCATAAGAATTTCATGCACTTTTTGTAAATTTAAATACTCCATATTAATTTTAGCATGCAGTTTTTTGAGTTTTATATATGCATTATGTATTTTCTCAGAAACTTCAAATAATTCATCATAGGATAAGTCACATACCTCCTCTTGATCCGAAAGATCAAGTTTGTCCACCATTAAGCATAAGTTTGTGACTTCCTCTTCTGCTTCTATTTCTGAGGAGTCTGAAGTTGAGTCAGCCCAGAAAGCTCTATGTAGTCTTTTCTTGCCCTTCCTAACATTGGTTTTCTCCTTACCTTTCTCCTTGCTAGGATTACCATTGAAGTTTGGGCAATCGATCTTAATATGTCTAGGCTTCTTGTATTCATAACAAATAACGTCATTGAAATTTTTGTATTCTTGTGGAACTTAACCTTATTCCACTACTGACATCTTTATTATTTTCTTCTTAGAAAATTTTTGAATTGCCTCATCATGAGTGCAATATCTTCTTCATCCTCAGATAGTGATTAATCACTTTCCAAATCACCCGCTTTCAATATAATGTTTTTCTCTTTTCACTTGTTACCTGCATTAATCTGTCTTTTAGTCACTCCTTAATCATAAGTAATTAGTGATCCAAGCAGATTGTCAATAGAATATACATTTAAATCTTTCAACTCAGTTATGGCAGTTATCTTTGCAGCTTAAGCAGTAGGTAAATAATGTAGGATTTTATTAACTTTTTTTGAATTCATTGATTCCCTACCTAAAGCATGTAATGAGGTAACTATCTTTATAAAATGTGTGTACATGTCAGAGATTGACTCATTTGGTTTCATACAAAAAGGTTTATAGTTGTGTAATATAATGTTCAATCTAGATTATTTCACCTCATTAGTTCCTTCATACGTAATGCAAAGTCTATCCCAAATTTCTTTTCCAATTTTATAGGTTGAAAAGAGCATGTAATTTTTAGATTTAAGGGCACAGAAAAAAATATATAAACATTTTGCATTTAATTGAGCTAAGTCTTTTTATTTTAGTGCCCAATCTGTAAATGGTGTTTCAATCCTAATAGTATGAATAATTCTAGTAGGAGCAATATAGCCATCCTGTACTAACATCCACATGCGATAGTCAAGTGATTGTAGAAAAGAAGACATGCGAGTTTTTCAAAAATCAAACAAAATGTTATCAAATAAAGATGGTCTAGTGATATGATATCCTTCAGGAATATTAAGGTTTCCAAAATTAGCCATAATCATTTTCCAAAAAGTAATCTAAACTTTAATTTTTGAAATAGGCTCTGATACAGCTTGAAAGTTCGTGTAGGTTCTTAGACCTAATAGATTTATCCCAAAGCTAACCAAGAGGGGGGTGAATTGGTAATTTTAAAATTATCTCTTGGATTATCAAAAACCATTATAAGAAAATTTAATAAATGGTTCTCACAATATATTGTAGATTAAATTTTCACAAAATATTTTTCAACCACATAAATTTAAAATGCAGAAAAATTAAATGCAGCAAAAAGTAAAGGAATAGAAGACACCAAATTTTATAGTGGTTCATTCCAACTAGACCTATGTTTACTCCTTGGAGACTCCTTCTCCAAATATTGCACTAAATACTTGTGGCTCTCCTTTTGCCCCCACGGCAAGGCACATAAACCTTTAAAAAATCCTCTCTTCCACTAACCCGGTGCGGCATATAACCGTCATCCTTTTCACCCTCCTGGGGAAGGCAGAGAACCATCATCCTTTTTCACCCTCCTGGTGAAGGTAGAAAACCCAAACGTCCATTTTCACCCTCTTGGTAAAAGCAGAGAACCAAAACATCCTTTTTCACCTTCCTGGTGAAGGTAGAGAACCATATCTCCTTTAAAAATCTTCTCTCAAGAACCTTCAAGGAAGTAGGGTAGAGATTTGAAGGAACAAACAAGAGATCCTTATTTTTAGGTAACCTTCTAAATTCCCCCACAATTTCCTCTTACAAGATCTCTCACTCTCAATTCCCAAAACACTCTCCCAAACACTCTCCTTATCCACTCTCAAGAGAAATTCATAGCAAGATCTATTCTAAGTCAATTTCTTTGACTCTTATACAAAAAACACATAAAAACCATCTATAAACTGAAATTTTAAAGTGAAATGAAGTCAGATCGTATAGTACAGTTATGGATCGTCTGTACGAATAGTTCAAAATTCATGGATAATCTGGTATGAACCCTATTTCATACACTATTAGTCATCTGTAAGATTTTAAGATCATTTGTATGAACATTAAATTTTGTATAGACAAACTGGTACAAAGATTATTTCATACTCTATCGATCATCCGTATAATTTTTATATCATCTGTATGAACAATAAAGTTTGTCTGGACGATCTGGACGATCCTTATTTCATACTCTATCAGTCATTTTGTATGATATTTAAATTGTCTGTATGAATAATTAAAAATCATGTAGACGAATTGGACGAACATCATTTCGTTCGCTATCAGTCATCTGTATGATTTTTAAATCATTTATATGAACAGTCTAAATTTGTATGGATGAACTGGATGAACCTCATTTCATACTCTATCAGTTATCTATACGAACTGACATCGTATAGTACGAACACAGTATAAAATTTTAAATCTTAATTTTTAACTCTCTCCGCCTATGTGTGTGTGCACAGTTACCCAATGACAATCACACTCTCTCAGACCAAGAAAATAAAAAATTAATGACTTCATTACATGTAACCCTATTCTACTCTGACTTGACGTCTTCAACAATTTAGAGTATCATTTCCATAAAATGTTAGTACACAAAAAAACAACCAGACATATATCCAGTGTATGTTAGGAGAAACAGTAATCATGTCAATAAGATTTTGTTATCATCAAAAAATCACATTACATAAAACTCAATATTGAATTCTAAGTTTCAACAGTCCTTATGAGTGGGCCATGGATAGTTGGCGGATTTATTATTGGTTTGGTTCGTTTGTCTTCTTCCTTCTCTCCCTAATCATGATGGGTTTATCCTGTCCTATGTGGATTCACCTACCTTCCTTACCTCTTTTGTATTAGGACAAAAAAAAACTTGCTTGGATAGCTTCTTTTTTGGATAACCTCTATGGGTTGATGCTAAAACTAACTCTTAGGGGAGAAATGCTTTTGCTTGTGTTTGCATGAGGATGGATCTAGGTGCCAAATTTCCTCCCTGAGTTTGGATCTCTTTGGGCTTCATGGAATGTTCTTTCAAAGAGCTAAATATGAGGGGATATCTCACCTTTGCTTCCATTGTGGCCTTATTGGGAACAACATAATCACTGTCTTAATGTTCCTCAAGCCTCCAAGCAACCCTTACATCAACCTCAAAGCAGATCTACTGATATGAGTGGTAAAACTATTTTATGCAAGGATAACATCAACCCCTCTTCTGGTGACCCTATTACTACTAATAGTTGCCCTACTATGGAGAATATTAACCCTAATCCATCTTCAATGATCTAGTCAACCATCCATCAGCCTTAATTGGAAAGTGGGCATTCTTTCATGCAATGTGCAAGAAAAGGGCAAAAGCCCAAAAGCTATGGGCCCCAGAGTCTAGTTACTTGTAGAAAATCTTGGAGACATAAGAAAAAGAATTCCAATGTTGCTATGGGGGCCCAAAAGGTTACTCCCCCTTTATCAAGTGGGGAAGTGTATCCAAAAAAGTAGTTTCATCAAGGGAAGGTGAATTCTCCAACATTCCATTCAAGTTCTCCACTAAGTCTTTCCTCTTGCATCCTAGGCATGCTAACCCAGGAAAGATTGAGTCTCTATGACCTATTTTGTGAAGGAACTTTAGCGCTTGGGAACAATTACTAATTAACCAAGGAAGCAAAAGAAGAAGGGTGGTGGGGATGAATCCTGTTGAGGTGTTCATTGCTTGTATGGTTTGTTTTAACTTGGTATATGTTTATCTCTTCTTTGTGTTGTTATGTTGAAGATGGCTTCTTTTTATGACTATTCCTTATTGGTACTCATTGTATACTTTTTAACTTTATTTTAATGCATTCTCATTTTTATTAAAAAAAGGAATAAAGAATGAAACAAAATAAAATTACATCGCACTAAAATAAACTGAAAGAAAGAAGATTCTTGATCAGTTGGTGGAGGTGGTGGTTGCTAGAAATTCATGTGAAAGGATGTGAATTGCTCCTGGATTATGGTGAATTGCTCCCCAAACCATGCCATGTCAATGTCATGTTGTTGCTACTATAGATTTAGACGTGACTCTAAGCGGTTAAATTATTTAACCAACTCCTCATATTGATAAGAATGAGGTGTCAACACTAGAGCTGGTGCCACTGGTGTAGGTGCTAGAGCAATTGTTGGAGAAGCTCCCTCTTCCTCATCAAAATTTGGCTCTTCAAGTGCTTTCCCTTGATAGAAAAGATGCGGAAGGAGGCGTCTGTATAGTAAATATGCAGGTTATCAGGAGATACAAGATAAATGAGTTGATATTTTTTATCTAGGACATATGCTATGATATGCCCTAGAGAACCATTCTTTTTTCTTCTAGTGGTTGGAAGTCGAATAGGAGTTAGATTTTTGATATAATCAATAAGCATTTGGGCTTCATATTTTTTAGTGTCTGTTATAATGAGGTATGTGACCAAGGAAAGTAAAGGGGTGATATTTATGTGATCTCTAGCTTTAGGAAATACAAAAGTGCATGTTGATTGAGCAATTAGGATGGTGTATTTGGGCATCCTTATACTTATTGTAAGCTTCTTCATCAGCAGCAGTCAGAAAATAACCGTCACATGAGCAACGAGAGGAGAAACATCCTTGGATGAGGCATCCACACTTGCTTTTGTCAGACGTTTAAAAATATGGAATAGAGAGATTTTGAGTAAAAGAATGATTTGCGCTTAATGGTGTAAGTTCAAATCATATGAAACCCTCCAATAAATAGAGTTTTAAGGAGATTGTACAGTACAATCAAATACAATCAATTCATCTGGATGACTTTATCAGAAATGGTGGTCAAATCATATAATGTGATCAGGTTCATATAAAATGATCTTAAGGAATTTTGTTCGTCTCGAGCAGTCATCTGATGAACAATAAATATATTGATCGTACAGTATGAATAGATGTTCATACAGTACAAATTCTAATTAATTTCTTATAGAATAAGTTTAATTCAATCAATGGCTATTAACATGTGTACCGTACAATATGAAGGGTGGTTTATACAGTATGATCGCTAATAATTTAACTCATCAGATTCGTTGATCTAACTAATGGTTGCGATTTGTGTATAAATGTGTAGATTATATAGTAGGAAGGTGGATCGTACATTATAATGGATTTTTTTTTAGATTTTTCAAAAAATTTTGTGTGTGCCAGTGAGGAGTGTGTGATGATTAGGAAACATCTTTAAAAAGAAACAAACATAAAAACAAAACAAACTAAGGAAATAATAACAAGAACAAACACATACATTTCAACACACATAAATGGATGATTTCAAATGATAAAACAAATTTTTATTTATCTTGAGTCAAGAATGAAAGTCTATAACTCCTAATCTAGTCCTCAAGATGCTAATGGTGTCATAAGATAGGGGTTTAGTGAAGATATCTGCCAATTGGTCTCTAGTGGCTATATGATGCAGTTCTATGTCCCCCTTAGCAACATGATCTCTTATGAAAAAATGTGTCTAATGTCTATATACTTTGTGTGGGAGTCTTAAATTAGATTTTTGGATATGTAAGTGGCACTAGTGTTGTCACACATGATTGGAATGCTGCCTACAGGTAGACCAAGATCCAAAATTTGTTACTTTAGCCATAAGACTTGAGCAACATAGCTATGTATTATGCTTCAGTGGTTGATAGAGCTACCGAGTTTTGCTTTCTACTAGACCAGAAGACTAAAGATTGGCTAATAAACTAATAGGTTCCTAAGGTACTCTTTCTATCTACTCTACATCTTGCAATGTCAGAATCCCAATAACATATGATCTCGAAGGAATAACTTTACCTAGGGTATCAGATACCTAGGTCTTAGGTGCCTAATAGATATCTAAGGATTCTCTTAACAGTAGTTATACGAGATTATTTTGGATTAACCTAAAATCTTGTATAGAGACATACACTTAACATTATATCAGGTCTACTAGCAGTCAAATAGAGAAGTGATCAAATTATCCCTCTATACTTTTTCTAATCTAGTGATTTTCCATTTATTCCCTTGTCTAACTGAACAATAGAGCTCATGGGAATGTTTAAGGCCTTAACATTTTTCATTTCATACTTTTTAAGGATGTATTTAATGTATTTAGCAAGGATAAAAGGTTCTATCATCCATCTTCTTCTCATTTAATCCTCAAAAATAATTTAGCACTCCGATCATGCTTATTTCAAACTCTTTACTCATTATTTTTAAAACTCATCATGGAGATTTTTATCTAACAATCCAAACAAGATGTCATAAACATAAATTTAGAAAATGAAAAGTTTTTTTAGGGAAAACCTGCAGTAGGGGCCTACATGTTAATTCCAAAAAAAGGTTACAAGGTTCTTAAGAGAGACCTCGAGCTCACTACTGCTCAAAAGAGCTACAAAAAAAAGGCAAAAAAGAAACTACGAGCTCAGGTTCTCTACTAAGCACACGTACAAAAGAACCTAGGAATATTCTACAGTGTGGCAAGCTGACCGCACTCAAAAAAAGATTAAAGATATTGAGATAAACTTAATTTGCCATCTTTCTCCCAAAAAAGCCCGCTGGCAAGATGATAACAGATAAAAATTCCTGCAAAATTAAGGAAATAACAAGAGGAAACAAACAAAAGCAACAAGTATCATTGATAATTAAAATAAACTTATGAAAATAACAAGCAGAAGCCCATAGCCCAAGACTGTAAGGAAACCAAATGGTATTCATGAAGTGCCTATAATCACCAATATTAAATCTCCAATCACTGCTCAAAATAGGCCAGTTCCAAATGTTCTCAACAAAAGTAAATCCGCAAATCTGAAATACAATTTGCAGAACCTCAAGTTCCACAAATTCAACCAACTTCTAGAAATAACAATCATATTTAAAACTAAATTTTGCAGTTGGGAAGACAACAACCTCGCACAAAAGAAATCCCCAAATAAACGAAAGCATGGCCAGCCATGATAAAGAGACCCAAAGCAAAGAACCTAAGCAAAAAAAAAAAAAACTTCTGAAAAAAAAAACCTGAAGCATTAAAGAGTCCCTCCTAAACCAAAATTTAGTTTCTAACATAAGGCAAACAAAGTTTATCTAATCTAAGGATGCCTTTAATAATGGGGGAAGCTGGTTATAACTAAATTTCGTAAGAAATTCAAGGTTACACCCATGGTTAGCGAACCAATCAGCACAAGGATTGCCTTCTCTATGAATATGAGTAAACTTGTCATTAAGAAAAATAAAAAACTGTTTAATTTCCCTAATAACATAAAATAATTTAGGATTACAGATGTTCTCCTCATTATCTTTAAGGCAAAACATAATGTACAAAGCATCCATTTTAAGCCAATTATATCCCAAACCAAGAGAAAGACAATATTTAAGACCAAATAATATGGTAGAAAGTTCAGAGAAAATAACGGAGCGTGTGGGAAGAGAACTAGCATAAACAATAACAAAAGTACCCTTATGATCTCTAATAATACCACCATAACCACAAATGTCCCCTTTCATAGAACCATCACTGCTAAGCTTATACATGTTTTGAGATGGTTTAAGCCAATAAATAATTTTATTATTTGTAACATTAACCTTGTCATGAAGCACAATACCAAACTCCTTATCAACAAAGAAATAACACTTAAAATTCTTAGAGGTAAGAAGGTTAACATGAAACAACTTGCAAACCTTATCTTTGACATTAGAAATAATAAGATCATGATTCATACTGATATTGTTAAAATGCGAGTTATTTCTACTGATCCAAAGGTACCAAATAATGAGGAATGGAATAAGGCTAGTAATATGACCTTTAGAATTAGAAAAACCAAATATGGAGGATGTCCTTAACATAGATATTAAAATGATTAATTTTGAACAAATCCTAAAAATAAATCCAAACTTTAGAAGCAATCGGCCCAGAAATAAACACATGATGCATATTTTTAACATGATAACAACATTGGCACTTGGAAGCCAAAATAAAACCACGTTTAATTAAAATCTCATCCATAGGAAAATAATTATGCATGATTCTCCAAATAAAAGTAGCAATAGAGGTGGGAATGCTTTTATGCCATAACATATTAAAAACTTTAGAAGAGGCATGATGAATTCTAAAAGTGTCCCAAACCTTCTTAATACTACAATTGCCATAACTAGCCAAATAAAACAATAAAAATTCCTCAACATCATTATTTAAGGGAATTTTTAAGATCTGATTAACAATGGACAAAGGAATAACATTAACCTTAGTAGCCAAAGTAGAAACCGAATGAAGCATCCAATCAATTGAAGATTGATTCAACCACTTGTCCTACCAAATGAAAAGATTAGCACAACCAAGACCCCAAAAAATGTAGGGTTCTACTTCTAATTTAATGTTACAAAGTCTTTTCTAAACCTTAGAATCCCCCATTTTATAAGAACAAATAGTAGGGTGCTTACAAACATTGTATTTTTTCATCATAAATTTAGACTAAAGACTATTATTAGCATGAAAGTTATACCGCAGTTCAAAAGAGAAAGCGTGATCTAAATCTGCCATGTTCTTGCACCCCAAACCTCCTTCCTCCAAAGGGCCACAACTCTTATTCCATGAGGACCAGAAAATTTTAGAATTACCAATCATACCTTTCCAGAAGAACTTGTTGATTAATTTCTCCAATCTATCACAAACCGCAATAGTAGGCTGAATAGTTCTAAAAATATAAATAGGAAAAGAAAAAAGAACACTTTTTATTAGAACCAGTCTACCACCAAAGCTGAGAAAATTAAATTCCTAGGAGTTGAGTTTACACTGCACAGCAGTAATCAGATCATCAAAAATGAAAGATCTTTTGCAACCTTTAAAAAGAGGAACACCCAGATATTTTAGGAAGGAAACCTTGCATAAAACCAGTGGTACGCTTGATAGCCACAATGCAACTTCTAGAAGCATTCTTTGAGGGGATAAAACAACATTTGTTCCTAATAAGGTTTAAACCACTCAACAACTCAAAATTATTAAGAAATCTAATAAGTAAACTAACCATCTTCATCGAACCATTAGGAAAAATAATAACATCGTCAACAAAACATAAATGGGAGATAGGAAAACCACCCAAAGTTCTAAAATATAGATTTGGGTGAGCTCCATACAGAAGGGTAAGACCTCTAGAAAGATAGTCAGCACCAATTATGAAAAGAGCACGGGAAAGGGTATGACCATGCCGAATACCGTGAGAAGATTTAAAGAAACCATTACTTTTGCCGTGAACAATAACTGAGAAGTAAGACCCCTCAATAGTGTTAGAGATTAAACTAATAAAAATATCATTTAAACTAAAAAGCTGTAAAACCTGATACAAATAATTCAAGTTGAGGTTATCATAAGCTTTAGCAATTTCTAATTTAAACATCATGTTACCACCTCTAACTTTGAGATCAAGATCTTGAGTAATTTCTTGAGCCAGAAGAATGTTATTAGTAATGACTCTACCTTTGACAAGACCCGTTTGAAAAGGGGAAATAATTTTAGAAGGTAAAGGAGATATCCAATCTAGAATAATTTTAGAAATTAACTTACTAAAATAAGAACAAAGACTAATAGGATGTAAATCATCCCACTTGTTAGCAGTAATTTTCTTAGAAATAAGAATAATAGAAGTACTAGAAAAGAACATAGGAATGGGATTACCTTCAAAAATATCCAAAATTGCACCATATAAATCTTCAGAAATGATATCTCAAGTTTTTTGAAAAAAATTAGTAGTAAAACAATCAGGACCGACCACATAATTGATCTTCAAAAATCATTTTCTTGACTTCCTCCATAGAAAGTAAATAGGTAAGAGAATTGTTGTCCTCATCATTAATCAAGCTGAGGATAAAATCAGGATGATCAATTGGCTGAGGAGTAAATTTTTTATTAAATAACTTAGAAAAATGATCAATAGCCGACTTAGCAATCGCATCCTACTCCTCAACAATGTTCCCATCAAGAAGCTCAATTTTATGAATGAAATTCTTGTCTCTATTCTTTTTGACCAAAGAATGGAAGTACTTAGTGTTCTTATCCCCATCAATCAAATGTTTAGAGGATGATTTTTGTTTCCAATAAATCTCCTCTTGCTCTTAAATCTTAAACAAAGAAAATTTTAAGTTCTTTCAGATTAACTAAATTCATCTATGAAGGATCATCCTGATAAGTAAGCTCATAAGCATTAACTTTCTCTTAAGCATAAACACTATTAGTGAAAAGGTTTTTGAAAACATTTCTATTCCACCCACTAAGTTTAAATTTAAGAAGTTTGATTTTAAGCCATAGTCTATTCATCCCAATGATATCATCATCTTGATGCAAAGGAGCCACCCAATTCTCTTTCACCAAATCCAAAAAAGAATTGTCTAATAGTTTTTCTCTTACCTTTTTGAGGAATAGGGTGATGACAACACTACCCTCAACAAAGGCTCTATCTAGTAGGAATGTGCTGAGCCTTTCGTACGATGCTTTAGATGCTTATTTTAGTCTTTATAATGCCTTTTTTAGCGTTAATACATGATTAGGAAATTGTGAGTTTTCAAAGCTAGGAGGTTGCTTAATATAAACATCTTTTTTAATTACCTTGTTTAGGAAAATACTCTTCACATCCAGTTGATACAATTTAAATCCTTTAAAGCAGGCAAAGGCTAGTAGTACCCTTATTGCTTCTAGTCTAGCTATAGGGGCAAAAGATTCCTCAAAATCTATTCCCTCAATTTATTTATACCCCTTAGCTACTAATCTAGCCTTATTTCTCATAACTATTCTAGAGTCATTCATCTTATTCTTTAATACCCACTTTATTCCAACCACACTATGGTCTTTTAGTCTTTTGACTAGCTCTGATACATCATTTCTAACATATTGGTTTAGCTCTTCTTGCTTTATTAGGATCCAGAATTCATCAGCTAGGGATTGATCTGTATTGGTAGATTCTTTCATTGAGATAAATGTTGAATGACTAACCTCTTTCCTAAGCCCATGTCTTGTTTTAATACATGCAGATAGTTCTCTTAAGATCAGTTCTTTAGGATGACTAGCAAAGTATCTCCATTCTATCAAAAAAAGCTCCTGAGTTTTTTTTTTCTATCTCCCATGCCAATTGCTTCTACCCCATTTTGAATGACCACAACTTCTTCTTTTTCTATTTAGACTTAAAGGTCCTATCTGATTCATCAAAATCATATGTGTAGATTCTTTTATTATTATGACCCACTTATTAAAAATTCTAAAGGCCTTACCTACAGATAAATAACCAAAGAAGTCACCTTTATCAGACTTGGGATCAAATTTTTGTAAGGGTGATTTTCTATTAATTAAGATAAAACATCTACACCCAAAGGCATAGAGACGAGAAAGGTTGGTTGTCCTTCCCTTTACGAGTTTACAGGTTGTCTTACTTAATTTTGACCTAACATTTATCCTATTTAAAACATAAGAAGCAGTATTAACTACTTCTGCCAAAAAATATCTAGGGGGAGAATATTCAGCTAGCATGGCCCTAGTAGCTTCTACTAAGGTTTATATTTTTTCTTTCAATAATACGAGGGGTCCTAGGGGTAGAGAAGTTATATTATATCCTTATCTCTTGATTAAAGGATTCAAACCTATCATTTTCAAACTCTCCACCATAATCACTATGAATGTTTGAAATTTTACATCCTAATTACCTTTGTATCTAGGTGGAGAATGTTATAAATTCCTAAAATGATTCACTCTTATATACTAGGAATCTAACCCAAGTCAATCTAGAGTATTCATCTATGATTACAAATCCATATGGATTTCCGCCTAGGCTGGCTATGCTAATTGGTCTAAATAAGTCCATATGTAGAATTTCTAATGGCCTAGAGGTGTTGATGTCTTTGATTGAATGGGATAAAGTCCTAACTTATTTTCTTAGTTGGCAGGCATCACATAGATTGTCCTTAATGAAGTCTAACTTAGGTATGCCTCTAACTATATTTTTATGGGTGATATTTCTAAGAGTTTTCTTACTTGCATGACATAGTCTCCTATTTCATACAAAGTTTCATCAATTATCATTTTCAAGCACAACAAGTTAGAATATTCAATGCAATTGAAGTCAAGCATGTAAACATTATTTACTCATTTTCTTCTAACACTAATTTTCCATTTAAATGAATTATGAACATTTTAGATAAAAATTTAATATTGAAGCCTTTATCACAAATTTAACTAATGCTCAGTAGATTAGGCTTTAAGCTATCACTAATAAGACATTCTCAATAATAAAGATTTTAAAGTTACTAATTATACCCGAGTCTACCACTTTCCTAGTGGTATTATCTCCTAGTGTCACCTTGCCTCCTGATGTAGCCTCTAGTGTGATGAATTACTTTATATCACCAGTTATATGCCTCGAGCATCCACTATCTAGGTACCGCATGCTCTCATTAGGTCTTTTATGCGAGCACCCTTATAATAGTAAATCAAACATTAGTTTTGGGAACCCAACTGAGCTTGGCAGTTGGGTTCCTCCTTTTGATTGATTGGATGAAATGAATGCATGCCATGCTGTGATGAATGCAATTTGGTCTCGACACAAGATGTGTCCTACTGTGGATAGTATAAGGGAGGGTAATGTGACCTAGCAAGCCATAAGAGTAACTCCTAATACCCAAAAATGGATATACAAGTCTATGTGGGTTATCATTTCTCATCATAGGTTTGAATGATGCATGCAGTGGTGATGGGTTATGGAATAGTGCTAAACAGGTGGCATTTTATTATTCTTAAGTGCGGTTAATTTTACTTATATAAACTTATTTACACTTTTAAGAATTTAATTTTCTATTTTTAATGTATTCTCCCTATCATCTATTTCATCTAGCTTGACTCTAATTCTTTGTATGCCTCCTCTAATTCAATATGCGATGTTTTTAGGAGTCATATGCATTAGATGGGTCAATATGCTTCTTGTTTAATACATCAAACTCATCAAGTAAGATCATATGATTGATATCTAAAGTAGACATATCATTTACTAAGCTAGCATGCTCTTTTTTTAAAGTACTAAATTCAATGTTATGACTATAATACATCTTTATTAACTTCCTATATGAATCATGAATTTTCTATGAAATAATAATTCATCATAAAAAAGTTTACATACCTCATCTTGATCTGATTGATCAAGATTATTATTAACTATAAGATATAGGTTCGTTATCTCCTCCTTCACTTCCTATTTTGAGGATTATGAGGAGGAGTCATCCCAAAAGATTTTTGTGCCCTTTGCTTGCCCCTACTAAACTTTGGCTTTTCTTCACCCTCTCCTTATTCAGGCGAGCTTTCAGATTGGAGCAATCTATCCTCATATGTCCTTGCTTCCTACATTCAAAACAAATAACTTCATATGAAACTTTAGAATTTTTATTAGTTTTACCCTTATTCCCTGCTGATGATGCCATTGTTTTCTATTTAAGAAGCTCTTGAATTACTGAGTCATCAGTGTTATGTCATCCTCTCCTTCATCCATATAACTATTACTTGTTGACTTATTTATCTTGAGTGCTACAGTCCTCTCCTTCTACTTTTCATCTACATCACTCTGCCTTTGACTAACTCCTTGCTCGTAAGCAATGAGTGAACCAAGCAAAGTTGTCAATAGAATAAACTTTTAAATCCATAGATTAAATAATTATAATAATTTTTTCTTCATATGCACTAGGCAGGCAACAAAGGATTATACTTACTTTTACAAAATTAGAAAGTTCTCTACCCAATGCATACAAGGTTGTCACTATATATGTAAACCTAGTATACATTCTAAAATTGATTCACTAGGTTTCATGCGAAATAGTTCATAGTCATGAAGCAAGATGTTGAATCAAAACTATTTCACTTCACTAGTTCCTTCATATGTTTTGCATAGTTTATCTCAAATCTCTTTCCCCATAGTACATGTTGGTACCTGAATTTAATCTTCATATTTTAACATAAAGAAAAAATAGTTCAGGCATTAGCATTTAATTGAGCTAAATATCTATACTAATTAGTCCATTCACTAAATGGTAATTCAATTTTAATGCCATTAATTTAACGTGATGGTGTAAAGTAACTTTCTTGGACTAAAAACCAGATGCGATAATTGATTTATTGTAAAAAGGTAGACATGGAAATATTTCTGAAATCAAATGGTATATTATCAAATAGTGGTGGATGGGTTATTGAATAATCCTTCGTAGTATTATGATTACCAAAATGTGTCATTGATCTATTCTCAAAGTTTTCTAAAACCCTAATTTTGAGACCCGCTCTAATACGACTTGAAAGTTTGAGAAGGTGGTTAAACTTCACAGAACTCGAAAACCTAAGCAGCAATGCTGCATTTTCAATTTTTATCTTTTTCTTCAAGAAATGACCTTAAAATTAAATTTAGTCAAATTACTCAAAAGAACAAGCTGAACCAATTTTATAAAATTTGATGTGATAAAATTTTTCTTTCTTTTTCCTTTAATTTTTAACACATGCAAGTATTCTTTTAGCAAGTAGATTTTAGACTTGATGCAATCGATTGAAAAGATATAAACCAATAACGTTAACTTGTAATGAAACCAAAAATTACAGGAAATAAAAATATGGAAAGTAAAAACAAGAATAAGCACACCAAGATTTTTATAGTGGTTCAGTCAACCTTGACCTACGTCCACTCCACGGAGTCCTCTACTCTCAGTATTGTACTATTCCATGTAACCCTCTTTTTTCTCCCATAGCATGGCAGAAAAGCCCTTATAGACTCACTTTAACCAAACCTGATGCGGCAGAGTACCATAAGCTATGTCACCCTCCAAGTGATGGCATCGATGCTTGAATTATTTTTCACCCTCATGGAGAAGGTAGACAACCCAAATCTTTTTCTTCCTTCTAGAAAAGGAAGAGTACCTTGAGGAGTTGACTTTGAAGCCTCTATCATAATAGAGCCTTCAAAAACTCACCAAGGTCATAGGATGAGTAAGGATATAGCAAGTCTAGAGCAACTATGTGTTTCCCCTCACACTCTTTCTCCCTCACGCTCGTGCTCACCATCTCCTTCCTTTGAAATCATAGTTTTTCTCTCCATAGGTACCTCTCTCAGAGTTCCTCCTTCAGTCCAAGACTTCTCTCCCTCAATGGAATAAAATTATAAGAGATGCTTAAGTAATGGGCTTCAAAAAACCCTAAAATTCAATTTTAGCCATCACTATTTGTATAGTATGATTGGACATCATACAATATGATCTGGTTACAAATTGATCCCATCTGGTACAATGAGTATAGTTATTAGATGAACTATTCAAATTTTATAAACACATCATACATCACGCTCACTTAATCGTATAATATAATGTATTCAATTCCTTTTGTTTATACCTAACGATCCCTAGGATGATTAGAAATCGTCTCTATTTAGTACAATACACATTATATAGTATGGTTAGTTTAAAAATCATGGTTTTATTTGGTATGATTTTAGGGACATCTTAAAATCATTTCTATCATTCATATGGTATGAATAGGATAGTAAAGTATGATCGGTTATAATGAATTAACCATGATTTGATTGACTAATTATGGGGAATAATTTAAGTAAGATTTTAAATAATTATATAATATTATTAGGGTCGTACAATATGATTAGTTCACAAAAAATTTAAAATATCTTAAATTATCTGGCAGCTAGGGTTTTCTGATTGAAATAATTCGTATAGTACAATCAAGATTGTATAGAATGAATAGTTCATAAAAATATAGATTCAGTTAAACATTAAGCTCATTTTTTATATAACTATTCATATAATATGAATTCAATTCTTACATAATGAATAGTAAAAAAAATTATTTTGAACTTTAAAAAAATGTCACTCATCCTGTCTGTGTGTACAGACCACCCAATTATATACAGTCTTACGTAGTAAGACTAAAGAAATAGGAAAGTAAAAGAAAGTAAAAATTAGAGACTATTTTACTTAATATCCTAGTCTACCCCATCTTGAGTCTTCAGCACTCTGGAGCGGTGTATGTTTTACCTAAAATATTAATTTGCAGAGACAAAAATAATATCCAAAATATTCACTAAGTAAATGAAAATTCAATCAATAAAGTTTATCATCATTAAAATCACAAGCTAGGGATCCTGAATTGCAACATGATGAGGGTAGGATTATTAGATGGTCTAAACCTATTCAGGGGTGGTTTAAATTAAATACTGATGTCCCTTTTAATTTCTCTGCTACTGGTTATGGGGGTCTAATTAAGGATCATGAGGACATAGTGGTTTGTGTATTAGTTGGTCCCTAATTGGCTACTTTAGTAAATATGACTATGCTTCATGCTCTTAATTATGTTATTAATCTTTATCTTTCTTTAGACATTACTAATGTTTGAATTGAGGTTGATACTATGCTTCTTATTCTTTATATTAAAGATAATATGAAATAAAATGCTAAGTATTTTTATTTAATTTGGGATAATAAGTAGAGGATTTCCCTCCTTAATTTCCATATATCTCATATAGTTGAGGAAGATAATATATATGTTGATTAGCTTACTTAACTTTGCTACAATTTATTGGGCATATCTGAGTTTGCTGGGCCTAACCTACTTTATATGTTAAAAGGTTTAACTAAGTTATATCATTCTAGTTTACCTTTTTTAAGGAACATCTGATTCCTTTGTTAATTTTGTAATATGGTGGCTTTCTTTCAGTTTTTGGTAATTTGGTTTTATTCCGCTACTATCTTGGGCACTTTCTCTTATTTATTTTGTTTCATGTATTATTGGTCTAGTCATTTTATTTTTGATCATCATGTTAATTGGGTGTATGGTGATTGCTTTAAGGACATTTTATTGGTTTTACCATTTATAGTAGGTGGTTTTTAGTGGGTGATTTTCTTCTATTATAATGTTCTCTATTGCTAGTGTTGTGCTATTATGCATTGGAACTATTTATTGCCCTTTTGGTGCTAGTTTTATTTTTGTATCAAACCTCTAGAATTATTTTTTACTGTGCTGAACATTATTTGTTACCCAGTTTTACTGTTGTTGTAATATTTGTGGGGGGTTTCTACTATGATAAAGGCTGATAAAGCTGTCAGTTTCGTTTTCTTATGATACTAATATGGCTTCTTTGGCTAAGCCTATCATTTTGAATGGTGGTAATGCCATCTGGTTTATTCTCGTCACTTTACTGCTCTCCCTTTATCATCTTTACTGGACATTTATTGCTTTATATGTGTCTCTAGACTATTTTCTTGACCTGCTATTTTGGATCAGTAGTTTTTTTTTTTTTTTGTTGGGCTTCCTATGTGTTGGAATTTGGTTTTTTGGCTGTACTCGTGGCATTCCCTGTTGTCTCGGGCATCCTAGGACCGAGTATTTAAATTTCTTTCTTTTGAATATCAGGCATTGGGGTAAGAATATTAGAGATTATTGTCAGTGGGTTCTGAATATTTACATTGAATCTTTGTGGGTTCAACTCTTGTTTAACTACGGTTGCTGTCAGAACTTCTTTATTGGTAATATCTCTTCTTGTTTTTTTGTTTTTAATTTAGCCAACTCTCTTTTATACTTCTATGTTTTTGGTGCAATTGCTTTGTATCCTGCAGCCTTCATTATTTTCAGGTGGATATGCTTTTGGTTGGGATCAATATTTTTTGTAGAAAGATCATGCTTCATGCTCTCTTTTATATCTTTTTTTTTGGATGCTTGCCTATAGCATCTTTACAATGTTATTAGGTCATTTTGTATTTTGGCTTACTGGGGACTCTGGGCTCATAGGTTTTCTTTTGATTTGCTTTGTAGCTCGTTCGAGCATCAGGGAGCTGAAGGTCCCCCTTAAGGACCTTATAACCATCTTTTTTTTAATTAACACGTAGGCCCCACAATGGGTTTTAACCAAAAAAAAAAAGTTTATAGTACCCAAACACATCGTTTAGGGAGCAATTCAGTTTGAAGATTTAGCTGGTACTTTGGTTTCATTTGGGAGAGCTTTTGACCACGATTTTTTTTATTTCATTCATTAAAAATTTGTGATAAAAAACTCTTGTAGAAAGTAAAAAAAACTGTCCCAAATAAAATCTTAGGCTAGATCTTACGAAAAGTTTTTTAGGTGAAGAAATCTCACATGCCAGTTAAATTTACTTTCCTCCGTTTATAATTTTAATTTGGTAAAATCCGCAGGGAGCTAAATTTAAGGGATTTATGTATTTAACGCATCGTATCGTTGATCCTTCCCTTCAAAACAAGAGAAAGAACTTAACAAAGTCAAACATGAATCTCTAAAACTACTCACCATAAGCTCTAAAGCACCAGAACTGATGTTATATGTTGCTCCTCCTGAGAACGAGGAACAATTTTGCGTAGGTCAATTTTTTGGTGAGGGCACTTGCTTTTTTTTGCTGCTTCTAGTTATGACTTGCTTATTGATAGGCTATTAGTAAAATAATTGCTAGTCTTCTTTTTTTGAGAAATTACAAATTGCATTCAAGAAAGAAACTAATTACAAGGAAATAAAAGCCTCACATTCCTTCTTTAACAAACTAGACAAATTGGAAGGAATATTGGCAAAGGAAAAACTATCAAAACAAAAACTATCTTGCAAAGCCAAAGTAGCGCAAACATCAGCTACCTTATAACTTCTCTATGGACATGATTAAAAAAGACTTTATTTAAATCATTTAGAAATAAAAAATCCTTAGTACTCTTGTTGTTGAAATGCCACTTCAACTTCTTCAAAGAATCTTGAATAAAATTGATAATATTTATGTTGTCTCCTTCAATAACAACTCCTTTACTATCCATCATCCAAGGTTGTATGAAATCTTTTTATAGTCAAAATAGCCTTCAATTCAAGTTGTGACACATCCTAATGAAGTTTCTTCTGCCCAAATGCCAATAACAACCTCCCTTTATAGTCCCTAAACACACCTCCAATCCCAACTTGATTAGATTCCAATAATGAAGCATCCACATTGATTTTTGATCCAACCTAGCGGTGGAGGGTGCCAAACTTTAGTAAACTCTCTTAGGAGTTTAACACCCCAGCTATCTAGATTTGGATACAATTTCAGTTTAGCCAAAAACAGAACATTTGCTGCCACCATTGAACTAGAGGGTGCGGTCTTCCCATGCACCAAATCATTTCTATTTTTCCAAGAAATAAAAACTGCTATGAAGTAGATTTTCACCATGTTAGGAAAATGAAACGAATGTCTTCTAAGAGCTTCCAAACAATTTTCCAATGAATGAAAAATGGGAATGTAGAATCCCCATTCTCTCAACCTGAGAATGATCTCCTTTATGAATTTGCAATGAACCACAATATGAGTATAGCTTTCTACTTCTTGACACCCTCTTGGACATAAGTCATTAAGACTTAGCCTTCTATACTTAAGAAACTCATATGTAGGAATGGAAAACTTACTCATTCTCCACCAAAAAGGCTCCACTCTCGGGTTAAGCTTTATAGACTTCTTAACCATCTTGCAAACTCGTAGTCTTCCTCCTTAGACCACCTCTTCATCCATTCCTCATAAGCCAAAGCAGTGATATATCTCCCATTGTAGCGATACATAGTTTCCAAATAATCCATCTCAGACTCATGATCAAGAGGGACCTGCAAAATCAATAGAATAAGATCTTTACTAAAAAAATGCTGTAGCAACTCCACATTCCAGCTGTAGTTTGGCGTAATGAAATGATTCAGCTTTATATTCTCCAGCCCCACACAATTAGCTAGAGTAGGCCAAGTGTTGAAGCACCTATCTAAATGCTAAATATCCTTCGTAACATGAATTTTCCTCCCATCAACCACTCTCCATCTAACAATTGGTTTAAGTGACTTCCCACCTTCTAACAAAATCTGCCATGACATAGAAGCTCTAATATTCCTTTTTCCACTCAAGATATTATCACCATATTTAGTAATTATATTCTTATGCAACAAATTCCCCGGATATTGGATACATCTCCATGCTAACCTCGATCTAAGAGGCCCCACGTGATGCATAGCAGAATGCAATCCCAAACCACCATCTGCTTTTGGTTTGCATAATACATCCCAAGCAACATAATGTAAACCCTTTCTACCAATGCCTTTACGCCAAATAAAGTCTTTGCAAAATTGATCGACTTGATATAAGACTTTCTTTGGAACCAAAGAGTGAGTTGATAAGAAGCTTGGAAGCGATAAAAGGGAGGATTTAACAAGGGTGATCTTACCAGCCATAGATAAATGCTTACTACCCCAAGCATTAAGTCTTTCCAATATGTGGTCAATCATACATTGAAAATCATGTCTTCTTAATCTTCTTAAAGCTGCTTTAACACCCAAATAAAGCAGCTCCTTAACCACCTTAAAACCCAACTTCTTCCTTATTTGATTCTTCATTGGATGCTTCACAGCTTTGCCAAATAAAATCAGAGATTTGGAGTTATTAACTCTCTGCCCTGTCCACCTACAGAAATCTGCCACAATGGCCTTCACCTCTTGAGCTGATCTTGTAGAAGCTCGGGAAAAAACTAACACATCATCCGCATATAATAGGTGTATAAGTTTCTAAGCTTTGGGTGAAAGCTGAACTCCCAATTGCAGCCCTCTTTGATTAATTGCATGTGATAAAATCTAGGAACACATAATGAATAAGTAAGGCGATAACGGGCAACCTTGGAGAAATCCACACTCAGCTTTAATCCAATTAGAAAGTCTTCCATTTAAAATGAAAGAAAATCTAACATTGATGACACATTCCATGATAAGCTTACTAAAAGAAAAAGGAAATCCAAAAACTTTTATCACTTGATACAAAGTTGGCCAACCCATGCTATTGAAAGCTTGCTCCATGTCTGATTTCATAGCCATCAGCCCCTTCTTATCCTTTGAGATCCTAAATTTGTAGAAGATCTCATGCGTAAGTAAATAATGTTCAGACATTGATCTACCCGGGATAAAAGCAACTTGCTCTTCCGTAAGGATCTTGGAGATACAAACTTTAAGTCTATTAACCAACATAGTTGTGACCAACTTATAAGTGGTTTGACATAGGCTAATAGGTATGAAATTTGATGGCATTGTAGGATTTTTCACCTTTGGGATTAACACAAGCAAAGTATCTTTCCATTCATCCTTCATGGAACCAGTTTTAAAGAAGCTATCAACAGCTTTCCAAGTTGATTCTCTCACAATGCTCCAAAAGAATTAAAAAAATGAAGGTGTGATCCCATCCAACCGAGGAGATTTATTCCTACCTTGCTGAAAACCTGCAGTTTTTAATTCTTCCTGAGTGAAATCTCCACTTAAAAACTCTACATCCACAGAATTAAGCTTTTGGTTCTCTAGAAAATCTAGCCAACCCGTCAGGATGCAAGATCTAGATCTCCATTTATTGACAAAGAATTTTTGAAAGACAGATAAAATCTGCTCAAAATTGTCCACCAAGATGTTATCTTCATCCCTAATTTGTCTTATAAGGTTCCCATTCCTTTTAGCTGAAGAAAACTTCTGAAAGAAATTTGAATTAACATCACCTTCTTCATGCCATCTCACCTTAGCTCTTTGGTTCCACCAATTGATAATCTTCCTAAAGTAACATTAAGATCATGCACTTTAATTCTGAGTAGGTTAAGCCTTTTCCACCATCAAGCCACCTTCTGATGCTTCTTCCACCTATAGATCCAATATCTTTTTCTTTAAGTCTTCTTTCAATAGATTCAAACTCTTATATTTGTTCTTGCTCCAGAAGAATAAGGCTCTCAATGATCTTCTTAGTTTCCTCTGCAAGACATCCATATTATTACCATGATCAAATTTTCTCCAAGAGTTTGAAACAATGCTCCAGGCCACCGGATAAGACTTCCAAGTCTCCTCAAATCTGATAAATCTAGAGTTGTGCTGAGCCTCCAACACCTTAAAAGCAATTGGACTATGATCAGATGCCACCCTTGCTAAATGTCTAACACATGCCAAAGGAACCGTTTAAAGAGCTGTCGCATTCAGCAAGCACCTGTCTAGTCTTTCCCAAATTCTCATAGCACCTTCTTTGTTATTGCACCAAGTGTATCTAGGTCCGATAATACATATATCATGAAAATCATTATTAGTCATAAACAACTTCATCTCCTGAGGCCCTTTGGAAAAAAGGAACCTCTTGCCTCCTTTTTTATCATCTTTGGACAATATACAATTGAAGTCTCCACCAACCACTGAAGGTTTATTTCCCACAACAAACAACTCAAGCATCTCTCATAAACTTCTCCTCGCATGAAAGTCCTTGTTATCATACACTGTAGCCACATTCTAAGAACCAATCAAAGGAGCTTCAAGCACTCCAATGATAACTTGGGAAGAATGATCTACAACCTCAAAAGACACCTTATTCATATCCCACAAAACCAAGATTCCACTAAAGGTACCTTCTGCAAGATGGTGAAAGAAATCCCACTCACTTCCAATAGCCTTATCAAAATCAACCCTATCAATATTAGATAGCTTAGTCTCAGTAAGACCAACAAAACAACCTCCATAATCCTTCACTATCTCTCTAAGATAAAGGGAGGCCTCCTTCTTCTTGGCCCCCCTACAATTCCAAAAAATAAAGGAAGACATTAATTACCTAGAGGGGAAGAGTCCCCACCTCTCTTTCTACCCTTAACTTCACCTCTTCTGTTCTTGCAATCAACGTCAACAAGACCGAAAGACTTCACTTCTTTGGCAAGTTTTAATTTTCCTAAAGTTGAGATCTTACCAACAGCACCACTAAAAACTCCATCTCTTATTTATACTATATCATGTTTGGTAGAATCTCCCGGTGAAACACAATCTCCTTTATTTACTATATTATTAGAAGAAAGGATATTACCTTTCACTATCTTATGAATGCATTCAGCTTCCATGGCTTCATCAAATCATGAATCTTGATTCTCCTCTTCCAGAATGGTGAATTTGTTTTTCAAACAAACCTTAGAACAATTGGAAGTTTGCATCAAACCTTTTGAGCTCCTCAAGTTTTGATCAATAATAGGGCTTGTACTTGGAATATGAACTTCAGCATTTTTGTCCTTTGATAAAATTTCAACGATTTCTCCATCATCAGTGCTGGATTGCTTATAGACAACCGAATCCTTAACTTGATTCTGATTCGGACGAAGCAAAGCACCTTCAACCTTCATAAAATTTTTAAATTTATTATTTCTGAACTTAACATGCATCCAAGGACTGTATTCATCATGCTCAAAAGAGTTGCCTTTCTCCTGGATCTCCCCAACTCTTCCTTCAGAAGGCACCATATTAACTGTCTTTATAGGCAGACTATTGTTTGTAGGACACATAGTCTTCAAATGGCCAATTTTTCCACAATGATAACAAAGAGATGAAATCTTTTCATACTCAACTTTTGAAAAGATCTACCATTCATTCCTTCAATCCATACACCTTTTGGCAATTTTTTGTCTAATTCAATTCAAACACATACTCAGGCATACTCTCTCTTACCCCATTTAAATGAATTTCCATCAAGATACAAAGGCACTCCAATCATAGATGTAATTCTCGAAATAATCTATTCATCCCAACAATGCAGTGGTAGGCAAGGCATACGAATCCATACCGGTGTTGTGATGCCTTTAAGTCATTTAGGGGAGAACGATGGGGACCATTTGTCCATGCCAATAATATGGCCTCCAATAAACCAAGGGCCACCACTTAAGACTTCTTCCAATGCTTCAGGATTCTTAAATGAACAAAGGATCCAATTCAATCCCAGTGTTGTTAAGTGGAAATTACCATACTTAGTCCATTGCCTCCATAGCTCCATACTACAAACTTGAAAAGGGATGTTATCACTAAGAAATTTATTCACAAGTGAATTCTTCAAAACCTGGGAATTGGCATTCTAAAAATTAGAATTAATTATAACTGGTACTCCATCCTCATTCATCAGGGTAGAATTCACATTATAATTTAACTTAATGTGCTGAGTCTTCTTCGAAGCATTCAAGAAATTTCCTTTAGGACCACCGACAACATCATTCACAGGAAGATAATAATCAATCTCTGGGACGATTGGTGGATTGAGATTAACATTATGAATCCCACTATCCAAAATGTTACCAGCATTCGACACAAAATAATCAAACAAATTTACCTTAGCAGGCGAGTCTATTTTATTACAAGCAGGTCGCTTCTCGTCAGGATCATGAAAATCCTTATTATCCTTATTCAAGAAATTTGCATTTATCCCTGGCCTTTGGTCAAGGATTGCATTTGAATATCTGAATTTGTTAATATAAATTTTGATGTTAGACGAAGAAGCATCACAATCGTTAGATCTTAGAGGCGATTCAGCACTAGACTTCAAATGCCAAGGAGTAATACACTCAGACGCAGTCAAGATACCTTTACCCTTTCCTTCCTCAAAATCACTCTTCTTCAGATGAGAATCTTTACCCTCCTTGATAACCAAAGGGCGCGCAGTCATCCACATACGCACTTCATTAGCATCCAACCCCAGACTCACCCGGCGATGATGCCCATCTTCTCTAACTCATCCACTTAATCCACCAAGTAGACGATCAGCAGCAGGTGTAGCCGCTGATGGCCGGCGGCCGTCCGCCGCCATTGCCTAAAGAGCCGACGAAGGCGGAAGAAAAATTGGGAAATGGAAAATTTGAAAAGAGGGAACTTTCTCTCTCTAATGGGACTTTCTCTCTCTAACGGGTCAAATTCCAACAACAGCTCATAAATAATTGCTAGTCATATAATAACAAAATAAACATAAAAAATAGCAGAAAAGTGATTGTTAAGCAATGAAAGGGAGGACATAATAAAAGCAATAGAAGGGAGCAGGTAAATCTTCAAATAGGAACGAGAAAAAAGGATAAATGACTAGCTTTCAAATATATTATGCTTTCTTACATGCATATGAGTATTATCCCCAATCTCCAACAACAGGACTAAGGCTTCATTTGGGACTACTTTCGAAGTAGTTTTTAGCAAAAAAAAAAATTAAACTAAAATTTTTTGTACTAGAAAGCTACTTTAAAAACAATAAGAAAGTTATTCCAAATGAAACCTAATTCATATCAACTACGTACAATAGAAATAAGCAATAAGTAAACTTCAATAATACTAAATGAATCAGCATTACTTATAGAATTCCAAAAATGAATGGGTTAGCAAAAGGGCAATTAGACAAGCTTTAGTGTGTATAAATATATATAAAATCTGAACTCTTAAACATTAACTCAATCTTTTCTAAGGGGTTCTTAAAATAAATTGCCGTAATAGTAACCCAAAGACCTCATACAAATGATCTATTATACTTCATGTTAAGATGAAGAATGGTGAAATTTCGTCATCATGATGATGCTTGTTCGACATCTTGGCAACCATTTAAAGAATTGGAATATAGAGATTGATGGAAATCGAATAATTCATGAGATGAAACAAATTTCATCTCTTAAGTATTCTTTCCATTTGCATGATTTATCACTAGCGCAGCTCTAACAATATTTCCCCTTGTGATGATTCCAATATTCAAGAAGAAAGCCAATGCGAACATAATTATCAGAGGAAATTTTGATGAACTAGGAAGGGAATGAAGATTAGCATACCAATTTGCTAGTACCATCAACAACTGGAAGCTAGTGAAACTTGGTTTCAAGCAATAATCTGTAAAAAAAGTACGGTGATAAGAAAATGTTTGAAAATTAATCCAAGAATAATTAGACATGTCAGATTAGTAGGAAACCTTGCAGCATCTTCAAGATTAGTTGCCTCACAAAAACCAAGTGGTGTGGGTGTCATGACCTCACTAACGATCCTGTCATTTATTTTACTCAACAATTTTTGAATTTCATTGAATGTCTGCAACCATGCAAAGATAATTGATATATGACAACCTTCGAAGCACAATCATGTTAAAACAGAGGAATCTGTTCATTTATCTGAGCAAGACTTGGGTCTGTCCTTCAATAAATAAGTAAACATAACAACCCATCCAACAACTAAATCGAACCTAGTCTTAAAAGAAGTCTAATTGTTGGCTTAGTTTCAACATAACATAAAAATAAACATGATGTTCATTATCACTAATTGGGCTTTTTAAAAGCCCCAATATAACCTGCAAGTTGATTTGATAGTCACGTTTCCAAGTTTATTAAACTCAAGTTTTATCTTTCATGGTTCCATTAAACATTATAATATCAAAAAATAAAAATAAAAAAACAGTAATGCTGCAAAGTAGGAATTTTATTTTATGAACATATGACCTAACAAGACAACCTTACAATCTATAATGAATATCCAATTTTGGCTCAGCCTAGACAGGTTTTGGGTCTAATTCAATTTGTTGTTATCCTACCTATAATTTTAAATCAGATTTAAATCTAGTTAACCTAGCAATGATCAACTTATTTAAACTCTAAGTGAGCGCTAAGTCAAGGTGATTAGTTTTCTTTTCTCATGAGCAAATACTTCTACCTCGTAACACCCTAGATTCAAAAATAATGTGTCAAGCTAAGATGCACAGTCAAGGCGATACAAACACGACATGACATGACATGACACGGACACAAGACACAAGACACAGGACATGGCTATCATTCAAAATATAGGACATGGGTATGGCGCAGACACAACATTACAATTTGAAATATAGTGTATAGAAATTAATATAGCATCATATTAGAAATGACAAAAAATAATAAATCAATGTCATAACTACTTGTCTAGCTTATAATATAAAATGTTTAGTATAAAATGTCTAGTACAACCACAAAAATATGAGCAAAATCATTATTTAGTACAATATCAAGCTTCAACTACTCATTAGAAGGAATAATAGAATTAGCTTTAATGGTTAGTCTTTGGTCTTCGATATCATCATCATTGAATATCATTGCTTCCAACTCTCGCTCATCAATATAAATATTTGCAAACTTCAATATTCCCATATCAAGGGACTCAAACATATCTTCAACAATATCCCACATCTTATTATCACCATTCATATAAAGTGGGGTTTTTCTTGATAGAAGATGAAGATATATATGCACATAAACTAAATCTTTAGCCTGTTGTTGAGTAATTTTATTTTTCTTCATGAATTGAATGAATGAGTATGTGCTCAAATTTCTCTCACAATAAGAGGACAAAACTTGACCAAGAAGTTTTATTACAATTGACTAAAGTTGTGGTGCTGAAGCTCCATGAATCAACGACCACATCACTCGATCCATCCTCCATCTATCAACCAAAGATTCTTAATCACCAAAATCCTCTAAATATCCAAAAATTTTGCAAATTCTATCTTTGTAATACCCAAACAAGTAATTAAAATAAAATTTCAATTAATAAAATTGTTATCTTGTACTATTAGTTAATTTATGTTAATTAAATAATTTCCCTTATTCTGATTAGATGCCTTCCTTGGCTATGAGGGAGCTAAAGGAATAATTACTGTGTGGGCCCTTAATTTTCCTATCTCTGTTTTGATTTCACCCAAGACAAAAGAGAAGAATATGAGGTGAGGGACTATAGTTGGAATCAACACAGTGAATTGCTTCATTAAAGAATTCAGCACAACGTAGGCTTAGGAAATTTCGGCACAGTGCTAGGTACAAGAATTCAATCCAATTCAGGGGAAAAAGGGATCAGCACAGTGCAAGCAGAGACTCATATGGTCTCAAAAAATTCATCCCTCACCTCCCCATCTTCTTTTCGATGGAATTTTATTGGATAATGTTCTAGGGTAAATTTTGGGAAGGAAGATTAGGTTTGTAGATTAGATACTACCCAGAGAATTCACCCTCATTTTATGAGGACTTTATGATCTTAGTTCTGGCTTCCTATAGGAGCAAGACCCTATAGTTAATTACCCCTCCCAATCATGAGAGAGAACTTTTGATTAAAGCTAGTCATCAATAAGATACATTGTATTGATAGATACGTAGTATCTGGCATATAGTAGCAGCACAGGCTCAGAAATTTGGAAATTTTAAGATTTAGTATTTAAGATTAGAAATTTCACTATCTTGTACTTAAAGTGGATGGTAGGGGAATGGATGATAGACCCGATCAAGATCCCATGGTTCCATCATCCCGGGCCATCATGGGCCCTGGTCCAGTTAGTCAGAGGAGGTAATCGACCCAATCGGACAGAAGGATCCTTATCGGCAGCCATGGGTTGCTTCATCCAAGGGTACCTTGTAGACCTAGGGTTGGTATTAATCTAAGGGGATAAATTTAAATCCACCTTACCTAACAGAGGGCTTTATTCCCTATCTATTATATCCTATTGATTCATATATCAAGGATTTGATGTCATTAAGCAACATACGGGCTCTAGCCATAATTGTAGTATCGTGGTGCCATTTGGCAGCAAACCACCTAGTTTAGAAGGCCCTGATCATAACCGTTTACCTGCGGTGCCATTTGGTGGAAAAAACTACCAATTAGAGGACACGTGTCATGTCCCTGCTGGTAGGAGACTATTTAAGAATGAATCCTAGTGAAATTCTTGACCAGACATTAGCTCTTTGTGAGCTGAAGTAGTTTTTAATTTTTGAACCTTGGCAAACTTTTGCAGAGGGTGGATGGGTTTTTCTTTAAGTGTTTAATGATTCATTTCAATTTTAAATATTTTGATTATGGTATTTTCTAAAATTTTTGGTTTTGGCGGGTCTTTGGGAAGCATTTTAAAGTACTTGAGGATCCCTCTAATTGATATCTACATTCAGCACTACCATCATCGGGGTATTAGCGGGCAATTACATTTGTGGACTGAACATTGTCGACTCTATCAGTTTATTGACAAAGTATCAAGTTTGTCATAGGGTTTATGTTTTGTTATAGACCTTGAAGGCCTAATATAAATATATAAAATATATATTCTAATCAACACCTTGACCGTATATAGGTTTGATAGTTTGAGCCATGTCGACTCCTACCTATCAATATAGAAAGATTAGGTTCAAACTTGGGTTTATTTTCTAACATGCGTAGTATCCATAGATGTCATGTGTGTACCTATAACTTGCTCTTTAGGGCCCATCTGAGTGTGTAATGGCATATGCCCTTATATGCACCTATGTGCATACATATTACAATGCATGTATAGGGGCATTTTGGAATATAAATTTGGTTGATCTTCTACGACAGTTCATAGAAACTCATATTTATTATGGCCCTTCTATATTTACCCATGGGTGGTATGTTAGATGTATGAATTTTATTCATCCAGAAGCATACAAGCCTCAATAATCTTGTCCAACTCAATGTTCAAAGCCTGGTTGAACTGAGACTCAATCCATCTTTAAAAATAATGATTTGATCTGGTTTTCTTTTCCCATAACTCATACAGAAATCAGTGGACACTACCTTGAACTGATAACTATAGTGATGGAAGATACATCAGGTTGTTTAGGAGATCTATGCGAGGCATTTATTCTTTGCATTAACCTTTAACAACACATTTGTTGAATATTGATCATTAACTCTATTAGACGCAATGCATCGTGTGTTGACATTCCCTTGAATATGTCTAGATATATCACATTATTATTTCCATGATATGTCGAATACTTCTTGTTGCAACTAACATGTTGATTGAGGTATGGATCTCTTGTAGTGTCACTGAACCCTCACACAAACTCCGGTATGATCAAGAGATTCCTTACATCAGTAGTGTATCTCTCGTTGCCTTCTGCATACAAGTCAATGTGCTCATTTGAATCTTGATATTGACTACTGGCTAAACTATATTCCCCAACATTTCCTTTATGCTTATCTGGACCATACTTAGATCTTGTAGGATCTTTCTCCTTCATGGTGTTTGTAAGTGAATGCAATTGGGACTACTTCTTCTTTCAACATAATTTCCATGAATACTATCATTAACTTCAATTTTCTTATCATGGCATTCTCTTACATGTCACTTTGAGTGTATTCCTAAGGTTTTTTGATGATCGAATTTCCATTATTATTTATTGGCATTTACATTCTGACAGATACAACCACTGAAAATAAACTATGACATTTGCTGAAACTTTAATATCATTGCTTGTGAGTATGTCACAAAAAGGTAGCTTGTAGCTTGTATGAGATCATGCCATACAATATTTCTGATCTCCATTACTTATTTGCAGTCATCATATTGATTGCTTTTCTCCATTATCATTTATAGATGATTTACAGTGCAACATGGACTTTGGAATGCTTTGCTTGCAATCAAATTACCCATTCTCTTAAGCTTCATTGCTTATGGGATGGAAAACATAAACCCTTCACTATCTTTAAAAGTAGTTTGTACTTTGTATAATGATAATTTTTTTATGCCCATTATGACTTTTGTATCATTGCTTGTGAATGTATCAACACATTTTTTTTATTTTGAATTTTACTTGCAAATGAGTTATATTTGGAGTTCTTTGGTTAGTACAAGCTTTGTACTTATTCATGTCCACTTCAATGATTAGGATTCTCTTAAATCCTGATTGTTCATTCATTAATCCATGGTTTTATTATCTATACTCTTCTAAAGTTTAAGTTCTTTGTGGTTCATTTGAGTTCAAGTCCATGTATGGTTCACTATGTCACATTCAAATCAAATTCCTTATCATATTCAAGCTTGCAATTCTTCTATTTATGTTGCTCAAGCTTAGGTTCAAGTTTCATATTGTTCAAATCATATTCAAGTCCAAGCTCAAGTTTTGAATTATTTTAATTTAGTTTGAGTTCAATGTGTAAGTTCAAGTATGTTTGAGTCCAAGTTCATTAAATTTTAGTTATACTGTCATTGAAATTACAAGTTGAAGTCCCTTGTAATTGCTATGAATTTTGACAGCCTCCCAATGTCTCCCCTTTTTAGGGAAACTACATAAGTCTTAGCCTGCCCTCCATGTCAAGAAAGATATACACGGATGATGGCGTGGGACACCACAGCCGTAGTCTTCATCCCCACCATGCCAAGAAAGACGTGCATGGGTCTTAAAAAGTACCTATTTGAAAATATAGTTTTTTCCCGCATACGGGTACTTACATTTTTTCTCTGCGGTGCTAAAAAAGTGCACATAGGGATTATCCACCTCATCATAACCACTGCACTGTGTTCCTCCCACCACTCCAAGAAAAGTAATCATAGGGGATCTCTCGGCACATTACGAACACCAAAAATAGGACTTTAGGGGGGTTACCTACCATGCCACAAGCATCATGATGAACTTCATCCCACCATGCTAAGAAAAGTGCATATGAGTGGTTATTTGCCACACTACAAGTGTCGAGGATAGGTTTTCGGGTTTAGAACTTTATAGTTGCATGGAGGGACATCGATGGAGTTTGTACGTATATTAAGGTAAGAGAATATTGAAAGTTCGTTGGGGTTGTTATGCCCTTATGAACTAGTCCCAAGGCTAACCAAGAGGGGGGTGAACTGGTTATTTTAAAAAATTTTACAAAAACAAAAAATATTTTTGTCCTTTTATGTATTTCAAATACAAATAATTTAAGTGGAAGTTAATAACCAAAATTAAATATTTCAACCACAGATCAGATCATAGAAATATGCAAATATTAAAGTGCAAAAAAATAAATGAAAAGAGTACACCAGATTTATAGTGGTTCGGTCAACTTAACCGACATCCATTCCCCGAAGCCTCCCCTTCAATTATTGCATTAAAAACTATAGTGACTCTCCTTTTGCTCCCACAGCAAGGTGGAGAAGCCCTTACAAAATCTTTCCACTAACACTGGTGAGGCAGAGAATCTTAACTCCTTTTGCTTCCTCCTGAAGTAGGTAGAGAACCCCATTATTCTTTAACTTTTCCTAAAGTAGGCAGAGAACCCCAAACTCCTTTTGCTTCCTCCTGAAGTAGGTAGAGAACTTAGATCTGATGCTGATGATCGTCTCCCTAGAGCTACCATGAAACTAAGAACAAAGAAAGAAAATGATGATTGAATCCTTACTTGGAGCAACCTTTGTGAATCCCCACAAAAACTCCCCCTCACAAGATCCTCTCTCTCTCTCTCCCTAACTCTCCTTCTCCTCTAAGCTCTCTTGGAGTGGAAAAACCAGAAAAAGATTTCTAAAGAGATGTTTAAAGAGCTTAAATAGAAGGCCTCAAAAAGTGCCCTAAAATTTAACTTGCCGACTATATCATCCAGGATGATCTGTCGATTGTCCTGTACAATCAATACAAAATCAACCATTTTTCCAGGATGATTGCCATATTTTGGATGATCAAAAGAAATACTTTCTACATATCGTTTAGGATGATTTTACGATCGTCCCGGATGATCAGTTCAATTTGAGTGGAAAATGACAAATCGTCCAGACAATGTGCAGGACATCCAGGTCGATATCCTAAGCGATTAGAAGAATATTATGGTTTTTGTTTGGGATGATTTGAGATCGTCCCATGAAATATAAAGGATCATCCTGTATGATGTGATTGATCAATTAAACCATAATTAAACTCTTAATTAAGGGATCAATTTTGACAAAGTTATAATTAATCATCCAGGATGATACAAGATTGTCTTGTATGATTAGAATAAAATTATAAAGATACAAAATTCCCTAAAATGTGATTGGCGGCTAATTTCTGGATTTATACTAATCATCCTATATGATAAAATATCATTCATGATGATAAGTTAATGAAACTTAATAAGTAGGGATGCCCTAATTAGGGTTTCTAATTTGAACTAATCATCCAGGATGATTTTGGATTGTCCTGTATGATATGCTCAAAAGTTAGAAGACTCTCAAACTCACAAAATTTCTCCCCTCGTTATGTGTGTGCAAGGTTACTTAGCATCATGATTCATCTTATTATATTTGACTCAAAAAAAGGTAAAAACTGTTAAAATTTAAATTTACAGACCGACTCAATCCTAGTTTACCCAATCTTGAGCTGGCTTAAATTGTAATTGACTTTGTGGACCTGAAAAGTTAGTATACATGGGTAAGTAAAATAGATGTGCAGTAATAACAATAGAGAAGCAGGAATGTTTGATAACATTAAAAACTATAATGCATCAATTTAGATTTGTAATAATCTCCCCCTTTTTTATTATGAAAAATATTTGTTAGATAATTTCAAATCAAGCAGATAAAAAAAATTGAAACACAAAGAAAAGACAACCAACATAAACAAAGCAAAGCAAATTTTACTAACATAGGCAAATAGTACAACACTACAATACTAATAACACTACTCTCCCTTTTGACATCATAAAAAGGAGGAAATTAAAAAATAACCACTAAACAGATTATCAAACAAAAATAAGTACCAACTCAAAAACAAACACAAAAAAACTAAAAAGATAAACTCTGATCATTTGGACGTGGTGGTGGCTGAAAGAGTTTGTGAATGGAAGCAAACTGCTCCCCAAACCAGGCCATATACTGGTTGTGATGCTGCTGCTATTGGGCTACATCAGCATCAAAACAAGCAACATCCTTTATGAGTTGCTGCTCCTGTGCAGCTATGTAGGAGCCAAACCTGGCCTCCCACTAGTTAAACCTTTATAGCAGCTGATCAATCTGAGGTTGCTGGTTGATAGGGGCTGGTGCAGGAATAGAACATTCCTCTTCTTCGAGGCTCCTCGTGCTCATGGGGATGATGAGTGTTGTGGAGGGTATAGAAGAAGCTTTTTGAGTAGAAGATTGGATGGTGATCAGGTGGGGTAGCGAATTGAAGATTATATTTTAATTCAAGAGTATATGAAATTAGGTGTCCAAGGGCTAGGTTTGGCTTTCTTTTGTGTCCTAGATCCCTAATAAATGTTAAGTGCTCAATGTATCAGATAATATGATCAACAGCACTAAATTGGCGATTGGTCATGATTTAGTAGGCGGTGAGTAAAAGGATGGGAGTGATGTGGATCTTATCTCCAGCTTTTGGAATCACTAAGTTGCAAAAGATGTGCTGGATGGTGCGAGCATCATTGACTAGGGAACTAGTAGCTTAGTCATGAAAGGAGCATTTATTTCCCTAAGAGTGGTGTTGACATGGGTCTAGTTAAAGTTAGGATCAGATGCTAGAAGATGGAGCTTATCCACAATAGTGGACAGTCAATAAAATTCATAAAAATCTTGATACGTTATTTCAAAAGGACATCGATTAACGTAGGACTAGAGCGATGTGAAGTCAGCATTGAAATAAAGTCTTGCAAAAAACTCAAAGAGGAGTTCAGAATTAAATGGGAAACCCAGAGTGAGAAGGAAAGTCAGTGCGGTGTTGGCGAAGTGATGTAGTACCTGAAAGTTTAGGATGGCTTCATTGATAATTCTTTAGGGTTTGATGCCAGTAGATTTGAAATGGGCATATGGTGCTTCATCAGTAGGTTTAGTGAAGCGAGGATCGACAGCACTCTTAGAAGAGCTGCCTATAAGTGCATGCGAGCGTTTGCCACCGCCAGCCATATGAAGGAGAGAGGACCTTGAGTGAGAGAGGAGTTAGAGATTATGGTGAAAAATTAGGTCTCAAGGACTGTTTAAAAAGTTTGGAGAATATTGTCCAGGATAATCATGGGATCATCCAAGACGATCAGAGTAATTGTTGTCATCTAGTATAATTGGTCAAAAATATGGTCATATCATCTAGGATAATTAGATATCATCCATGATAATTAGACAATGGTGATCATCCTGAGGAGTCATTTTGGATGATCATTGATGAAAAGTATCATCTAGGATGATTTGTATTAATGGATCATACTAACTGAATTTAAATCATCTAGCATATTTTCAACATGGATCATCCAGGACGATAAGGTGGATCATCCAGGAAGATTATCAATAATTGGTACTAATAAGTCGTTGGATGTGTGATGAGCAGTGATTTGATCAGATCGTCCAGGATAATGTGGATCGTCCAGTATGATGTGAACAAAAATTGGAAAGATTGAATGATGGAGAGGAATGATCAGAGGATTCCAAAAATATAAAAAAAAAATTGAATCAAAATACTAGGATAAATAAATTAAAATAAAAAATAAATAAACAAAAATGAGAATAAAATATAGTTTTTTTTAAATCAATCAGCTCGAGTAAATCAAAATTATTCCTTAATTTATAATTCAAAAGGCAATAAGAAGAAATTGATGAGCTGAAATCTAGAAAAGCTAGAAAATTAATTTTTGTAAACCCTACCTCAGACACCTTACAAGTTCAGATTCCTTTCAAACAAAAATCTAATTCAGAAGAAAAAAAATTAGATAAGAAAAGTGATCCTTGCAAACTTTGTTCCAGAAAAATATCTGATAGAATAGTATTGCAAAGTAAACAATCAAAAATCATAATTTTCAATCTCAAGTGTTTGAATATATTAAGTGGCATATGAATTCTTCTAAGATTGTTAAAGATTTGAAAAAGGAGGAAGCTTATTTCTTTGTGGGCTTATTTTGTGTCTCTTTTTCCAGTTAATTGGCGCACTTTATGCATCTTTTGATTTTTGATATACTTTGTGTATCATTTTAATTTATTGGTGAATATTGCCTATCTTTTCAATTTTGGGCTCATTTTATACCTCTTTTTTAATTGATTGGCACACTTTATGTATCTTTTACAAGCTTCCTTTCTTTCAAAACCTCTAAAGACTCTCAATTATGAGATTATCTTCTTGATATAAGAGAAGAAAAATTCACTCTCTTCGATAAGGAAAAGTAATCCACAAAACAAAATCATTCTCATATGATAAATTCAACCACCTGATTAAGAAAACATGAAAGTGATTTAATGATTTAGAACACTACTCATATGAGATAGATTGCTGTAGGAAGATAAAATAAATCTCTATTTCAAAATCCAACTTTTTAATTTTGAAAAAGATTTTTATTAAAAAAGAAAAATACACCATTAAAGAAGTTAGATGAAACAATCATCAATGTTTCTTCCTTTAACTATTTTATAGAAGTCAATCACTATGTACAAGCTTCTAAACAAAAATAAGACAAAACTCTCATTTAGAAAGTAAGCTTATCAACAGAAGTGAGCAGTAATCAGATTCTTAAAATATAAAAGTAAAAAATAACGGGAAATCAAGAACATAAAGTAAGAATACCAAAAGAAACAAAATAAATAATTCAAACAAAAAGTGTGAAAAAATAGCAGGAAATAAGAAAATTAAATAAAATAAAAAAACATAAAAAGAAATAAACAAATCAAACATAAATTAAGTGCAGGAACATAAATAGAAAGCATCAATTTCAAGCATGAATATATATCACACCTAATCTGGTTCTTAAGGTGCTAAGGTTTCAAAGGCCAATGGTTTTGTGAAGATATCTGCTAGTTGGTTTTCAGTGGCCACATGATGTTGCTCTATATCTCCTTTGGTAGCATGGTCCCTAATGAAGTGGTGCCTAATGTCAATGTTTTTGGTCCTAAAGTGTTGGATTGGGTTCTTTGAAATGTAGATGACATTAGTTTTATCACATAAGACATAAATTGTGCATATAGGAAGTCCTAAATCTAGAATTTATTGCTTTAGCCAAAGGACCTGGGCCACATAACTTCCTAAGGTAATGTATTCAGCTTAAGTAGTTGACAGTGCAACTGAGTTCTATTTTTACTAGACTAGGAGACTAAGAATTATCCTATGAATTGACATGTTCCAGAGGTGCTCTTTTTATCCAGCCTATATCCTATAAAGTCAGAATCATAGTATCCTATAATTTTAAAGGAAGTGTTGTGCCTAAGATACTAGATTCTAAGTTTTGAGTCCCTAAGAGATATCTGAGAATTCTCTTAATAGAAATTAGGTGGGACTCCTTTTGATCAGTCTAAAATCTAGCACAGAGATAAATTCAAACATAATATCAGGTCTGCTAGCAGTCAGGTAAAGAAGTGATCCAATTATTCCTTTGTACTTCTTCTGATCAACTAATTTTCCATTTGAATCTTTATCTAACTGGACACTAGATCTCATGGGAGTGTTGATTGGCTTGGCTTTATCCATTTTATATTTCTTCAAGATGTCCTTAATGTATTTGATTGATTAAAAAAAGTTCATCATCCATTTACCTTATACTAAATCTAAGAAAGTAGGATAATTCTCAGCATACTCATCTCAAATTTCTTACTCATTATTTTAGAAAAATCAACACATAATTTTTTATCTGAAGATCAAAAAAGTATATCATCAACATAGTTCTGGACAATGAGTAATTCATCTCCTACTCTCCTCAAAAAAAGGGTGGTGTCTATGCTCCCCTTAACAAACTCCCTTTCTAGTAGGAATGTGCTAAGCCTCTCATACCACTCTCTGGGTGTCTATTTTAATCCATACAAGGCCTTTTTTAATTTAAAAATATGATTTAAAAATTAGAAATTCTCAAAGCTAGGGGGTTGCTCTACAAACACATCTTCCTTTATTATCCCATTTAAAATGGCACTCTTGACATCCATTTGGAAAAGCTTAAATCTCTTATAACAGGCAAAGGTTAGTAGTAGCGCTCTAATGGCTTCCAAATGGGCTACAGGGACAAAGGTTTTCTCAAAATCAATCCCTTCTTTTTGGTTATATACCTTAGTCATAAATCTTGCCTTATTCCTAACCACCACATCAAAATCATTCTTTTTATTCTTAAGCACCCATTTGGTTTCTACTACACTCTGGTCTTTAGGTCTTTCTACCAGCTCCCAAACATCATTCTTAATAAATTGGTTTAGTTTCTCTTGCATGGCTTGGATCCAAAATTCATCATAAAGGGCTTGACTGATGTTGGTAGGTTCAGTCATTGAAATGAAGGCATAGTGATTTACTTCTTTCTAAGTTCATGCCTTGTTTTAACACCTTCATAAGGATCTCCTAAGATCAGTTATTCAGTTCTTTCAAAGTCATGTACAATGTGATTGATCAATTAGATCATAATTTGTATCCTAATCAAGGAATCAATTTTGGCATAATTATAATTAATCATCCATGATGATATAGGATCATCCTGTATGATCAGAACAAAATTCTAAAAATAAAAAATTCCCTAAAATATGATTGGTGGCTGATTTTTGGATTTGTACTGATCGTCTTGTACAATAAAATATCATCCAGGACGATAAGTTAATGAAACTTAATAAGCAAGGATGCCCTAATTAGGGTTTCTAATTTGAACCAATCATCAAGGATGATTTTAGATTGTCCTATACGATATGCTCAAAATTCTGAACACTCTCAAACTCACAAATCTCTCCCCTTAGTATGTGTGTGCAAGGTTGTTTAGCATCAAGATCCATCTTATTACATTTAACTCAAGAAAAGGTAAAAACCATTGAAATTTAAACTTACAGACTAACTCAGTCCTAATCTACCCAATCTTGAGCTAGCTTAAATTGTAATTGACTTTGTGGACCTGAAAAGTTAGTAGGCATGGGCAAGTAAAACATATGTGTAGTAGTAAAAGTAGAGATGTAAAAATGTTCAATATCATCAAAAACTACAGTGCTTGAATTGAGATTTGCAACAAATATCTCTTTCCTTTCTTATTAATTTTAATTAAACATAACTAATAATAGTTAATTATAATTATTAATAATAATTAATTATAATTAATTATAATTAATCATAATTAATTTTATTATAATTAATCATAATATTATAATTAATTATATTATAATTAATCATAATTATTATTAATTAATTATAGTTAATTATAATTTTTAATAATTAATAATAATTAGACATAATTAATAATTATGATTAATTATGATTAAATATAATTAATGATAATTAATAATAATTAATTCTTTTTAATGATAAATAATTGTGATTAATTATAATTAATCATAATTAAATATTTTTTATAATAATTAATTATAATTAGTTATAACTAATTATAATTAATCCTAAATATAAAATGATTTTAGTAGGATCTATACTTAGCACTTTCGAGATATAGGGTTAGTGCAGTATTTGAACAGAGATTTATATTAAATACTGTTAACAAGGTTTATTTAGAGTTCGGGCATGATTTAAATTTTAAGCAAAAGTGATGCAGGTTTTAAATAGGGTTTGAGTAGGATTTTTGCTAAATCAGCAAGTTAACTCCTCCATTTTCCTCTATTTGCCTAAATCCAGGGTTTAGGAAACCCTCCGATTTAGCAATTTTGCAGGATTTGGTCGAAGCAGCGCGTGAAAGGGGAGAATGATCATTACCTTCATAAAGAGCAAGCTCCTGCCAATACTTTTGACTGAAATATTATATCTTCTGATCCAACAGGTAGAAGGATTGTCATCGAAGGAGCGAAGTTAGCTAGCAAGGGAAGAGGTAGGTTGGTCTCCCTCTCTCTCTCTCTCTCTCTCTCAAAATTGGAAGGACTTATAGGTCAAATAAGGCTAAGGCAGAGGGGGTCAATCAGAGAAGGAGGAGGAAAGGTCAGAGGTGGACGGGCTCAGACCTATAGAGTTAGGTCAGGAAGAGGACTGAAAGAGGAGAGGAATCACGAGGCTTACGCTTGTGGGAGGGATTCGGCTATTGGAGCCCGTGTGTGGGAAAAGAACAGAAATGAATGGCTTCATTTCTTCCTCCTTTTATTAGTTTAAGTAGGAGGTGGTCGAGACAAGATTTGTGTATGGCCATCTCTAAAATGGCACCTTTTTGCACAGTAATGAGTACTGTAGATGCGAGTAATATTTTTGAATATGCTTTGGCAGAGGTATGAGTTTAAGCAATTTTTTTATTTTACTTTTTGTTTTGAAATGCTATAGAGGTAAACAAATGCCCCCTAATAAATGTGGTATGCGTCTAGAGTGACTAACATTTATTGCATGCTGATTGACCTTGTGGATCTATAGATATTTATCCTAGATGTCACATAGAAGTTTTCATTTTGTATATCTCCAAAAGCTTGTTCAGATGTCATGCTAAGATTTTTATTTTGTAGATCTAAAAGTGTCTATCTTTTTGCCTTTTATAGATCTTATAAATGCACTTATAGTCAATAATACGATTGACATGTTAGCTCTTATAAAGTAGAGATCCAAGAAATAGTGATAGAGTACTTTATACTCAACTTCCTAGAGAGCTACTTCGTAGATTGATGATAGTAGGTAGCATTACCACCTTCTGCTCTTGTTTTATCATGACTGTCACATTAGTTTCTAGCTTTTTATAACTATTTAATATCTGTCTCTATCGCAATCATGTATAGATGTAATATTTCTACTATATAATTCTAGGTTTCATCCAGAATTTATCTGAGTTTTATGGATTCTACAATTTATAGCTCCTTCTATAGTTTTGGTTTGAGTTTGGAGGCTTTACTTCCTTATGCCCTGTGCTTTATGCGGTGGACATTAGCGAAGGATTTACTAGTTTGTATTAATGACTTGTTAGGAAATTTTGTACATTCTACCCTTTGCTTCTTGCTTTGGTGGGCTTGATGAAGGAGTAAATGTTCGTGAAATAAACCCTTTAGGTTTATATTAGGTCAATGATAAGAAGTCATTGGTCTAGAGCTTTGTACATAATAGACTTGTTGATAATAGAATTCTCTCATTTTAGCTTTAAGCTTTATTTGAATTTTGTTATAACAGAAATCATTGCAGCTGCAAGTTATAAAAAGATTTTTCTTTTATTTCAAATATCCAATTCGCCCCCCTCTTGGTTAGCCTCGGGACTAGTTCATAAGGGCTTAACATCCCTATCGAACTTTCAAGTGATATCAGAGCGGGATTCATAAAATTAAGTTTTAGAAAATTTTTGAATTTTGATCCATGGCTAATTTTGAAAATCGTAATATTGCGGAAGGATATTCAATCACCGACCACCTTTATTTGAAAATATTACTTTTGATTTTTTGAAAATCTGTATGTCTACTTTCTTATAATCTATTGATTATCGCATGTGGCATATGATTCAAATTGGTTATTCTGCACCGTCACGTATTGTAAATGAAATTAAAATTGATATTCCCTTTTCTAAATGGAGTAGAACAGATCAGATCAATGCTCAATTAAATGCTAAATGTTTAAATTATTTTTTCTGTGTTTTAAATTCTGATGATTGTATGTTAATATCTGCATGCACTTCTGGCAAAGAAATTTAGGATAAATTATGCACTAGATATGAAGGTACTTCTGAAATCAAGCAATCTAGGTTAAATATGTTAATGCATGATTATGAACTGTTTAGCATGAAACCTTATGAAACGATCTTGGACATGTTTACTAGGTTTTCTCAAATTGTGACATCATTACATGCTTTAGGAAAAGAACTTTCAAATTTTGAAAAAGTTAATAAAATCCTACGTTCTCTACTTGCTAAATTTGATGCCAAAGTCATTGCAATTTTTGAATCAAAAAATTTGAACGAATATTCTATTGATAATTTGATTGGCTCACTCATTGCCTACGAGCAAGGTTTGGGTCAAAAGCTTTTGGATGCAGGTGAAACGATAGTGCTGAAAACTGAAGACATTGGAAAAAGCAACTCAGAAAGTGATGAAAGTGAAGAGTTAGCATCAGTAACAAACAAATTGAAAAATCTACTAAAGCACAAACATCAAAATCAAAAGTGGAACAAAGGTAAAAATGGTAAGAATGTAAAGTTTTCTTCTAATGTTATTTGTTTTGGATGAGGAAGCCTGGACATATGAAAAATTAGTGCCCGAACTTAAGAACCCTTCCTGAAAATGAAAAGGGTAAAGCTAAGCAAATTATAATAAAGGCTGATAATGCAAAACGAAAAATGTCCTGGGCAGATCTAGCTTCTGAATCATCAGATCAGGAGCAAGATGATGTAAATTAATGTTCTTTTTGTGTGTTTATGTTTTTTGTTTTTCTGTTACTATTATTTATTCGTTGTGTTTTCTGTGTTTTATTATTTTTGTTTTTCCTTTTAAAATTCTTTATGTTGCTTTTTGTTGTTTCTCTAATCAAGCACACACATAACATCTCTTGTTTTAAAAATTATTTTTTAAAGATCTTATTTTCTAAAAATGGAAAATTTACCTCCTGTATTTTCTAAATACTATGTTAGTTATGGTTGATTTCTCTAAAATCAAGTAAAGGAAGGAAACTCATGATTTTGTCTCTCTATCTCATTTCTTTGAATAAGGCTATCTTACTTTTGATTCAAAATCTGCTTCAGATTATAAATTAGTTTTTGAAATTAAAACTTTGTTCATCTCCCAACATTTTGTCTATCTCATAGGAATCTTTTGCAAATTATTGAACCAACTTCAAGATTATCTTATTCAGGTTGTTCGTCTTTATCATAAGAATAAGGTTTGCTGATTTTAAAGATTTAGAAAGGAGGCAATTTATAAAAATCAAAAGATACGCAGTGCGCCAAACAAATTGAAAAGAGGCACAAAATGAGCCCAAAGTTGAAAAGATGCGAAATTGCCAAATTGAATACACAAAGTGTATTAAAAATCAAAAGATGCGCAAAGCGCCAAACAAATTGAAAAAGAGGCACAAAATTAGCCCATAAAAGCTGCTTCCATTCTTGTAAATCTCTAAAATTTAGAAAACTCTTATGACTTTTTAATAGATTCGTTACTTGAGTTTGAAAATTAAGATTTTTTTATTCATTACTTTGCATTAATCTTCTATTAGATGTATTTCATGAAAGGAGTTTTGAAAGATTTTTATTTCCTTATCTAATTTGTTCCTTGATTTAGATATTGGCTTAAAAAGTTTTTTCGCCTTTTTAAAACCTGAGTTTGGATTTACATTTTCTGATTCTCTAACCTTTTTGGGTTCAAAGAAGTCAATTCATGTCTTACTAAGTTTTGGAGAACCTCAAGAGGTGACTTTTCAAATTTTTGCTCCTCCTCTTTTTGATAATGTCAAAGGGGGAGAACGAACTGTTGTTACTATTGTATTTATGATATTTATTTTTGTGTTGTTTGTTTTACATCATACTGTTGTTGTAGTTATTTTAAAAATTTAAAAAAAAAAAGAAGAAAGTATTTCTCCCTATTTTTAAAAGACTTTTTCTTAGTGAGGGGGAGACTAGGAGAAAATATCTTTTTGCAAATTCAACCAGTAATGTTTGTCATCATCAAAAAGGGGGAGATTGTTACGACTCGGGCTCACAAGTTCCTGTTTTGATGATAACAAACATTATGGCTCACATCTTCTAATATTTGGAATGTATATTTATTTATGTGTGTACTAACATTTCAGGAACAGCATGCATCAATACAAGAAAGATTCAAGACTCAAGAATGAGTAGAAAAGGCTTTATTGTATTTCTCATTGATGTACTTTTTGACTCCTTGAGTCAAGTCCTATAATAGTATATGCTTATTTATGACCATGTGTACACATACTCAGGGGGAGTGAGATCCTATCAAAATCAGAAGTTCAACTTTTGAACAAATCAGACTGGACGATTTCTGATCGTCCAGGACGATCTGTTCATTTGACTAATCGTCCTAGATGATATTTATATCATCCTGGATGATCCAATATGATCTCAAAACACTAACCGCCACGATAATTTAGGCAAGGATTTAAGAGTCACAATTTGTTTTAATCGTCCTGGACGATCTATATATCGTACGGGATGATTTGTGTAAAATTTGTACTGATCGTCCTGGACTATCCTGGGATCGTCCAGGACTATCAGGTCAAATTCTACACATCATCCTGGACGATCCTGCTATCATCCTGGACAATCTTTGGCGACAAAATTGAGTTTTTAGGGTTTTTTGAAGCCGTCTTTTGGAGCACATCGTCCTGGAGGATCCTGTGATCGTCTTGGATGATCTTTGCCACCAGAACTAATTTGGAAGGGTTTTTAGAGCTCTCTTTTTAAGCTTTCTCAAGGCACTTGATAGGTGTCTTTGGCAGCCATTGAGGCTTCGTTCTTTTGGAGAAAACTTGAAGAGAGAGCTTGAAAGGGAGAGAGGAAAGGGTGGAGTTTGAGTGGGAGAAGAGCCTGGGAAGGGGGTTTCTCGAGGGAGTGTGAGGGGGTTCACACGGTTGCTCCAGCAAGCTTGCACCTAAGTACCATCGGATTCAAGGCTCGTCTCGAGGGAAGTTTTGGGAAGAAGAAGATCTCGTTGGTGTCAAAGGACCCGGCTACTCCGTCGCATCGGGGAAGGTGGAAGTGATTTTGTAAGGGCTTCTCCGCTTAGCTATGGGGCTGAAGGAGAGATACTATTTGGTTTAGTGCAATACTTGGAGGGTGCCTCCGAGGAGTGGACGTAGGTTAGGTTGGACCGAACCACTATAAATCTGGTGAGTTCTTTCTTATTATTTACCGCACTTTATTTTATTGCGATTATATCTGCTTGGGTGAAATCTGTGATTGATCTTTTTATCGTTGTTTTAATTCATTTCTGCTGCAAGTTATAAAAAGATTTTTCTTTTATTTTAAATATCCAATTCACCCCCCCTCTTGGTTAGCCTCGGGACTAGTTTATAAGGGCTTAACATCCCTATCAAACTTTCAACTTTGATTCTTCGATTAATTAGGAGAATATTGTGGAATACAACTACATAAACTTGTCGAGTCAAATTAGCCTTCATAGTTCTTATAATCCTTATTGATGGGTTGATGAAGTGGGGGTTACGCTACTACAACCATTTTTATAACGTGTTGAGTAGACAGAGCTGACAGTGATCCGGCCATATTTGGGCTTATTGGAGCTGACCTCTTACACCCATTCGAACCTTAAGCTTCAGGCTGTTGAAAGACATCAAGCTATTCCAGCTTCATTTGTTGGAGTGTCTAGTCATAAAAGTCTCTTTCCTGACTTTTAAATCTCAGTACGTTGGAGCAGCTGGTGTCCCAAACTTTTAGAAGATCATCTGTATATACTTTGAAAAAGAATTTATTGTATCCTTATATCTTGAAGGAATATTTATGTGTTGTAAATCTGGTTTTGATGATGACAAACATGTTTCCAGTGTGTTTTGCTTGGCTAACCCATTTCAGGTACAAAAGATCACAAGCAAATCAAGCTAACTCAAGATCGGGTCCAAGTGTGTCAAATGTATGATTTTTCATTTTATTGAGTCAATTGTAATGTAACTGATCCCCTAGCTAAGTAACCTTGCACACACACACTCAGGGGGAGAGCTTGAGTGAATTAGAATTTCTGTCCAAAAATTTGTTCAGATCGTCCTGGATGATATTCACATCGTCCTGGACGATCCAGTAAAGACAGAAACCCTAATTAGGGCGACCATGATTAGAGGGTCTGATTAAGTAGATCGTCCTGGACGATCTTTGGATCGTACGGGACGATATGCTCAAATCAGAAATTTCAAACCACCATATCAAGTTAGGCAAGTTATTATTTTTAGATACTTGGTCTGATCGTCCCGGACGATACGTGTATCGTCCTGGACGATTCAGTACAATCATGCCTAATTTAATCTGGTAATTAAGGAAAGCAATTTATTTTTGATTGATACGATCATATCATCCTGGACGATCACAGGATCGTCCCGGACGATCATGATCGTCTAGTGCATTTCAATTGTACGACCCGAACTGTGTTCAGGACGATTTGGGCACTTTTTGAACTAATCGTACAGGACGATATCCCTATCGTCCTGGACGATCAAGTCATTTTTTGGTCATCCAGCACAGATTTCTCTGGACGACCCGAACTGTCTCCTGGACGATATCCCTCGATTTACACTAATCGGCCCGGACGATCGCAGGATCGTACGGGACGATATGAACAACTTTTTGAACATATCGTCCAGAAGAGCCAGATCGTCAAGGCTGAATCAGCTGAATTTGTACTGATCGTACAGGATAATTGACCGATCGTCCTGGACGATCTTGGCCGACCAGTTGAGAATTAGGGCTGTTTTTGAGCCCTCCTTTAAAAGAACTTTTTGTTGAAACAAAAAGATCTTTTGCCACTTTCCTTCCCTGAGAAACCCTAGAGAGAGAGAGAGAGTTGGGAGAGAGAGAGAAGATCTTGTGAGGGGGAGTTAGTGAGAGATTCACTAAGGTTGCTCCAAGCAAGGATCAGAGTCGTCGTCTCCGCTCGTCATCTTCCGTCTAGTTGGAGTTCTTCATGGGAGGATCGTTCGCAAGGAGATCCAGGGTTCTCTGCCCGCTTCATGTGGAAGCAAAAGGAGTTCGAGGGTTCTCTGCCCGCTTCAGGTGGAAGCAAAAGGAGTTCCAGGGTTCTCTGCCCGCTTCAGGTGGAAGCAAAAGGAGGTTGGGTTCTCTGCCTCACCGGGTGGTGAAAAGGAGGTTTTGTACAGGCTTCTCCGCCTTGTTGTGGGAGCAAAAGGAGAGACACTTTTGTTTAGTGCAATACCCGGAGGGGAGGCTCCGGGGAGTGGACGTAGGTCAAGTTGACCGAACCACTATAAAATCTGGTTTGCTTTTCTGATTCAGTTCTGTATTTTACTTTTTGATATTAACTGCTTGGGTGATTATCTGAGATTGATCTTTTCGCTCTTGATTACTTATTTCCGCTGCTAAGTATCGAAAAGATTTTTCGTGATTGTCGTGAAATTTTTAAATAACCAATTCACCCCCCCCCCTCTTGGTTAGCCTCGGGACTAGTTCACTAGGGCTTAACATCCGTATCGAACTTTCAAGTGGTATCAGAGCGGGATTCAAAATTTTTGTTTAAAAACTTTTGAATTTGATCCATGGCTAACTGTAACAATCGTAATACTACTGAAGGTTATTCTATAACTAGACCACCGTTGTTTGATAACATTCCATTTGATTTTTGGAAAACATGCATGTCTACTTTTCTTCAGTCTATTGATTACCGCATGTGGATGTTAGTTAAGGATGGCTATGAAGCTCCACATAGAATTGTTAATGGTGTTAAAACTGAACTGCCCTTTGCTGAGTGGACTTTTGATGATAGTGATTTAGCACAGTTAAATGCCAAATGTTTGAACTGTTTCTTTTGTGCTTTAAAATCTGAGGACTATATGCGTGTTTCTACTTGTACAACGGGAAAAGAGATTTGGGATAGATTATGTATAACATATGAAGGTACAACTGAAGTCAAACAGTCTAGGTTAAACATCTTGTTACATGATTACGAACTTTTTTGCATGAAACCTAGTGAGACTATTTCAGAAATGTACACAAGGTTCACTCAGATTGTTACCTCTTTGCATGCTTTAGGTAGAGAACTTACTAACTACGAAAGAGTGAACAAGATTCTTAGATGTTTACCTTCTTCTTACGATGCTAAGATTACTGTGATTACTGAATCCAAAGATTTAAATACTTACTCAATTGACAGCTTACTTGGATCACTCATTGCCTACGAGCAAGGGGTGAACCAAAGGCAACTTGATGCAGGTGAACGAAAGAAGGAGAAGACAGTGGCATTGAAGGCCAAAGATTCAGATGATAGCACTTCCGGGTCTGATAGCGATGATGTTGCCTTGATCACAAGGCAGTTCAAGAGCTTTCTAAGGAAGAAGAATAAGCATTTTCACAAGTGGAACAAAGGTAAGACCAGTAAGAATTTTAAGAGTTTATCTGAATCTGTTTGTTTTGAATGCAGGAAGCCCGGACACATTAAGGCTGATTATCCGACACTTAAAGCTCATCCAAGCAAGGAGAAGGGTGAGGAGAAACCAAAGTTTAGAAAGGACAAGAAGCGGATTCAAAAGGCATTCTGGGCAGACTCTGCATCCGACTCTTCTGAGACTGAAGCTGAAGAGGAGGAAACAAACTTGTGTTTGATGGCTGATGATCACCCTGGTCAGTCCGACCAGGAAGAGGTATGTGAGCTTACTTACGATCAGTTATTTGAAGTTTCTGAAAAAATTCATACATCGTATAGGAAGCTTAAGAAAACCCATGCTAGTTTGAAACTAGATTATCTGACTTTGCAAAAAGAGCATGAAGTGTTGATTAAGGATCATTCCACCATTGATAGCAATCACATGTCTTTACTAGATGAGTTTGATGAACTGAATAAAAAGCATTCTGATTTAATTGTTGAGCATAACTTGTTAAAAATATCGCATGTTGAATTAGAACTTGCTTTTAAGAAAGTGAATGATTTGGCATCTTAGTTAGAAAGTAATGAAAGTGCAAAAACGTTTGAAATTGGAAGTTTAAACAAACACATTGAGTTTTTGAAAGTGAAAATCAGTGCTTTTGAAAATAACAAAACACCGCCTACTTTTGAACAATTTTATGCACCGCCACCTTTTGAAAAATATGTTGCAAGTTCATCAAAGCATGTTTCATATACATCTAGGAAGAGGCACTATCACCCACGTAGATTAGTTAACCCTTTTCCTGGTGTTAGATGTTTTTCATGTGGCATGTTAGGACACATCTCACACACTTGCACTGTTCACCATAGTACACATTGGGTGTGGAGACCCAAACTGCCTGTTTCACAGCACAGCACGCATGCATTGCATTCTTCTTTTCATAAGAAGGAACCCAAACCTGTTTGGGTTCCTAAGACTGACATTTGATGATTTTGTAGGTGTGCTCTCACACAAGACCTCGTGAGAGCATATGGTACCTGGACAGCGGATGTTCAAGACATATGACTGGAGATGCAAATCAGTTCATTTCGCTGGAGGCCAGAGCTGGAGGCAAAGTTACACATGGAGATAACACCACCAGGAAGGTAGTAGGATCAGGTATAATTGGTGATTCAAAGAATTTTATGATTGATAATGTTTTGCTTGTAGATGGACTGAAACACAACTTGCTGAGCATCAGTCAACTCTGTGACAAGGGATACAGCATCAAATTCTGCCCACTGGCTGCATTTTAAGCTTAAATGATGAAGTTGTTTTGCAGGGGCAAAGGATCAACAACGTCTACAAGCTGGATGTAAGTAGCATTAAATCTGATAATTTAATTTGCTTAAAAATTGCTGCTGATGAGTCTTGGTTATGGCATAGAAGATTGTGTCATGCCAGTATGAAAACCCTTAGGAGAGTCACCCAAAAGGACTTAGTTAGAGGTGTGCCCAAGCTTAAGTTCACTAAGGATCACCTGTGTGATACCTGTCAGTTAGGGAAGCAAGTCCAGTCCTCCTTTCACTCTGTTAAGGACATTAGCACCTCTAGACCTTTAGAAGTTCTTCATATGGACCTCTTTGGACCCATTAGCACTGCCAACTTAGGGGGGAGAGTCTATGGTTTTGTGATTGTAGATGATTATTCGAGATTCACTTGGGTGAAGTTTCTGTCACATAAATCTGAGTCGTTTGATGAGTTTAGATCTTTCTCTACTTGGATTCAGAAGAAGTTAGGATGTGAGATTATTACCATCCATAGTGATCACGGAGGAGAGTTTGAAAATGAAAGATTTGGAAGTTTTTGTGAAGATCAAGGGATTAGTCACAATTTTTCAGCTCTTAGGACCCCTCAGCAGAACGGGGTAGCTGAAAGGAAGAACAGGACCTTAGTGGAAGCCGCTAGAGCCATGCTTGCTGAGTATTCACTTCCTAAATACTTTTGGGCTGAAGCGGTGAACACTGCCTGTTATGTGCTGAATAGGGTGAATGTGAGAGTCAAGCTGAACAAGACACCTTATGAGATCATTAAGGGTAGAACTCCAAATCTGTCCCACCTCCATGTCTTTGGCTGTAAGGTTTTCATTCTAAACAACGGGAAGTCACCCTTAGGAAAGTTTGACCCCAAATCTGATGAAGGAGTGTTCTTAGGATATTCTAGTGTGGGGAAATCTTTTAGGGTGTTCAATAAGAGGACTTTGGTGGTGGAGGAGACAACCCATTTTGTGTTTGATGAATCTGATCCTAAGGAGTCTAGATCTGAAGTAGAAGATGAAGAGATTGTTGAGGTTACCCAAGGTGTTGGAAATGTAAACTTGGAGGAAAGGGTAGAACCTCATCCCACTCTGCCTAGAGATTGGAGTTATTCATCGAGTCATCCTAAAGAACTGATCTTAGGAGACCCTTCTGAAGGTGTTAGGACTAAGCATGGACTTAGGAAGGAAGTAAACCATTCTGCCTTTATCTCAATGACTGAACCCACCAACATCAATCAAGCCCTTTCGGATGAGTTTTGGATTTTAGCTATGCAAGAAGAATTGAATCAGTTTGTAAGGAATGATGTTTGGGAGTTAGTAGAAAGACCTAGAAATCAAAGTATTGTGGGAACCAAGTGGGTCTTTAAGAATAAGATGAATGATTCTGGTGTGGTGGTGAGAAACAAGGCAAGATTGGTGGCTAAGGGGTATAATCAGATTGAAGGGATTGACTTTGAGGAGACTTTTTCCCCTGTAGCTAGATTGGAAGCCATTAGAGTGCTACTAGCCTTTGCCTGTTATAAGGGATTTAAGCTGTTTCAAATGGATGTCAAGAGTGCCTTTTTGAATGGGGTAATAAAAGAGGATGTTTTTGTAGAACAACCCCCAGGTTTTGAGAGTTCCCAATATCCAAATCATGTTTATAAATTAAAAAAGGCCTTATATGGATTGAAACAGGCACCCAGAGCTTGGTACGAGAGGCTTAGCACATTCCTGTTAGAAAGAGAGTTTGTTAAGGGGAGCGTAGACACCACCCTTTTTCTTAGGAGATTAGGAGATGACTTACTCATTGTCCAGATTTATGTTGATGATATAATTTTTGGATCTTCTGATAAATATTTATGTGATGAGTTCTATAAAATAATGAGTAAAGAGTTTGAGATGAGTATGATGGGAGAATTGTCCTACTTTTTCAGATTTAGCATAAGGCAAATGGATGATGGAACCTTTATCAATCAATCTAAATACACTAAGGACATTTTGAAGAAGTATGAAATGGACAAAGCCAAGCCAATAAATACTCCCATGACCTCCTCAGTTTAGTTAGATAAGGATTCAAGTGGAAAATATGTTGATCAGAAGAAGTATAGAGGAATAATAGGATCACTGCTGTACCTGACTGCTAGCCGACCTGATATCATGTTTAGTGTCTGTCTTTGTGCTAGGTTTCAGGCTGATCGTAAAAAGTCCCATCTGACTGCTGTTAAGAGAATTATTAGATATCTTTTAGGGACCCCAAACCTAGGAATCTGGTACCCTAGGCACAGCACCTCTTTTGAGATCATTGGATATTCTGATTCTGACTTTACGGGGTGCAGGGTGGATAGAAAGAGCACCTCTGGGACTTATCAATTCATAGGACAGTCGTTAGTCTCCTGGTCCAGTAGAAAACAGAACTCAGTTGCACTTTCCACTACTGAAGCTGAGTACATTGCCTTAGGGAGTTGTGTGGCCCAAGTTCTTTGGTTGAAATAACAAGTCTTGGATTTAGGTTTACCTGTTGGCACAATTTCTATTCTGTGTGATAATACTAGTGCAATCTGCATCTCTAAGAATCCAATCCAACATTCTAGGACCAAACACATAGATATAAGGCATCACTTCATTAGGGACCATGTTACTAAAGGGGACATTGAGCTACATCATGTAGCAACTGAAAATCAGCTGGCAGACATATTCACTAAACCACTGGCCTTTGACTCATTCAGCATTTTGAGAACCAGATTAGGAGTGATTGATATAAATGCTTGATTCTGATGACTGATGATTTCTGATTGTTCTGACTGGTATTCTGTTTTTCTGTTAGTTAGTTTTTGGTTTGATTATTTGCTTTCAGTTGTTTTTATTTCTTCTATTGATTTCCGTTTTAGCCTTACTGTTAGTTTGATTTGAGTATTTACTCTGATGTGATTTTATACCTGTTTTTATTCACTGGTTCATATCTTGCACTTACTGTTTTATGTTTTTCAAAATCTGATCACCGCTCACTACTTCTGATAATCTGGATTTCTGACTGGGGGTTTTTACCTTATTTTGATTTGGAAGCTGGTAAGCAGTGATTGATTCCACTGAATCTGTTAAAGGGAAGAAACATTGATAATTGTTTCTCTTCCTCTAACTCCTTTACTGGTGTATGGTTTCTTTTGGATAAAAATCCTCTTCAAAATCAAAATGTTAGTTTCTTGAAATAGAGATTATTTTATCTTCCTACAGTAATCTACCTCATATCAATAGTATTTTTCGAAGTCTTGAGTCATTAGTTTGATTTTCTAAAACCAAGTGATTGCATTTATCATATGATGTGTGGTTTTTATTTTGTGAATCATTCTTCCCTACTGTGGAGAGTCATCTCCTATGTCTGGAAGATAGATTCACAGCTGAGACTCTTTAATGATTATGAAAAGGAGAAAGCTTACAAAAGATGCGCAGTGCGCCAACCAAATTGAAAAAGAGGCATAAAATGAGCCCAAAACTGAAAGATGCGAAAATGCCAAATACACAAAGTGTATCAAAAATCAAAAGATGCGCAGTGCGCCAAACAAATTGAAAAAAAAAGAGGCACAAAATTAGCCCAACCTAAGCTTTCTTCTCTTTCAGATCTTTAAATGTCTTAGAAAAAACTCGTGTGTCACTTAATACTTTCAAAAGCTTGTGTTTGAAAATCTAGATTTCTAATTTTTTACTTTATAACACTATTATATCAGATATTTTTCTGGAACGAGGCTTGAAAGGATCTCTTTTCAAATCTAATGTTTTTTCTTCTGAATCGGATTTTTGTTTTGAAAGAGGTTTGCATCGATAAGGTGCCCGGGGTAGGAGTTACGAAAGTCGATTTTTCCAACCTTTTCTGGATTTCAGCGCTGTCAATCGTCCTCTTATTGGTTTTTGAATATAAAATCAAGGAAAATATTCTGATTTACTCGAGCAGCTTGATCACAAAAAAAAAACTTTGCTTTTTCATGTTTTTTTTCTTCTGTGAGTTTTTTCGTCATTTTTGTGTCATTTTGATTTACATGATTGTGTTTTTGGAATCCTGATCGGTCATCTTCATCATCCATCTTTTTGTGTTTTCTTCACATCATCCTGGACGATCCACATATCGTCCTGGACGATCCTCTTCGTCCCGGATGATCCAAAAATCATCCTGGACGATCCGTTCAAAATCGTCCCCCACTGCTCCTGCTGCTAAAAATTCAAATTATTGGTGATCGTCCTGGACGATCCTCACATCGTCCTGGACGATATGATCCAAATCTTCCTGATCTGATCAAACGGCTGACATTGCACCAATTATTATCCATCGTCCCGGACGATCCACTTCATCGTCCCGGACAATCCACGTGTCAAACTGCTGGATGATTCAAATTCGGCCCGTCCGACATATTAATTGCATATCATCACGGACGATCCACCTAATCGTACGGGACGATACTTTTCGTCAACGGTCGTCCAGCCTGACTCCTCGGGACGATCGCCTGTGTCTAATCGTCCCGGACGATCTCTGATCATCCTGGATGATCGAACCACCTTTTTGACCAATCATCCAGGACGTCATAAATGTTCAGATCGTCCCGGACGATGTCGCGATCATCCCGGACGATCAGAATGTTTTCTATATAAACGGCTGTCTTCTTCAGTTTTTTCCACACCGTTTTTCTTCCCCTCTCCTTCTACTTTCTTCCTCCTTGCATTCCTCATGGCTGGTGGCAAAAGATCTCGTCAAAAGGGTGCCAGTTCCTCCCGGGGACCGGTTGATCCTCGCTTCCCCAATGCGGCCGATTAGGCTGCCTACGAGCGGTACTGCGAAGTGGGGATCACACCTTCAAAAATAGTAAATCCCCGTACTCTCACGTATCCTGTCCTTGACCTTTTCACAAACACCTCTCTCACTTTCATCCTAACTCTTGCTTTTCCCTTTAGTTCTGAACTTCTCCGCATTTTCTTTGCGAACTTGCAGATTTCCGCTGATTACACCACTCTCCGTTCCTATGTAAATCAGCGACCTGTCGAACTTACCTATCAGGACTTTCACACCATTCTCCAACTGTCCGTCACTGGCGACAAAATCCACACTCTCATCACCGACCCAGACTACGATTGGCGTGTCGCCAATCAGTTCCTTCGTAATACCAATGCTCCTTATCATGATAATGCCAGCTCCTCACTTCTTAAGGATGCCCGGACGATTCAACATGTTCTTCGTTCCTCCGTCATTCCAAAGGCGGGGGATCGAATTCACATCACCCCACTCCTGTCCTTGACCACCTACTACAATCTGGCCCAGAGGGAATTTAATGCCACCGACCTCATTATCCGATACCTTGAGCACCTCACTACTATTCGGGATCCAGGTCATCGTCGTCGTCCTAATCTAGCTTTAGGACACATCCTTACCTATGCCCTTGAAACAAAATATGACCTGCAATATCCCGCCGCTCTAGATGTTCCTCCTTCCTTCCTCACCAACAATGCCTTTCATGTTCTCCACAGCACTCGCCTACATCCGGAGCCAGCCCCAGATGTTGAGGAAGAGGAGGAAGCGGCCGTACCAGCTCCTGCAGCACCCGAGGCACCTGCTCCCCTTCGCATTGCCTCTCCCTTTGACCACCTAGTGCAGCGTTTTGATCAGTGGGAGGCAATATTTGACTCCTACGTGGTTGCCCAGGAGCAGCGGCACGCTGAGGACGTCCAGCGCTTCAATGACTATGCTGCGCAGCAGCAACAGCAGCATGACCAGGACATCGCCTGGATCGGAGCTCACTTTCAGGCCATTCACCATTACTTCAATCCACCACCGCCACCTTCTTCTTCCGATCAGGATCCATCTCAGCTTTAGTTTTATGTTGTGTAGTTGCTATTTTTTTGTTGGGTTTGCCCTACTGTGCTTTTGTACTATTTAGTTCTGTTGTTTTTGTTTCACCCCCTCTTTTTTGTGATGTCAAAAGGGGGAGTCAGTTGTAGTCGTTTCAGTCTTTGTTATGTGTTATGTTTTCTGTATTAGTTTGATTGTTAAATGAAAATCAAAAAATATATATTTGTTTCACGATCTCTTGCTTAGTTTTATTTTCAAAATACTCTACAAATGTTTGCCATCATCAAAAAGGGGGAGATTGTTGCAAATCTGGTTTTGATGATGACAAACATGTTTCCAGTGTCTTTTGCTTGGCTAACCCGTTTCAGGTACAAAAGATCACAAGCAAAACAAGCTAACTCAAGATCGGGTCCAAGTGTGTCAAATGTATGATTTTTCATTTTATTGAGTCAATTGTAATGTAAGTGATCCCCTAGCTAAGTAACCTTGCACACACACACTCAGGGGGAGAGCTTGAGTGAATTAGAGTTTCTGTCCAAAAATTTGTTCAGATCGTCCTGGACGATATTCACATCATCCTGGACGATCCAGTAAAGACAGAAACCGTAATTAGGGCGACCATGATTAGAGGGTCTGATTAAGCAGATCGTCCTGGACGATCTTTGGATCGTACGGGACGATATGCTCAAATCAGAAATTTCTAGCCGCCAGATCAAGTTAGGCAAGTTATTATTTTTAGATACTTGGTCTGATCATCCCGGACGATACGTGTATCGTCCTGGACGATTCAGTACAATCATGCCTAATTTAATCTGGTAATTAAGGAAAGCAATTTATTTTTGATTGATACGATCATATCGTCCTGGACGATCGCAGGATCATCCCGGACGATCATGATCGTCTAGTGCATTTCAGCTGTACGACCTGAACTGTGTTCAGGACGATTTGGGCACTTTTTGAACTAATCGTACAGGACGATATCCCTATCGTCCTGGACGATCAAGTCATTTTTTGGTCGTCCAGCATAGATTTCTCTGGACGACCCGAACTGTCTCCTGGACGATATCCCTCGATTTACACTAATCAGCCCGGATGATCGCAGGATCGTACGGGACGATATGAATAACTTTTTGAACATATCATCCAGAAGAGCCAGATCATCCAGGCTGAATCAGCTGAATTTGTACTGATCGTACAGGACGATTGACCGATCGTCCTGGACGATCTTGGCCGGATAGTTGAGAATTAGGGCTGTTTTTGAGCCCTCCTTTAAAAGAACTTTTTGTTGAAACAAAAAGATCTTTTGCCACTTTCCTTCCCTGAGAAACCCTAGAGAGAGAGAGAGTTGGGAGAGAGAGAGAAGATCTTGTGAGGGGGAGTTGGTGAGAGATTCACTAAGGTTGCTCCAAGCAAGGATCAGAGTCGTCGTCTCCGCTCGTCGTCTTCCGTCTAGTTGGAGTTCTTCATGGGAGGATCATTCGCAAGGAGATCCGGGGTTCTCTGCCCGCTTCAGGTGGAAGCAAAAGGAGTTCGAGGGTTCTCTGCCAGCTTCAGGTGGAAGCAAAAGGATTTCCAGGGTTCTCTGCCCGCTTCAGGTGGAAGCAAAAGGAGGTCGGGTTCTCTGCCTCACTGGGTGGTGAAAAGGAGGTTTTGTATAGGCTTCTCCGCCTTGCTGTGGGAGAAAAAGGTGAGACACTTTTGTTTAGTGCAATACCCAGAGGGGAGGCTCCGGGGAGTGGACGTAGGTCAAGTTGACCGAACCACTATAAAATCTGGTTTACTTTTCTGATTCAGTTCTGCATTTTACTTTTTGATATTAACTGCTTGGGTGATTATCTGAGATTGATCTTTTCGCTCTTGATTACTTGTTTCCGCTGCTAAGTATCGAAAAGATTTTTCGTGATTGTCGTGAAATTTTTAAATAACCTATTCACCCCCCCTCTTGGTTAGCCTCGGGACTAGTTCACTAGGGCTTAACATCCCTATCGAACTTTTATTGTGTTGATGATTTTAAATATTTATTCAGGGATCTCGATATGCAACGTGATGTTGACCCAAATAAATATTTAAAATGCCCCTATCTCGTAGGAACATTTTAGATAGGATAAATTTAGTACTTTAAGATTTTAAATATTTATTTAGGGATCTAGATGCGTAGCATAATGTCGAACCAAATAAATATTTAAAATACCTCCTATCTTGTAGGGAGATTTTGGATAGGCTTTATATTTTAATATTTTAAATATTTATTCAAGGATTTTGGCATGCAACGTGATGTCAACCCGAATAAATATTTAAAAGGCCCCTAGTCTTTTGGGAAATTTTAAAATGCATTCTTATTACATAAGAAAAATTTTAAATATAAATATAATCTTACATTGACATATATACACAAAATACTTAAATCAGTGTATATTATATTGGACATGAAATTTTTATGCATCACATTTCTTTAAATATTTGTTGTTGATATGTGGTATAGGCCTCTGACCATCTAAATCGATCAACTGATAAGCTCCTCCTTAGTATAACTTTTTGATGACAATGGTGCCCTTTTAATTGGGTACAAATTTGCCACTGATTTCTTGGTGTGGGATGATTGGCCTTCTCAGCACTGGACTAACTCCCCTTCATGAAATGCCCAAAGATGCACCATCCTATCAAATGATTTGGCCATTATTCCTCAGTAGATTTCAAAATTTTGTTGCTCCTACAACCTAGCCTCATTTAGTGCATCAAGTTTCTCCATTCCCATTCGAGCATTTTGCTCCTGAGTTAGATCATGTTGAATTGCTATTCAAAGTGATGACAATTCAATCTGTAATGGCAACACTACTTCTACTTCAAACACTAGTGTGTAAGGAGTAGCTTTAGTTACCATCTTGTAAGTAGTACGATATGCCCATAGTGCCTTTGCTATTTTATTATGTCATTCTCTTTTATTCTTGGTGAGGATATTCTTCAACACTTTCACCAACATCTTGTTGAAGGCCTCCGCCAAGCTATTTGCCTTTAGATTATATATTGATGAGTACTGCCAATCGATTTTGTGTCAATTGATGAACTTGTAAATTTTTGTACTCTTGAATGTGGTATCATTATTTGAGATTATACAGAGAGGCACACCGAATCTATAAACAATATTATGGGTGAAAATGTTCATCACATGCTCAGATGTGACTTCTTTAAATGGAGCCATCTCTGCCCACTTTAGAAAGTAGTTTGTTTCTACCAAGATGAAGCAGAGTCCAGCTGATGATAGCTGATCTATCAGACCAATTATATCTGTGCCCCAACATTTGATTGGACATAATGCTATTATTGGATGCAGTGAATCTGGTGGTTGATTAATGACATCACTATAAATATGAAATTCATGGCACCTCTTAGCACGGTCAATATAATCTCTCATAATTGTAGGCCTGCAATAACCCATTCTCTTTATTTTAGCAGCCATCTTAGAACCTAACTGATGTGCTCCACAAAGCCCTTTATGAACTTCTGCTACCACTCTACAGCTTCCTTGGTCCCCTGGCACCTTAGCCACATCTGGTCAAAAGCCCATTGATATAATGTGTCATTAACAAACGTGCATCATAATACTCTTTTTTGAATTTATGTGGCTATAGATTTTTTTGACAAGAGTTTAATTTCTTTGAAGTAGTCTATGAACGACTGCCTCTAATCATTCTCTACATCAATATCTAAGTAATGCCACCATATTTCTGAAGCTTGACTAGCTTTACGTCTCTTGGCTATATGATATCCTTCTAGAATTATAACAGAGCAGGCTCCAAGACCTGACAGGTATATACTCTAATGAATATAGGCCTCTCATTAGTATTCACCATTTCCTTGGCCAATTTAGCCAAGCAATCTACTGTGGCATTTTGTCCTTAGGAAACTCAAGAAATTTTAATATTTGGCACCTGCTTCAGGTGCTCAAGGGTTTACCGGTGGTAATGGGACAACTTAAGCTTGTAAATCTTATAAATGCCCAAGACTTGATTTCTCACAAGCTACGAATCATCGATGATTTAAAGATTTTGAATTTTGACATGGATCGTAATCTCCAATCCTTCTATTAGAGCTTCGTACTCAGCTTCATTATTGGTCTAGAGTTCAATTAAACTGAACAAAAATCTCATTATGGCTCCTTTAGGTGCTATAAAAATGAGGTCGACATTGGCTAAGGTTCTTGCAAGATTTGGAGGTTGAGCAAGTTTAATTGATGATGCCCTATCGAAATACATCTCCCAAAACTATAGCTCTTTTTGTTCCTCAACTTGCATAATTTATTCCTTAGGCAAATGATTGTTGAGTGTAGAGTCTGTTCGAATTGGATGTGCGGCAAGGAAATCAAGAAAAGCTTATCCCTTTACTGCCTTCTATGGCATATGCATGATATCAAACTGTAATAGTATCACTACCAACCTATCTAGGCAACCTCTCAATGCTTATATTATCATTAAGAATTTCAGTGAATCGATCTTTGATATCAGGGTGATTTTATGATAAAGCATGTAGTGGCAGAATTTCTAAATTGCAAAAATCAGTACCAGACAATGCTTTTGACAGGATAATAATATATCTCTGCTCCAATCAATCTCTGACTGATGTAGTAGAGTGCATTCTCCTTGCCTTCTTAATTATGTCGGGCCAATAATGCTCCAAGGGACTCTTCTAATGCCGTCGTGTATAATAAAAGAGGCTTCCCCAGAATTAGCGCTACGAGAATGGATGGATTTAATAGGTATCTTTTGATACTGTCGAATGCTTCTTGGAACTTTTCATCTCCTTTAAAATGGACATCTTTTTTCATCAGCTTTAAAAATGGTTGGCACCTACCTAATAGATTTGATAGGAATCACCAGATAAAAGCCAGTCATCCTTGCAAAGAGCAAAGTTATCGAAGGTTTCTATGTAGTAGCATTTCCATGATTACTTTAATTTTATTAGGGTCAATCTTAATTCCTCGATGTCAAACAACATATCCAAGGAATTTATCGAAGGAGACCCCAAAGGCACATTTCAGAGGGTTTATCTTCAACTCAAACTTTTTAATTATCTCAAATACAATCCTTAAGTCATTTAAGTGATCCTTGTGGTCCATGATCTGAATGACCAAGTCGTATATATAATGCTCGACCTTCTAATGTATTAATTCATCAAAGATACGCAACATTACCCGCTGGTAAGTGGCACCAGCATTCTTCAGGCCGAAGGGCATGACCATGTAGAAAAATATGTCGATGGGCATTATGAATGATGTGTGCTCTTCGTCTTTAGGCTCCATCTTGATTTGATTGTAGCCCGTTGATCCGACCATAAATGAGAACATATCATAGTTGGAAGTGTTATCCACTAATAGCTCTGACACTAGGAGTGGAAAGTCATCTTTTGGACATGCCTTGTTAAGGTCCTAAAAATTGATATTGATACGAATTTGGTCATTCTTCTTTTTTACAGTGACAATATTAAAGATCCAAATGGCAATATTAAAGCATGTCTCTATAATCTTCTTCATTTCTACAACCACCTATTCTTCAATCTCCAATCTCATTCTCCTTGGAGCTTATTTGATAGGTGTCACATTTGATTTGATGGCCAATTTATAAACTGCTACATCAAGGGAAAAGCAAGCCATCTCAGTGTATGCCTAAGAAAAGAAGTCCCTAAATTCATAGAGAAGTTCTTTTATTTCTTCTATTTACTTATCGGGTAGAAGAGAACTAATAAAGGTTAGGCAAGGGTCCTCCTCAGTTCCCAACTTAACTTCTTTTAACTCATTCATGGTGGCTTCATGGTAGTTGCTTGTCCACCATCTTCAAGTTCTTTTGGTACAAGTTTGACTTCTATAGGCTGATCATTCTAATTGTTAGCTTCATAAATCTCTTCATCACCATCATCATCGGATTTGACTCCCTTATATGTAATTGCTCGATAAATCTCTTTTTGGGGGTATTTTTGCATGATGAATTTGAGACCCCTTTTACAAAAATATTCTTCTTCTATAATGAATGAGGATGTCTTTGATAACAGAGGCTCAGGCACAAACAAACTTGTTATTTGGATGAACGAGTGCTACCTCTCTTTCGTAGCATTCTTTGGATATTTCGGGTATTACACCTGGAAAATCTCGTGGGTACTAATTTCCCTGAATCGATGAGCCTACGAAATAAGTCACAATTTCCTTCTTCTTTGAGCTTTCTTATGTAGTAAAATAGGCTCGCTCGGCCACCCCTTTTTCTTGGGGGAAATACGTAGAATGTTACCAGCTCTTCGACATTGTGCACCTCTAGCAAAATGATTTCTTTAAAGTGTTTTAGGGGAATGCTTGCTACTACAAACATGCTATCTGAGATTAACATGCTACCTATTCTTCTAGAGACTATTTCTTATATTGTGTTCGTGAAAATAGAGTCATAGTCGTACTCAAAATTTGAGTATTCAACATCATTCCTCCATTTGGATGTTGATTGGCACATTTTCTGAGATTTGGTAGGGGTGTCATCATCTTCATTTGTGTCACTCCCTAAATGAGGCACATATTTTCTCTCTCTAGGAGTGATCACAGGTTTAGGAAGAGTTGTCATTGCCTTCTTTCTCCCCACCTGCTTCTTCTCAACCTCTTATTTGGGCCACTTTGTAGTATTTGTGCTTGACGCATTAGCCTCAAGAGAGCTCGAGGGCTTTGACTCTTTTGGAATGAAATACTTCGCATCTTCATATATCTTTACTTCATGAACTATAAAGGGCCGAATGTCACCAGAGATTTCAAACTCCTCTTCATCCCTAATATACTTCATACACTGATGTAGCGCTGACGAGATGATAACATACTCGTGCAACTACGGGCAAACCACAAGCACCTTGAATGAAGTGTCCATATAAATCACATGAAATTTAACATCAGTATGAAGTTCTCTAAATATGAGAAAAAGTGTAAATAATCTTAGGGTCTTCTACCCTTTTCATTGAATCTATATACCATCAACTTATCTTGTCCAAGATGCTACACATCGAGGTAGAATGATCTCAATGCTTTCATGTTTATAAGATTTATAGAGGACCAAGATCAATCAGAAGCTAGCTGATTATAATACCGTTACTCTCTACTATTACATACAGAGGTCGGTTGTGGTCTCCGAACCAGAGCATCATATCCTCTTCAGTGAAGGAGATGAATGGCTCGTTACAGGCTTGTAGGATCTCAGTCATGTTATGCTCAGCAAAATATGCCTCATAGTTTTCAAGGTCTTACAGAGCCTGAATTAAAGTCTCCTGAAGGACCTTAGACATTACCAGAGTATCATTATGCTAAGTTACGCAATGATCTTCCTCAGATGGGATAAGATATTATAATCTATATCCTTGAATACAGTGTCTTTCTTCTTAGGATTCTTAGGGATGTTATCTTCATTAATAACTATCTCCTTTCCCTTATCTTTATCTGAGATACCCTTCTTCAATGGACACAACAGTACCTTACCGCTTCTTAATTGCACTTGAGTGATTTCCTTTGGCTTAGACTTATTTGATAGTGCATTTTCTTCATAGTTGACCACTATCACGTCTAGAGATTCATCCATTGATTTAGAGTCACCACTCAGATTTATATGTCCCATCTGTGATGCTATGTCGGGGTCTGATTCATCTCCCTTTGCAAAATATAGATCAACCTCCAAACTGTAATCCTTTGGTGACACCATCAGACAATATTTAGAAGCTACCCCCCCAATATATTCTTCTTTTGTCGGTGAATTTGGTGCAATTAAGATGACCCGACATGCTTCTATAGGAAGAGAATCTTAATTATCCTCTTCCAAACTGGTACTATTTATCTAAACTGTCGATAACCCTTTGAGTTATTATCTTTTTCTCTTTGGGCTTCTTCAGTTTAGTCTTCTTCTTGGAAGCCTTCATCTTTCCAGGCTTTGAAGACCCAGCTTGGTTGCGATACTATTTGGATATTAATACCCGTGTCATAGGAAACCTTTCAAGTCCAGCATTGGCTCGGTAGGAGATTTCCATTTCACTTCTAGGACTCCTTTAAATTGTTTCAACATTTTCACAATCTTCTAGGAGACTGCAGTCTCCCATTATTTTTCTCGAACTAGCTTCTTTTCATTTTTTCTTTCTTTAACCAGAGGTACGGGGGAGAACGTAACCACCCGAGTTGATTTCTTTCTAGGATGGGACAACACATTATCTAACAATGTGAACTCTCCCTTCCAACATTTTCTTTCCAACCAATCATGGAAGATGTAGCAATCTTTAATAGGATGCCTGATTACCCGATGGTATTGATAATAGTTTGGGTCACTAGTATGCTTTGACCTTAGGCCTCTTGCACTCTGGTAGTTTTAAGCCCATTTTTAATGCTTATCAAAATAACTTGGCTACACCTTCTCTCTTAAATGAATATTATTTATTCATTTTATCCTTGAGGGATGGAAATGTTCTATCACTAGTTTTCGCTATTTTCTCGGATGTACTTCACCACCTAGATAAGTTCATGGCTTATCATTTTCCCGCAGTATCAACTTCAGTTGGGGGTTAGGGTTGTAGAATTGTTTTGGATTTTCTTGATGTTCTTTTGGTTACTTGCCTTTATCTATGCTCTAACCCACATCTTTTTCTTTATTATCTCTAAAACAACATGGAGTCAGCCTCACCTCTTCTGGCACCTGGGGCCTTAGCTTTCTTGGATTTATATGAGTGGCTCTTTGATCTTGATAAGTTCAACTTTTCAAACTTCACCACTCTGTCCAGTAAGTTCTGAAATGTGGTGATTATGGCCATACATAAGAATGGTTGCATCTTATCATAGATGTTCCCCTTTGCCCAACAACTTTTCTATTTAATCAATGGCTATAATAGCCTTGATCATCTCTATAATTTTTCTCTCAAATTGTGTAAAGGTCACAACCTCAGAGGTACTTGCAATATTGTATAAAGTGGGCTAGCAAACAACATTATGAGTTTTATGACCACCTTCAGGAATACCCCATACTCTCGAGGCTTGAGGCATTTAGAAGTTTAGAGGATCGGGCATGGGGCCAATAGCAGCAGTTCTCTTCATCATCTGTATTATTATCACCATTTGAGTCATCATCTAAGTAATCTTCTCATTCAACTAAGATATTTTTCTATAGTTACCCCTCATTTGTCGCCTAATCTATTTTTGTATATCGGCAATTGTCACATTCTTGGCAGCAAAGGGATTTTTTTTTAACTTCTTCTTCCTTTTCTCCTTCAGAAGAGTCGTCACTTTTTCTAGCAATAGACATAGCCTTATAGGAGCATCATTGTATTCGTCTTAGTAATTGATCACTTTCATTACCACCCTCATCTTCATGCTTTTGCCTTAACCTATAGACAACATACAAGTTCATGGCATCCTCTTCTTCTTCCTCCTCTTATTGAACCTGGATGTCCGAGTGGCACCGCTAATGGATTTCTGGTTCATTATTGGGTAGAAAATTTTCATCAACTAGTGGGCTGCAGTCGATGTTCACCTCTTCTTTAGCCAGGGTCAGTGAACGATGAGATCCCCCATAGGATTCTCCAAGGTGTCGATTGTCTGGATTCTTGTCACCATGGGTCTTCTTTGGAACTCATATTTGACCTTGTTTGTTAGTGGTGGTGGATCTCTGGGAAGCTATACAGAATGTCACACTTGAATCAATTCTTCTTTCTCTTCTATCTTCTTCTTCTCTGTGAGTCTTTGCCCCCAAATTTCTTTTCCCTTTCACCACGACCTTTTAACGGTTGATCCCTGAACCTGAGGTTCAAGTGTCACGCCCTGATGCTAACCGTATGGGACATACTTTCTTTCATTTGCCTCTATCATAATAGATAAGAAATTTCTTAGCGGAGTCCTTCTAGTCTCAACCATCAATGGCCACTGGTACTTTGTCCTCTTTAATCCTCTCTCTTTCGTAGTCTTTAAGGCCCTATAGAATCAAGCCGAGAGTGTTTCATGCATCTTCTTCTAGGAAGCTAAGATTTTAGGTTATCGGTCCCAAAATGACTTCTTCAGCTCACCAGTCGAGTTATTTCTTTTGACTAATTTTAGGCTGGCAAATCCATTTCAGGTGGGAATAGAAACTTAGGGTTCTTGGGCTGATAGGTTGGAAGGGTGCATTGGCAGTTATTTTTTAGCTCAGACCTCAGTATTCAACTTCCTCCTTTGTCTCCTCATTTGTTTGCCTCCAGGTGAGGAAGCTTAAACATTATTATTGAAAGTGTGAAAAGGTTGTTAGATCTTTTGCTCATGTCCCTAGGCTAACCAAGAGGGGGGGTGAATTGGTCCTTTTTAAAAATTTCTCTTGATATTTTAGACATATTTAAAAGCTAATCATACAGTATGATATAACTTCGTACAGTACGAACAGAGATAATTTTTGCTGTTTCATTTAACTAAGAAATTCAACCACAAAGAAAATAAACTGCGAAAAAATAAAAATGCAGAAAATAAACAGAGAATAGAAAACACCAGAATTTATAGTGGTTTGGTCAAACACGACCTACATCCACTCCCTATAGACTCCTTCTCTAGGTATTGCACTAAACTCAAGTGACTCTCCTTTTGCCCCCACAGCAAGGTGGAGAAACCTTTACAAACTCTCTTTCACCAACCTCGGTGCGGCAGAGAACCATCATCCTTTTCACTCTCCAAGTGCGGCAGAGAACCGTCTTCCTTTTCACTCTCCAAGTGCGGTAGAGAACCGTTGTCCTTTTCACTCTCCAAGTGCGGTAGAGAACCGTCATCCTTTTCACTCTCCAAGTGCGGCAGAGAACCTGAATCCTCTCGAATAATGCTCTTGCAAAAGTCTTCAAGGAACTAGGAAGATGTTTGAAGAACAAGTAAAAGAAAATATCTCAATTGGACAACCATGTGAATCACCTCACAATTCTCTCTTGAAAGATCTCTCAATACTCACTCCCAAACACTCTCCCTATCACTCTCCTTTCACTTCTCAAAAGAATTTTCGCAAAAGGATTTTTCCTTCAGTCAGTTTTAAGTCATTTATATACATGGGACTAGAAAAACCTTTCAAAAACTGAATTTTTAAGTTTAGTCCGTACCGATCGTCCTGTACGATCGACGATCGTACTGTATAAATAGTTCAAAACATCGAACGATTCACCCCGTACGACTCATAAGATAAACAAGTCAGAGCTGTTCGTACGAATATTTCGTCCCGTATGAACCCTTGGACATTCAAGTCAGAGCGCTTCGTACGACTGTTTCATCATCGACGAACCCTTGGACGATCATATCAGTGAGCTTCGTACGAATAGTTCATCGGTATGAACCCTTGGACGAACAAGTCAGTGAGCTTTGTACGAAGAGTTCATCCCGTACGAACCCTTGGATGAACAAGTTGACGTGGTTGAAAAATATGTAGTTTGAAAATGTTAATTATCTTTGGGAATAATTTAAAATTGACATTTAAATTATAATTCTGAATTTGAACATCCATTAGTGATGATATACTACCTCAAAAGGTAGAGATAAAATCTCCTAATAGGTTCAAATTTTGAATTATAAACCTGATCCTGAATATCATAGCTAAATTCAGGAGGGAACCACATATGATCCCAAAGGATCAAAATGAAGTTCAATCAAATATCTGGCCATGATAATCTGGATAAATTATCGTTAATTTCATATTTAAAGTTATATTAATAGATGATATATCATCCCAAAGGAAGAAATTATCATTCATTGTTAATTGCTCGAATATGATGATAACGATCGCCATTTTTGTTTTGATTTCCCAAAGATAATTAATTAAGGTTTTGAAAAAAGCTTGACTTTGAAAATCTGGTTTGGGTTTCTAAATCTCCTAAGAGCGCAAGCCCTCATAGTTAATTACATCGTAGGAAACCAAAAAATTTCCTATGAAAACTCTCGATTAAAATAGCGATATGAATTTCATTTGGAATTCAAAGCTTGATATCAAAGAAGGTTCAGGGACTAGAAATTCAACAGGGATCAGTTCAAAAATGAACACTTATTTCTGGAGTCAAAGGAAGAAGAATAGGAAGTGTTTTGAGATTCTGAATTACTTCAGAAACACCCCAAACTATCCTAAGTGTTGGGCTTGAATTAGATTGAAAGAGATTTAATATTTGAGTGGTCAATTTTATTAGAAAGTGGGAATTAGATTCTCGGAAGGTTGAGGTCTTAGAATTGAACATCTGCCTCAGAACCTAAGTTTAAAATTGGGTACTAAAAATCAGTGACCCAGATCCTAGCTAATGCAATGCAATCTGGACTTACCCCGGCCTGGATTGGGGAGCCAGCTAGACCACCTAAATGCTTTAAAACCATGAGTCAAAGTCTTTATGAAAGAGTGGTTAAGGATGTTATTTAGGATTAGTTTAAGGAGAGCGGGGCTGACATCTAGAGCAGATTCCTAATTAGCCCCTAAACACTTGTTGGGTTAAATGCTTAAGCTAAAAATACAATTAAGATTTAGACTCTATTTTTAATTTATTACTAATGCAATACATGCTAGTCGACTCGATTAAATGCTTAAATCAAAATGTAGCAGTTTTTAAATCAGGCTTAAAAATAGGTTTTATCCTAGAGATTGCACAACATCCCCTTGGATAGAACTGCACCCTAAAAGGTCAGGTGGTCTGCCAAAACCCGTAGGCGGGGAGGTGCCTAACAAGGTAGAGAAGATTTAATATGATGCTTGAAAAACCCCCGGCGAGTCTGGGCTTACTTCTTAAAAGTGTTAGAGTTACTATCTGACCCTAAAGTTTTTAAATTTTATTTAAGTAGAAATAGTTTATGACCGTACCCTCACGAGCCTCCGATCGGATTCCAGGCTAAACCAAATACGACATGCAAGATCGCCAAATAAACTACTAAAAGCATGCGGGTCCTTAATCACAATCAACATCAATCAAATCAATCAAATAATTAAATTAATTAATTAAATATTCAAATTGAAAGTCCATAGGCAAGTGCCTTTTAATAATACAACACAGGGTCTGCAGGAAAGTAAAGTGGCTGGGTACCACTGACTACAACCTGGATTCTACTCCTAAGACTCAAGTGACTTTGAGAATGGGTCTTCTCATTCTTCACTTCTTCGTCTTCTTGTAACTCCTTGGATCGTCGGGTCCGGATATCCAAATGAAAAGAAACTCTCCCTTGAAAGGGGGTTATCTTTTCTCTTTGGATATTTGAAAGTCATCCTAATTTGGATCTCCAAATGGATAGGGACTCTCCCCTAAGGGATGTCCCTTCCTCTTTGGATTCCAAATTGGATATTTAAATATCCCATTCTCAATGTACTTAACATATTTACAACTCAAATATATTCAAATTACATTTAAATAAAAAAATTTAAAATCTAGACTCAACAAACTGCAGGGTTATCCTAATAATCGGCAGTTAATATTAGCATCCCAAGCAGGTAATATTCATCTCAAGCAGTTAATATTTTAATAATTTAAAATACTCAAATCAGCCACACTTGGCCATGCTCTTTTAATTTTAAAGGGGATCTTAGCATGCTTAGCACCTGCACAAAATATGTTAATTTTTAAAGCTTAATTATTGCCCCCTTTAGTTTAATTATTCTGTGCGAGCATGGCCACCTGCATAAGATTGAATTAGTATAAATCTCCCTTATCCTAAGGGTAAATCTAACGTGCAATCAATCATAATACAGAGTGCAGAAATTAAATAAATAATCACATCAATATCAATTACTTAAATCTAACAACCAGCATGCAGTGAAAACCACGAAAAACCCGGCACACGCAAGTAGCAGAAAAGTAAACACCAGCCTAGCCTAAAACTAGAGTTGGTTGTCCTATCAAACCATCTAAACTGTGTGAGGTAGGCTGTGTGGCTTTGATATGTCCTTAATATGATTATTTGATTGAAGTTGCTTGTGGTTCTGGTTGGTTGAAAGGCTTAAGGGAGAATTTAATTGAAGTTTAAATCTTAATGGTTTAAATTTGATTTTAAACTAACTTTGATTGTTTATTGAATATCACCTTTGTTGCACACCAAGGCCGTGAAGTTTATTTCACCTTCCTTGGGGCTAATGTAATAGCCTCGTAGGCCTGGGTTACCCAGTGGTACCCGATATGATTAGATGATTTGAGTTTGATTAAGGTTTTAAGAGTTGATAAATTTTATTCAAATTGATTGATTGCTGGTTTTAAGTTTAAATTAATATTTTCTAGAATTTTGAATGATTTATTAAATTTTGGGATTTTCTGGATTATTTTAATGATTTAATTAAGGGGTTAAAAGTTGACTTTTTGATTTAAAGGGTTTTCTGGAAATTTAATATTTTATTAAAATACTAGACCTTAATATAATCAGTTAGACAGTAAGTACACTGAAATTGGATTTTTCTAGATTTTATTAGGAAGGTTTAAAGTTTTGACTTGATTTTGAACTAGGTTTGACCAAAAGTTGACCTTTTCAAATTTGATTAATTTCTGGAAACTTAACAATTTTGATAAATATTAGACCTTAATATGAATCATATGTCTTTGAGTTTGCTCAATTTGGAGTTCATTTGAATTAGTTATGAATTTTTGAAGTTTTGACAATTATTGAATTTTTAAAATTAGTTTAATTAAGACCCTTTTTATGATTTGAATCCAAATGACCTCCAAACTCCTTGAAATCAACTCCAAAGGTCAGGAATGACCTAAGGAGTGATCTCCAAGTGTTTAGAAATTTTTTGGAATTTTTAAATATTTTTAATTAATTAAATTAATTAAATATGGAATTTAAATTAAACATAAAGTAAATTTAATTTTGAAGCCCAGTCAAGGGGATTTTATTTTTCATTGATTAATGGTTTAATTCTGGTCAGTTTGAGGTATCATTTGTAATTTTTAGATTTACATTTGATTTATTATAATTTCTGGAAGGTTTAATGGCTTAATTAAGGGTTGATTTTAATTAAATTAATTAAGGGGCTTAATGATCTCAAAATTCAGTGGGAATTTTCCTAGGAGCTGAGGGTGTCACTAAGTTCAAATGGTTTGAGTTTTAGGTCAATAGGATGTGAATCCTAATTATTGGAAATATTCTAAGTTTTCTAAACTTATATCCTTAATTATTGTCCTTAATGATACTAAGTTTAACTGGGTTCAAATTAAAGTCTCTAACCCTTGACATAACATGATAAATAGACATGCAAACACACTCAAATCCTATATCTAGGAGAGCGTTAAACTAAGTGGTGTGTGTATGTCCTAAACATGCAAAGATTTATGCTAATTAAATATGCTTAATTAGATTAATGAATGATTAGATCATAATCATTCATTAACATTTCCAAATGATTTCTATTCAAATATGTTGATCTATGTTTAAAATTTCATAGTAGATCTCTCAACTTAAAATATTTAAGTATACATATATACTTTTCAAAATAATTTTAAAATATATGCTTAATCTATACATGAAATTATATATAGACATAGGTTTTAAATTAAGAATACTTAAGATATTATTAGGGTGAATTCAATATCTAAATGAGAGATCTATTGATCTACCAAAGTTATTTGAAAATAATTTTTTTTTAATTTTCAAAATAATTAACTTAGTATTTAATTAGATATTAAATAAATACTTAAATAAATAAGTAATTCAAATAACTTAAAATTAATCAATTTTTGATCTCTGAATTTGATTTCAAATTAAAGTGCTTAATTTTCTGAAAATTTTGATATATTATACTTAATTTTCTGATTTAAAATGAATTTCTTATGAATTTTTGAAGTTTAAATCAATTAAAAGGAATTTTTTAAATAATTTTAAATTAATTAATAATTAAAATGATTTTAAAAATCAGTTAACTTAAATTTTAAGAATTTTCTGAAATTTTAAAATTATTTAAGTATATATATATATATATATTTACTTTATTTTCCGAAAGTACTTGAGTTATTAATTAGTGATTAAATGTTAATTAAGAATTAAGTATTTAATTAATTAAAATATGAAATATAGTTTAAATTAACTTAATTTTAAAATTAGAATATTTTAAAATAATTAATTGATTATTGAATATTAATTAATTAAATTAATGAATATTAATTAATTATCTAATTATTATAATGTTATAAATCATTTAAATAATACTAAGCAATTTAATTAAATTTTATTTAAATGTTCAAATATTTTTAAGAATAATACTAAATTTAAAATTAATTAGATATTAATGAATTATTTAAATACTTAATTAAAGTATTAAATGATATTTGAGTATTTTAAGTTATTTTAAAATTTTTAAGATATTTAAAATAATATTTGAATTTTTCTAATTAAAATTAATATTAGTTATAATATTAAATCATTTAATATTAATTATAGTAATAAATTATTTAATATTAATTAAAATATTAAAATTATATATTAATTAAAGTTTTAACATTATTGGATATTAATCAAGATTTTAAAATATTTAATATTAATTAAAATATTAAACAATTTAATTATTAATTAAAGTTGTAAATCATTTAATATTAATTAATATTATAAATTATTTAATATTAATAAAAATATTAAATAATTTAATATTAATTGAAAGTTTAGGGTACTTTATGTTAATTATAATATTAAGTGATTTAATATTAATTAAGATTTTAAAGTAATTTAATATTAATTAATATTATAAGGTATTTAATATTACTTAAAATATTAAATAATTTAATTATAAATTAGAGTTATAATATCATTTAATATTAATACTTAATGATTAATATTTGATAATTAGTATTTAATAATCAATACTTAATTAAAATATTTAATGTTTAATTGTTAAATATTATTTTATAATAATTAATATTTAATATTAATGTAATTTCAAAATACAATTATAGATTTAAGTTAATAATAATTTAAAATTAAAAACATTTAATTTTTCTGAAATATATTAATATATATAATATATATTATACATTTAATATTTATTTAATATTTATTTAAAAGAAATTTGAATTAATTTAAAAAAAAATTTAAAATTAATTTAAATTCATTTTAAATAAAAAAAAAGGCGCCGGCGGACACGAGGCACAACGGGATTCGTGGATCCAAACCGTGCGGCGGCGCCAATGATTGGCGGTGGCGGTCAGACACGCGTCAGCCATCCGCCGACTCACGCGGTTTCACTTATCCGAGTCAGCAGTTCCCGCCCGCCGTCCGATCCTCCATTATAACGAATCGACGGACTGGATTAAATCCCGCGGTATGATCTCGCAGAGAAAGATCAGACGGCGGACGTTAATCCTGCGATTCTGGATCAATGGTCCAGATGCTGCCAAATGACAGGATCGAACGTAGGATCGGATACGCGGTTAGATCAAACCGCAGAAAGGCTAGATCGCGGCCGTTGATTAGGAAATCAACGGCTGCAATCTTACCCAGTTAAACTGGATTACGAACTGAGCCCTAACTAACAAAAATGGCTCATTCTTTTGATTCGATTAACCAAATCGGCTAAAATTTTAAACCTAGATTCTTGATACGAATAGAAATCATGTGGAGTTCTTTTTAAAGCTTAATATTCGCTTAACACAAAACTATTTAACCTAGTGTGATATAGACTAGGGTTAAGGATTTAAACGAAACTAATCGTGGAATTTGGGTGTTTTTGAGTTCTCTGAACTTGTGGATTATCCACGCTAAAGTTTGTAGAAGACACCTTGGCTTGATAACATCTGGATCGAACCGAAAACACCTTGAACGGATTTGGCTTAAGCTCGCCAGGATCTGGTTGCCGGCGAGGTTTTAACGGTGGGATTTGATAGGGGAATGTAGTGTAAGGTCTGGGGAGCTCGAAAGAACTGAGGTAGAGGTCTAGGAGCTGGAGGTTGGTGAGAGAATGCTAGGGTTAGAATCAATGCTCATCTTGAGGTTTTGCCTTATTCAAGTCTCTCCAACTTGAATGGAGGGCTGAGATCAGCTGAGAGAGTTCCTGGATGCATGCCACCTGGCCTGGGGGTTGTTGGGAGCAGTGGGGATCAAGGACAAAAGGACAAATGATGTGTAAAGGTCATTTTGTCCTATGTGAGCATGTGGGGATGATTCAAGCCTTATGATTTTGATCCAAAGGCTGAGGGTAATCCTAGGAAGGTTCTAAAGTGGTTTCAAGCAGCTGGAAAAGTTTAGATTAGAGGAGATTAGGCTTAGGGGGTCATTTGACCAAGTTTGACCACCCTAAGACCTAGATTTGACACTTTGACTGGTCCCCATGCCACATGGCAGCTGAGGTGGCATGAGGGAAAGCCTAGGGATCTATTAGGACTGGTGGAATGGTTTAAAGGAGAATGGATTAGGTGTTAATGGTGTTTTGACTATGTTTGACCACTTAAAGCCCATTACAATGATTTGTTGACTTTTGTTGACCAGTCAACATGTCAAAGGGTGCTGAAATGGCATGGAGGGAGTGGGTTTGAACTGGTGGAATAGTTTCAAAAGGGGTTTGGTGGCTAAGGGTTTGAGCTTAAGCATTTGAAAGGAGTTTTAAAGGAATTTGACCAAATCATAAATGGTTGACTTGGTCAATTCCATTAAACTCCAATTAATCTATGATTTGGAAAAGTTCAAGCCATGATATGGATTGATTTTGAAAACTTGATAGGGTTTGAACACCTTGAGTTGGATATGATTGAACATAGCTTAGGAGTTTGATCAAATCAAAATCTATGGTAAGTTTGACTTGGTCAAAACCCTCATGATATGACTCATGGTATATTCAGGGATATTTGAAATTTGCATTAGACTGAAATTGAAGAGTTTTGAAGTTTACTTGAATGGGATTTGAATAAATGTGGTGCATGGATTTTATGTTGACTAGATTTGACCACACATGGGTATGGTTGACCAAGTCAACTGATGATTGGGTCAAGGTGTTCAATCCAACCCAAATCATCAAGAATACATTTGAATGAAATTTGAATGAGATTTGAATGTATTAGAGGTTTGATTCAAAAATGAAAAAGCTTAAGGGCTTGAACTGGTCAACCTAAATTGACTTGGTCAACCAGGTTGACCCTTGGCTAGGGACTAGACTGAATCAATTTCAAATAATATTTGAAGTCTGGTAGAAGTGGTTTGAGGGTTTGAATAGGTCATTTAGGTCAAATCACCTATTTGGGCCCTTAATGGGCTTAATGGGTCAACTGTGTTGTCTTGGTCAACTAGGTTGACCCAGGGTCAGGGATTGGGTCTGACCAGTTCAGAATAACATTTTGAGTCTACTGGTGGTGGTCTCAAAGTCTGTGGAGGTCATTTGGTCAAAATGACCTATTTGGGCCCTTAATGGGCCTTTTAGGTCAACCCTGGTTGACTTGGTCAACCAGGTGGGTCCAGGATTTGGGAATAGGTTCAACAGATTTGAAATGATATTTGGAGACCAATGGAGGTGGTCCCAAGGTCTGAGGAGGTCATTTGGTCAAAATGACCTATTTTGACCATAAAGGGTCTGTTTGGTCAACCTGGTTGACTTGGTCAACTAGATTGACCCAGGATCTGGATTTGGGTTCAATGGGTTTGGTTTGATATTTGAAAATTATTGGAAGTGGTTCCAAGCAATTTGGAGGTTATTTGATTTGAAAAGTGCATTTGAACCCTTAAGGAGTATTTTGGTCATTTTGACCCTTGGTCAACTGGGGTTCAGATTGAATCCAACAAAATGTAGTTTATTACTCAATGAGTCATAATCAAGGGTCTGGAAGTGATTTGGAGCTTTGGAGAAAGCTCTAGGATCAAAATCCATTGGGTGGCAGGTCTAGTGGCATAGATTGTAAATATTTGAAGGTTTTACAGCCTTTGAATTTCAATTCATTTTCTGGGGTTAGAGACCTCAGAATGAGCGCAAATTTGGAGGGTTGCCTCTAGAGACATGTCATATCAGTTTGGAACTGACAGACCCTAAATCAGAGGTCATTTGATAGGGTTTTGAAATGTTCAAAGATTCACTGGAAAAGGCTCTCAGGACTTAAACCTTTGGCCTTGGAATTTGATCTGGATTTCTGGTTTTGAACTGGGTTTTGATTTTGAATGATGGGGTTTGAACTATAGAAATCATTTACAATCATTTGGGTGATTGTATATGATTTAATAGGATTAAAGTCAAGTCAGACGCTATGACAGCTAGATCTGAATTGTTTAAAGGTCGTTATTGATCAGGGGTATAAATTGAGCTAAACTCTAGATTGATTTGAGTCTTGAATGGGTTGATTTAAAGTCTGGGTTGGTCTGGAGTTTGAATGAATTTGAGGTCTGGAAAGATCTAAGGTCTAGGAGAATCCTAAGACCTAGATTGATCTAAGGTCTGGATAGATCTAGGATAAGGGTAGACCCTTAAGATCTAAAGTCTGGAAGAACCCTAAGGTTTAGAATCTATGAGATCTTTAGAATCTAATAAATCCTAGATTCCAGGATCTAGAAGATTCTTAGGGTCTAGAGAAAATCCTAAAGTATGAATTCTAGGAAAGTCCTAGGGTTTGGGATCTGGGAGAATCCTGGAATTTAGAAGAATCCTAGGATCTAGGAATCTTAAGATTTGAGATCTAGGATGATCCTGGGATCTAAATGAATTTGAAGGAGTCCTAGAGTCTAGAGCAGATCTTAGGGATTGAAGTCTAGGAAGACTTTAGTATCTAGAAGTCTTAGAGCCTGGGGTCTAGAATAGTCTTAGGATCTAGAATGATCCTAAAGTCTAGATTCTAGGAGGATACTAAGGTCTAGAATGATCCTAAGATCTAGAAGGATCTAGAGGAATTCTAGGGTCTAGAATAGATCCTAGGGTCTGAACTCTAGGAGGATCCTAGAGTCTAGATTAGTCTTAAGTTGTGTTGATGTGGGGTCAGGATTGATTTGAATCTGGATTGATCTTAAAGACTGGATTGACCTAGGATTAGATTGATCCTAGGGTTAAGATTGATCCTAAGGATTGGGAAAATCCTAAGGTCTGGATTGGTCCTACTAACCTCATACAAAAATGAGGTCAATACAAGTCAGTGAGCTTCGTACAAAGAGTTGATCCCGTACAAACCCTTGGACGAACAAGTCAATGAGCTTCGTACGAAGAGTTCATCCCGTGCGAACCCTTGGATGAACAAGTAAGTGAGCTTCGTACGAAGAGTTCATCCCGTACGAACCCTTGGACGAACAAGTCAGTGAGCTTCATACAAAGAGTTCGTCCCGTATGAACCCTTGGACGAACAAGTTAGTGAGCTTCGTATGAACCCTTCGATGAACAAGTCAGTGAGCTTCGTATGAAGAGTTCATCCCGTACGAACCCTTGGGCGAACAAGTCAGTGAGCTTCGTAAGAAGAGTTCGTCCCGTACGAACCATTGGACGAACCCAATTTTGAGCAGTTCGTACAGTAAAAACTCATGTACGAATTGTATTCGTACTGTACGAATATGCCTTAGAAAAAATTTCTTGGCATATGGGTTCTATCTGGAGGACATATTCTACAGATCATCCCGTATGATATAAAATCATACTGTACGATCAGTTTTAAAAAAAATTTTAAACTTTTTACTCCCCCATTATGTGTCTTTGCACAGTTATCCAACTTACAATCACACTCTCTCAGACTCAAGAAAAAAGAAATTTACAGACTTCATTTACAGTGGATAAGTGAACTTGAAGTCTTCAACAATTTAGATTGTGAATTTCCTGAAAAATACTTTAGTACACACAACAAAAACTCAAATATATGTTAGAAGATGAATTAGATAAACAATAAGATTTTGTAATCATCAAAAACATAAACTTAGATTAGAATTCACATAAACAAACTGATTCACCCAAATCATAACAATCTCCCCCTTTTTTATGATGGAAAAATAACTATTTTTTGAAATGAAATACATAAAAAATAGATCTCCTAACATCCACTAAATGTACTCCCTTAAATAAAAGATCTACACTCCCCCTAAATAAAAAGATCCCTAAAGTTCCCCTTTGACTTATCCTATCCCTAAGCTCCCCCTAAAGACTAATCAAGATATATGAGGATAGAGAATTTAACATGGAATACACAAGGGAAGGGAAGAAAAGAGTGTAGAAATGATAACACAAGGACATATAACACAAGCACATACACAAAAAAACACATAACAAGAAATAAATAGCACAAAAAGAGACAAACAAATAGCACATAACATCAGTGAAATAATAATAAGAAATAAATAGCACAAAAAGAGACAAAAAGAGACAAACAAATAGCACATAACATAAGTCAAACAATAAAACTCTCCCCCTTTTGCCAATAGGAAAAAGGACACTTAAAAATAGTTGAGAAGTGGAATAATGTTAAATTAAGTTTAACTACAATATTCAATTGAGATGCACAAACTAAAGACTCAAAAGTGTTAGATTGCATAATATGTTAAGGAGAAGAAAAGTTGATCTTAAGTAGTAATGTATTAGACATATTAGTAGTCTCAATTTTTATACAGAAGATGAGAAAAAATTACCAAAATTCTAAGTCTAAAGTGACAATTATTAATTAGTGAAAATAGAGAAAAAAAATGCTAAAGGAAAGAACATTTGGCGACTTTGCGCATCTTTTCAAAATGTAGGCTAATTTTGTTTCTTATTAAAATTTGGCGACATTACGCATCTTTTATTGGGTGACACACTTTGTGTGTCTTTACACATTTGGAGATATTGCGCATCTTTTATTCTATGGCACATTTTATGCATCTTTTCAAGCTTTGCTTTGAATGTAAGATTCTTTCCAAGAACATTATCTCTGAGTCACAAATACAATAATAAACACAAAGATATAGAATGTGAGAATAATGTTAAAACCTCAAAAATACACTAATTTAGACTAAATAATACATGTCTAAATAAGATTAAGTAAGATCTTCTATTCCACACCAAAAACATAATGAAATCTAAAAAATTTGAAAATTAGAAGTCATGCATAGTATTTTCTATTGTAATATGAACTCAATTAATATTCTAGATCATTAATCAACTATAGTCAAGTGAATTAAAAGATACAACATATCCAATCACTAACACAAAAAGGATAAGAATAGAAATACTAGAACATTTCATTACTAATCATTTGAAACATACAACATAGTAAGTTTTACATTGAGGCACCATCTCATCATAAAAAAAACTTGCTAACATTTTCAAAACATAAACTTGACAAAACATAAAATAGCCTAAAATTGATAAAGAGAAACACAATCACATTCAAGCCAAACCATAACAAAGCGAGCTAGAATTGAGAAGGATCCTGATCTGGAGGAGGTGGTGGAGCACCGAACAACGCAAAATAGCTGTTAAGAGTAGTAATGTTAGTGTTTACAGCATCAAATTGTTCCCTAACCCAAACTCTATCCTCGCTGTACTGATCATCCTGTCTCTTCAAATGAGCATCCATGTCATCAAACCTTTTATCCATACTATCAAAATGTTGGACCATGTTTTGATAGAAATCCTGAGATGGTCCAGATGCGGTTGAGGGTGCACCTGAACGAGCAGAAGCAGAAGGAGGCTCATCATCTGACCTGTCAGCAGTACCTTCTTTCCCAAATAAAGCTCGAAAGGAAGCATCAGTGAAGTACAGGGGGAATTCAGAAGGACCAGAAGGATGAACTAGGTTGTATTTCTTCTCTAGGATGTAACACACAACATGTCCTAAAGTAATATTTTTCTTCCTCTTCACACTAGCCAGACCAATATCAGAAAGATAGTAGATGTAGTCTAAGATCAATTGGGCTTCATCTATAGGTTAGCCAGTCATAATAAGAAAAGTGGTTGAAGAAAGAAGTGGAGTTATATTAACCCGATCTCCTGCTTTAGGAATGATTGAAGTCCTAAGCACATGCGGAATTATTCTTGCATTTTGGTTCAGAGTATCTACCTGGGAGACATGTGTAGTTGTGCTTACACCTCTAAGAACTCGGTTAATTTTTGACCAACCATTTTCAGGTCTAGTGGAGAAGGTATGAGCTCTAGTCCCTTGAGTTTTAAGATGAATATATTCCCCTAAATCCTCCTTGGTTATCACTACTTTCTGTTTAAGGATAAAAGAAGAAATGACTGTGTGATCCTGGTTAAAGGTCATGTTGGCCAGGAATACATGAAACAGATCCTTATTGAAAGCATAGATTAAAGTTAAGAGAAAAGAAAAATGGGTGGAGTCAAATAGGGGCATAACTGCAAAATGTATATTTTCCTGCAATAGTATGCGGGATGGAGTAACCTTAGATGCAGCATACCTAAGGTATGTTTCCTCATTCTCCTCACTAAGGAAGTTGTCATCCCAGTTCCTTCTAGACGCAGGACCCCTAGCAACCTGTGCTCTTTTTCCACTACCTGACATCTTCTCTCAAGTCTCTAAAAGGTTCTAGATAGAAAGTGAAATGAAAGAAAATGACCCGCCTTTATATAGAAAATGCCTGTGTTCGTACTGTACGAATCCAGTTCATACAAGACGAACCTTACTTCGTCTGTGATGAATAAAAGTTCATCCGGGACGAACGAAAGCAGTCAAAATGAAATGATTTTTCGTAAACTACTTGTCCCGAGGCATCCTTTCGTACAGGCTTTTTGACTTCTTGATCGTACAGACGATGACGTGTTCATCTGGGATGATCAAAAAATTAAAGGTCATTCAGGCGACAGTTAAGTTCATCCCTTATGCAAAATGACATGTGGATCGTACATACGAATGATATATTCGTACGTACGATCACCAATAATAATTGGTTCTGACTGTGGTTCCTCCCAATTCGTACGAACGAAATACATGTACGATGATGAAATCGTATATTACGATATGATATCGTACAGTACGAATAGACACCCATTACTTCAAAACTTATATGCTTTCAGCATTCACTCAAGGAACAAAAATATAAAAGAAATTTTTTATTTTTCTTTCCCCTTTTTTTTAATAACACAATAAGACAATAAAAACTTAAAACACTAGAAAAAAAATAAAAAAGAAACAACCAATGAACAAACCAACAAATATAGATGAAAGTACATTTGTAGAATTTTCAATCAAGCATTAAGATCTATCACTCCTAGCCTTGTCCTTAACATGCTAAAAGTGTCAAAGGCTAAGGGTTTTGTGAAAATATCTACAAGCTTTTCTTTAGTAGCGACATGATGTAGTTCAATTTCCCTTTTTGCTATATGATCTCTTATAAAATGATGTCTTATGTCAATATACTTGGTTCTAGAATGTTGAATAGGATTCTTTGAAATACAAATGGCACTAGTGTTGTCACAAAATATTGGAATGGTGCCAACTACAAATCCTAACTCACTCAACTGTTGTTTCAACCAAAGCACCTGTGCTACACAACTCCCTAAGGCAATGTATTCTGCTTCAGCTGTAGAAAGTGCTACTGAATTTTGTTTTCTACTGGACCAAGATACTAATGAATTTCCAATGAATTGACATGTCCCAGAAGTACTTTTCCTATCCACCCTACAGCCTGCAAAATCTGAATCTGAGTATCCAATAATTTCAAAAGAAGAACTGTTCTTAGCATACGAGATTACTAAATTTTGAGTTCCCAAAAGATATCTTAAGATCCTTTTTACTGCTGTCAAATGTGATTCTTTTCGATCAGCTTGAAATCTAGCACATAAGCAAATACTAAACATGATGTCAGGTCTGCTAGCAGTCAAATAAAGCAAAGATCCAATTATTCCTCTAAACTTCTTTTGATCTACAGATTTTCCCTTAGGATCCTTATCTAAAAGGACTGAGAAACTCATGGGTGTAGTTACTGGTTTAGCATTACCCATTTTATACTTTTTGAGGATTTCCTTAACATATTTAGATTTATAAAGAAAAGTTCCTTCCTCATTTTGCTTTATGCTAAAGCCAAGAAAATAACTCAAATCACCCATTAAACTCATCTCAAATTTACTACTCATTGTCTTTGAAAATTCATCACATAAAGCTTTACCAGTTGATCCAAAAATGATGTCATCCACATATATTTGAATAATGAGTATATCTTTTCCAATTCTTTTCAAAAACAGAGTGGTATCCACACTTCCTTTAACAAATGATCCGTTTAATAAGAAAGTGGTCAACCTCTCATACCATGCTCTAGGTGCCTGTTTTAGTCCATATAATGTCTTTTTTAATTTGAAAACATGACTAGGATATTTAGAATTTTCAAAGCCTGGAGGTTGCTCAACATAAACATCCTCTTCTATCACCCCATTTAAGAAGGCACTCTTAACATCCATTTGGTACAATTTAAAATCTTTAAAACAGGCAAAAACTAACAAAACTCTTATTGCTTCAAGTCTTGCTACAGGGGCAAAGGTCTCTTCAAAATTAATTCCTTCAATTTGATTATACCCCTTAGCTACTAATCTAGCCTTATTTCTCACAACTACTCCTGAATCATTCATCTTGTTTTTGAACACCTACTTAGACACAACTACACTTTGATCTTTTGGCTTTTCAATTAACTCCCAAACATCATTCCTCTTCAACTGATTTAACTCCTTTTATATTGCCAAAATCTAAAATTCATCTAAAAGTGCTTGTTCTATATTAGTGGGTTCAATCATTGAAATGAATGCTGAATGATTTACTTCTTTTCTCAAACCATGCCCAGTCCTTACTCCTTCATTTGGTTCTCCTAAAATCAACTCTTTAGGATGACTCCTTACAAATTTCCATTCTCTAGGTAATTGGTTTTCATCTTCTTTTTCAACCTCTTCTTCAACTTTATGATCTTCAAGTTGTTGGGTAATAACCTCAACCTCATCTTCATCCAACTTAGACCCTTTACTATCATAAGATTCATCAAAAATAACATGTGTGGTCTCTTCAACTACCAATGTTCTCTTATTAAAAACTCTATTGGATTTTCCAACACTTGAATATCCTAAAAAGATTCCTTCATCTGATTTCGGATCAAATTTTCCTAGAAGAGTTTTGTCATTGTTATGAATGAACACTTTACATCCAAAAATATGTAGATGCGAGAGGTTGGGACTTCTACCTTTAAGAAGTTCATAGGGTGTCTTATTCAATTTAGACCTTATATACACCCTATTCAATACATAGCATGGTGTACTAACTGCTTCAGTCCAAAAATATTTAGAAAGTGAATATTCTGCCAACATGGCCCTAGCAGTTTCAACTAATGTCCTGTTCTTTTTTTCTACAACTCCATTCTATTAAGGTGTCCTAGGAGCTGAGAAGTTGTGTTCAATTCCAAGAGATTTGCAAAAGTCATTAAACATTTCATTTTCAAATTCTCCCCCATTATCACTTTGGATACTAACTATTTCAAAACCAAGTTTCCTCTGAATCCAAGTGGAAAAATCTGTAAACTCTTCAAATGATTCACTTTTATGATTTAAAAATCTAATCCAGGTGAATTTAGTATAGTCATCCATAATAACATACCCAAATCTTTTTCCTCCTAAACTTAAGGTACTAACAGGTCCAAATAAATTCATGTGAAGAATTTTTAAGGGCTTGCTAGTCCTAATTTCCTTGATCAAATTGAAAAAGGATCTCACTTATTTTCCTAGTTGACCTGCATCACACAAGTGATCTTTAGCAAAATCTAATTTGGGTATACCTCTAACTAGTTGCTTTTGAGTGATTTTCCTAAGATTTTTCATGCTAGCATGACAAAGCCTTCTATGCCACAACCATGATTCATCAAATACAGTTTTCAAACACAAGGCAGTAAATGGTTTAACAGAATTAAAATCTAGCATGTAAACATTGTTAACCCTATCACCATTCAAAACAATAGTTCCATTTAGACTAATAACACAACATGTAGGTAAAAACTTTATATGATAGCCCTTGTTACACAATTAACTAATACTCAACAGATTGTGTTTTAAACCTTCAACCAACAGTACATTTTCAATCACAAAATTTTTTGAATTTTCAATTATACCTGTACCTACCACTCTCTTGGTAGTATTATCTCCAAGTGTGACCTTGCCTCCATTCCTGGCTTCCAGCGATATAAATTGATTTGTATCTCTGGTCATATGCTTTGAGCAGCCGATGTCCAGGTACCAAATACTCTCACGAGGTCTTGTGTGAGAGCATACCTACAAAATGATCAAACGTTAGTCTTGGAAACCCAAATAAGTTTAGGTTCACCTTTTGACAATTTTAAACCAGATGCATGTGTGATATGCTGTGATTTATGCACCTTAGGTCTCCACACTAAATGTGTTTTATACTTCAAAGTACAGGTATAGGAATTATGTCCTAAACTACCACAAGAAAAACACTTTATCCCTAGAAAGGGATTCACCAACCTACTCTTCTTAAAAATTTTCTTTTTAGATCTTGAGTCAATATTCTTATGGGAAGATTCATGAAACTCTTCAAGTTTAGGTGGATTCTTATTTTCCTTAAGTGCTTTAATCTGAATTTTAAGATAAGCATTAGCACTTTCTAGAATCGAATTATCAATTTTCAACTCATGCTCTCTAGAATCTGATTCATCTATAAAAGTCTTAAAATCATTTTCAAGTTCAGCATTTGATGATTTTAAAAGATTATGCTATTTGTTTAAATCATCATACTCATCCAACAAAGTTATGTGGTTGCTGTCAATTAATGCATGATCTTTCCTAAGGATCTCATAATCTTTCTGCAGCTCTATATAATCCAGATTTAACTTAACGTGCAGTTTCTTAAGTTTCCTATATGCAGAGTGTATGCGTTCAAAAATTTTAAATAATTCTTCATAGCTTAAATCACATACCTCATCCTCATCTGAATGGTCAATATTATCAGCCATTAAGCACAAATTGGTAACTTCCACTTCTGGTGCTGTTTCTGACAAATCTAAAGCTGAGTCGGCCCAGAAAGCTCATTGTACTCTCTTTTTACCCCTTCTATCCTTTGGTTTCTCCTCGATCTTCTCCTTGCTAGGATTTCCTTTGAGATTGGGGCAATCTGTCTTGATGTGTCTTGGCTTCCTGCATTCATAACAAATGACTTCGTTATAAGCCTTAACATTCTTCTGGAACTTACCTTTATTCAAATGTTGATGTCTTCTCTGATTCCTTTTTATTAAACTTCTAAATTACCTTATCATCAGGGCAATATCCTCTTCGTCCTCAGTTAGTGACTGATCACTTTCAGAGTCGTCCACCTTTAAAGCAATGTTCTTCTCCTTTTGCTTCTCACCTGCATCAATCTGTCTTTGAGTCACCAATTGCTCATAAGCAATTAGTGATCCAAGTAGATTGTCAATAGAATAAACATTCAAATCTTTAGATTCAGTTGTTGTAGTTATCTTTACATCATATGTAGGAGATAAACAACGTAATATCTTGTTAACTTTCTCTGCATTTGTCAATTCCCTACCTAAAGCATGCAATGAAGTGACTATATGTGTAAAATGAGTGTACATTTCAGAGATTGATTCATTCTGTTTCATGCGAAAAAGTTCATAGTTGTGTAATAGAATGTTCAATTTAGTTTATTTCACTTCATTCGTACCTTCATATGTGATGCAAAGCCTATCCCAGATTTCCTTTCCTGATTTACAGGTAGATACATGCATGTAATCTTCTGACTTTAAAGCACAAAAGAAACTATTCAAACACTTAGCATTCAGTTGAGCTAATTCACGTTCTTCTGCAGTCCAATTTGCAAAAGGTGTTTGAACTCTTATTCCTTCTACAATCCTAGTAGGTTCAGTATAACCATCCTGAACTAACATCCACATGCGATAGTCAAGTGATTACAGAAAAGTAGACATGCGAGTTTTTCAAAAATCAAAAGGGATATTATCAAACAACGGTGGTCTAGTGATCGAGTATCCTTCCATAGTATTTCTATTTCCAAAATTAGCCATGATCGAAATTTCAAAATGTATTTAAAACAGTTATTTTTGAAATTGGCTCTGATACCACTTGAAAGTGTGAATATGTTGTTAGATCTATTGATCACGCCCCTAGGCTAACCAAGAGGGGGGGTGAATTGGTCCTTTTTAAAAAGTTCTCTTGATATTTTGGAAATATTTAAAAGCTAATCATACAGTACGATATAACTTTGTACAGTACGAACAGAGATAATTTTTGCTGTTTCGTTCAACACAGAAATTCAACCACAAAGAAAATAAACTGCGGAAAAATAAAAATGCAAAAAATAAACAGAGAACAAAAAATACCAGAATTTATAGTGGTTCGGTCAAACATGACCTACATCCACTCCTTAGAGACTCTTTCTCTAGGTATTGCACTAAACTCAAGTGACTCTCCTTTTGCCCACATAGTAAGGCGGAGAAGCCTTTACAAACTCTCTTTCACCAACCTCGGTGCGGCAGAGAACCGTCATCCTTTTCACTCTCCAAGTGCGGCAGAGAACCGTCTTCCTTTTCACTCTCCAAGAGCGGCAGAGAACTGTCATCCTTTTCACTCTCCAAGTGCGGCAGAGAACAGTCATCCTTTTCACTCTCCAAGTGTGGCAGAGAACCGAAATCCTCTCGAACAATGCTCTTGCAAAAGTCTTCAAGGAACTAGGAAGATGTTTGAAGAATAAGTAAAAGAAAATCTCTCAATTGGATAACCATGTGAATCCCCTCACAATTCTCTCTTGAAAGATCTCTCAATACTCACTCCCAAACACTCTCCCTATCACTCTCCTTTCACTTCTTAAAAGAATTTTCATAGAAGGATTTTTCCTTCAATCAGTTTTAAGTCATTTATATACTTGGGACTGGAAAAATTGTCCAAAAACTGAATTTTCAAGTTTAGTCTGTGCTGATCGTCCCGTACGATCGACGATCGTACTGTACGAATAGTTCAAAACATCGAACGATTCGCCCCGTATGACTCATAAGACAAATAAGTCAGAGCCGTTCATACAAACATTTTGTCCGGTACGAACGCTTGGACAATCAAGTCAGAGTGCTTCGTATGACTATTTCGTCTTCGACGCACCCTTGGACGATCAAGTCAGTGAGCTTCATACGAACAGTTTGTCCGTACTAACCCTTGGACGAACAAGTCAGTGAGCTTCGTACGAAGAGTTCGTCCCGTACGAACCCTTGGATGAACAAGTCAGTGAGCTTCATACAAAATGTTTGTCCCATACGAACCCTTGGACGAACAAGTCAGTGAGCTTCGTACAAAGAGTTCGTCCCATACGAACCCTTGGACGAACAAGTCAGTGAGCTTCATACGAAGAGTTCGTCCCGTACGAACCCTTGGACGAACAAGTCAGTGAGATTCATACGAAGAGTTCATCCCATACGAACCCTCGGACGAACAAGTTAGTGAGCTTCGTATGAAGAGTTCGTCCCGTACGAACCCTTGAATGAACAAGTCAGTGAGCTTTATACAAAGAGTTCATCCTGTACGAACCCTTGGAAGAACAAGTCAGTGAGCTTCGTACGAAGAGTTCGTCCCATATGAACCCTTGGACGAATAAGTTAGTGAGCTTTGTACGAAGATTTTGTCCCGTACGAACCCTTAGATGAACACATTCTGAGCAGTTCGTACAGTAAAAACTCATGCATGAATTGTATTCGTACTGTACGAATATGCCTTAGAAAAAATTTCTTGGCATATGGGTTCTATCTGGAGGACATATTCTACAGATCGTCCTGTACGATATAAAATCGTACTGTACGATCTGTTTAAAAAAAAATTTAAACTTTTTACACTCCCATTATGTGTATGTGCACAGTTATCCAACTTACAATCACACTCTCTCAGACTCAAGAAAAAGAAAATTTACAGACTTCATTTACAGTGGATAAGTGAACTTGAAGTCTTCAACAATCTAGAGTGTGAATTTCCTGAAACATACTTTAGTACACACAACAAAGACTCAAATATATGTTAGAAGATGAATTAGACAAACAATAAGCTTTTGTAATAATCAAAAACATAAATTTAGATTAGAATTCACATGAACAAACTGATTCACCCAAATCATAACAATTATTCCTAAGTGCAGATGACCCGATTGCTAGGGAAGTAGTATTAGTAGTCACTGCAAAATTTTTTCCTCTGACTATGCTCCTCTTGGTAGTCCTCCTAGTTGCGAAAGCCTCCTGAACACAGAAATCCTCCTACGAGGATTATCTGTAGTAGCAATTCATGATGCATGCAAGTATGTGTGACACTAAGAGGTTTTAGCAGAATGAGGCCTCCTGGCTAACCCATCAAAATTTGTGTTGCACGTAGAGACGGTGGCAGTCCTTGCAAAAAATATAGGAAAGTCAAGACTACCAAACTAGATGGTAGCTCCAACATTTCCTGTTTCGCTAAGGGTATTTGCCAGCTGGATCCTGCCTCCTTATCCCAGTTGGACGGTCACTAGAGAATTCTATAGATCCATCTCCATGAATGAAAGGTAATGGTTAGTAATTAAAATCTAATACATCACCCCACACTTTCAAAATATAGATACTTCCATAAAATAGAAAAATAAATAGTAAACAGAAATAGTCAATATAAGTAAGCAATAAAAAAAATTTTAAAACCCTGCTTAATGAAATCTCAAGTGAATTTGGTGAGTTGATCATTTTAGAATATTTAAAAACTTTAATTCATTAAATAATCATTTCAAAAAGAGTCATAGTTTAGAGCCCATATTAATTTAGCTGCTGCTTAAGCGCTGAGACGACTAGAAAAATATGGATAGAGAAACCAATCCCCAGCGGAGTCGCCAAAAATCTATGGGCTCCAAAAATTTGGCCCCGACCTTCCCGTCTGCTTTTAAGGGGAGTTTTAATGGATTAAGTTCTAGGGTAAATTTAGGGAAGGCAGATTAGGTTTGTAGATAAGACACTATATAGATATTTCACCCTCATTTTATGAGGACTTTATGATCTTAGTTCTGGCTTCCTATAGGTGTAAGCCCCTATAGTTAATTACCTCTCCCGATCATAAGAGAGAACTTTTGATTAAGGCTAGTTGTCAACCAGATACATTATATATGTATATATGTAGTATCTGGCATATACTAGTAGCATGGGCTTAGAAATTTAAAATTTTGATATTTAAAATTAGAAATTTCATCATCCTATACTCAAAGCGAATGGATTATGGACCTGATCAAGAACCCTAGGTTCCATCTTTCCAGGACATCGTGTTCCCTGGTTTTTTTAATTAGAGGAGGTAATCGACCCAACCTGATAGAAGGATCCTTGTTGACAGCAATGGGTTGCTTCATCCAAGGGTGCCTTGTAGACCTGGGGTGGGTATTTATCTAAAACGTGAAATTTGAATCCACCTTAGATAACAAAGGGCTTTATACCCTTTCGACCATATCCTATTGATTCATATCTTAAGGATTTGATATCATGGGGGAACATATGTGCTCTGGCCATAACCGTAGTATAGTGGTGCCCTTTTGCGGCAAACCACCCGGTTCAAAGGGCCCCGATCATAACCGTTTACCAGTGGTTCCATTTGGTGGCAAAAATAGCCAGTTAGAGGACACGTGCCACATCCCCACTGGAAGGAGACTGTTTGGGAATGAATCTTAGTGATATTTTTAACCTGACATTAGCTCTATATGAGCTGGAGTAGTTTTTAATTTGTTCACCTCGATAAACTATTGTAGAGGGTGGATAAGTTTTGCTTTAAATATTTAATGGTTTATTTCAATTTTAGATATTTTGATTTTAGTATTTTCTAATTTTTTTGGTTTTAGCGGGTATTTGGGAAAGATTTTAAAGTACTTGAGGAACCCTCTAGTTGATATTTACATTCAATACGACTATCATCAGAGTTTTAGCAAGCAATTAGATTTATGGGCTGAACCTTATCGACTCTATCAGTTTGCTGACAAAGGATCGTGTTTGTCGCAGGGTTTATGTTTTGTTAATGAATTTCTTTTATTATAGACCTTGAAGGCTTAGTATGAATGTATTAAATATATATTCCAGTCGATACCTTGACCATATATCTATTTGATAGTTTGAGCTGTGTCGACTCCTACCTATCATATAGAAGGATCGAGCTCAAACTTGAGTTCATTTACTAACCCGTGTAGCATCCCTAGACATCATGTGGGTACCCAAAACATGCTTGTCGGGGCGCATATGGGTGTGTAATTGCATAGCCCTTCTCTGTACCTATGTGCATATATACTATAGTGCACGTGCAGCAGCATTTTGGAATATTATTTTGAGGGATCTCCTATGGCAGTTCATAAAAACTCATATTTGTTATGGCCCTTATCTTTTTTCCAATGGGCGGTATGTTAGTGCATGAATAGTGTTCATCCAGAAGCTTGCAAGCCTCAATAATCTTGTCTAACTTAATGTTTAGAACCTGGTTGAACTGAGACTAACTCCATCTCTAAAAATAATAATTTGTTTTGGTTTCCTTTTCCCATAACTCACATAAAAATTAGTGGCCACTACCTTGAAATGGCAACTATAGTGATGGAAGATACATCAGGTTGTCTAGGAGATATATGCGAGGCATGTGTTCTTTGCATTAACCTTTAACAACACATTTGTTAAATATTGATCATTAACTCTAATGGATGTAATGCATCGTGAGTTGACATTCGCTTGAATACATTTAGATATATCACATTGTTATTTCCACTAAATATCAAATCCTTCTTATTGCAACTGATATGTTGATTGTGGTATGGGTCTTTTGTAGTGTCATTGAACCCTCGCACAAACTCGTATACAATCATGAGATTCCTTACATTGGCATCGCATCTCTCGTTGCCTTTTGAATATATGTCAATGTGCTCATTTGAATCATGATGTTGACTACTGGCTAGACTATATTCTCTGATAATTCCTTTATGCTTATTTGGACCCTACTAAGATCTCGTAGGATCTTTCTCCTTCATGGTGTTTGCAAGAGAATATAGTATGGATTACTACATCATTTTATATGATTGCCAAAAAGACTATCATCAGCTTCAATTTTCTTATCCTAGTATTATATTACATGTCTCTTTGAGTGTATTCGTAAGGTTGTTGGCATGATCGAATTGCCATTATTATATATTGGCATTTACAGTCCGATAGATACAACCACTAAAAATAAACTATGACATCTACTGAAACTTTAATATCATTGCTTGTGAGTATTTCACCACATTTCCTTAAAGGTAGCATGTAGCTTGAATGAGATTATGCCATACATTATTTCTAATCTCCATTGCCATTTGTGGTCATCGTATTAATTGTATGTCTCCATTATCATTTATAGATGATTTAAAGTGCACTATGGACTTTGGAATGCTTTGCTTCCAATCAAATTAACCATTCTCTTCAGCTTCATTGCTTATGGGATGGAAAACATAGGCCCTTCACTATCTTTGAAAGTAGTTTGTACTTTACATAATGATATTTTTTTATACCCATTGTGACTTTTATATCTTTTCTTGTAAATGTATCAACACATTTTCATTTTGACTTTTAATTGCAAATGAGTTATATTTGGAGTTCTTTAGTTAGCACAAGCTTTGTGCTCATTTATGTCTACTTGAATGATTAAGATTCGCATAGATCCCGATTGTAATTAATCCAAGGTTTGGTTTTGCATGCTTCATTAAAGTTTAAGTTCTTTTTGGTTCATTTGAGTTCATGTTGAAGTATGGTTTGCTGTGTTACATTCAAGTCAAATTTATTGTCATATTCAAGCTTGCAATTATTCTATTTAAGTTGTTCAAGCTCAAGTTCAAGTTTCATGTTGTTCAAATCATATTCAAATCTAAGCTCAAGTTTCAAATTATTTGAATTTAGTTCAAGTTCAATGTGCAAGTTCAAGTTTATTTGAGTCCAAGTTCATTCAATTTTAGGTAAACTATTGTTCAAATTGCAAGTCCAAGTCCATTGTATTTGCTCTGAATTTTGGTAGCCCTGCATACGAGTAATTAATTTTTGCCCTGCCACGCTAAGAAAAGGGCGTGCAGGGATTGCCCACCTCGTCATAAGCACCGCACTGAGTTCCCTCCCACCACACTAGGAAAAGCATGCATAGAGGGTCTCTCGATGCGTTGCAAATGTCGAAAATAGGACTTTAGGGGATTACCTACCTCGCCATAAGCATCGCGATGAACTTCCTTCCACAGTGCTAAGAAAAGCAAACATGAGTGGTTATTCGCTGCGCTACAACTGTCGAGGAAAAACTTTTAGGTTTATAACTTTATACCTGCATGGAGGATCATCGATGGAGTTGGTACATATATCGAGGCAAGAAAATATCTCTTTCCTTTCTTATTAATTATAATTAACCATAACTATTTATATTTAAGTAAACTTAATAATAATTAACTGTAGTTAATTTTAATTATTTATAATATTATAATTAATATTAATTCATTATAGTTAATTATAATTATTAATAATTAATAATAATAAGATATAATTAATAATAATTAATAATTATAATTAATTATGATTAAATAATATTACTTATAATTAGTAATTAATTATTATTAATGATAATTAATTATGATTATTATAATTAACTATTTTTAATAATAATTAATTTAATTAATTATAATTAGTTATAACTAATTATAATTAATCCTAATTACAAAAGGATTTGAGCATGATCTATACTTAACACCGTCGGGATGTTGGGTTAATGCAAGATTTGAATAGGAATTTACATTAAACTCTGTTAAGAAGATTTATATAGAGTTTGGGTAGGATTTAAACTAAATCCTATTTAAACAAAAGTGATGCAGGTTTTGAATAAGATTTGAGTAAGATTTAGGCTGAATCAGCAAGTTAACTCCTCCATTTCCCTCTATTTGCCTAAATCCAGGGTTTATTAAACTCTTCGGATTGACAATTTTGCGGGATTTGGTCAAAGTAATGTGTGAAAGGGGAGAAAGATTGTTACTTTCTTAGAGAGTAAGCTCCTGTCGATTCTTCTGATCAAAATATTGAATCTTTCGATCCAACATATGGAAGGAATATCGTTGAAGGAGCGAAGTCGGCCAATAATGGAGGAGGTAGGTTGGTCTAACCCTCTCTCTCTCTCTCTCTCTCTCTCTCTCTATCTCTATCTCTCGCACTCTCTCTCTCTCTCTCTCTTAGAAGGATCGAGAGGTCGGACAAGGCTTGGGCAGAGGGGGTCAATCAGAGCAAGAGGAGGAAAGGTCAGAAGTGGAGGGGCTTGGTCCTATGGAGTTAGGTTGGCAAGAGGACTGAGAGAGGAGAAGAATCATGAGGCTTGTGATCGTGGGAGGGATTCGGCTGTTGGAGCTCATGTGTGGGAAAAGAATTGAAAAGAATGGCTTCATTTCTTCCTCCTTTTAAAGGCTGAAGAAGAAGGCGATCGAGACAAGATTAGTGTATGGCCTTCTCTGAAATGACGTCGTTTTGCACAATAATGAGTACTGTAAATGCCATAGGATACGAATTTGAAAGTGCGAATAGGTTGTTATACCTATTGCTTACGTCCCTAGGCTAACGAAGAGGGGGGTGAATTGGTCCTTTTAAAAAGTTCTCTTGGAATTTTGGAAAAGTTTAATTAAAAATTTTAAACAAATAGTACAGTACGATTTCCTTTTGTATAGTACAAACATATGCTTTCTTCAATCACAAAAATTCAACTACAGAAAAATAAAATGCATAAAAGTAATAATGCAGAACGTAAAAAGTAAGAACAGATAACACCAGAATTTATAGTGGTTTGGTCAAACAAGACCTACATCCACTCCCTAGAGACTCCTTCTCTAGGTATTGCACTATACTCAAGTGAATCTCCTTTTGCCCCCACAACAAGACAGAGAAGCCTTTACAAACTCTCTTCCACCAACCCAGTGCGGCAGAGAACCGTCGTCTTTTTCACCCTCCTGATAAAGGCAGAGAACCCAGTCATCTTTTCACACCCTCTAGGTGTCGGCAGAGAACCAATCATCATTTTTCACCCTCCATGTCACGGCAGAGAATCGATCATCCTTTTACACCCTCCAAGTGATGGTAGAGAACCGAAATCCTCTCGAACAAATCTCTTGCAAAAGCCTCTAAGGAGATTAGGAAGATGCTTGAAGTACAAACAAAGAGATACTTACTATTGGATAACCTTGTGAATCCCCTCACAATTTTCTCTTCAAAGATCTCTCAACACTTACTCCCAAACACTCTCCCAATCACTCTCCCTTTCACTCTTCAAGAGAATTTTCACAGAAGGATCTTTTCATCAGTCAGTTTTAAGATCCTTAAGTACTTAGGACAAGAAAAATCGTCCAAAAAACTAAAAATTTCAAGTTTCATGCGTGCCGATCATCCTGTACGATCGACGATTGTACTGTACAAACAGTACAAAATCTAACATTTTCCATCTGGTATGATCTGGTATGAACCTTAATCAGAGCCGTACGTATCGCAAAACCTTCAGTACGAATACTATTTCATACTGTACGAATAATTCAAAAATTTAACTATTCATCCCGTACGATCCAGTACGAACCCAAATCAGAGTCGTTCATACCACAAAACCTTCTGTATGAATACTATTTCATACTATACGAATAGTTCAAAAATTGAATGATTCATCCCGTACGATCCAGTACAAACCTAAATCATAGCCGTTCGTACCGCAAAACCTTCTGTACGAATACTATTTTGTATTGTACGAATAGTTCAAAAATTGAACTATTCATCCCGTACGATCTAGTACTAACCCAAATCAAAGCCGTTCGTACAGTAAAACCTTCTGTATGAATACTATTTCGTACTATACGAGTAGTTCAAAAAATAAATGATTCATCCCGAACGATCCTGTACGAACCTAAATCAGAGCCGTTCGTACCTCAAAATCTCTTGTACGAATAATATTTCATACTATACGAACTGAACTTAGAATAAATTTCAAGACATATAGGTTCGTTGTGGAGGATATATAATACAGATCTTCCCGTACGATTCAAGATTGTACTGTACGGACAATTTTAAAAATTAAGTTTTTCACTCCCCCATTGTGTGTGTGCACAGTTAACCAACTTATAATCACACTCTCTCAGACTCAAGAAAAATAAAAAATATAGACTTCATTTACAGTAAATATTACTAAATGAACTTGAAGTCTTCAGCAATCTGGAGTGTGAATTTCCTGAAAAATTTGTTAGTACACACAAAAAAGAAACTCCAATATTTGTTAGGAGAAGAATAAAGCAAACAATAAGCTTTTGTAATCATCAAAAATAATTTGTGTCAGAATTCACTTGAACGAACGGATTTACACAAATCATAACAGACTTGAGTAAGATTTTGGAATGGGCTTTGGCAAAGGTAGAGGATCGGCAGATATGTTGTAGATATGTTGTAGAAGTAAACATTCCAGCACAGTGCAGGTAGAGGATCGGCAGTGTAGGTAACAATGGTTATTGGAGTTGTGGAAGTGAGTAAATATGTGAGCGAGCAATTTCTTTAAGAGAACAATAATTGTGGAAGTAAGAAGCAATGGAAAGAAGGATTAGAAGGAGAAATGAGGTAATAAATTTTAATGTATATTGTTATCTTTTAGATTAATATAGGTTCCCTTACAGGAAAATTAATGGAATTAATAGATGTTATGATTCATAGGAAGATAAATATTCTGTGCATTCAGGAAACTAAATGGGTTGGAGAGAAGGCTAAGGAGATTGATAGTTTAGGTTTTAAGCTTTGGTATTCGGGTAGAAGTCGTACTAGAAATGGTGTAGGCGTGATTTTAGATAAGAGTTTGAAGGATAATGTTATAAATATTAATAGAATTGGAGATAGAATTATAGCTTTAAAGATTGTTGTGGATGCTAAAGTTGTTAACATTATAAGTGCTTATGCTCCTCAAGTGGGTTTGGATATGGATTCAAAATTAAAATTTTGGAATGACTTAGAAGAATTAATACAAAAGATACCTCTTGAAGAAAGAGTTTTTATTGGAGGAGATTTAAATGGACATGTTGGTAGAGAGGTAGATGATTTTAAAAGCATTCATGGTGGCCATGGTTTTGGAACTACTAATGAAGGTGGTAAGTCTATTTTAGATTTTTGTTTTGCTTATGATTTTTTAATTGCTAATACCTTATTTAAGAAAAGGAATGAGCATCTCATTACTTATAAAAATGGTTATAATAGAACTCAGATTGATTATTTTCTTATAAGAAAATTAGATCGTTTAGATTGCAAAGATTGTAAAGTTATTCCGAGTGAAAACTTATGTACCCAACATCGTTTATTAGTTTTGGACTTGAAGATAATGGGGAAGAAAATAAAAAATAAAGTAAAATGATTTCCTAGGATTAGATGGGGGCATTTAAAGAATATTAACAAAAATATTTTTGAGAGTAAGATTTTAGATCTTAAGATTTTGTCTGAGCATGAGGATGCTAATGTTATGTGGAAAAAAGTGGCTAGTTATATTAAGAATATTGCAAAAGATGTGCTTGGAGTTTCAAAGGGAAAAGCTCCTAATAGTAAAAATAGTTGGTGGTGGAATCCAAATGTGCAAGAAAAGATTAAAAGTAAGAAGATTTGTTATAAAAATTGGTTTAATTGTAAAAATTCTGATAATTGGAAAATATATAAAGAGGCACGTAAGGAATCTAAGAAAGCAATATGCGATGCAAAGAGTTTAGCTTTTAGTGATTTATATAATAGATTAGATACTAAGGAGGGAGAAAGATATATGTATAAGCTAGCCAAACAAAGAGATAGGAGTAGTAAGGATTTAGTTCAAGTGAAGTGTATTAAGGATGAAGATCAAAAAATACTTTTTTTAGAAGATGATATTCAACAAAGGTGGATGAGATATTTTGCTAAACTTTTTAATGAAGAATGTGAAAATAAAATTGACTGTAGTGATCTTAGCACCCTAAATGAAAATAAAGATTTATGTTTTTATCGGCGTATTAGTAAAACTGAAGTTAGAGAGGCTTTAAAGAAAATGAAGGGTGGAAAAGCTGTTGGACCTGATGATATTCCAATAGAGGTATGGAATGCTTAGGAGATGAAGGAATTTCTTGGCTTACTAAACTTTTTAATACTATTTTGAAGACTAAAAAGATGCCAGATGAGTGGAGAATGAGTGTGTTAATCCCTATTTTTAAGAATAAAGGTGATGCACAAGATTGTGCTAATTATAGAGGAATTAAGTTAATGTGTCATACTTTAAAACTATGGGAACGAGTTATGGAGCATAGGTTGCGGCGTGATACTAATGTTTCTCAAAATCAATTTGGATTCATGCCGGGTAGGTCTACTATGGAAGCCATACATTTATTAAGAGGTTTGATGGAGAAATATAGAGAGAATAAGGAGGATTTACATATGATATTTATTGATTTAGAAAAAGCATATGATAAAGTTCCAAGAGAAGTGCTATGGAGAGTTCTTGAAAAGAAAAGAGTTAATAACGCTTATATTCAAATCATTAAAGATATGTATGCAGGAGCTATTACTTGTGTTCAAACACAAGGTGGTTTGACCAAGTATTTAACTATTTTGGTTGGATTACATCAAGGATCAGCCTTAAGCCCATATCTTTTTGCTTTAGTCATGGATGTTCTCACTAGACATTTGCAAGAGGATGTACCTTGGTGTATGCTTTTTGCTGATGATATTCTTCTTGTTGATAAGACTAGAGAGGGAGTTGAAGGTAAACTAGAAGTGTGGAGGTCAACCTTAGAGTCTAAAGGTTTTCGCTTGAGTAGATCTAAAACGGAATATATGGAGTGTAATTTTAGTAATAATAGACCTAGTGAGGGCATTGTGACTTTGGCCGATCAAGTCATTAATAAGAGTACACGTTTTAGATATCCTGGATCTATTGTTCAGAGTGATGGTGATATAGATGGGGATATTATCAGCAGAATCCAAGTTGGATGGTTGAAGTGGAGGAATGCATCAGGCTTATTGTGTGATAGAAAAGTACCCCTCAAACTTAAGGAAAATTCTATAAGATGGTGGTGAGACCTGCAATGCTTTATGGTGCCGAATGTTGGCCATTAAAAGAGAAGCATAATTCTAAGTTAAGTGTTGCAGAGATGAGGATGCTCAGGTGGATGAGTGGCTTTACCCTTAGAGATAGGATACGAAATGAGCATATTCGTGAAAAGGTTGGAGTAGCTCCAGTGGAAGATAAGATTAGAGAGAGTCGCCTTAGATGGTTTGGTCACGTAAAACGGTGGCCTCCCGATGACCCGGTTAGGAAAGTAGAGGTCTTAGATTTGACTTATGTTAAGAAAGGTAGAGGTAGACCTAAAAAGACTTGGTTAGAAAATATTAGAAATGATCTTTCTTTATTAGATTTAAACGAGAATTTGACTTTTAACAGGACACAATGGAGAAAAAGGATTCATGTAGCGACCCCACGTAGTGGGATAAAGGCTTGATGTTGTTGTTGTTGTTGTTGTATTGTTATCTTTTAGATTCCTAAATTCAATAAAGTTTCTAAAGATAATTATCTAATTGTATTTTAGGATTCTTCGGATATATGCAGAAGGGGGGTTATCAGTTAAATGGTTATGTTAGCATAAAATTAATTTTATGAAATTTATTTAAATTATAAAATAGTAGAAATCAGATAATTAGAGTGGTCATTGTACATAACTTACAAAAGGAGAAGAGTGCAAGATGGAGGCACTGAGGAGACAAATCTTCAAGAAGGTAATTAATGTAATATAAATTAAAGAAAGGCAAATGTTGTTAATTCCATACATGTATACTTGTAATTATTTGAATTAAAGGGAATATGCATTAAAGTTAATTATTTTGCTAAAAAATGTTCATAGCCAAGTTTTCATGTATAAATGACCTCTTATATATTTGAATCATGAGAGTTTTAAATAAGAGTTATTATGTTCATTTAAAAAAAAATAGTTGGAAATGTTTTGGAAGAAGTCAATTCTTAACCTATGACATACATAATTTATTTATGCAAATATTATAACAAGTACATTATTATGAAAGTATGTAATATTAAAAGGCAATTATGAGATATGAATACTATAAGTCTACTGAATATCAAATTAAAAAGATTGGGTATAAAATGATATATTACCTCCAATTACACGTGGGGAAAAAGGGACTCCATATATGATACTTATATTGCAAGTGAGGTAAAAGAAACTCCAGAGATATGATATATGCATAGCAGGTGGGGCAAAAGGGACCCTAAAGAGGAAAAATGAACCTCTATTTTGTTTAATGGTGATAATACCATATTTACCTTGGCTCCAATGAATATTTTTATGAAAGTTTAACTAAATCTTTAAAGACTAATATTGATATTTTGTATAAATTTCAAATGAATAAAAGGATGATTTTTAAAAATAATTATATTATTTTGCAAATATTTTTAAATTAATCCAATTATGCTATTCTTTATAATCTCACAATTAATTTTATATAAATTGTATAACTTATTGAGCCTCATAACTCAATAGTTATTTATATTGACTATTATTACTGGAAAAAAGGAAAAAGTCAAACCATAATAGGTTCAAGTTTATTCCACTTTATGTTCTATTGTTTAGCATTATATGTGAGTCTACAACTGATGTATGTAGACTATTTAGTGTTGTACTATTTTGAATTTTATTAATGGCTCTATAAATATTATGTGATGAAGTTTGGATTAATTAGATTCTTTTGTTTATTATATAAATGATTGTCAATGAATATTTTATGTGAACATGAAAATGATGAGAAATAAATAAAAGTAAAGAATAAATGTTAGTTATTTATGTGACACTCTACGTTATTGGTAAATGGTATCGTGGGGTGTTACAATGTTAATCATTCATCTCTCCTCCTCATTTGGGAAATAATGTTTGAAACACGCTGGAGATCTTCTTAAAGTCAATCCTTACTTGAATATCTTCAAAGAATATAAAGAAAGAAAAATTAGATAATTACTATCTAATAAATCAAAAATTAATTAGAAAAGATACATTCAAATTTACCTTACATTTAATGAGTGAGCCAAGCAATGAAAATGTGTGTCACTTTTGCTCCACCCATCCTCAAGAATAGTATAGACAATGCTCCAAAAACTTGAGTCTTCATTATTTGTCTTTCTTTTATGTCTATATATAACTTCTTCCACTTTAGCTAACTTAGTGTCCCACATCCCAAAAATTAACTGTAGGCATGATTTATCTATGTCAGCCACTCTCAGCATATCATTTATTGGACCAATAAAAGCAAAAATATAAACAATCTCATCCCACCATAAATTATCTAAGATCTTCTCTTTTATGTATCTTACCTTAATAATCTCATCATCCTGATAGCAAGACCACTTCTCACTGATTACTATGGATTAAAATACATTTTTTATTTGTTTGAATCTTCTCAATATGATAATAACAAAGGTAAAACAAGTTTAAACCTGTCACGACCTGGCCCAAAGATTCAAATTAATGAGGTGTGAGCAGACGGTCAAACAGTTAATTAAATATTTGTTTGCTAAAACTATCCCAAATAAAAATTTTGAAAGTGTCATTAAAAAATCAAAACAATTTGAAATAAAAGTACATAAATACCTTTCATTTGGAGCGTCTCGCCTACTGTACACATTTTTACATCTCTATAATTTATGCTTTGAATAATGCATGTTCATTTATACATTTAAGAGTGAGTCATAAAAGAACTCAGTGAGTAAATCATGCTTCTAAACTACAGTAACCCGAGGCATTTGGAATAATATGCATGATCATTTCAATGCATTAAGTAATTCTATTTAATCATGTCATTTCAAGACTTTCAATGTTATATATTTATCACATTTTTATCCTTTTTTATAAATAATACAACTGTCACAACAGCCACTATCTAAAATAGTACCAATAAAAGTACTCTTTTTCCATTTTTTTCATTTCCATTTATGTGTAAGGGTACATTGCATTCACAGAAAGTATTATAAGGGGGTGTGCTCCATAAATCAACATGCAATTCCAAGCATATCTATCTAGCCATTTCATTCATTTTACAATCCTTAACTTTATACAGTAATGTAAAACATAAAATGCTAATCATGCTCAATCATTTGATATGCAAGAGATAAATCATTTGTAAAGTAATTTGAAGAAGCAATAAGATAAATCATTTGCAATAAAAATTAAATATAATTAGAAGCAATACAATTATCATAATATAGGAACTTGAATACTCACTTGAACTTAGATGTTTGGCTTTTTCACTTTTACTCTGTGCTTCAAGATCGATAAACTTAACACCTATAAAAAGATCCTATTGTTAAATTTAATTTATCATTTACTCTTAACTTCCCTAACTTGTTATTTATAATTAATTAATGTAATTTCAATTTCAAATTAACATCTCAAATATTATTGATTAGTATTGTTCTCTCTCTCATGAATACTAAAATTTACACTTACTCTTTTTCTTTCTCTAATTACTTATTAAATATATCCAATCATTTCTCTTATTATTATTATTCTTATTATTTCCATTTTCTACATTATTATAATTTATTTATATTCACTAATATATTTCTTTAATTAACTTATTATTATTTCTTTATATAATATAAATTTCACTTTTCTCTCTTAAGTTAATACTCATTTTTCTACAAATAGTTAAATTAATAATAACTTAACTTATGGATAAAATTTCATTTGAATATATGCTATCCATCCCTTTATATATATTCCATTTATTATTAAAATGTTAAATATAATCATTTTCAAAATATAAAATTTTAGATTAAATTTTCTAAAACAACATTTACTAATTTATAAAAATAATAATAATAAACTTACCTTTCCAAGCCGTGCTTGCTTGCTGCTCGATCCCTCACTCATCGATCACCTAAACCTACTCCCTTACTTCCGCTATCACTCTCTGAGTCTCCCTTCCTTCCTCTTTCTCTCTATTCCCTTCCTCCTCCTTCATATTGGTTGTCACTTTATTAGTTTCTTTCGCTCATTTGTTGAATTGGATGAAGCGAAAAAAATTATCTCGTATGAGGAGTCACTTCTTTCTAATCCCACAGCATTTCTTGCTTATTTATGCGATCTGATCCCGTACGCTCGTTCGGCCTGCTTGCCTCATTCACTGGACTTCACCTGCTCAGCCTGTTGTTTCACCACATTTTAGCTAGGGTCGGTTCAGCTGAACCAGTTAAGTCCGATTCTTACACAACCACAACAAACATCCTCAAATTTGAGAAATCATTAAAGATAGATAATCTCATAGAGTAGTTCATAATGAAATTTTTAATCAAAATAATGTCATCGGCAATCACTATTATCCAATGACATTCATTATAAAAGATTTTGGTTACCTAAGTATTTTAACCTGAACAATATTTGATGGCTTAATCATCACTATAAACTCTTTGATAAAATTTGAAATAAAAAAATTATCTTTGTATTGGCCTTCACAATTCACAACTTTGATGAACATTGGATAATTCTCTATAAAAGCCATGAAATTTATGAGCGGTCTTCTTTAAGGATCAGTCCAACCATCGCACACAAAACTAACACCTTTCTCTTTCTACATTCCTTTTGTAGATCCAAGTAATATCTCACTATTCTCTTTCTCTCTCTCTCTCCATATATATATCTCTCTCTCCCCCTCCCCCAATAATTTTGATCTTATTGCATTATATCCAAGTGGAACATAGCCTATAAGATTGTTATTCTATGCACAAATGAATGAATTCTTATAAAAAGGATCCTTGAAAGGTTGAAAGGAAGTTCAGCTAAAAAAATGCATCATTGTGATTTCAACATCAAGTTGTTCTTACATCTGCATATTAAATGTCTTCTCTAAAGATCTAGTAGCAACACCTTATCTTATCTTAAGTCCAGATCCTTCACCCTTAAATGGACAAATATTAACATTAGAAGAAAGCTGATCAACTCTAACGGAGTAGAAAGCAGAGTGAATGAATCATGAGTAGAGGGCAAATGTATCTCTTTAAGAAGTGCCCTTTTGATCCTTAATTCAGCTTCATCGACCTATCTGTGCAACTCATTTAAGTATGAAGTAGAAATCTTAGGGCATATTTTAATTCCATGGCCATCAATTCTAAGTAAATGTGTTTTCACCCTAGAATATAATCCTTTATAGTTGACACCGTAATAATTGCATTTGAATAACACATTTCCTCCACCTTCAAAAGTTTTTTCCTAACTTCATAACATGATTCCAAAAGGGTTACTGGCTTCTATAGAAGGCTTTGCTAAACCTTCACCACTCCCAGTTCTACCATCACTATACCTTATTTTGCTTTTAAGAAAATTGATGGAATGAAAGAAATAAAATCTTAGCACTATGCAACCATATGCAAAACAAATATGGTAACCTTAAACTTAGCTTCAATCCAAATGTAAACTAATGATGAAGCCTACATTATTCCAACTTATTTAGATGTTAGAGAATTTAAATATACACTGTAACTAAAACTAACATTTACTAAGAACTTAATATCACATATCATTATATCAACAAACCAAAAGGTAGCTCCACATAATATCGCATTTAAATCTGATCATACAAGAAAACAAAAGAAAAAAAATCAATAAATAGTGTAAGCATAAGAGTCTAAATATGAAAAAACATAATGGAAAAATTTTAATATCCATGTTAATCATTGAAAATTATAATGATTTATACAAAAAGATGACATTTGATGTAGAAATTATTTTCTGCATATAACATTGAATAAACATAATAGTTGTTAAGTAATTAAATATACTATCTTGAGAAACCCAGTAACAATAGTCTGTCTTAAATTAACCAATCATTGGTTAACAACACAAGCGAGAATGCAACAACAGCCTCTCTTAAATTAATATACATTGAATATTTTTTATGTAAACAACTTCTCATGTGATAATTTCAATGATAGGCGCATTCGACTCTAAATTTGCATCTCAAAATTATAATGATAATATATCATTTTAAATTATCTTATCAAAGACCTTGAAATAATTAAAACTGTTCAACAAACTCAAATTATTTACCTTTGAATAGTTACTTGAGAAAAAAAGAAACCGACAAACTGTACTCCAATCAAACGTATCTACGCCACTTTCCTTCCTTTGCCTTCGATAGCGCAAGAACAAAGTTGAAACCCTTCGATGTTCCTTTGATTACCTCAATGACCAAAAAAATGGTGGAGACAAATGGGTCAATGCCTACACAAAAATGAAGAGAATGACTAGATAATGGCTAAAGCCGGATGTCTTGGGCTTCAAATCGAGTAGTCGCCTACTCGATTGGCCTCGCCTCATAGCAGAAATGGTGTAGAGTTGAAGAGAAGAACTAATGAAGATGAAGAGGGAACGAGGACATATCAGGCTACAATTATTACTCTCTCTACCTTATCAACTTGCTTGGTTACATAAATGAAGAAGGTGAAGGGGAAGGATCCTCAAAATGAAACCCTAGAGCATATGGGCCCATGAATACATGATATACACAATCAGACACATTTTATTTGACTATAGGAATATTAAAATGTTAAGTAATTTAAATAAATTTAATTATCAAATATTATGACATGTGTGTGCATGTCTAACATGCATGTCTATTTTATTTAAAATATTATTTTAATCCGACACATATTTGCTAACTTCAACACATGTCCTAACATTATCGAGCACATGTTTGTGTCCAACATTCCCTCTTATGGAGGTGTGTCGGTGCATCGTAGGTGTCTAGTTATTCCATTCTCAAATTATTATGGGTCTATAGCCCTTTATCCTCATACATGTACACTAGGACCTTCACCATAAGTAATGAAAATTTAATGGCAAAGATTGTGAGAGCCTCCTTCAACGCTAAAGAAAATTGCTAAAACTGACTAAGATTCTCGTTTCCTCCTTTTCAAGTTTCTTTCTCAAAAGTCTATATATTCCCCCATACTACTTCATATGGTCTCTTTCCAGTTCTCCTCCTCCTAGCTCAATCACAAACCTCTAATACCTGCCTACATCTATCATTTTCTCTCTTCTATCTCTCTCCTTATCACTGCTTATTTTTTTGTTTTAAAACCCTTTATGATTGTTTTGCTTTCTCTCTCTCTCCTCCCACTTCTCAAATTAACTAAAAAGTATCTCCAAATCACTCTTAGTTATGGGTGTCAAATAATGACAAGATATGATAACCCAACCATAAAATTTGGGTTCGAGACCACCAGTTTAGTAAATGAGTTAGGCTCGAGTTCTAATTTTCAACTGGTTTTAAAAATTTGGGTCATGTTCGAGTCAACTTGCAATCCCACCTTTCTTCTATCCACCTTCTATGAACCAATCCCCATGGCTTAGCTCGTCCACCTCCCTCCCGAGTTGTCCACTCCCTTACCCAAATGGCCTTCTATAGTGGTCAGTCGACCTACAACATCCTCCATAAACCTCACCATGGAACTCTCTTCATGTTGTCCTTTCATTTGAAAACCTAATTCTGCCCCTTCTGGAAGCTCCAAGGGGGTGGTTCTTGATGGAAGAAACTTGCCTCATCAGACTCCTCCCGTTCGATCTCCTTTGCCTTTGATTCAGCTAAGGTAACCCTGGCAAACTCGTATTGAGGGTAAGCAATCAGAACCATTGGTGGGGCTTTGGATTGCGCTCCATGAGCTTTCTCATCATCTAATATCTCTCTCAATCGACTCTCCATCCGATTTTCTATAGTTGAAAATCTTTCCTCCATCCTGAATTTTATTTGCTCCACTTCGCCTTCTAACTCACCAACCTTCTTTGCTGCCATTCACGGATGTTGCAGGACCAATGAAGAGAATTGTGATTTTTGTCCAAGACTACCACTCTGATACCAATTTGTTACGCCTTGGTATCAAAAACAGTAACAAACTCCACAAGATTCAACACAAAAATAGATTTGTATTGATAGAAAACAAAATATGAATACAGCAAGATATAAGGGTCATCTTTTGAGAGGAGGACCTTCTCTCCAAAATTCTAGATGCCACTATGATCCCTCACAAACAGAAAACTGCATCACTCTTAGATCAAATTTTGCATGCAAACATAACATAAACCCTACTACTTATAGCAAATAATAAAACAACAAATTCTAAATAGCCCTCACCCAATTCCCTCTCAAATCAACCCCTAAATCAGCCCCCAAAATAGCCTTCTCCAATTAGAAAATATCTCCTAAGTAAATATCCTCCACTTCAGCCCCCTTATCTGCACCCTTTAATTAGGAAATATCTCATAAGTAATCTCCTTCAAATCAGCCACCAAACCAACCCCCAAATCTGCCTTTCTTAATTATGAAACTTCTCCTAATTAATCCCTTAATTCCTCTTCTCACATATGTAATGATAGGTTTAATGAGCCCCATAAGAGGGGCCGAATTTCCCTCTCCTGTATCATTTTGTTGTAGAAATTTTAAAGTAATCTGTAAAGTTGGGTCATATGATCGTGTATTATAAAAAAAATGACTAGTGTAATAGGTTTTCTTACCATGCTCTATAGGTAAGAGAGTCAAAAGTGATTCTTGCAAACTCATCCTATAGACAAGGTGGCTCGATTGGTTTGTCTTACAACCTCACTGTATAGATAAGGAAGACCAAATGATTGGTCTTAAGAACTCACCGCAAGGAAAGGCAACTTAAATAGTCGGTCTTGTAACCTCATCATATAACAAAAGTAAACCAATTTGTCAATCTTGCAACCTTGTGTTATGCCTTATTGACAAGGCAACCTGAATAATAGGTCTCACAAACTTGCCACAAAGATAAGGCAACCTAATTGATTAAATTATTTGATTTTATTTTTATGTATAGGTATTTTAAAGTACATATTGAGGCAATGACTCAACAAACCTTTGGATCAATTGGGATATAGCAAGAATGAGCTTGAATCATTGGCCTATCTCCCTAATCAACATAGTGCATATTGAATTTATTAGAGTTAGGACCGTTGGGGTATTATATTAATTTGATTATTAAAAAGGCCTTTTGGTGATTTTTATTCTCAAGATGACTTAATAATATTCTTAGGTTACCCAAGTTTTCCTGCAAACCTTGGTTGAATTTCATGCCATTTGGAATCTATAATATTGTTGACCCATAACACTAAAAAGGAGAAAAAAAGTGAAATCGACGACTTGAGCAATGGTAGGTGGGTGAGACGCATCATTTAAATGGTTAAACAACCTCTGATTGTCAAATAGATTGTGTCATTACAATCGAAGCATCAACTTTTCCTAAGAGGGAGCCCTTCGCAGTCAAGTCGAACTAAATTGATGAACAAAACCTGAAAATGATGCCTAATGCTGCATAAACGTCTTAATACAAAATGGACTTCATTATTGCGCTTGGAATGTCTGAGTCATTTAAAAAATGATTATAGTTTTGAATAATGGAGTTCACGCAGGAAAATTGGTGCAAATCCTGAGGCAACAACACGCAAAAAGAGACAAAATTATTGTTTTAATTTCACATTCATGTTATTTTATATTATTATTATTATTATTATTGATAAAATTAAAATAAATAAAAAGTGTAATACACATACTGCTCAGCGTTGACGCCGACGTCGATGACATTGCATAATTTCTTTTTGAATTCTATAATCAATTTAGTGTTCTCGTCTCCCACTCTCATTATGAATGGCATGAATAGAGCCTTAGGCTTTCTCTTTCGCACACAAGAACTCTGAACTCCAATTCCCTGCAAGCTATAAATCCCAAACTCCACCTCTTCTTTCGCTTGTAACTGAGCCCTCACACCTCCACTCCGACCACCTCAAGCATCAGACCGAGCCCCTCACATCAAGAAGCCCTCCCTGCTCCAAAAATTGAACGTTTGATCCAGACCTCATAAACTAAATGCCTCCAGCACCTGACTCTGCCAGATCAGCCAATCCAACCGCATAAACCACCCTACAAGATCCCTCCTACACTCCCTCATACAACTAACTTCCCTCACACACCTCTTTATTTACTCATAACAAATACATCTCCCATTCCCCACTACAACCTTTTTCACTATAACAAACCAATCTAACCACAAATCAGCCTTCTCTCCTCAATCTCTTCTTAATAGAGAGCATGCAATCCCCCATTCCTTTCTATCACACAAAAATAGCCCTCTTTCTCTGAACTTTCTCTATCCCTCTATTATTACTATTATCAATATTAATATAGTTGTTATTATTATTATTGTTATTAAATAAAGAGAGAGAGAGCGAGAGAGAGAGAGAAAGTTAAAAAAGAAAGAAAATTTAAGAAAAAAGATAAGGGAGGAAAATAAAAAGGGGGAGTATTTCTATGCTTCCTTCGTCACCGCCGTTGCCTTGACACCGTCACTGCCGCCCTTGCTCATAAGGTATAAATGCTTTCTAAACTAAAAAAATTCTCAAAATCGCATTTTTGGTGCTTGTAGCACAACGAACAAACCTTCTATACATACTTTTCTTAGTGTGGTGGGAGGGAGCTCGGTGCGATGCATATGATGAGGCTAGTGGACCTTGTACATGCTTTCCTTAGCATGGAGGTGACACCCTTAAGTACTTGTGTATGTGCTTCTATGCCTATAGGGAAATTTGTGAGCTTTAACATAGGTACCTTGAAGACCCATACACACTTTCATAGCATGGTGAGATTTAAAATTGTGGCTGTGGTGTCACCTGACCCTTATTATACACACTTTTCATAGCGTAGTGGGAATGCCTAGCTCCCAAAAAATCCCCTAAATGGGGAGGTGTTGGAAAGCTGCTAAAATTCAAATTAACAGGTAACAAAATTTGAACAATCACATGAAACTAAACTTGCAAGTTAAAAAACAAAGAACTGGACTATAAACTAATAAATGAATGATCACACTAAAAATGCATACGATAATCTTGGTCAGTCAAATAAACATCAACAAACAAAGCATAAAACAAGTGGCAAAAAAACTCTCAGTCCACACAAACGGTGGACAATAAAAATTAAAGTGACTTGTAACATTCAACTAACCAATCTACAAGTAGGAGCAAATGGCTCGTAGACAACACAATGGAAGAATTTTTTATGAATCCAGTAATCTATCAAAGAGACATCTTGTTCAAGAAGAAGTGTGGTCCTCCTACAGTTGATGCTAGTTAACATGCAAGCAAACATATCAATCTCCTATAAGCAGAGGAGGTCAATGTGAAATAAACATAACGATTTGATGCATTCAATGAAGTTTGAAATATATGAAGTTTGTGCACTGTCAATGCCATTCAACTTTAAGCGAGCATGCTAACCTACCCACAAATAATAATACTTCCTATAGTTAATATAGGAAGTTCACTATGAATATAATGATATGCTCGTGAATAAAGCATAGAAAACATGCAACAATGGTAATAGTCTCCCTACGCTCAACATCAGATAGCTTGCAGATGAAAACACTAGCATGCTTGTAAGTAATGACTGCAGATAAGCTATGAATGTAATAGCCTCCCTACGACTAATATCAACTATCTTGTAGATACATGTGTCTATCCTTACAAACATTGAAAGTTGATATACAATAAATGTAGCAATTTGCCAGCCAACATACATGAAGAAATTAGTGACGAACACAGCTCACACGGCAGCCCACATTAACATACAAATGAAAATCACAACTTGCCTACAAATAATAAAACTTATTGCAAACATACATATTATAACATATGGCAAATACAAATACCTACGAGCAAATGTAGGAAACTCTCCATGCACACTTGACATACTATCCACAAGCAAATACAGAGGAGCTATGATGAACGCAAGCACCTACAAGCAATGTTGAAGGATGCCACACTGAATGTAATTCACCAACATATGACAATTGGTAACTCTTAAATGACTATTGCTGACCAACAAACTAATTCAATAGCACTTATGTGGCATGGCAGCTTGCCTGCAAGAAGCAAATAATGACTCATTGCACAATGTTATGAACCACCTACATATAATGTTGGGAAAACCTATGCTGAGCATAGTCCACCTGCATGTGATAGTGGGTGATTTTTGAATGTCCACAAACGACCTACAAGAAAATTTAACAAAGCTCACATAGCATGACACGTCGCCTACAAGAAGCAACAAGAAACCCATAGCGCAGTGCTACAGTCCACCTATAAACAATGTTGGAAGATTCCCGTTGAATAATGTTCACCTATATACAACAGCTGATGGCATCTAAATTCTTAGCACTGGACCACAAGTAGTGTTCCTATATTAGGTGACAGCTACCTACATGAAACAATAAATAACCCATAGTGTGATGCTACGATTCACCTGCACACAAAAGAAGGGAATTTATAGTAAAAACTATAGATCGCTGGTGGAGGGCTTCTGATGAATCACACAGCATGTTTGCAGGCAAAAGTATAATCTTCGGGTTGAATACTGAAGAAAATAACAGCTTGCATATGGTGAAATGAGCTAAATGATGCCATCAGATCCACATAATTCATACAAGCGGACAAAAGGTGTTCACAGACCCCCTCAAGGAAACTCGTGCATCTTCCAAATGATAAACACTTACATAATTGATTATATTTGAATATTACAAAAACACCCCCACATGTATTAAAGTGCACGCTGACACATTCAGAATATGCATATATATTTTGCAAATGCTCAGAAATGCTTTTAAAATGCATACATTCATTGCAATATGCAGGGTGCATCATGCAAACACCACATTCAATATGCAAAGTATGCCACACTATGGTGGCAAATTACATTAACAAGTAGCCACATCATGCTTATACACATCGTGACGTGCAAAATGCATTGTGCATATACATGTTGCAATATACGAAATGCACTATGCGAGCACACTATCTAACATATAAAATTTACTGTGTAGCGATAGCATGCTATGCCGACATACAAATACATCATGTATAACATGAAAAATGAATTATCATGCAAATGATTATGCATGCAAATAAGCAGCGCATGGATACATTATACATATGTATCATGTAAATATATCATACATTATGATTATGCATTAAGCTACTATGTAGCATATCAACACATCATGAAAGCATGATTAAGTTGTGCGTAAAGCATATGCTGACATACATATAAATACATAAATATATACATGAGTATGTTAACATGAAAATGAAGGTATAAGCATGTGTATGAATATGCAAATATATTGTATGTACCCATTGCACTGCATGCCTATGGTCACCATAAAAATATATCATGTAAAATGTATTTAAAAGCATGTACCCACATGGGCCCCAATGAGCATAATGTATATACACAAGTGACGTCTGAGGATGCTATCTAAGTCAAAAGTGAGCCTGAGTCTAAGTCTGATCCTCCTCTTTGAATGGACTAGAGTTAACATGACTTGAACTACTAAACAAATACACGGTCATAGTGTCAACCAAAGTATTTAATTTTAAACATTCATATTAGGCCTTCAATGTCTATTATAAGAAACGTTCACTACTAAAAGCAAAAAAACACTCGATTCTCAATATATATATGATAATTAACAACATTAGTAATTTAATCCAATCCTCTGTCAATGAGAGGTCAAAGTTGACACGGTTTAAATGATAGATACACAACCTATTTAAATATCACCGATGATGGCCAAATTGACAAAAAATCTCAATCGATGGGGACTCCAAACTTTTAAAATGTCTCTCATACTCAATATATAAACATTTAAAGTGACAATAAAGTCATCCTAAACATGACTGTATTTGGGGGTGTGTACAATTTCCTAGAATTTTTCTAAGTTAACTAGACCTTTTCCTTAATCATTTTGCCTTGATGTCTCTAATGTTCAAATGGGTTTGTAATTTTTGTCACCTAACCCTGGGACATATGAAAGCATACCACAATAATCAAATAACCTAATTATATCAATTTGGAGAGTTGTTTATTTTTAAAGTTTTGGGTCCAAAATGGACCCATGACTTTATAAATTCATCCCACAACAATCCTTTAAGCATCTGGGCCTAAGAAAAATGCATGGAATGCTTAAGATGCTGAAAAATATTTCACCAAAATTTGGGCTCAATTTGACCACTGGATTGTGAGAAAATTCCTAAAAATGTATTTCAAACAATCTCAAATAACTCAAAATCTAGTTATCCAAACACTTTGATTTTAATTTTAATAAGTTATAGGGCTCATGACCTTTCCAACGAGCCCAAGAACACTAAATTTGGTGAAATTTTTGATTTTTTGTGAATTTTGGAAATTTTGACTACTTAAAATTAATTTTTGTAAATCGCAGTTAAAGCACAGTAAAAGCACAATCAAAGTACAGTAAAAGTGCAATCAAGGTGTAATAAAAGTGCAGTAAAAGAGCAGTCAAAGCGCAGTAAAAAAACTAAAACATTAAATAGTCATAACATGAAAAATACTCATCCAATTTGGATGAGATTTGAAACATAGGTTTATGGCAACCTAATCTTCCAGCACCTGAAGTTTGGAAGCTTCATGTGTTGTAGATTTTCTATAGTTTCAAATTAAAATTTTATAGGAAAAGTGAGATAACTTACTATCCTGTGGATGGATTTGGGTTTTCTTAGGCCTATCGAAAAGGTATTTGAATCCTCTACAACTTCCTTCAAGGGTCCAAGAGCTATTGGTGGCTGGTTTAGGATCTGCTATAGCAACTATCCTTTCTCTCTCTTCCTCTCTCTCTTCTCAAATTTGGATACTTAGGCTTGTAACAACTTAAGAAAAGCATGTGAAGGCTTCTATTATAGCTAGAGAGCATAGATAATGAATGGGATGGGCTCAAGGTAGCTAGAATTACTCATTTTGGATGATTAGAGATAATTCCAAAGCTTTGACTAAAGAGTGAGATAATCCCATTCCTCCTAATGATTACTTAGCTTAGATTGGCGAGAGAGAGAGAGAGACTTCATGCTGTTGCCAACTAACCCTCCTACCACCAAATGCATGAGAGCTTAGATTATTAGGGGATTTGACTTTGCCAAGGTGGCAAAACCACCTAAGCCTTCTCTTTGACCATTTTTTGAGTATTTTGATTAGTAAAATGAGTCTAAAATGCTTATGTGGCACGGGGGAAGGTCTTATGAGCTGGTTTGATTAATTTAATAGGGCTTCAGATTAAGGATAAAAAATTTGAATGCATGTGAGTGTATGGAAGAGGTTTAACCAAATCTAGTTGAGTTGACTTGGTGATTTAGTCAAGCTAGCTATGGTTTAATCCAATATAAAATTTTGAAATATTTGGACTATAAATGGGATAGTTTTTGGAGTGAATTTGAGGGTTCAAATGATTTTATTTGGTCATAGGGGTTGATTTGGCTCATTTAACCCTTAAAGGGTTATTTGGTCAACCTAGGTTGACTTGGTCAACTAGGTTGACGCAAGTCCAAGGTTTGGGCTTGAAAGATTTGATTTGATATTTGAAGACCAGTGGAGGTGGTAGCATGATATGGGGAAGTCATTTTAATAAAAAAATGACTATTGGAGCCCTTAAAGAGTATTTGGGGTTAATCTTGGTTGACTTTGTCAACCAGGTTGACCCAGGTGTTGGGATATGGTCCAATAGGTTTTTTTAGTATTTGGAGTTGAATAGAAGTGGTTCCATCCAATAATAGGGTCATTTGATTCAAAATGACTATTTATACTCTAAAGGGGTATTTTGGTCATTTTGAACCCTGGTCAACTGGGGGTTATATAGTTTAATGTTCAACATATGATAACAAAGGGTTTGAATGGAATCAAATGGTTTGGAGAAGGCTTCAAGGTCAAAATCCACTATGTGACAGGTCCAATGGCATAAGCCATAAATATTTGAAGGTTTAATAGCCTTTGGATTTCAATTTAGATTATGGGGTTAGAGGCCTTAGATTGAGCTCAAATTTGCAGGGTAGATTTTAAAGACATGCCTAATCAATATGCAATTCAAAATCATTAATAGGGGGTCAATTGAATAGGGTTTGAAATTTTTAAAAATTCACTGGAAATGGCTTTCAGGATAGGACCTTTGAACCTTGAATATTGATTTGAAATATTGATTTGAAATCTCGATTTGATTTAGACTGATCTAAGATCGAGTTGGATCCTAAGATTTTGATTGGTCCTAGCAACCTTATATAAAAATGAGGTCAACAAATGGACCCCTAATATGTGAAGTAGAATGATGTTCTACTGCACATATTGGCATTGACCAAATTGAAGGGTCAAGTCTAAAATTTTAATTCTAAAGGAATGTATAAAGTTATTCCTAAAGAATTATGATTTGAATTGATATAAGGGTAGTGCATGAGGGACATTCCCTACCACCAGTGAGTCTAATCCTAAAGGAAGGGAAAACATAAACTTAAGGAAAAGAAAATTTGATAGATTTTGTGGGATGGAAGCCTTGCTTCCCACAAAGGATGGGATTTTAAATTTGAAGTCTAGGATGGTGCCATAGAGCCCTATGGAGGAATCAAGGTACAAGCTTGATTGGAGAGAACGTGTGAAACCGCCCAAACTATTTCTCCCTCTCACAAACCTCAACTTCTCCTTCTCAGCTCTGAAATATCTCTCTTTGCTCTCTCCTGAAATACCTTCAACAAACAAAGTTTCTCATATAGAAACTATTAAGAAAATCTTTCTATACAAGGTCTTCAAACACACTAAATATATAATTCATATGAAATTGATTGTGCAATACGAACAATTATCGTATTGCACAATTAGTTCAAAACCATATAACATTTAGTATGATATAACAGTCCCAGGATGAACTTTTTAAAATCTGTATACTGATCATACAGTATGATCTATAGATTAGAAAGTATGATTAGTTCAATTACCTTGAGATCATACAGGATAATTATCAGGATGATTAAAAATTATATTTACCCATCATCTAGTATGATTGGCATCATACCATATGAATAGTTGACAAATCAAGATTTTGTCTAGGATAAATGTTTTTTGTCCAGTCTTATCATATAGTACGATCAACATCATATGATACGTTCTACCAAATTAATTAAACCTTGATTTGATTGACTAATCTAAGGGATTAAGTTAAGTAAGATTTCAAATATCGCACTGTATAAACAGATTGTATAGTATGATAAGTTTAAAATTTGAAAATTTAGATACATACTTAATTTTCATTGGTGGCTAGGTTACTATTTTAAACAGATCATACAGTATGAGTAATTTAAAAATATTAAATAAAAATTTAGCCATTTAAACTCATTTTAAAAATAACTGATCGTACAATATAATTAGGATAGTATAATATGATTAGTTCAAAATTTTAAAAATTATTTTCTCACTCCCCTCTATGTGAGCACGATCACCATCATAACATGCACCTTTTACAGAATTATGATTCACAATATTTAAAAATAAATAACTAAAAATCACAAACTTTTATTAAGTAGGTTCCTATTTTACCAAAACTTTAGCCCTTAATCTTCTTGCATAGTGTATGACGTATCAAAAATATTAGTATAAACAAAAACATATAAGCAATATATAATAGTAGGAGAAATAAAAATTCAATCAATAATATTTATTATAATCAAAATCACAATCTCGGGATCCCGGATTGCAATAATCTCCCCCTTTTTGATGATGGCAAACATTTTTTTGTTGAAATTGCAAGAGCTTATATTTTATTTTAACCTCTACCTCAATACATGAGATATTTTAAAAAGATAGGGTAGAGTACAAAAAAATTATGTTTTTTTTTATTTTTATTTTTTATTTTTATAGTTGAAAACCCAAATAAAAACACAAATAATAGAGAGAAAAGAAAAATGATTTCATATATTAATAACATAAAATATAAGCAACCATTTACTTTCCCTTTTGACATCACAAAAAAGAAGAGAAAACTAAAAGGATCGATCACAAAAAAGAAACACAGATTTAAAAGAAAGACGGTAACAAAACATGCATCCTTGAAGTAGGGACCCTGATGTGGTGGTGGTGGAGGTGGTGGTTGAAAATAGCAGTGAATCGTGTTAAATTGCTCACCAAACTATGCTACTACTGAATATGACTATCTAGTCGAGACTCCAATTGATCAAAGCTTTGTATAAGTGTCTCATAGGAATAAGGCTAGTATTTTGGAGCTAGTGTTGGTGCTTATACTGGTACTGGTGCTAGTGTTGGTGTTGGACCAACTCCCCCTTAATCATTAAAATCTAGCTCTTCTTTGGGCTAATCTCATTAGTGACGATGAAATAAGATATAAAAAGAGCCATTGGAGTAGAAAATATGAAATTTATCTACTGGTGTGGGATACGTAATCGATATTTTTGGTCCAAGATATAGACAATTTGGTGACCTAGTGCAAGGTTATACTTACGACGGGTTAAGTGTTAGTGAAGGGAAGTGAGGCTATGAAGATAAGAAAGTAATCATTTAGGATTCATAAAAAATAGTGTCATACATGATTAAGTAGGTGATTACACATAACAGACGAGTCATATTTACCTTATCTCTAGCTTTAGGAAGAACAAAAGTTTAGAGAACATGTTGGATGATAGGGGCGTTTTGATTTAGGGATTGGACAACTGGCTGATATTCATTTAGAGGATTATTCCTAATAATTAGATTTACAGTAGTACAGTCATGGTCTCCCTTAGATGATAGAATATGCGGTTAAACCCCTTCAGTAAATAGGTGGAGATATTCATCTAAATCTTATTTAGTAATTTTTTCGAGTTGTTTGCAGACATATGATGTTATAGAGGAGAAATTTATAAATACTCGTAGATTAGCAAAAAAATCATAAAGCAGCTTGGAATTAAATGGGAAGGCTAGGGTGAGTAGAAATTGGAGTGTGGATGTAGCGAAGAGATCCCTAATAGCTAAGAATTAGCTAGTTAAGAGTACAGGGTAGGGTAATTTGGGGTTCCCTGTATCTATGGTAGGTTGCTTTATCATCAACTATCTGGAAATGGTCATTAGTAGAACAATGAGAAGAACTAAGTTAGAGCAGTTGACAAGATTGATTGCCACCATCCATTAGGAGGATTGAAGGTATGAAGTAAGTTGAAAATAGAAATAGAGAAATGAAGTGAATGAAACTTTAAAAATCCCTCCTTTTAGAATTTCAGCTTATCGTACAAAATGATCAAGGATCGTAGAGTACGATCAAAAGAATTCAACTTGACTGGATGATCTATCAAAAAAGGGGTCAAATCGTATAGTATAATCAGCATCACATTGGATGATCTTCATTAAAAGCGATCATCTCGAGGAGTCATTAGTACGACCTCTAACTAAAATATTTGTATAGTATGAATAAGAGTTCATACAATATGAAGATGTTTCAGTTATCCTATTAGATAATTTAATTCATTTGACTGTTACTAACATGTGGATCGTATAGTACAAATAGGTGGATCGTACTGTACAATCATATACAATTGGTCAAAATAGAATAGCTGAAATTACAGATGGTGAAGATGTGATGAGTTGTATAGATTATATAGTACAAATAATGTTCATAGAGTATGATGTGAAATTATTTATTTATTTATTTTTAATTTGTGATGATTAGGGAATAACTACTACTACGCAAACAACACTGAGAATATAACAAACATAAATAAAAAATACAAAGACACAAAATATATAAAATCTCAAGTTGTTGATTTCATCTTGCCCTAAATCAAGCAAGAATGTTCATTACACCTAGTTTAGTCCTTGGTGTGCTAAAGGTGCCATAGCTTAATAATTTGGGGAAGATGTCTGTTAGTTGATCCTCAATTATTATTTGATTCAACTTAATATCGCCCTTAGCAACATGGTCTCTAATGAAGTGGTGCATGATGTCTATATGCTTAGTGTGGGAGTGTTGGACAGGATTCTTAGAGATATATATAACACTACTATTGTCACACATTATTTGAGTAGTGCCAATAAAGAATCTAAGGTTAAGGATTTATTATTTTAGCCATAATACTTGAGCAAAATGATTCTTACAATAATGTATTTTGCCTTAGTGGTGGATAGGGCTACAAAGTTATATTTTTTACTAGACCATGAAACTAAGGATTGACATATGAATTAAAAGGTTTCAAAGATTCTTTTTTTATCAACCCTACATCCTAAAAAGTTTAAGTCTGAATATTCTATGATTTCAAATGAGGAGCTATGTCTATGGTACCAGATATCAAAATTTTTGGTTTCTATAAGGTATCTAAGGATTCTCTTAATAGATGTCACACATGATTCCTTGGGATCTACTTCAAATATGATACAAAGTTAAATGTTAAACATAATGTCAGGTCTACTAGCAGTCAAATACAAAAGGGATCCTATTATACCCATATACTTATTTTGATCTACGGACTTTGCATTTACATCTTTATCTAACTAAATGTTAGAGCTAAATAGTGTATTAATTACTATAGATTTTTCTATTTCGTATTTCCTTAGAATATCCTTAATATATTTATCTTAGGTTAGAAAAGTTCCATCATCCATTTGTTTTACACTAAAACCAAAAAAAAATAAATCAACTCTCCCATCATACTCATTCCAAATTCTCTACTCATGGTTCCTAAAAATTTATTATAAAGATTTTCATTTGTTGATCCAAATAATATATCATTTACATAAATTTAAACAATGTGTAGATCTTCTCCTACTTTCTTAATGAATAGGGTGATATTGATACTACCCTCACAAAAGTATCTATCCAAGAAAAAAGTGATAAGACTTTCATATCATGCCCTGGGTGCTTGCTTCAATCTATATAATGCATTTTTCAATTATAAACATGATTATGGAAGGTTGAATTTTCAAATCTAAGGGGGTTGCTCTATATATACATCTTCTTTAATCATCCCATTTAAAAAGGCACTCTTTACATCCATTTGGTAAAGCTTAAAGCCTCTAAAGCAAGCAAAGGCTAACAACACTCTAATAGCTTCTAACTTAGCTACAGGGGAAAAGGTCTCTTCAAAATCAATACTTCTATTTGATTATATCCCTTAGCTACTAATATTACTTTAATTCTAATTACTACTCTAGAGTCATTAATCTTGTTCTTGAAAACTCATTTTGTTCCTACAACAATCTGGTCCTTAGGTTTACTAACCAGTTTCCAAACACATTTTTAACAACTTGGTTAAATTCTTCTTGTATAGCTATAATCCAAAATTTATCAGATATGGCATAATCTATACTAGTGGGTTTCTACCATAGAGATGAATGAAGAGTGACTATCTTCATTCATAAGTCCATGGCTAATCCTAACTCCTAAAGAAGTATCTTTTAAGATGAATTATCTAGGATGGCTTGATACATATTTCCAATCTTTATGTAAAGGCTCTTGAGGTTCTATGTCCTAGGTTAATGGATTCAATTCCTTTGGTGATTGCTACCTCTTCTTCTTCTTCTTCTATCCTCTGCTCACCAAATTTATGATATTAATTAAATAATACATGCTTAGTCTCCTCTACCACTAAGGTCATTCTATTGAAAACTCTATAAGCTTTACTTATAGATGAATAACCTAGAAAAATTCATTCATCATATTTAGGGTCAAATTTTCCTAGAGGTGATTTTTTATTTTTTCAGCATAAAATATTTACATCTAAAGATGTAAAGGTGAGGCATATTAGGTGTTCTTGCCTTAGGTAGCTCATATGGAGTCTTATTAAGTTCATATCTAAGATTTACCATGTTTAAAATATAATAAGTATTGTTAACTACTTCTATCGAGAAATATCTAGAAAGTGAATACTCTACTAACATGGCTCTAATAGCTTCGACTAATATTTTTTTTCAGCTATCATATTCTGTTGAGAGGTTTTAGGGGTAAAAATATTATGTTCTATATCATACCTCTCACAAAATGATTCAAATCTATCATTTTCAAATTCTCTACCATGATTACTATGGAGAGTTGATATTTCACATCCTAAATTTCTCTGAATTCAAGTAGAGAAGTTCTTAAATTTCTTAAATGATTCACTTTTATGTGCATGAAATCTAACCCAAGTGAATCTAGAAAAATCATATACAATCACATATTCAAAGGTCTTCCCACATAGGCTAGCTATACTAATAAGTCCAAATAAATCTATGTGAAGTACTTCTAGTTGTCTAAAAGTGATGATGCCCTTAATAGAATGAAAAGAATTTTTGATTTGTTTTCTAGTTGGTAGGCATCATAAAGGTGGTCTTTGGAAAAATCTAATTTAGGTATGCCTCTAGTTAGGACTTTCTAGGTAATCTTCCTAAGAGTTTTCATACTTACATGACATAGTCACCTAGGCCATAGCCAAGATTCATCAATAACATATTTTAAATACACATAATTTAAATAGTCAACATAGTTTAAATCAAGCATATAAACATTGTTAATCTTTTTACCTTCTAAAATGATTTTACCACTTAAGCTAATTAGACACTTAGTAGATAGAAATTTAATATCAAAATTTTTATCACACAATTGACTAATACTAAGCAGGTTATATTCTATACGGGCTATGTGTTCTACTATGTATGGTGCAAGTACGGGTTATGTGTTCTAACATGCCATAAGAGTAACACCTAGCACCCTCGAAAGGATTTACTAATCTACTCAGGGTGTTGTGCCTCTTCCTACTGGTTTGTGATACATATAGTGATGTGGGGTTATGCTATTGTGTTAGTGTAGGCGGTGATTTATCATTTTGAAGTGCATGAACTTTTGCATTATGGAATTCATTGGCATTTTAAAGGCTTTTAACTTTAAGTTTCAATGCATGCTCATTATGATCTAGTTCAGGTGTAAATGTTCTTAAGTATTTATATAATTCTTCTAATTTAAATGCTCAATTTTTAAGGATTCATGTGCTTGGCTTAAGTTATGATGCCTCTTGTTTAATGCATCAAATTTCTTCAAGTAAAGAGAGACTTTGTTTGTGTAAAGCAATGTTTTCAACCCTAAGACTACCATGTTCCTTTTGTAATTAAGAAAACTTTAAATTCAAACTAGCATGTGTTTTATTTAACTTCTTAAATGCATCATGAATCTTTTCATAAACTTTAAAAAATTCATCATATGAAACTTCACATACCTCATCTTGATAAAAGTGATCAAGACTATCATTTTCCACAAAGTATAGATTTGTTACCCCCTCCCTAGCTTCTAGTTTTGATGAGTTTATAATGAAGTTTGAAAAAAAATGCCTTCTTTGTCCTTTTCTTCCCCTTTCTAACTTTAGTCTTCTCCTCACCCTTCTCCTTGATTTGGTGAGATTGGCCAATTTTGACTTTAATTGATATGGTTTCATGCATTCAAAAAAAAATAAAATTTGATGAAACCTTTGTATTTTTACTAGATTTACAATTATTTTAGTGTTGATGACATCTTTTCGTTCTCTTCACAAAGCTCTTGAAAATTTTGGTCATAAATGCTATGTTATCATCCTCATTAGCTACATAGCTATCACTTTCTAAGTCATTGGCTTTTAATGCCACAACTTTCTCCTTCTTTTGTCACCTACATCCAAATATCTTTGACTCACATTTTGCTCATAGACGATGAGTGAGCCAAGTAAATTATCAATAAATTAAATATTTAAATCTTTAGATTCATATATTGTAGTGACTTTGGCATCATAATTACTTGGTAGACAATGTAGAATTTTGTTAACTTTCTTCGAGATTAAAAGTAATCTACCTAGAGCATGTAAGGATGTTACTGTTTGAGTAAACCTAGTGTACATGTTTGAGATTATTTCATTAGGTTTCATGCAAAAAAGTATATAATCGTGCAATAATGTTCAACCTAGTTTTTTACTTCATTAGTACCTTCATTAGTACCTTCATACGTAATGCATAGTCTATCCCTAATGTCCTTACTAGTGGTACAGGTAGATACTTGCATGTAATCTTCAAACTTAAGTGCATAAAATATAGTATAAGCATAAAGCATTCAGTTGCATTAAGTCTCCATCCTCATTACTCCATTAAGTGAAAGGTGGTTATGTTTTAATGACATTAACAAATCTAAAAGGTGCATAGTATCCCTCTTGAATCATATATCACATACGAAAATCAATAGATTGCAAGAAAGTAGATATATGAATTTTCCAAAAATAAAATAAAATATTATCAAATAATGATTGATGAGTTATAGAATAGCCCTCCACAGTATTTGATTTCCAAAATGTGCCATTAGATCTTCTTCTCATAGACTATTAAATAATAATTATGAGACCCGCTATGATACCAGTTGAATGTTCAATGGTGGGTGTTAATCCTCGTTGAACTGTCCCTATGCACACCAAGAGGAGATGAATTGGTTATTTAAAATTTATTTAACATAAAAAAAATTTATTTTGAAATTTTTAAATAACTTAAAATAAAAAACATTATCACCCAATGCAGAATCAAATTAACTAAACTATAATTTCAATAATGTTGATAATAATTTAATCTAATTAATAGAGCATCAACCATAAAATTTTCAAAGCCCTTAAGAGTATCACTTCCACCAACCAATTTCTAAAAAAGATTCATTATGATCGCACATCGCCCATGCGGTCTCAAAATGGCATATGTTCAAATATCTGGACCATCAAGCATGTATGGTTTATGATCTAGGTCATCTAATTAACTGATTGGATGGCTCAGATTGAATGGTCTAATTTAGTTCAAATTGAACTAAATATTCAAATGCCTATAACTTTTGATCCAACTATCCAACTTTGATGAAATTTGAAACATAGGACCATGATACCCTAAACTTTTAATCTATGGAGTTTGGAGGCCCCATATATTGAGATATTATGGGACATTTTAATTTGAATTTAAAACTTTAAGTGGAGATATTTTACTAACCTATGGATGGATATACAAGATCTTAGATCCTATGAAATAATTAAAGGATCCTCTTCGAGTTCCTAGAAGACTTCATGAGTTGATTTTTATTAGATCAAGAGATGGACTGAGATCATCCTTTCTATCTCCTACTCTCTCTCTCTCTCTCTCTCTCTCTCTCTCTCTCTCTCTCTCTCTCTCTCTCTTGATGGTTTGGTATTTTCTTTAACTGAGGAAGGTAGATGAAGCTATCAAGGTGTTTGGGGGCTTGCAATAAGGCCGTATAATCAATTAGATCAATCTTTTTCCCAAGGAAAGAATGGTATTTATATGAGAGAGAAAATACAATAGAGAGCTTGGATCTTGCCACCTAAGCAAAGGCTAGTTGCCATTTTGGTTAGAAACTGATGAATAAGATCTAAATGAAGGTTCTTGAGAGTTTGAAAGCACATGCATGGTTATTGATGAAGTTATGGTTAAACTTATCATTGGAGAGTGATTATTTTATGGAATTTTTCCACATCAACATTTGAGGAGGTATGGGCTTAACATGAGCTATAAGGGAAGGTTTGAGAGTCTATGGAAGCCATTGGTTGTGTCAAATTTGGGCTAGATCAGGAATGGGCCCAAGAAAGTGGGTTTTGGGTGGCTTGGTTTAACCTATATGGTTGACCCATGTCAAACTATGGATTAGGCATTATGGGTCATGTGCATTGGGTTAATACACCTATGCTACAACCATTTAGGGAATTTAATTTTTTAAGGGTTGGGTTTTGGCTCACAAAAACCCCTTTTGGTAAAGTTGGTTCAACCAAAATGACTAAAGCAGGTTGGCCCATGGTCTCAAACTATTTTAAATGACTCATGAGGATACAAGGAGCTTCAAAATTTTAAAGTGTGTAGGGAATATTTTAGTCAGCTATGGATGACTTAGTCAGCTAGGTTTTATTAGGGGTCAATGATGGCTCCAACTCATTCCAAATGATATTTTACACATGTTGGAAGTGGTTTCATTGTTTGGTGGGGTCATTTGGTTCAAATACATGTTTAAATGATAAAAATACCCTTTGGTAAACACAGGTTGACTTGGTCAACTAGGTCAGACCAAGGGTGGAAAAATGGTTTAATGCATTCTAAATAATATTTAGGGCTTGTTAAAGGTGGTCCAAGGGTTTGGTGGTGTCTCCATGCATGTAATGTAATTTTGAATTCTCTATGAGTTTGATCAATGGATTTGATTTAGATTTAGTTTAGTCAATAATTTATGGGATTTTAGGATTTGAAATGCTCAGATCATTAAAAATCATTGATGATCATCAGTGAATAAACATGTCATCAGCTGACTATCATGGGGAACTTCCAACTAAAGGATTTAAAATTTAATTTGATTTAAATTTTAAATTGATAAACTGAGGTCAATGATTGGAGGAACTTTAGCTTTATAGTGATCATAACATTAACATTTAAGAGTCACTATCAAGAGGTGATTTAAAGGGTTAATGATCAGGTCACTTGTCAAAACACAGTAATGAAATTTCTTTGAAAGTTTGAAGTGTAGTTAGATGGTTGATATATGTAGGATGAATATTTGATATTGGGAATTGATCTCATTCAAAAACGAGGTCAACATCTATCTACTCTATAAAATCTTTAGAATGTACTTAGGCTTTCAATGTAAATAAAAAAGTCAAATGTCAAAAGTGTCTAGAATATATCTAGATAATGTTATGTAAATATTTATAAAAGGTTAAAGGAGTTTGCTTATACACATAGAGGTACAAAAAGAAATGCTTTATCTTCCTTTGAAAAGAATGATCTTTTGAAATTCTATAGAAGACATGGAGCCAAAATATAATAAGCAAAATACATTTAAGCCTATACTTATAAGAGTTGAATTCCAAGCTTGTTGTGGGGGAGCTTAGCCACCATACTTTTTGACAGACCATAGTTTTTATTCTGCATTAAAAATATATGAGTAAAACTTTTGTTTGTACTATATTATTTTATATTGCTTCATGCTACATGTATAACATTTATATGGGAGGTAGATTTATATTGCAGTGTAGTTTTTACATAAGTTTCATTCAGTGTTGTTGTTTCAAACTTTATAGGAACATGTATGCTAGTTCTAAAATGGTATGATAGTGGTACCATATACACACACCTTTACCCTTACACACATACATACATGCATTTTAAAATTTTGCATTGTACACTAAACCTAAGCACACAAGCCTACAATAGTAGGCAAGGGGGGCCCATGGCGTTAGGGGGGTTTTTATACTATTCTTGATCAGTTTAAGGCTATTATGAAGTCAAAGTTTTTAAGAAAAATTTGGCTTAGAAAATTTTAAAAATTTATTGTTAATTAAAAATGAAATTCAGAGTTTAATGTGTCATTGCATCTAAACTGCATTTGTTACGTGTATCTGACCCAACTCATATTACTAAACTAAATTAAAATCTTAATCAAATTTCTTCATTTTATTATTAAATTAGTTTTCTTACCAACATACATTTGACCTCGAAATCATAATTTTAAAATTATATACTTAGGTGGTTTGCTAGCAGCGCACTCCAAGAGAGTATAAACCCAAATTGATTTGCACTTGTGGATAAATTTAATGTCATGCCACACAATATTTGCTTTAAATTATATATAGATTTATTTAGTCACACACACACACACACACACACACACACACACACACACACACACACACACACACACACACACATATATATATATATATATATATATATATATATATATATACATTATACCATCCCAAAGGACAAACTAAGGTTTCACTATACCATCCCAAAGGACAAACTAATGTTTCACTATCGATTTGAGAATATAAACCATCAATTTATTTTTATGGCCAAGAACAACATAGGGAATATTCAATTCACCCTAGAGGATAAAAGGAACATTCACCTATAATTTTAATCATGAAATTAAATCAATGAATATATTTTCATAATCAAAACTGTATAAGGAACATCTAAATTATCCCTAAGGGTAAAAGGAATATTCACTTATCCTTTTAACCATGAAAGTGTATTAATTAAGTTATTTTTATAATCAAACTATATAAGGAATATTCAATTTATTATTTTAAAAACTACATCTAGACCTAGAAATGAAAATTCAATCAAATTACATCAAGACTGCAATGCATTATTTTAAATTTTAGTAATTTTAAATTATCAGTTTTTACTTGAGATATTAAGTGATCAATAAGTGATTTTTACCGTTGCTTGAGGGCAAGAAAGAGTTTATGCTAGGGGAAATTTGTTAGCGAGAAATTGTGTATTGCTTATTGTGTTTAAGTTTACTAAAAATATGTTATTTCAGTAGTATTTGTGCAGGAAAAGTACATTAGGAGGAAAATATTTATAAGTGTCGAATAACACCATCATTAGAAGCACCGCAGCATACGATTTCATAGCAGCCTGGTGCCAGATTTTGACATGATAGTGTTTGGCTATCTATTTTACAATGTCGCAATGACACCAATGCCAGCACCACATTATAACTCACTAATTAGTTATTTTTTAGTCAATTTGAAATTTATTTGTAAATTTCTATATGTACTATCTTAAATTACACTTTCCTTCTTAAATAAAAAAATTAGAATCTTTAAGGAATTCAACATTATCAGATATCAATTTTTGATGTTATAGTACTCATTTGTCTTTCTGTTTTATCTTTTTTCCTTTGATCTTTGTATTTTTCATTTATTTCTATAAACTTTTATGAGTACTTAAGTAATGATTTTGAATATTTGATTGCCTTATTTTTTTAGTGATCATAAATTGGAATCACGTAATGATTGTTATAAGTTCACTATTTTATATTTGAGTTTATAATGAATTTAATAAATTAATTTAGGTACTCCCTTTTCCAAAGTTAGTTTTTCAATCTTGTAACCAATAGTTGGTGCTTCGATGTTAAAGCATTTAAATTTATTGTAATGTATTAACTTATATAATTTTCTTAGTTGCTTTTTATGATTGTTAAATTAGAATTATTGTTCTTTGTTCATTCAATTAGGCACCAATAGTTTTATATTATTCTTAATTTTATGATATTTTTAATTGCATTTTTTATTTTGATCAAGCGATTATGAAAGTGGGATTATTAGAGAAACATACAATAACTAAGCATGTAAAAATTTTTAAGCTAATTGAAATATTTAATAAGCATCTTTAAATAACAATAACTAACATAATATAATAGAGTGCATATGTAACAAAACAAACAAAACAAAAATCCTAAAAGGCTTTTTAAAAAAAAATGATAATTGGTAGCAGATTTTAATCATTGCTAACCAACAAATAAAAGATATCTCCTACTATATTACACTTGCCAACACAAGAACTACTCCTTACTATATTATAATTAGAACTCTCTAAGAAAAGAAAATAAAAATAAAGTGAATAAAAAAATAACCATCATCAATACCCAATCTTCATTCTCCTCCTCCTCCTTCTCCTCATCATCATCATCTGCTGCTGGTGACGATTGCTAAACATAAGGATTATAAGTAGGGGCTCATAGGAATTAGTTCTGGTCAGGGTTCTCCACAAATGGGCTTCTCTTAAACATCGCAACAAATGCTTTATTGAACTGGGAAACATAGCTATAATGTTACTGTTGCATGTCCATCACATGGGCCACCCGGTGTGACATTCTTTGCCGCCATTCCCTACTTTTCCCAAAAAAAGTAGCCACTCCACCCATCTGCTCCCTCAAATTAATAACTTGATCTCCTAACATCCTGGAGGTACGGGTGTTCTGTTGACTAGAACTTGACTGATTACAAAATCGGGCCTCACTAGGTCCTACTTCCCCCTTATATCCACCATCCTTAAATATGTCAACTTTTTACTTGGTTAGAGCAAAAAGGGAAAAATATGCTCCTCAGTGGAGTCTCCTTAAACATTAGTGGTGAAACAAAGAGAGAAAATTAATGAGGAGTGACCTAAACCACCAGAGGTGGAGCCTCTAATGATATACATAAAAGAAGAACAAATTACTTTCCCAACATCTATAGAATGACCAACTAGAATTGCATAGTGTAAAATTACCCTATCTCGAGTCACGTCATCGATATTCTTACTTCACAAATTTTGGGTAGAAATAAAATAGTTCCAAATTTTTGACACCTTAGTTAAGTAATATGGTAAAAAATTAATTATTTCTCCCTCTCTCTCCTTCCACAGTGCTCCACTATAGGGTTAGAGGGTCAATAGGTATTAGACTAAAGGTAAAATAGTCATCAAACTCTATATGCTTAATTTTATGGATTCTATTAATGCTAAGAAGGTTAAAGGGAATCTACTTCCCCCTCAGAAAATACCTATTATTTTGAGCCTCTTTTATATTAGCAAAGAATTTTCAACCAACAATAACAACACAGGTTGTAAGCTCCTCATAAAAAATTTCTCACCCTAATAGACAATTTTAGATAAAATATAACCCCCACAGAGTCCATCCACGCGTAACTATTCCAATCCACGCGTAACTATTCCAATCCACGCGTAACTAATCCACAATCTACGAATAACCAATCCACGCATAAATATTGGCGTGTGAAAAGCTACGTCCGGAGTTGCACACCTTTCGGACGCGATCTCGACCTAGCGATCAATGGAGACGATGCCGGTTAGGCGGGGGGACAATTCGGAGGCGAAGATGTCTTCGTCGGCCTCCAAATCGACCTCATCGAATAACCCTGAGTGGTTTCGGGAAGATTCAGTGGAGTTTGGGACTCTAAAAAACTGTCTGGCAGGCAAGGAGAATGCCCACATCTGTGATGAGTTTATTGGAGCTAATGAGGCCAATAAATCTGCCGCATCCGTTACCTTCAATAGCTGCGAGGGAGATTCAGAGGGCGTTTTTGCGTCTCGCCATCGGATAGCGGCCTTGTCAGGTTTGGCTTCCGCCTTGAGAGTCAGCCCGTTGAGATCGTCCGATGAAACTCTTGATTATGGTTTCAACAGGTAATTGATCTCGCTTCGGAGGCTATTTTCATCTCTGGAATGGTTTTTCGTCGATGGTTTGGTTAGGGTTTGTGTTTCTAGCCACTGCAGTGTTCGGGTGATTACATATGTTTTTGGGGAAGGGAAGGTCGGTATTTCGAACGTGCGGTAGTGCCATATACTCGATCAGAGTTGATGCCCGGTAACAGCAGTGGTATATATGGTTGGTCGCAAGCGTTGCTGTGGTTATTTAGTGGATTTATTGACTGGGCGTTTATTTAGGGTAATTTTTTTAACCTGGGCTTGTTATGATCTGTGAGGTCAGAAAAGTTTTTAAAAATAGGAAATATGCTAAATTTGCTTCCCTAGTTTCGTTTTCTTGATTTCTTATTGCTTTTAATCATGTGGTTTTTTTTTTCCATTTGTCATTCTCCTGATATTATCATCCGTCGTGTTCTTTTGGAGTAGAGTTCATTTAAATTTTGCTGAAGAAGTAGGTCGTCTTATGATGATATCATCATTCGTAATACACTCATTGATTAGATGCAGCTGGCTGCTTGCGATGCCTTTGCCGTCTTCATTGTGTTACAGTAGTCCATTTGCCTGTTTGATCTTTTGAGAAATTTTCTGTATTAAATTCAGCTGTATGAAACTCTATGCTATAAACGGTTCTCTTTTTTCAACCTTATGTATCTTCACCTTTTTTTTGACACTTCAGAATTACAGATCCCATAAACCTGGAAAGGGGCAGTCCTGTTTTACAAGGCTCGCAAAGACATCAGCATGTGGCTGAAACCAGACATCACTTACCCCTTAATCCAGGTTTGGAGCATTTAAGGAACCCTGAGATACCTGTATCTCTGAGAAATAAAATTCACTTACATGCCTCAGGTATGCAAGATGGTCTAAGGAGCCCGCCTCAACCACTGCCTCCGCATCTAATCTTACCTAATTCTCCAACTTCTTCACGGCCTTCTCAGTCATCATGGAAGAAGGGAATGTTGTTGGGCAGAGGAACCTTTGGAAATGTTTATCTTGGATTGAACACGTATTTCTAGCTTCCTTCTCTATCACAAGCTTGTAAATTTTGTAAATTTGAAATTAAAGCTGAAGAAGTCTGAAGTTGTTAAGCTTGTTTAGTAGAGCTTGATATAGAATTTACATAGCCTAGAGTTAAGGTTATCTTGCCTCCATAGTGGCATGGATATCTCGTGCTCAAATCAGTTTAATAACCTATGTGGCAGGCATGGTAAATCTTGCTCGAGGAATCCCTTCCCTGTCTTAGCATTGGCGGGAGTCTTATGCACTGACTATACCATTTATTTTAATGTTTTAAGAAGTTTATTTTCTCCCAATAATGAAAAATTGATTATTCTAACTTATTTGATAGTGAAAGTGGGTACCTATGTGTTATTAAAGAGATCTCGGTCATATTTGATGATTCTCATTCCAGAGAATCTCTCAAGCAATTAAATCAGGTAGGCTTCTTTGCTTTATTTATATATTTAATTAAATATCCTTTTTCTCCTCCTAAAGAGAACTACCTTCAGTGTGTTTATCTTTTGTGTTGTGGTATGATGCTATACAATCATATTGATTTTGCTCTTTTCATCATTTCTCAGGAAATAAAATTGCTTGGTCAGCTCTCACATGTAAACATTCTACAATACTATGGCAGTGAGCTGGTAATATTTTGATCCATTAATTAATTTTATTCTTGGTATCCTTTTCTACAGCAGAAAAATGATTTTGAAGTGCAATTTATTAACAACAATGTCCTACAAAACCCGTGTAATTTACTAAAGGATAGAAATGCTAAGCCTTTTACTAGCTTCAACTCATGCATCTAAGAACATTCTCAAATGTAATTTATACATTATTTTAATGAAAAGTGATATCATTGTTATACTATTTATAACTAATGGTAATAATTGCTATATGTTAGTGCAGTGAATTATGAAATGTTGTCACCTTTCATGTGAAACTAGAATCACATGCTATGCAGAGTCGCAATGGAAGATTTGTGTAAGCCTTGAAAAAGCTGAGGTAGGAGGGAGAGCAAAGAAGGATTGGACACTTAACCTAAGATGAAAATGAACCATGTTAAGCATATTTTTCATTCTAATACTCATAACTTAGTAGTACATGACTCTTAAATATCCATTTATAATAGAAGACCCTAGAAGATAAAGAATAAATAGTTAAAGTTATCCTAAATTTATGTATGATAGTATTATTTATGACAATTAAAATAAAGATAAATATGGATTAACAATCAGCTAAGAAAAGAAATACAATAATAAAGTCTCTAAAATATAATAATAACATCATCATCTGTTGACTCCTAAACACCAAATCACGTGCAAAAGAACGAAATTGACGAATCAAATGATGTGCGCGTCGATGCAACGCGTTAATTGAAGGGTCAAATGACCTCCGATTATCAAATGGATTGCGTTGTTGCAATCAGGACATCGAATTCGCTTAAGCAGAGACCCATAGCAGTCAAATCAGACGAGATTGGTCCAAAGGGACGACCGACTCCCAAAATTGATGTGCGACGTTGCCTAGACGATGTTCGATTGTAGAATTTATTTTGTCATTGCGTCTGGAACATCGTTGACACCCAAAAATTGTATTTTATTTGTTCAATTGGGATTAACCGGTGAAGTGGCATGAATCTCATGGTGATGACGCGCAAATCATAGAAATTGGTGCCAGACGTTATCCAAATGTCATTCGATCGCAAAACAGATTTCTTGCTTATGTTCTGAACGTCCTCAATACTCAAAAATAACATTTTAATTGTTTAATTGGGGTTGCTCGGTGAAGCGGCTTGAATCTTGAGACGTTGACGTGCAAATTGAGAAAATTAGTACTCGGCGTTGCTCAAAGGATGCCCGATTATAAAACGGATTTTATCGTTGCATTCAGAACACCCTCAATATTAGAAAATGATAGTCAATTTGATTTATTAAAGATATGCGAGGAGGTCGACATGCATCTCGAGGCAACGCATACAAAACAAGAAAATTAGCGCGCGACGTTGGTTGAACAACGTCCGATCACAAAACAGACTTCGGTGTTGCATTCAGAATGTGATAAATACTCAAAATTGACTGCTAATATTTTCAATTAAAATTGGCGCGCAAATTGATGCATGTTTTAAGAAAATGACATGCAAATCGAGAAAATTAGCACGCAATATTGCCCAAACAATGTTCGATATCAAAATTGATTACGCCATTGTGATCGCAATGTCGACAATACTTAAAGTGCACTATCAATTTATCAAAAGAGAATTGCCCTGTGAAATCAACAAGTAAAATGAGGCAAAATGCACAAATTTCTTACACAAAGTTCTGTCCCTCAAATCCCACACACAAAAGCAGTAAGCTTCCACCCTCCAACTACAAGTAGAGATCTCCGATCTTCCTCACGAACCAACCCTATTCGTCTCTTCCTTTACCTGTCAAACCCACGACCAGCTTAGATCGGGCCGAGCTCCTTCAACCAAACTCCACTCCCACTGGCTTGTAGATCCACGAGCTGGAAATCCCACAATCGTTTGTCGTTTAGTCCATCCAACACTCCGCCTCACATGATTAAAAGTCTTCTGTCCATGTCAACCTACACTAAACCGCACCTCAAGGAACTGTCCCCTTCAATCGCAACTAAGCTCATGTGAACCTCCAGCCTTCGATTTTCTTCATACCATGTTTCGATTCATTGTTCTGTCCAGCTCAAGTGAGTGCAACTTGGTGCCCGGTTTAGTCAAGCATCCACACAACCGTCCAAGTTCTTCCCTTGCTATAGCTTTTGCTAACTTATTTGTTTAAACCAAACACAAGCTTTCCTACCTCCAACTAACCTCCCACATTTATCCTATCAAATCCTGCAGCCAAAGCTTGCCATTCGAACCCTCACTCACCTGCAGATCAAGCTACCTCCTCTTAGAGGCCCTTTGTTGCTACGCCGCTGTTGCTCCTTTCACCTGCTCATTTAACTTTTATAAAAAAAAGTAGACAAAAGCTAAACTCTGCTACTTGCCAGCCCAATCGAGCACCCAATCTCACTTTATTTTCACGTGAACATTTAACTATAGCTTTGACATCAAGCAATCTTACACTAAGCCATTTCTCTTAAATCCATTACAAATAAAGCCCATATAGCTTACACCACTTGGCAGCCAATCTACCCTTTCCAAAGTCCAAAAGCCTAAAAGCCCAACACTAGCCTCCAGCTCATAACCACTTAACCCCTCAAGTAAGCACATCTCACTCACAGCCCAACGCCGTATATACTCTTATAGCATGGCAGGGGTATTTCTAAGTACTTGTATACACTCTCGTAGTGTGGCGGGGAAAGCCAATTGCGTTTTCAAATAGGTACTTTCGAGGACCCATACACGTCTTTCTTGGAATGATGGGGGTTGAAGACTATGATCGCAGTATCAATTAAATACACTAGTCCATTATAGGTAGAAGTAGATGATGTATGGAAGATGCAAGCGTCTATAGGCTGCTATAGAAGGGCCCTTCATGCACTGAACATATCACCTATTAGCAAAATACAAATGGGTTATGACAAACATAATCTCCTACGAGATGCCATAGAAGACCCTCCAAATACTACAAAAATGCCCCCACATGTACACTACGATATGTGTACACAAACACAGAAGTGCATATGCGCATATATTGACATATATATATATATATATATATGCAACCAAATACTTGCATGGGCCCCGACGAGGGTGTAGATAGGAGTCAAGATGGCTTGAACTGTCAAACAAATATGCGGTCACAGTATCGACCTAGATATTTATTTTATACATTCATATTAGGCCTTCAAGGCCCTTAACAATAAAAATTCATTAATGAAATTATACAGGCGACAACAAACCCAATCCTCTGTTGACAGATGGACAAGGTCAACAAGGTCCAACCAATAAGATAAAAATGCCCATAAATACCAAGTTGATGGCCGTGTTGAATGTAGATATCAATTGGAGGGGTTAATTTCGAATATTTCAAATGCCACCCGAATGCATACCAATTTCAAAAATCCAAGAAACTAACAAAATTCAAATATTTAAAATTGAAATAAATCATCAAATACTTAAACCAATATCCATCCACCCTCCATAACAGTTTGTCATGGTGGACAAATTTAAATATCACTTTAGCTCATAAAGAGTTAATGCCTGGTCAAGAATATCACTAGGATTCATTCTCAAGAAGTCTCTTGCCAGCAAAGATATCACACGTGTCCTCTAACTGGCAGTTTTACCGCCAAATGGCACAGCAAGTAAACGGTTATGACCGGGTCCCTCTGCACCGTGTGGTTTGCTGCCAAGTGGCACCAATAAGCTACGGTCACAACTAGAGCCTGTATGCTCCCCAATGATACTAAATCTTTGAGATATGAATCAATAGAATATTATCGATAGGGCATAAAGCCCTCTGTCAGCTAAGGTGGATTCATATTTATCCCTTTAGACAAATATCAATCCCAAGTCTACGAGGTACCTTTGGACAACGCAACCCATGGTTGTCGACATAGATCCTTCTGTCAGGTCGGGTCGACTACCTCCTCTGACTAAGTAGACCAGGGACCACGATAGCCCGGTATGATGGAACTATGTGATCTTGATTGGGTCCATCATCCATTCCCCTACCATTCATTTTTAGTGCAAGGTGGTAAATTTTTAGTTTTAAATATCAACTTTTCAAATACAAAACCCATGCTGCTATTATACACTAGATACATGTATCTTTATGTATCTGATTGGTGACTAGCCTTAATCAAAAGTTCTCTCTCGTTACCCAGAGGGGTAATTAACTATAGAGCTTGCGCCTATAGGAAACCAGAACTCAGATCATAAAGTCCTCGCAAAATGTGGTCAAAATATCTAGGTAGTGTCTTATTTAACAAACCAAATATGCTTCCAAGAAATTTACGTGGAAACTTAAAGCATTAAAACTCCTCCGAAAGCAGTGGGAGTTTGGGTGCGATTTTTCGGAGCCCACATTATCATCAAGCCTTTATCCCACTATGTGGGGTTGGCTACATGAATCATTTTTCTACATTGTGTCCTGTTAAGAGTCAAATTCTTATTTAAATCTAATAAAAAAATGTTATTTTTAATATTTTCTAACTAAGTTTTTTTATTATGTCTACCTCCACCTTTTTTAACATAGGCTAAATCTAATACATCTGCTCTCCTAACCGGGTCACGGAAGGCCGAAGTTTTATGTGACCAAACCATCTAATGCGACTCTCTAATCTTATCTTCCATTGGAGCTATTTTCATTTAGGGTGCTAAGTTTACTAAAGTCAATCTTATTCTCATAATCTTCATTAAAAAATTTATCAAAATATCTCATTCATCTTTGTTATGTATCCTCTTCTAATAAAAGATCTTTTTGATTTCTATCCTTTATGCATTTCACTTGAATTAAAACATTACTTCTCCCATCTCTTGAAATGCTATAATATAATATGTATCCATGCTTGTCCTGCATCAATAAACTAACAATTGAAAATATAGATTTAGTGCAAACAGTTGTGAATATGCAGTCTAAAGCTCCGTAAGCACTTTGAAATATCTTGCGGTGTGAAACTTATTAAAGATTCATATGCTTATGGTGCTTGGCCTAAATTTTGGTAGCCGGGATCAGGGTAGATGATATTGATAGCTGCTTAAATCAAGTATAAGAATTTATATTTTTCTATTGTACTTTTTTTTGTAACTAAAGCAGTGGTGCCTTTTTTTAAAGCACTATGACGGCCACAAAATGACATCAGTACAACAAGAAAAATTACGAGGAATAATTTTTGTAATTATACTCAAGTATATTTTTCTTAATTTGGTAATTAATAAAATAATTAGTAAATAAAACTTAATTAAGAAAATTCAATGCATATAATGAAACCTTTAGTGTCCATTAAACTTGCAAATGTACAAGTGATCAACATCATAATGATGAGCTAATTAAGTATATGCCTACTAAATAAAATTATATTTAAAATAATTCTCATATATCAAAATTGAGAATTATTCTAATAAATATAGAATCTCTTTTTAATTTTGTGATAAATTTTTTATCATTTAAAGTAAGTTTTGAGTATACCTAATTAATTTATCTTCATTAAGGCAATTGGTTAGTTTATTGCCTATTAAATACATTAAATCTAATTACAATATACTAGATTATACTTGGAACTTTGATTCTTTAATTGAGTTTTCTTGCCTTGTATCTTTGAGCTCATCCTTCAGGTGATGAATCCTGTAAGTAAGCTTAGTGGAAATCACCATCTTATTCTTAGTTGGCAAAATAAGATTAGCCTCAGTAACACTTAGTAGATCATTTGTTGATGCCAAACAATATTTACTATCATCAAATCAATTGATAGATATACATTAGTTACATCAGCGTATGGAGTCAATAGGTGCAGCCTTATACTGTCATACGAGAAGTAGGGAATTCCAAGAATGGTTGACTCACAAAATATTGGCATCATTGCCATATTTTCTTGGTTAGTTGGATGAGGTTGCAAGGCTTTCTCCATTTCTATGACCATCATTTATTTGAAAAAAGGCATCTAGATACCACCATAGGTTGTTATCCATCAACCATAGATCAAATGATGGGGAGATGTGTGGGTAAATCGATCATGAGCCTATTTGTTTTGTTGGTCTTGAGGACCAAATGCCTCGACATGAATGCTAAAACAAAAATTATCAATCAACAGCAGTACGAATAATGAAGTTATTGTATGCTACTTAGTTCTCTTATATGGTAACAATAATAATCTTGAACTTATATCTAAAGGTATTGCAATTACAAAGTGGCCGAATTGATAATTAAATATTTAAGGAAATAGATAATTGAACATTTTCATGTACAAGAATATTTCGGCTATACTCATGTAATCTCTCGATGAGTCATTTTCTTTGTTTAATGTACACTGATAATAGCCTTTTTTGGGTAGCTTGGTTCAATCCTTTTTGCTCATCCTTATATGATAGGAAGTAGTTTATGTCCTTATTATTATAGTGTCAAAATTTGTTGTTTCGCTTAATTATACAGTTGCATGAAAAGGTTTTGCAATTGTTTTTGGATTTAAGATAGAAAAATCAGCATAGTCCACCTTTTAATGGAGTCAGTCTTATATAATGGTTTCCTGAATAACCCAATTACTTCAAATGTCCTCCATCATTAGCTCATTTGTTGCTTCTGCTGTAGGAAGACTGATGATTAAAATTTCCTAATCCACTTAATATGAGAGGCTGTATATTTTTATGCAAAAAAATTGAGGATTCATCTATTGCAAGTTTAGACAACTTTATTTAAATATAAATAATAATATTTGAGTTCAAAACCAAATGATAATAAAATGATCAAAATAAACCTAGAATTTCAACAAAATTAGCAAGAACAATGAATTAATTTCCACAATTTAAATTTCCAATGTGCGAACTTTTTTATGTAAATCAAATCACTAAACAAGTCATTATCAAATAATGTTGATGAAATAAAACAAGAGATGAAAGGAAAAATAAAAGGAAAGACATGCTTTATGCTAATACAAAGAGATGACTTCCTCTGGAATCTCATTATTGCATTTGTGCCTTACTGGAAGAAATCACGCATCCACCTTTTATTCATAAGATTGCAACTTGAAAGAGAAATTCAAGCCAAATGTTATCAGTTACATGCTTTAGAATAACTATTTATAGTCTTTAAATTATAATCCCAAAGTTTAGAAAAGAATTCATCTCTTAAATTTAAATCCCCGCAGCAAATCTTATACAAAAAACAAGTTTAAATTATATGATAATAGCTTCCACTGCTCAACGCCACAATAATTCCAAGAGGATATTTAAGCAACATCTTCCCAAGAACGATCCAGATGATGCCAAAGCTCTAATTCTGTCATCTTTTAGTAGGTCCGCATCATTTTTCGAATTAGACTTATGTCTTATGTATTTAGTTATTTCTGGTTTGAGGGCTTTTATTTTTCTTTGTAATATATGTTTGAATTCCCGACGTCCGAGATTTCTTTTTCAGACAAGCATAACAATGGTGAGGATTGGATGTTGTTGTTAATTTTGATTTTTTTAATGCAGGTTGATGGCACACTTTCAGTTTATCTCGAACATGTCTCAGGGGATTCAATTTATATGTTACTTCAGGAATATGGCTCGTTTGGGGAACCTATTATCAAGAACTATACTGCACAGATTCTTTCTGGACTTGTTTATTTGCATGGGAAAAACACAGTGCACAGGTGCTGCTTCTTATCAATATTGTTCAAATGTAACTTACTGTATTAGTAATCAAATAGTAATCCAATGAGTGAAAATGGTTTATTGATTATTTTTGCATGTGAACTTATAATGCTCTTTACATGTTTAGGGATATCAAAGGAACAAACATACTTGTTAATTGTTATGGAGAGGTCAAACTTGCTGATTTTGGCATTGCTAAACATGTATGTTCAAAGAATCTTTACCCTCTTCTTGATTAATTGAATTGTCCTATTGAATAAACATTGACATTTATTATTATCGTGAAGTTCTTTTTTTGTTGATTTGAACCTCTGACCTCCCTTTGGAAGTGAGAGGCAATGCTTCTAAGCTAATGGGTCACTAATATTGTTATAAATAAGCGTATCCCTCCTCATTCAGCCTTTTTATTATGCTAATGAAGGCATACGAGCAAAAACATTCGTGCACATTTATGATTGTATGCGCATGTGGTATTATTATAAATTGTCTAGCTTTGCAAGTTGCTGAGAGAGAAATATAAGTGCGCTATCTGGAAAATCCATTATTATTGCTAAGAGAGAATTAGAACCGCACTATTTGGAAAATTCATTTAAAATGGAAATAAAAGATATTTCATAATCATTCGTAAATTAATACATTCTTTAAGAAGACAGTCCTATTCTGCCCCTATTGATAGTTTGTTGTTGTGTATTTTAGATTCTTCTTTCTCAGAAGACATTCGTTGCCCTAATTTGTTGAATTTATTCTTTTTTATTTCAGATATCCTCTGGTGCATTCATTCGATCTCTTAGAGGAAGCCCTTATTGGATGGCTCCTGAGGTTAGTTATCTCTGATATTATTTACAGAGTTGTTGCTTACAATGTATGTTGATTCTTCAACAATAATTTAATATCAAAAATTCAAAATTTAGGTAATCATGAACAGAAATGGATACAACCTCTCAGTAGATATTTGGAGCCTTGGATGCGCGGTACTTGAGATGGCAACTTCTAAACCACCTTGGAGTAGATTTGAATGGGTGCGTCATTTTTTTGCTCAGAACATGTATAAGATTTTTTCTGAATAAGTTCTAATGGGAAACCAACTGTATTGTTTTTCTGATTACCAGATGGATGCAAAGCATGAAATTGTGTTTGGCAAAGATATGCCAGATATCCCGGATCACCTTTCTTCTGAAGCTAAGAATTTTGTAATGACATGTTTACAACGTGATCCTTCTAATCGACCAACAGCAGCACAATTAATGGATCATCCTTTTGTGCGTGAGCAAGTTACAAGAAAATATGCAAAATTAAGTTAGGGCCAAGGGCATGTTTCATCCATCTGGTTTTTAAGCATTAAATCTTGTTGAATTGGTGTTGAGGTTTCTAGATTATCAGCCACTTACTTTTCTTTATTGGCTATAGATACTGATGGTGGTAACACTTTACCACTGCACATTTTTATTTGGACTATCTCTTCTATGGAAGAGACAATGGATTCTTTTGATTCTATATATTCATTTTCTTTTAATGCTTCATCTGATGAATGATCAGAATTAAATATCTTAATTTCTATGCATATAAGATCCTCCTTAATATCAATAACAGTGAAATCTCTATTAGAGGCTTGTCTTTAAATCTAAAATAAGTGTAGCCTTTAATTTAATAGAAAGTTCCCTTTGGAGATATAATTAACTATAGAGACTTATCTTTAGAGGAGGCCAAATAACTCAATTTAAATTAAATCATATTTTAGTTCGTTAGAGCAGGGAAAAATATTTGGATGAAAATTAATGCATATCCTTTGTTAATATACCTCTTGATATAGGCTGTTTGAGCAAGAAAATAGTTTAATTCACCTCTATAGTTATAGGTGAAGAGGATTGTTGATGAACACAAGTCTAGAAGACATAGAGATAAGTAGCATGAGTTTTTGGGATAAAGAGTGGCTCAGACCTTAGGGGTTGTCATCATCGATAGCCTGTAAACACATAGATTTCACAGGGGAATTGTATAGGATGTTATGAAAGAGACAAACAAATGTAGATTTCCCCTAGAGTTTCTCTAGATAGGGAACATAATTTGTATGAAGGTTTACCCTATTTTGCCATATTCCATGCATTGGAAGATAATACAATGGCTAAGATCATTCAAGCTTGATTCTTGGATGTTCGTCAGGTGGCCTAGGCTATTTGGCAGCATCGACTAGGCAAGGTAGTGGTTGTGGAAGAGTGAAAATGTGTTGACTAAAAAACAATTCTCCCATCTTTTTTAATTAAATCATGAAATGGGATATTATTTTCTTGAGTTTTAGGATCATTGGTTTACCAAAGTAACCATCATTAAGTATGCCTAAGTAAACATTATGATCATGCCTTTCAAATATTTAATCAGTTTTGTACCGAAGGATTTATACTGAATTTACGAATTACTGTGTGCATTGTCTTTGCCTCCACCACCATGGATAACCTACAAGTTGGCAGTTGTGCTACAAAAAAAAAAAAAAAAAAATAGAAGAAGAATCTTGTAGTATGGAACTCTTTAATTTCAGGCGTTAGCTAAAGGAAAATGATTCATGGATATCTAGTGAGAAATGGAAATTTCTATGAGGAAATTGTTGGGAACTCATTCATTGACATGCATATGAAATATGATTGCCAGAAGTATACATAATTGAGGTTTGATGGATTGCTAGTTAGGAACTTTGTTACTTGAAAAACAAAGACAACTGTATATCATTCTCACGGATATTACTTGTGTTTAAAAAAAAAAAGGAAATGATGATAAAGCAAGATCGAAGAGTTGTATCTCTTCGCATGTTCATCCTAATCCCACCTTGACTAGTTCACCAAACAACATAACTCTTCGATGCTATAACTTTCATTCAATGATTTAGATATAAAAGAGGAAGAAATCCAAACGGAAAAAAAAAATACGCCTTTTTCCTTGCTCATCTTCTTGATTCCCACACTCCCGCTTCTGACGAGTTCCCAATTTTCAATCAAAACACATGTGAAAATTCCACTACAACTAGCCTTTATCTGTGTTCTGAATTCCTTATATCTGTACCTCGGTTTTCTCTACAAATTGAACTCAGGAAAATCCAGTACCTTCAAGCAAACTATCCCATGCACAAACACCTCATATTCGTTGTTTCCTGTCCGTGAATACCCACACGCCGGCCGAACTTTGCACATCTTCTTTCGCTTTGAATTTCACGTCAAATCCTTCGCCTTCTCTGGATCTCACTCAAACAACTCCAGCCAATGGATCAAATCACGCCATCCCTCTTCTTCACATGGCTTTTGTCTTTTTCCAATCTAAAATGTGCCTCTTTTACCTATAATTAAACACCCAACTGAACTATTTCATGCCTATAACTAGGCTAATACCAAATATATCCTTTTGTGTTTGCATTTACTTATATTCCATTTCTTTGAACTGTGATAGTGCCTTCATAATTGCCTGCAACTGTCAGTTTCAAATAACTTAGAGATAAAACTAATATTTTTTCTGAGAAAGTATTCGTTTTCTCATTTTTAATGTAGCTATTCAAATCGTACTATATGACCCGATTCTTGCATGGGACGATAATTAAGCGCCGCCCATTGTCTAGGATAATTAGTTGTGTTTGTACTAATCGTACGAAATGATGTAGTCAATCTTACATGATGATCTAATTGCTGCATGGGACAATATTTAAGAGCCGCCCATCATCTGGGATGATTAGCTATGTATTTGTACTGATCGTACGGGACAAAGTTCTCAATCGTACTGGACGATCCATATAAATTGTTGTACTAATCATACAGTAGGGTGGAGTTCATACTGGCTGAACAATTTTGAACTAATTATACAGTATGATCTTGGATTATACTAGACGATCAGAAGTGCAAAATTAAAAATTAGGGCTTCTTTTGGAGGCTCTCTATTTAAGTTCTTACATTGTCATGTGAGAGATCTTTTGTTGATGACTTGTTTTGAGAGAGATTTTTGAGAAGGAAGAGAGAGAGAGAGAGAGAGAGCATTGGGAGAGAGGGAGAGATTCTTGTGAGGGGGAGTTGTGAGGGATTCACAAAGGTTACTACAAGCAAGATTTCTATTATCTTTTTTAAGATGCTTTCTTGATTCCTTGGTGGCTCTGGAGAGACATTCTTTAGCATCGGATCTAGATTCTCTACCTACTCTAGGAGGGAGTAAAAGGATTTAGGTTCTCTGCCTACACCAGGAGGGAGTAATGGGATTCAGGTTCTCTGCCTACTCTAGGAGGGAGTAAAAGGATGTAGGTTGTCTACCTTCACTAGGAGAGTGAAAAAGATTCAGGGTACTTTGCCTCACCCGGTCGGTGGAAGAGATTTTTGTAAAGGCTTCTCTGTCTAGTTGTGGTGCTAAAGGAGAGACACTAAGGTTTAGTGCAATACTCGGAGGAGGGCCTCCGAGGAGTGGATGCATGTCATATTTGACCGAACCACTATAAATTTAGTTTGTTCATTATTTTACTTTTTTGTATTTTAATTTTTGCATTTTTTTGTGATTTACTATGTGGTTGGAAAAAACTTTTATTTTGTTATTGTGAAATTGATCTACTTCCGCATTAATGATCTTTTTGTTAAAGAATTTTTAAATTACCAATTCTGGTTAGCCTTGGGCCAGTTCTTACCAGTTTAACAACCTTTATGATCTTTAAGAACCCATCAATATATATCAAGCCCTAGCTAATTAATTCTAGATCCTAGTAATATATGAAGAGCTAAATCAATTTGTTAAAAATGATGTATGTGAACTAGTAAAAAAACCTAACGACTATAATATAGTTGGAAAATTCTGGGTTTTTAAAAATAAAATGAATAACTGTGGAATGGCAATGAGAAATAAGGCTAGATTAGTAGCTAAGGGGTACAATCAAATTGAATGTATAGATTTTGAGAAAATCTTTGCCCCTGTAGCTAGACTAGAAGCCGTTAGGGTGCTATTAGCATTTCGCTACTCTTAGGGTTTTAAATTATATCAAATAGATATTAAGACTGCCTTCCTAAACGGGGTGATTAAAGAAGATGTAAATATTGAGCAACCCCCAGGTTTTGAAAATTTATAATTTTCTAATCATGTGTTCAAGTTAAAAAGGCATTATATGGATTAAAATAAGCACTTACAGCATGATACGAAAGGCTAAGCACGTTTCTCCTATATAGAACCTTTATTAAGGGTAGTGTAGACACTACTTTATTTATCAAGAGAGTAGGAGAAGACCTACTCATTGTTCAAATTTATGTAGATAATATATTATTTGAATCTTCAGATAAAAAACCTATGTGATGAATTTTCAAAATAATGAGTAAAGCATTTGAAGTGAGCATGATGAGAGAGCTAAATTATTTTCTTGGATTTAATGTGAAGTAGAGGGATGATGGAACCTTCATTAGCCAATTTAAATATATTAAGGACATTCTTAAGAAATATGAAATGGATAATGCTAAGGCAATAAACACTCCTATGAGCTCTACCATTTAGTTAGATAAGGGCCTAAATGGAAAGTCAATAGATCAAAAAAATATAAAGAAATAATTAGATCACTTTTTTATTTGACTACTAGTAGACCTGATATAATTTTTACTGTATGTCTTTATACTAAACAGGCTGATCCTTAAAACTCTTATCTAAATGCTATTAAGAGAATTCTTAGATACCTTCTAGGAACCCAAAACTTAGGAGTCTGGTATCCAAGACGTAGCACCTCTTTTCAAATTATAGGATATTATGATTCTCACTTTGTAGGATATAGGGTAGATAGTAAAAGTACATCAGGAACCTATTGGTTTATTAGCCAATCATTTGTTTCATAGTTAGTAGAAAGCAAAATTTTGTAGCCCTATCCATTAGTGAGGCGAAATACATTACTGTAAGAAGCTGTGTTGCACAAGTCTTATGGCTAAAGCAACACATCTTAGATCTTAGACTAACTGTAGGCACTATTCATATCATGTATGATAACACTAATTCAATTTACATATATAAAAATTCGATTCAACACTCCCGTACAAAACATATAGACATTAGACATCACTTTATAAGATATCATGTAGCTACGGGAGATAGAACTGCACATATAGCTGCTGGAGACCAATTGATATATATCTTTACTAAATCTCTAGCCTATGACACTTTTAGTACCTTGAGAACTAGATTAGGTGTTATAGACATTCATGCTTGATTCAGAATAAATCTAAAATTTTCTTATCATTTGAAATTAAGCATTTCTATGTGTGTGCTCCAAGTTTATGTCATTATGAATTTGTGTGTTTATTTTTGTATGTTGTTTTATTTTGTATTTTTGTTTTTATTTGTATTTAGTAGATATTCCATGATCATCACATACTCTTCACTGGAGAAAAAAAAATTGAATTAAAAATAAAAAATAAAAAACTATCCACATCGTATTGTACGATTCACTTTGTTCTATATGATCTACATATCCTTGCATGAATCTCTGCCTTTAATTAGATCAATAATCTAGATTTGTCCAATTATTAGAATTGGTGTTATAAGACCACTCCTTCCTACTTTATGTTGCAAATATGGCTTTGATGATGACAAATATGTTTCTATTATGTTTTGCTTGGCTAACCCGTTTCAGGCACAAAAGATCACAAGCAACTCAAGCCAACTCAAGATCGGGTTCAAGTGTGTCCAATGTACTATTTTTCTTTTTTTCAGTCAATTGTAATGTAACTGATCCCCTAGCTAAGTAACCTTGCACACACACACTCAGGGGGAGAGCTTGAGTGAATTAGGATTTCTGTTCAAGTTTTTGTTCAGATCGTCCTAGACGATCGACACATCGTCCTGGACGATCATGTAAAATAGAAAGCCTAATTAGGGCGACCAAGTTAAGTGTGTCTGATTAAGCAGATCGTCCTGGACGATCCTTGGATCGTACTGGACGATATGCTCAAATCAGAAATTCTCAGCCGTCAGATCAAGTTAGGCAAGTTTTTATTTTAAGATATTTGGTCTGATCGTCCTGGACGATACGTGTATCATCCTGGACGATCCAGTACAGTCATGCCTAAATTAGTCTGGTAATTAAGGAAAACAATTAACACTTGATTGATAAGATCATATCATCCTGGACGATCGTAGGATCGTCCCGGACGTTCATGATCGTCTAGTGCATTTCAGTTGTATGACCCGAACTGTGTACAGGACGATTTGGGCACTTTTTGAACTAATCGTACAGGACGATAACCATATCGTCCTAGATGATTAAGTCATTTTTTGGTTGTCCAACACAATTTTCTCTGGACGACCCGAACTATCTCCTGGATGATATTCCTCGATTTAAACTAATCGTCCCGGACGATCGCAGAATCGTACGGGACGATATGAACAATTTTTTGTACTGATCGTCCAGAAGAGCAAGATCATCCAGGCTGAAACAGCTGATTTTGAACTGGTTGTACAGGATGATCTATCGATCGTCCTGGACGATCTTGGCCGACCAGTTGAAATTTAGGGCTATTTTTGAGCCCTCATATAAAAGATCTTTTTCTTTGAATAGAGAAAAAAATCTTTTGCCACTTTCCTGTCTAAAGAAACCTTAGAGAGAGAGAGTTTGGGAGAGAGAGAGAGAGAGGATCTAGTGAGGGGGAGTTTGTGACGGATTCACAAAGGTTGCTCCAAGCACGGATCAGAGTCGTCTTCTCCGTTCTTCGTCTCTTGTCTTTGTGGGTGTTCTTGGAAGGATCGTCGTAAGAACATCCGGGTTCTCTGCCCGCTTCAGGTGGAAGAAAAAGGAGTCCGGGTTCTCTGCCTGCTTCAGGTGGAAGCAAAAGGGGTCCGGGTTCTCTGCCCGCTTCAGGAGGAAGGAAAAGGAGTTCAGGTTCTCTGCCTCACTGGGTGGTGGAAATGAGGTTTTTGTACAGGCTTCTCCGCCTTGCTGAGGGAGCTAAAGGAGAGTCACTTTCTATTTAGTGCAATACCCGGAGGGGAGGCTCCGGGGAGTGGACGTAGGTCAAGTTGACCGAACCACTATAAAATCTGGTTTGCTTTTCTGATTCTATTTTATACTTTACTTTTTTGATATTAACTGCTTGGGTGAATATCTGTGATTGATCTTTTCGTTCTTGTTTACTTGTTTTCGCTACAAAGTATGAAAAAGATTTTTCTGTTGCTCGTGAAATTTTTAAATAACCAATTCACCCCCTCTCTTGGTTAGCCTCTGGACTAGTTCACTAGGGCTTAACATCCCTATCGAACTTTCAAGTGGTATCAGAGCGGGATTCAAAATTTTAGTTTAAAAACTTTTGAATTTGATCCATGGCTAACTATAACAATCGTAATACTGCTGAAGGTTATTCTATTTCAAGACCACCGTTGTTTGATAACATTCCTTTTGATTTTTGGAAAACACGCATGTCTACTTTTCTTCAATCAATCGATTATCATATGTGGATGCTAGTTAAAGATGGTTATGAAGCACCACATAGACTTGTTAACGGTATTAAAACTGAACTCCTGTTTGCAGATTGGACTTTTGATGATCGTGATTTAGCACAGTTAAATGTAAAATATATGAACTGTTTCTTTTATGCTTTAAAATCTGAAGACTATATGCGTGTTTCTACTTGTACAACGGGTAACGAAATCTGGGATAGATTGTGTATAACATATGAAGGTACAATCGAAGTCAAACAGTCTAGGTTAAATATCTTGTTACATGATTATAAACTTTTTTGCATGAAACCTAGTGAGACGATTTCAGAAATGTACACAAGGTTCACTCAAATCGTTACCTCTTTGCATGCTTTAGGTAGAGAACTTACAAACTACGAAAGAGTGAACAAAATTCTTAGATGTTTGCCTTCTTCATATGATGCTAAGATTACTGCAATCACTGAATCTAAAGATTTAAATACTTACTCTATTGATAGCTTACTTGGATCACTCATTGCTTACGAGCAAGGGGTGAACCAAAGACAACTTGATGCAGGTGAACGAAAGAAGGAGAAGACAGTGGCGCTAAAGGCCAATGATTCAGATGCTAGCACTTTTGGGTCTGATAGCGATGAAGTTGCCTTTATCACAAGGCAATTCAAGAGCTTTCTACGGAAGAAGAATAAGAATTTTCAAAAGTGGAACAAAGGTAAGACCAGTAGAAACTTTAAAGGTTCATCTGAATCTGTTTGTTTTGAATGCAGGAAGCCTGGATACATAAAGGTGGATTGTCCTACACTCAAGGCTCACCCAAGCAAGGAGAAGGGTGAGGAGAAACCAAAGTTCAGAAAGGATAAGAAGCGGATACAAAAGGCGTTCTGGGCCGATTCTGCATCCGACTCCTCAGAAACTGAAGCTGAAGAGGAGGTTACAAACCTATGTTTGATGGCCGGTGAGCACCTTGGTCAGTCCGACCAAGAAGAGGTATGTGAACTTACATACGATCAATTATTTGAAATTTCTAAAAAAATTCATACATCATATAAGAAGCTTAAGAAAACTCATGCTAGTTTGAAATTAGATTATTTGACTTTGCAAAAAGAGCATGATGTTTTAATTAAAGATCATTCCACTGTTGATTCCAATCACATGTCTTTGCTTGATGTGTTTGATGAATTGAACACAAAATATTCTGACTTAGTTACTGTGCATGATTCATTGAAAACCACTCATGTTGATTTGGAGAGAGCTTTTAAAGAAATAGATACCATGACATGTGAAGTAGAAAGTAGCAATGATGTTTTAAAATTTGAAATTGCAAGTTTAAATAAAGAGAATGAATTTTTGAAAGTAAAAATTAGTGCTTTTGAGAAAAATCAAACACCTCCTACTTTTGCACAATTTTATGCACCTCCACCTTTTGTAGATTCAGATTTAAAATCATCAAAGCATGTTTCGTATAAACCTAGGAAGAGGCATTATCACTCACGTAGATTAGTTAACCCTTTCCTAGTGTTAGATGTTATTCATGTGGCATGTTAGGAAACATTTCCCACACCTGCACTGTTCACCATAGTACACATTAGGTGTGGAGGTCCAAATTGCCTGTTTCACAGCACAGCACACATACATTGCATTCTTCTTTTCATAAGAAGGAACCCAAACCTGTTTGGGTTCCTAAAACTGACATTTGATGATTTTGTAGGTGTGCTCTCACAAAAGGTCTCGTGAGAGCATGTGGTACCTAGACAGCGGATGTTCAAGACACATGACCGGAGATCCGAATCAGTTCATTTCGCTGGAGACCAGAGCTGGAGGCAAGGTTACTCTTGGAGACAACACCACCAGGAAGGTGGTAGGACAAGGTATAATTGATGATTCAAATAATTTTATGATTGATAATGTGTTGCTTGTAGATGGATTGAAGCATAACTTACTGAGCATCAGTCAACTCTGTGATAAAAGATACAATGTCAAGTTCCTTCCTGCTTGCTGCATAATAAGCTTAAATAACAAAATTATTTTGAAGGGATAAAGGATCAACAACGTCTATATGCTCGATGTAAGTTGCTTTAAAGTTGATGTTTCAATTTGCTTAAAAACTGCTACTGATGAGTCTTGGTTGTGGCATAGGAGATTATGTCATGCCAGTATGAAAATCCTTAGGAGAGTCACCCAAAAGGACTTAGTTAGAGGTGTTCCCAAGCTTAAGTTCACTAAAGACCACCTATGTGATGCCTGTCAATTAGGGAAGCAAGTCCACTCCTCTTTCCACTCCATTAAGGACATTATCACCTCTAGACCTTTAGAAGTCCTTTACATGGATTTGTTTGGACCCATTAGCACTGCCAGCTTAGGGGGGAGAGTCTATAGTTTTGTGATTGTAGATGATTATTCGAGGTTCACTTGGGTTAAATTTTTGTCACATAAATCTGAGTCATTTGATGAGTTTAAAGCTTTCTCTATTTGGATTCAGAAGAAGTTAGGATGTGAGATTATTACCATCCATATTGATCAAGGAGGAGAGTTTGAAAATGAAAGATTTGGAATTTTGTGTGAGGAGAAAGGGATTAGTCACAACTTTTCAGCTCCTAGGACCCCTCAGCAGAACGGGGTAGCTGAAAGGAAGAATAGGACATTTGTGGAAGCCGCTAGAGCCATGCTTGCTGAGTATTCACTTCCTAAATACTTTTGGGCTGAAGCGGTGAACACTGCTTGTTACGTGCTGAATAGGGTGAATGTGAGAGTCAATCTGAACAAGACACCTTATGAGATCATTAAGGGTAGAACTCCAAACCTGTCCCACCTCCATATCTTTGGTTGTAAGGTTTTCATTCACAATAATGGGAAATCACCCTTAGGAAAATTTGATCCCAAATCTGATGAAGGAGTGTTATTAGAATATTCAAGTGTGGGAAAATCTTTTAGGGTATTCAGTAAGAGGACTTTGGTGGTGGAAGAGACAACCCATGTAGTGTTCGATGAATCTGATCCTAAGGAGTCTAGATCTGAAGTAGAAGATGAAGAGATTGTTGAGGTTACCCAAGGTGTTGGAAATGTAAACTTGGAGGAAAGGGTAGAACCTCAACCCACACTGCATAGGGATTGGAAATTTTCTTCAAGTCATCCTAAAGAATTGATCTTATGAGACCTTTTTGAAGGTGTTAAGACTAGGCATGGACTTAGAAAAGAAGTAAATCATTCTGCCTTTATATCAATGACTGAACCCACCAACATCAATCAAGCCTTTTTGGATGAGTTTTGGATTGTAGCAATGCAAGAAGAATTGAATCAGTTTGTAAGAAACGATGTTTGGGAGTTAGTAGAAAGACCTAGAGATCAAAGTGTAGTGGGAACCAAGTGGGTCTTTAAGAATAAAATGAATGATTCTGGTGTGGTGGTTAGAAATAAAGTAAGATTGGTAGCTAAGGGATACAATCAAATTGAAGGGATTGATTTTGAGGAGACCTTTGCCCCTGTAGCTAGATTGGAAGCCATTAGGGTGTTATTAGCCTTTGCCTATTATCAAGGATTTATATTATTTCAAATGGACGTCAAGAGTGCCTTTTTGAATGGGGTAGTAAAAAAGATGTCTTTGTAGACCAACCCCCGGGTTTTGAGAGTTCACAATATCCGAATTATATTTTTAAATTAAAAAGGGCCTTGTATGGATTGAAACAGGCACCCAGAGCGTGGTACAAGAGGCTTAGCACATTCCTGTTAGAAAGGGAGTTTGTTAAGGGGAGTGTAGACACCACCCTTTTCCTTAGAAAAGTAGGAGATGATCTACTCATTGTCCAAATTTATGTTGATGATATACTTTTTGGATCTTCTGATAAAGACTTATGTGATAATTTTTCTAAAATAATGAGTAAGGAGTTTGAGATGAGTATGATTGAAGAATTATCCTATTTTTTGGGTTTTAGCATAAGACAATTGGATGATGGAACATTCTTGAATCAATCAAAATATACTAAGGACATCTTGAAGAAATATAAAATGGACAAAGCCAAGCCAATCAATACTCCCATGAGTTCTAGTATTCAGTTGGATAAGGACCCAAATGGCAAATCTGTTGATCAAAAGAAGTTTAGGGGAATAATAGAATCACTACTTTACCTGACTGCTAGCCGATCTGATATCATGTTTAGTGTTTGTCTTTGTGCTAGGTTTCAAGCTGATCCTAAAGAGTCTCACCTGACTGCTGTTAAGAGAATTCTTAGATATCTTTTAGGGACCCCAAACCTAAGAATTTTGGTACCCTAGGCACAACACTTCTTTTGAGATTATTAGATATTCTGATTCTGATTTTATCGGGTATAGAGTTGATAGAAAGAGCACTTCAAGAACTTGTCAATTTATAAGACAGTCGTTAGTCTCCTGATCGAGTAGAAAGCAGAACTCAGTTGTACTTTCCGCTGCTAAAGTTGAGTACATTGCCTTAGGGAGTTGTGTAGCCCAAGTCCTTTGGTTGAAACAACAAGTTTTGGATTTAGGATTACCTGTTGGCATAATTTCTGTTCTGTGTGATAATACTAGTGCCATCTGCATTTCTAAGAATCCTATCCAACATTCTAGAACCAAACACATTGACATAAGGCATCACTTTATTAGGGACTATGTTACAAAAGGGGATATCAAGCTACATCATGTGACAACTAAAAATCAGCTGGCTGACATATTTACTAAACCACTGGCCTTTGACTCATTCAGCATTTTGAGGACCAGACTTAGTGTGATTGACTTAAATGCTTGATTCTGATGAATACTAATTTCTGATATGTCTGATTTTTATTCTATTTCTGTTAGTTTGTTTTTTGATTTGATTATTTGCTTTCAGTTGTTTTTATTTTTTCTTCTTCTGCTGATTTCTATGTTAGCCTTGTTGTTAGTTGGATTTCAGTATTTACTTTGATGTGATTTTCTACCTGTTTTTATTCACTAATTAATCTCTTTTATTTACTATTTTATGCTTTTCAAAATCAGGTCACTGCTCACTACTTCTGATAAACTGAATTTCTAACTAAGAGTTTTACCTTATTTTTATTTGGAAGCTGGTAAGCAGTGATTGATTCCATTGGATCTGTTAAAGGGAAGAAATATTGATGATTGTTTCTCTTCCTCTAACCCCTTTACTGGTGTATTATCTCTTTTGGATAAAATTTTTTTTCAAAATTAAAAAGTTGATTTTTGAAATAGAGATTTATTTTATCCTCCTACAGTAATTTACCTCATATGAGTAGTGTTTTCAAAGTTTGAATCAGTGTTAGGTTTTCTTAATCAAGTGATTGCACTTATCATATGACTTATGGTTTTTATTTTGTGAATTATCTTCCCTACTGTAGAAATTATGTTTTTTGCCTTCTCTTAAGTTTGGACAGTATTTTCATAGCTGAGATTCTTTAACGATTATGAAAGGAAGCAAGCTTACACAAGATGCGCAGTGCGCCAACCAAATTGAAAAAGAGGCATAAAATGAGCCCAAAACTGAAAAGATGCGAAAATGTCAAATACACAAAGTGTATCAAAAATCAAAAGATGTGTAGTGCACCAAACAAATTGAAAAAAAGAGGCACAAAATGAGCCCAACCTAAGCTTTCTTCTCTTTCAGATCTTTAAATCTCTTAGAAAATTCGTGTGCCACTTAATATGTTCAAAAGCTTTAGTTTGAAAATCATAATTTCTGATTCCTTACTTCGTAATACTATTTTATCAATTATTTTTCTGGAACGAGGCTTGAAAGGATCTCTTTTCAAATCTAATTTCTTTTCTTTTGAATTAGATTTTTGTTTTAAAAGAGATTTGCATCGATAAGGTGCCCGAGGTGGGAGTTACGAAAGTCGATTTTTTCAACTTTTTCTGGTTTTCAACGCTGTCAATCGTCTCCTTATTGGTTTTTAAATCTAAAATCAAGAAAAAATTCTGTTTAACTGGAGTAGGTTGATAAAAAAAATGTTATTTTTATGTGTTCTCGCTTTGAGTTTTATTCGTTTTGTGTTTTTGTTTTAGTTTCATGGATGTATTTTTGGGATCCTGATCTGTCATCTCCATCCTCCATCTTTTTCTGTTTTCCTTCACATCGTTCTGGACGATTCCCCTATCGTCCTGGACGATCCTCTTCAGCCTGGATGATCTAAAAATTATCCTGGACGATCCATTCAAAACCTGTCCCCAGTCTGATCCTGCTGCTGAGAAACACCAAGTACTAGTGATCATCCTGGACGATCCATAAATCGTCCTGGATGATATGATCCATATCTTCCTGATCTGATCAAACGGCTGATACTGCACCAATTATTGGCCATCATCCTGGTCAATCCACCTTATCGTCCTGGATGATCCACGTGTCAGCCGCTGGACGATTTGAATTCGGCCCGTACCATCACACTTATTACACATTGTCCGGGACAATCCACCTAATCATCCTGGATGATACGTTTCATCAACGGTCGTCCAGCCTGACTCCTCGGGATGATCTCCTGTGTCTAATCATCTCAGACGATCTCTGATCATCCTAGATGATCGGATTGCCTTTTTGACCAATCATCCAGGGTGTATTAATTGCACATATCGTCCTAGATGATCTCACGATCGTACGGGACGATCAGGCCAAATTCTATTTAAACAGCCGAATTCTTAAGGTTTTTCCACTCCTTTCTTTCAGCCATCTCCCTCTACCTTCACTATTGCTTTCTAATGGCTGGTGAAAAACGTTCGCGGCAAAAGGGTGCAAGTTCCTCCCGAGGGAATGTTGATCCCCGCTTTCCAAACGCAGCCAATCAGGCTGCCTTCGAGTGCTATCACGACGTGGGGATCACGAATTCCAAAATAGTAAACCCTCGCACCCTCACCTATCCTATTTTTAATCTTTTCGCACACACCTCCCTCACCTTCATCCTGACCTTAGCCTTTCCCTTTAATCTTGAACTTCTTCAAGTTTTCTTTGCAAATTTGCATATTTCCGCTGACTATTCCACTCTTCGCTCGTATGTCAATCAACGTCCCGTGGAACTCACTACCCACGATTTTCACAATATTCTTCAACTTTCTGTCACTAGCGATAAATTCCACACTCTTATCACTGACCCTGACTATGATTAGAGTGTCGCTAATCACTTCCTTTGCAATACGAATGCCCCCTATCATGACAATGCTTGCACTTCACTTCTTAAGGACGCACGGACAATTCAGCACGTCCTTCATTCCTCTGTCATTCCAAAGGCGGGGGATCGAATTCACATCACCCCGTTACTATCCTTGACCACATACTACATCTTGGCCCACAGGGAGTTTAATGCCACTAACCTTATTATCTGATACATCGAGTACCTCACCACTATTAGGGATCCGGTACATAGGCATCGCCCAAATCTAGCTTTAGGTCATCTCATTCATTATGCCTTAGAAACCAAATATGACCTGCAGTATCCAGTCCCTCCTGATGTCCCTCCTTTCTTCTTCACAAACAATTCATTCCACGTCCTACACAGCACCCGACTACATCCCGAGCCTGCCCTGGATGTTGAGAAAGAAGAGGAAGAGGCTATTCCAGTTCCTGTTGCATCCGATGCACCTGCTCTCCTTCGCATCGCTTCTCCTTTTGACCATCTGGTGCAGCGCTTTGATCAGTGGGAGGCCAGATTTGACTCCTATGTTGCTGCGCAGGAGCAGCAGCACGCTGAGGACTTACAACGGTTTACTGACTATGCTGCTCAGCAGCAACAGCATCATGACCAGGACATTGCCTGGATTGGAGCTCACTTTTCAGCCATTCACAATTACTTCAACCCACCACCGCCACCTCCTCTGTCTGATCAGGATCCGCCTCCGTTTTAGTGTTATATTTTTGTAGCTGTTTTCTTTTCTGTTTGTACTAATGTTTCAGTGTTTTCTATTTACCCTCCTCCTTTTTGTGATGTCAAAAGGGGGAGTCTATTTTAGTAGTTTCTGTTTTATTTTATTTTTGTAGTTGTGTTTCATGTATTGCGTTTCCTGTATTGCTTTAGTTGTTAAATGAAAATAAAAAAAAAATTCTGCATTTTGATCTCCTAGTTATTTTAATTTTGAAACTACTACACATATGTTTGCCATCATCAAAAAGGGGGAGATTGTTGCAAATATGATTTTGATGATGACAAACATGTTTCTATTGTGTTTTGCTTGGCTAACCCGTTTCAGGCACAAAAGATCACAAGCAACTCAAGCCAACTCAAGATCGGGTTCAAGTGTGTCCAATGTACTATTTTTCTTTTTCTTGAGTCAATTATAATGTAACTGATCCCCTAGCTAAGTAACCTTGCACACACACACTCAGGGGGAGAGCTTGAGTGAATTAGGATTTCTGTTCAAGTTTTTGTTCAGATCGTCCTTGACGATCGACACATCGTCCTGGACGATCGACACATCATCCTGGACGATCATATAAAAATAGAAAGCCTAATTAGGGTGACCAAGTTAAGTGTGTCTGATTAAGCAGATCATCCTAGACGATTCGTGGATGGTACTGGCTGATATGTTCAAATCAGAAATTCTCAGCCGCTAGATCAAGTTAGGCAAGTTTTTATTTTAAGATATTTGGTCTGATCGTCCTGGACGATACGTGTATCATCCTGGACGATACGTGTATCGTCCTAGACGATCCAGTACAATCATGCCTAAATTAGTCTGATAATTAAGGAAAGCATTTAACACTTGATTGATACGATCATATCATCTTAGGCGATCGCAGGATCATCCCGGACGATCATGATCATCTAGTGCATTTCAACTGTACGACCCGAACTGTGTACAGGATGATTTGGGTACTTTTTGAACTAATCGTACAGGACGATAACCGTATCGTCCTGGACGATCAAGTCATTTTTTGGTCGTCCAACACAATTTTCTCTGGACGACCCGAACTGTCTCCTGGACGATATTCCTCAATTTACACGAATCATCCCGGATGGTCGCAGAATCGTACGGGATGATATGAACAACTTTTTGTACTGATCTTAAGAAGTGCCAGATCGTCCAGGCTGAAACAGCTGATTTGAACTGATCGTACAGGACGATCTTGCCGGACCAGTTGAAATTTAGGGCTATTTTTGAGCACTCATATAAAAGATCTTTTTTTTTTGAATAGAAAAAAATCTTTTATCACTTTCCTATCTAATGAAACCCTAGAGAGAGAGAGTTTGGGAGAGAGAGAGAGGATCTAGTGAGGGGGAGTTTGTGAGGGATTCACAAAGGTTGCTCGAAGCACAGATCAGAGTCGTCTTCTCCGTTCTTCGTCTCTTGTCTTTGTGGGTGTTCTTGGAAGGATCGTCGCAAGAAGATTCGGGTTCTCTGCCCGCTTCAGGTGGAAACAAAAGGAGTTCGGGTTCTCTGCCTACTTCAGGTGGAAGCAAAAGGAGTCCGGGTTGTCTGCCCGCTTCAGGAGGAAGCAAAAGAAGTTCAGGTTCTCTGCCTCACTGGTGGTGGAAAGGAGGTTTTTGTATAGGCTTCTTTGCCTTGCTGAGGGAGCTAAAGGAGAGTCACTTTTTGTTTAGTGCAATACCCGGAGGGGAGGCTCCGGGGAGTGGACGTAGGTCAAGTTGACCGAACCACTATAAAATCTGGTTTGCTTTTCTGATTCTATTTTGCACTTTACTTTTCTGATGTTAACTGCTTGGGTGAATATCTGTGATTGATCTTTTCGTTCTTGTTTACTTGTTTCCGCTGCAAAGTATCGAAAAGATTTTTCTGTTGCTCGTGAAATTTTTAAATAACCAATTCACCCCCCCTCTTGGTTAGCCTCGGGACTAGTTCACTAGGGCTTAATATCCCTATCGAACTTTCACTTTATGATTCACGCGTCAAAGGGCGTTGGACAAATTCAAGTCGGCCGGTATGATCATAACTGCACTTCATAATATACGAACACATGTTCATACTATACAATACCTTTAGTCAAAAGTCGTTCTGATGACTCCTTCGGGTTAACACATTTCCTTAAGATTGTCCAATATGATACTGATTATACTATATAATTTCAACACCTTTTCTTACAAGTCATCCAAATGATTTAACTCCTTTGATCATACTGTATGATATCACATCAGTCTGTATGATGGCTAAAAATCTATAAATGGAGGGATTTTCCTTAGCTCAAAACATTTAATTTTAATTCCTTTTCTTCTTAAAATCATACCCCCACAACCCTAAATTTCTCAAATGGCCGGAGGTAGCAAGCGAAGCCGATTGACTTAGGGAGTCTTTTCCTCTCGTCATCCTATCAAAAATCGCTTCCAATCCGCTCAAAATAAAGATGCATATTATCAATACAAGGACGCTCGCATAACCCCCTAAAAAATGCTCTATCAACATGCCCTGAACTTTCAGGTGATGGACATATTTGCTTCCACAACTCTTCAATTTCTTCTCTCCCTAATGTTTCCTTTCAATTCTTAACTTCACTACAAATTTCTATCCAATCTTATGATTAATGCCGAGACCTACACGATGTCTTCCTATGTCTGTCTCCCCTCTGTAGAAATCACTAAGGCAAATTTGGGGAGTATATCCAACTTTCTATTAAAGGACTCCATCCATAATCCATGGCCTATATAAGTGACTATGATTGGAGTTCTATAAATATAATGATTTAAAATGTCACCCTTAATTAGCCCCATCCTTTAATTCCACTCTCTCAATCAAAACACAATTTATCTAGCATAACCTTCGTGCTTCAATTATACCCAAAGATGGAGATCATGTCAATATCACTCTATTGCTTTCCTTAGTCACATATTTCATGATATCAAATACCCAATTTGATGAAGCTCAAATGCTCATTGATTATATTCAAAACATGACTCTTATTCGACTCATCTCAACTAAAAGGAAACAAAAGTCGCCCTAGGTCATGTCAAAGACTATATTTTAGAAAATAAATACAAATTCACCTACCCTGTAGCTCTCGATAATACTCTTATCTGCTACATGGATCCTTCATTTGTTATTCTTTTTTATCGATGGCAAGAGCACGATGAGCCTAATTTTGATGAAGGGGGAGCTGCTCCTTTGACTATAATTACACAAGCATCAGCACCAGCACCAGTGGCACCAGAACCAATACTAGCACCTAACTTCTATCTATATGAGGAGATGGTATAAAGATTCAATCTCCTAGAGTCTCGCCTAGACTCACACATTTAGCAATAGCAACAACAACATGAGACAGACATGGCGTGATTTGAATAATACTTCTCCTCAATCCATCAATAATTCTCCTCAATTTACAACTACTTCTAGCCACAACCACCACCATCACCTGATCAGGGATCTTCTTTCTTTTAATTTTTTCTTTAATCTACTATATTTCCTATTTTTTCAAGTTTTGTTATTTTTTTCTTCTTATTATTAATGTTCCTCATCTTTTGGGTTATGTCAAAAGGGGGAGTATGTGTTCGGTTATTTGTCTACATTTGTTAAATAGCATTTTATTTGCATTTTTATCTTATTATATTGAATTAAAAAAAATCTCTTTCAAAGTTAAAAAAAAACCCAAAAATGAAGGGTAACCCCTATTTTGTAAAAAAATTATCACCTAGTGTAGGGCACCTTAGGAGAAAAGAACTTCAATTTACCTTTGAACCAGAAATGTTTGCCATCTTAAAAAAGGGGAAGATTGTTACAATCGTGGATCCCTAGCTTGAGATTTTGAAGATAAAAAATATTATTGATTGAGATTGTTATTCCTCTTAGCATGAATAATGGATATTATTTTTTATCTGTGCGTACTAATATTTAAGAAAAAATATACATTACTCAAGACTGTTGAAGACTCAAGCTTGGGTAAAATAGGATATCAAGTTAAAGAGTCTGTAATTTAAACTTTCTTATAATTTTTATATTTCTTGAGTCTTTCCATATAAGGGTATATTCAACTAGTGACCGTGCACACACACAAAAGGGGAGTGAGATAAATTTAAGATAATTTTTTTAACTAATCATATTGTACAACTTATAATTATACTATACGATCATTTATTCAAAAAATAGTTTTTAACAGCTAATTGAATCATTAATTTTATTTATTGATCATATTGTATGATGCTTATCATACTGTATGATTCATTTTGATCTGTTAACCCTAGTCGCCAAAGAAATTTAGAAATTTAAAAAATGATCTTTGAACTAATCGTACTATACGATCATAATCATAATGTATAACATTTTGAAATCATACTTAAATTATCCCCCATAATTAGTTAATTAAATCATGATTTAATTAATTATAATAGATCGTACTGCATGATCTTGATTATACCATATGATTGATAGAGACAAAATTTGGTCATCCTAAAGATTATACCAAATGAACCCATAATTTTGGAATTAATCATACTATATGAAGTTTTACATCGTACTAGATGACCTACTAGAAATCAACTGACTATACTATTTAATGAGAACAATATGAGATGATTGACAAGGATTATTTTCAATCATCCCAAAAATCATACTATATGAATACAAAGAAATTAAACAAATCTTACTAGGCGACCTCACGATTGTATTGTACGATATGTTTGCAAAATTGAACAATTCATCTGAATGACTATTTGCATCATACTGGATGGATCTAGTTCTTAAACTGATCATACTATACGAATATTGATTGTAACGTGTGAATAGAGATGGGCAATTCGAATTTTTAGATTTTTTTAAAGACCAAAACTTTAGCAATGTTTTAATAATCTCTTAAAAAAGAGAGGAGTTTTTGGATGTTGAAGGAACTTTGAGAGAGAAGGGTTCTTAAGAGCAGTTCAGTGAGAGAGGAAGAAGAAGTTGAGGTTGAGCATGAGGGAGAAGTAGTGTGAGGGGTTCACACGATTACTCCAGGCTAGCGTGGACCTTGTTTCCTCCTATGGCCTAGTAAGTCCTTGAAGTTTTTTTTGGAGAGAGGCTTCAAAGTTAAGTCCTTTAGGTTATCTGCCTTCTCCAGGAGGGAGAAAAAGGAACTGGGGTTCTCTGCTTCTATAGGAGGGAGAAAAAGGAGCTAAGGTTCTTTGTGCTATCCAGGAGGGAGAAAAAGATTGAAGGTTTGTTGTCATCACCAGGAGGGTGATAGCTTCCGGTATTCCACCACACCAAGGATTGGTGGAAGGGATTTTGTAAGGGCTTCTCTGCCTTACTGTAGGGGCAAAACGAGAGTAAGTTAGTACTAATGCAATACCTAGAGCAGAGGACTCCGGGGTATGGACGTAGTTCAAGGTTGATCGAACTACAATAAAAATTTAAGGTGTGCTTTTTTCTTTTCGCATTTACTTTTCTGCAATTTATTTTTCCTATTATCTGCAAGTTAAATTTATTGGTTGAATTTTAATATTTACAATCAATTGAAATTATAATAGGTTGTGGTTTACAAAAAAATAATTCATATATATTGAAAAAATATTTTAAATTCTCAATTGCTTCTACACGATATTAAATAAATTGTTTGTATTAGTTTAAAAATCACTTTCCAAAGAAAAATATTAGTATTTCTTTTGAGTAATTTTTAAATTATCAATTCACTCGCCTCTTGGTGCGCCTCGGGCTACTTCATTGATGTCTCACAACCTTCTCAGACTTTCACATATGGCTATATAACTTTTGCATGTATTCCACGTAATGTATTTGTGTAGCAATTATATGTATGTGTGTGTTGTCTTATGTATTTCCATCTTGCATGTTATGTTTTATATTTTGTAATGTGTATATGCATGATATAATTGCATGTTAATGTATCATCATGGCATAATAAATTTTACATATTGAATGGCATGCTTGTATAATATGTTTTGCATATTATAATGCACGTGGGAGGGTATTTTAAAAGTGTTGTTGCCAATCAACTACGTGAATGATGGTCATTTGAGTGTGAGCACTATTCAATTTAGAAGCCTATAAATGCCTTCTATCCACTTGTATGAGTGTTGTGGATTCGATGGCATTATTTAGTAGTGTGTTGGGTATCACTTATTGTGTATCTGCAATACAATTTACTTCATTTTATCATATGCATATTACCATCTTCTTCAATATTTAGTATACGGGAGTATACTTCATCCTACAATCAACCTACACGTCGCATTAGGAGTCTTCCACCTATTGCTTGCAAGAATGATGAATTATCTGGCATAATAGCCTAGCGCTTTAAATTTACTGCTTCATTTTATCAGTGATTCATCACTTTTTACTACTGATTCCCTACTTTTCTTTCAGGTGAATCGTATCATGGCGCTGAGTCATTTGTTATTTTGTACAAGTAGACTGTCATGCACTAACAAATCTCTTATAGTTGCTCGTAGATGTTCATAGTTATCAAAGGCTCATCACTTTTTTTCCTTCAAATAGTGTGTTGCATTCACTACAATCTTCTTACTCAAACCCAGAAAGAGTCCATACATGTAATACGATTACTGTCATTATTTGTAAGTGGGACCATTGTATGCATTATAATTCTTCTACTATCATCTGTGAGTAAGTTGCTTTGCATGCAAATCTTCTAGTACTGCTAATAAGTGTTTGAATTTATTGCGTATCAATCCCCTTTGCATGTAGGGGATCAATATATTTTCCTTTCATTGGCTGCTGACTATAGGAGTGTCATAGCATCCATCCCATGTTGCACTGTGTGTTTGCAAGAGGGTTTATTGTTTATAGACAAATTAGTGTATTCATTAAAATGTTAATTTGTGCCGCCAGATATAATTTGTTCATCGCTAATTTCTTTATACATATTGATTGGTGAATTGCTTCATTTGCTTACATGTCTTTCAGTGTTCATGGAAACTACTATATCCATTTGTAAGCTGGCTAATATTGAATAAGCCGACTGATGTTGAACATAGGGAAGGCCACTACATTCACAACTCACTAATAATCATTATTGATTGTTTATGTACGTAGGATGGTCATCATGTTACGCTGCGATTTGCTCATTATTTCTTGTAGGTGAGCCATCATGCAATATTAAATTCTATTAACTTTGCCTACGGGAAAAAATATTGCATGGGGATGAATCACACTCAATGTAAATCCTCCAACATTGTTTGTTTGTAAACTAGCTATTACAATACACTTTCCTTAATCACACCATTCTTCTTATGAGTTAATGTATTCATGGGGAGCTTTCTAGTGAATTAATTCATTCATAATGTATTATCTAAATTCACTTGCAAGCAACTCATTACATTCATTATGAATTCCATTGCACTATGAGCATATCACTATAGTGCAAATTCCCTGTTCATATTTATAGATAAGTCACATTCATTAGATTCTCCTTTCATATGTCTAGGCAGCATAGACATCTTCCATAAGTCAACAAATATTGGTAGTATGCATGATATTTTCTCTACAACTTTCTTACGTTTGTTTGCATATATGTTGCATTCATTACAAATTTCATTTGGATGATTAGATCCATTGGTCAACATTTGTATTTTAGTGTGGTTATGTGTTTTTTTTATTTAATGTCTAGTTCCATGTAACTTTACTTAAGTTTGGTTCCCCGTGTTTTGTATAAATTTTGGTCCCTTAAGGTCCTTCTGAAATCAGGTCCCCTGTTATTTAAGTTCTATGCATTTTTAGTCTGACTTTCGGTAGCCTCCTAGCATCTCCCCCATTTAAGAGAAATTTTACCATCCATAGCCTACCCACCACATCAGAGAAGGATGTGCATGGTCGGTGTCAGATGACATTACAACCGTAATCTTCAATCTCACCACACTAGAGAAAAGCGTGCATGGGTTTTTAGGATTACCTATTTAAAAATATAGTTATTCCTCGCATGCACTGAGGCACATATACAAGTACTTTATTTTTACCCTACCATGCTAAGAAAAGCGTGAACAAGGATTACCTGTCTCTCTGCAAGCGTTGCATTAAGTTCCCTCCCACCATGTTAGAGAAAAGCATGCATAGGTGATTTTCTGATGCATTGCAAATGCCAAAAATAAGAATTGGGAGATTGTTAAATTCACAGGGCATTATAACTTTGTGATAAGATGATCACGTTGATGGCAGTGGTGTTAGGGTTGAGGGTGCAAGGATTGAGGTACAAAAGTAAAAAAAAAAAAATCTCTTCTTTTATTAATTCTACCTCTCATTTTTGTTATATTAATAATAATAATAATTAGTTATAGTAATAATAACTATAGTATAAGAGATGGTTGATGTTAGGATGTGGATAATTTTTTGTGATGAGTTTGTGGTTTGGAAGTGTAGTGGGTTTTAAATAGAGGAAATGGCCTGAGATGTGCTTAGATATTGGTGGGATTTGGGTTTTGTAGGTTGCTAATTGGACTTGGAGAGTAATGTAGCTGGATTAACTTAGCTTTTATAGGGAGATAGAGGTGGTTTAGTTCAACACGCAGTTGAGGGTGTTAGATCTGTGGTAGAAGTCTGCTATTTTGTAAGTGGAGCTGCTTCTTCATGTTGGAGGGAGATCATGAAAGTGCGAATAGGTTGTTAGACCTATTAAATATGTCTCTAGGCTAACCAAGAGGAGGGGGGGGGGGGGGGGGGGTGAATTGGTACTTTTAAAAATCTCTTGGAAGTTTTGAAAATCTTTTTATAGAAATCTTCAGTATATCATGTAGTACGATCAACTTTGTACTCTACGAATAGTTATAAAAAACTAAGTTTTTTTAATCATAGAAAAATAAAGTGCAATGCAAAAATTAGCAATGCAGTAAATAAAATATAAGAACAGAGAACACCAGATTTTATAGTGGTTCGATTAAACACGACTTACATCCACTCCCTAGAGACTCCTTCTCTAGGTATTGTACTAAACCAAAGTGACTCTGCTTTTGCCCCCATAGTAAGGTGGAGAAGCCCTTACAAAACTCTCTTCCACCAAACCCTGATGTGGCAGAGAACTGTCATCCTTTTTCACCCTCCTGGTGAAGGCATAGAACCCACTCATCCTTTCACACCCTCTAGGTGTCGGTAGAGAACCAAGCATCCTTTTTTACGCTCCTGGTGATGGCAGAGAATCGAGCGTCCTTTTTCACCCTCCTGGTAACGGCAGAGAACCGGATCTTCTTCAAAGATCTTCTCTTAAGAGTCTTCAAAGAGATAGGGATGAGACTTGAAGTATAAATAATGAGATCCTCACACTTAGACAACTTTGTGAATCCCCTCATAATTTTCTCTTTAAAGATCTCACCACACTCACTCCTAAACACTCTCCCTATTCACTCTCCCTTCCACTCTCATGAAGAAATTCGTAGAAGATTAGTTGGAAGTCAGTTTTTAAGAACCTTATATTCAAAGGATAAGAAAAATCGTTCAAAAATTGAAAATTTTATGTTTTACGAAGTAGGATCATCCCATACGATCGACAATCGTACCATATAAATAGTTCAAGAAATAAATAATTCGTCCCGTACGATATCCCGTGCAAACCATATAAGTCCTACTTCAAACTCTGGAAAATGAAATACGAAACTAAATCATACTGTACGAACTGTTCAAAAAGTTAAACGGTTTATTTCTTACGAGGTTGTACAAACCTATGAACCCCATACTTCATACTTTGGAAAATAATATATGAACTTCAATCATACTGTATGAATAGTACAAAAATGCACAGTTCATCCCGTACGATCTAGTACGAAGTAATGAAACTCAGCTTTCGTACTCTAAAAAATAATATACGAACTCATATCGTACTGTACGATCAGTTCAAAAAATTTGAACTGTTCATCCCGTACGATCAAGTATAAACCATGTAAGCTCCCATTTCGTACTCTGGAAAATGGTATATGAAAATATTTCATACTGTACGAGTTATACTTATCATACATCGTACAGTATGATTAGTTAAAAAAAATTAAGTTTTATCTCATTCCCTAGGTTGTGTGTGTACAGTTATACAACTTACAATCACACTCTCTTAGACTCAAGAAAAATAAAAATTACAGACTTCACTTACAATAAACTCTAACAAAATAACTTGAAGTCTTCAGCAGTCTGAAGTATGAATTTTCTGAAAGACATGTTTGTACACACAAAATAGAATTTTCCAGTATATGTTAGGATAAACAATAATCAAACAATGAGTTTTTGTAAACATCAAAGACTCACATCAAAAACTCACTTGAATAAACAAATTTACACCATTCTCAACAGATCAAAAGGCTGAAGGGTCCTCAATGGGCTGGGAAAGTCTTGGGTTCAGCTTAAGAAAGATGGTAGGATTGACATATGGGAAGTAGGCTATGATCGTGTGTGGATCTCCTCATGGATGGCCAATCATGTCTGGATCAATAGGTGGAAGGATGAAATTGGATCGGAGGGGGTCTAATCTGGTAAGGTGAGGATTGATTGATCAGAGGCCTGAGTTTAGTCGTAGATACATGTAAGAGATGGGAGGAAGAAGTAGAATTTGATGACTTGGGGAGGAATCAACATAGTGTCCTTGGCATTGGAACTGGCATCTGATCTAGAGAGCTAAGTCTACATGTGCCAATAGAGTATAGAGACCAGGCTATTCATTGGAGGTTAGGGATGGTTCTTTCTGAGCAAAGAGATTTGTACATGGATTTGAGTAGAAGAAGAACCATTGAGAGCTCCAAGCTCTAATTTTAATATCACAGAGTTTGATCAAGCACCAAATTCGTATCGGGAATGCAGGAGGTGATGTAAATGGCACCGAATACATAGTAATTTCAATGGGTTTTGAGTTAATTTTTTTGGGATTTCAACCGTGATTTGAGTAGGATTTTTTATTCTTTGTTGAAGTTAACATACAGGAAGGTAAGATGGCTAGGCTCTACCATAACAAACCTTAGTTTCTAAGCCTACCATATGTATAGAATCAAATACATCTACTTAAGGTCTTTGTACTTGAAGTCACCTATGGAATTCCAAAAAAGAATATTGTCCAAAGGAGAGGATACCATCTTTTGAATCCCTACTTGTATATATAAGCATGTATATTTGGTTTTTTTACAACTTGGGATGCTGTACAATTCTATCTATATACAAACTATATTTACAATGACTCGTACATGTATACAACATCTCCTAGATACATTTTACTTTGACTCTTGTAGGAAATATAAAACATATAGAAGAAGCATAAGCATCTAAAGTAAGGTGCAAAGTAGGAGTGTAATTTTTGAATGCTTCTAATGTAATCCTTAAAAAGCCTAAGTGCACTAACAAAAATTAAACTGCATGACATCAAGATTGCTAAAAATAAATAAATAGGTATAGGGTACTCTTTAAGCAAGGCACCCGACAAGTAATTCACTCCACCGGCCTAGCCTAGCCAAGAATTGGTTATTCTAGCAATCCATCTAGGTGTGTGATGGAAGTTGTGTAGCTTTGGTATGTCCTATAGGTGTTTATTATTTAAGTTGCATGTGTTTGAAGTGTTTGTTTATTAAGACCAAAAGGAAATTTTAGTTGAAGTTTATCTTGTATGAATTTAGATTTTATTATTTAAGTTTTGAATTATTGGAGTTGATTATTTAGTTTTAAAAAATAATAACCCCAAATTCAAGGGCTATTAACCTTCAGACCCCAAGGCCTATAAATGAATTGCAATCATTCCTCATATTAAATTTCTTCTTAATAAATAAAGTGAGCTGAGAGAAAATCCCATTTTTCAAATTTCTCCATTCCCGATTTTCTTCCACCTTCTTTGACATTTTGGTAGGTGATGGTAGCGGATGGCCGTCGAACATCAGTGGGTGCACCTAATAATGATCGACGTTCTAGTGGATTATGGAATAGAGAAGATGTAAATCGACTCCGTCTAAGTCTGGGGCAGGATGCTTCTGAAGTGCGTAAGGTGTCTGCAGGTCCTTTGGTTATTAAGGAGGTTAATGATACTCCTTTGAAGAAGATTAATTTTGTGGAAGGTAAGGGTAAAGGCATTTTTACAAATTCTGAGTGTATTACTCCTCGACAATTGAAGTCTACCGTTGAATCGCCATTGAAATAGAACGATCATGAAGCTTCTTCATCAGAAATGAAAATTTATGTTAACAAATTCAAATATTCAAATGCAATCCCTAGCAACTATGTGATAAATGCAAATTCCGTGATTGAGGTTAACAAAAATTTTCATGAATCTTACAGGAAGCATCCCGATTGCGATAAGGAAGACCAGGGTGCTAAGGAGATTTTAATAGAGGGTTCTGTGTTGAATGCTGGTGGTATTTTGGTTAATGGTTCTCAAAAGGATAATCGTATTCTATTTCCTAATACTAAGAGTGGTATAAAAAGTGGTAGTGATTGTCATATGAAAAATGAAGTCGCTGGCCCTAAAGAAAATTTTGTGAATGCTTGGAAGAAAACTCAACACATTAAGTTAAATTACAGTATGGAGTTAACTCTGATGTCTAGTTGTTATAAATTCTGATTTGGAACAGGCAAATTCCCAGGTTTTGAAGAACTCACTTGTTATTAAAATTCTTGGTAATAACATCCCATTTCCAATATGTAGTATGGAGCTACGAAGGCAATGGAATAAATATGGTAGTTTTCATGTAACAAAGCTGGGTATGAATTGGATTCTTTGTTCATTTAAGATTTCTGAAGCATTGGAGAAAGTTTTAAGTGGTGGCCCTTGGTTTATTGGATGCCATATTATTGGCATGGATAAATGGTCACCCTCATTTTCCCCTGAATCGTTAAAAGGTCTCATAGCACCGGTTTGGATTCACATGCCTTGCCTACCACTACATTGCTAGGATGAACAAAATATCTCAAGAATTGCATCTATGGTAGGAGTGCCATTGTACATTGATGGAAATTCCTTTAAATGGGGTAAGAGAGAGTATGCCCGAGTATGTGTTCGAATTGATTTAGATAAAAAACTACCCAAAGGAGTATGGATAGAAGGAATGCATGGTAGATCATTTCAAAAAGTTGAGTATGAAAAAAATATCATCTCTTTGTTATCAGTGTGGTAAAGTTGGTCATTTGAAAGAAGTATGTTCTGGTAATAAAAGTATTCCTACAAAGATAGCTGATGTTGCGCCGCCAGAAGGAAAAGTTGGTGAGTTCATGGAAGATGGTATTTTAGTAGTACAAGATGAATACGGATCATGGATAGATGTTAAGTTTAGAAATAATAGATTTAAAAATTTTAAGAAGGCTGATGGTGCTATGGTTTTTAATAATCAGATAATGTAGTTAATCAAGTGAAGGATTCAGGGGCCCATAAGCAGTCCAGTATTGAAGATGAGGAGATTGTTGAAGTAGTATAAAATGACAAGAATGATGAATATCAAAGACAAGTCTTATTGTTGATCAAAATATGGGAGGTACAAAAGGTAGGATTCAACCATCAAATGGTTCTGATGTTTGTTTAAAAAATAAATTCAGTATTTTGGATGGTGTGAATGGAGAACCATAATTGAATGAAGGTATGGAAGATGATTGCTCACTTAAGAAGGTGGAAGGTAGTATACTTTCTTCTAATAATATAGAAAATAAAGAGGAGGGTGTTTCTCCGGGATGTTCTACTAAACATCCTAAGATAAAATCAGGTGGTGTAGTTCCAATTGGTTCTACCGGTGTTAATACATGTTCAAGTAAAATTAAACTTGCTAAAGAAGTGAAGTCCTTGGGTCCTGTGGAAGTTGCTTGCAGGAATAGAAGAGGGGAAGTTAAGGGTAGCAAGAGGGGTGGGGACTTTTCCCCTCCGGGTAATTAATGTCTTCCTTTATGTTTTGGAATTGTAGGGGGGCCAAGAAGAGGGAGGCTTCCTTTTATCTTAGAGAGATTGTGAAGGATAATGGGGGTTTTTTTGTTGGTCTTACTGATACTAAACTTTCAAATATTCAAAGGGGTGATGTTGATAAGGTAATTGGGAGGGAGTGGGATTTCTTTCATCATCCTGCAGAGGGTACTTCTGGTGGGATTTTGGTCATGTGGGATAGAAATAAGGTATCTTTTGAGGTTGTGGAATATTCTTCTCAAGCCGTTATTGGAGTTCTTGATGCTCCTTTGATTGGTTCTTGGATGGTGGCTACTGTGTGTGGTAACAAGGATTTTCATGTGAGGAGAAGTTTATGGGAGATGCTTGAAGAGTTTGTGGTGGGAAATAAGCCTTCAGTGGTAGGTGGGGACTTCAATAATATATTGTCTAAAGAAGATAAGAGAGGGGGCAAGAGGTTCCTATTTTCCCAAGGGTCTCAGGAGATGAAGTTGTCTATCTCTAACAATGATTTTCATGATGTAGGTACAGTTGGGCCTAGATACACTTGGTGCAATAACAAAGATGGTGCTTCGAGAATTTGGGAGAGGCTAGATAGGTGCCTGCTGAATTCAGCTGCTCTACAAAAGGTTCCATTGGAAAAAGTTAGACAGTTAACAAGGGTGGCATTCGATCATAGTCCAATAGTTTTCAAAGTGTTGGAGGCCCAGTACAACTCAAGAATGATCATATTTGAGGATACCTGGAAATCCTATCCGGTGGTTTGGAGCATAGTTTTAAATTCTTGGAAAAGATCTGACTTTGGTAATGATATGGATGTCTTGCAGAGGAAGCTAAGAAGAACCTTGAGGGCCTTATTCTTCTGGAACAAAAGCAAATGTAAGTGCTTGAATTTGTTGAAGGAAGACTTAAGGAAAGAGATTATGGAACTTCAGTTGGAGGAAGCTTTAGAAGGTGGCATGACGATGGAGAGACTAAAATTATTAAGAAGCAAAGTGCATGATCTTAATATGACGTTAGGAAGATTATCAACTTGGTGGAATCAAAGAGCAAAGGTGAGATGGCATGAAGAAGGTGATGTTAATTCAAATTTCTTCCACAAGTATGCTTCGACAAAGAAGAATGGAAACCTTATAAGACAAATTAAAGATGAGAATAACGTCTTGGTGGAAAGTTTTGAGCAGATTTTAACTATTTTTCAGAAATTTTTTGTCAAGAAATGGAGATCTAGAAACTGTAATCTTGCGGGGTGGCCTGTTATTATCGAAAACCAGAAGCTGAAGTCCTAGGAGGTGGAGTTCTTGAGTGGAGATATTACACAGGAAGAATTAAATACTACAGTGTTTCAACAAGGTAGAAACAAATCTCCTAGGTTGGATGGGATTACACCTTCATTTTTTCAATCCTTTTGGAGTATTGTGAAAGAATCAACTTGGAAAGATGTTGACATTTTTTTTTAAAAACTGGTTCCATGAAGGAAGAGTGGAAAGATACTTTGCTTGTGTTAATCCCCAAGGTGAATAATCCAATAGTGCTGTCCAACTTCAGACTTATTAGCCTATGTCAAACCACCTATAAGTTGGTTACAACAATGTTGGTAAATAGACTGAAAGTTTGTATCTCTAACATCATTTTAGAAGAACAAGTTGCATTTATACCCGATAGATCGATGTTCAGATCGATGTCTGAACATTGTTTGCTTGCTCAAGAGATCTTCAGCAAATATAGGATCTCAAAAAATAAGAAGGGGTTGATGGCAGTGAAATTAGACATGGAGCAAGCTTATGATAGCATGGGTTGGCCAACTCTAAATCAAGTGTTAAAAGTTTTTGGGTTTCCACTATTTTTTAGTAAGGTGATCATGGAATGTGTAATGAATGTGAGGTTTTCTTTCATTTTAAATGGAAGACTTTCTAATTGGGTAAAGGCTAAAAGCGAGTTTCACCAAGGTTTCCCGTTATCACCTTATTTATTCATTATGTGTTGCCAACTTTTATCAAATGCAATAAATCAAAGAGGAAAGGAATTGGGACTTCAGATTTCACCCAAAGCTCAAAAAATTACACATCTTTTGTATGCAGATGATGTTTTAGTATTTACCCGAGCTTCTACAAGATCAGCCCAAGAGTTTAAGGTCATTGTTGTGGATTTTTGTGGGGGGACGGGGCAGAGAGTAAATAACTCCAAGTCTTAGATTTTATTTGGTAAATCTGTGAAGCATAAGGAGGAAATTGGGCTTTAAGGTGGTTAAGGAGCTACTCTATTTGGGAGTTAAAGTGGATTTAAGAAGATTAGGAAGATATGATTTTCAATGTATGATTAATCATATATTGGAAAGACTAAATACTAAGGGAAGTAAACATTTATCTATGGCTGGTAAGATCACCCTTGTTAAGTCCTCCCTTTTATCATTACTAAGTTTTTTATCAACACACTCTATGGTTCCAAAGAAAGTTTTATATCAAGTAGATCAATTTTGCAAAGAGTTTATATGGCACAAAGGCAATGGAAGGAAGGGGTTACATTTTGTTGCATGGGATGTTTTATGTAAACAAAAAACTGATGGAGGTTTGGGATTACATTCGGCTGTTCATCGAGTGGGACCTCTAAGATCAAGGTTAGCATGGAGATGTATTCAATATCCTAAAAATTTGTTGCATAAGAATATTATTACTAAATATGGTGATAATATCTTAAGTGGAGAAAGAAAGAAAGGAGCATCAATGGCATGGCAGATTTTGTTAGCGGGTGGGAAATTTCTTAAACCAATAGTTAGATGGAGATTTATTGATGGAAGGAAAATTCATGTTATGAAGGATATTTGGTTGTTAGATAAGTGATTTAAGACTTGGCTAACTCTAGTAGATTGTGTGGGGCTGGAAAAGAAAATGCTGAATCAATTCATCTCACCTAATTGCAGCTGGAATGCGGAGATGCTGCAACAATTTTTCATTGATGACCTTATTCTTTTGATTTTGTAGGTTCCTATTGATCATGAGGCTGAGACGGATTATTTGGAATTTATGTACGACCATAATGTGAGAGGCCATAATGTGAGATCTATCACTGCTATGGCATATGAGGAAACAATGAAGAGGTGTTCTAAGGAGGAAGACTATGAGTTTGCAAATTGGTTAAGAAATCTAAAGCTTAACCCGAGAGTGGAGCTTTTTTGGTCGAGAATGAGTAAGTTTGCCATTCATACAATTGAGTTTATTAAATATAGAAGGTTAAGTCAAAATGACTTTTGTCCAAGAGGATGTCAAGAAGTGGAAAGCTACGCGCATATTGTTGTTCATTGTAAATTCATGAAGGAGATTATTCTCAAGTTGAATCAATGGGAATTCTACATTCCCATATTTCAGTCATTGGAAAGTTTCTTGAAAGAACTTAGAAGACATTCGATTCGATTTTCTAACATGGTGAGAATGTACTGTACAGCAGTTTTTCTAACCTGGAAAAATATAAATGATCTTGTACACCGAAAGACCGTTACTCCAACTTTGCTGGTGGAAGCAAATGTTCTATTCTTGTATAAATAGAAATTGTATCCAATACTAGATAGCTGGGGTGTTAATCTCCTGCGAGAATTTACTAAAGTTTGGAACCCTCCACCGCTAGGTTGGATCAAAATGATTTTGGAAGCATCTTTGTTGGAATCTAATCAAGGTGGGATGGGAGGTGTGTTTAGAGATCATAAAGGGAGGTTGTTGTTGGCATTTGGGAAGAAGGTAGTTCACTGGGATTTCTCCCAACTGGATTTGGTGGCTGTTTTGGCAATAAAGGAATTCATACAAGCTTGGATGATGGATAGTAAAGGAGTTATAATTGAAAGATATAATATAAATATTATCAATTTCATTCAAGAATCTTTGAAGAACTCAAAGTGGAATTTCGACACTAGGAGTACAAAGGATTTATTCTTTCTGAATGATTTCAATAAAGTTTTTTTCAATCATGTTCTTAGAGAATGTAACAAGGTAGCCGATGTTTGTGCTACTTTGGCATTGCAGGATAGTTTCTATTTTGATAGTTTTTGTTTTGCCAGTATTCCTTCTAATTTATCTAGTTTGTTAACGAATGAATGTGAGCCTTTTATTTTCATGTAATTAGTTCTTATCTTTAATGCAATTTGCATTTTAAAAAAAAAAAAATTTCATTCCTCATGTTGGATAGATGATCACATAAAGCCTTTATGATTTATTACTAATTTATTACGGGATTGAGAAGGGACCTTTAAAATCAATACATATGCCCTCCAAATGGAAACAAGCATGATGTATAAGGTCAATGGTTTGTTAAGGTTTGGTTATGGGTTATGAATTTTATACAACCATGCCTTCCATAAGTGGAGGTTAGCATAATGCATTGAACCCTTAATTGGTTATAAAAATATACTAAGATCCCTTAAAGAAGTTTGTGAGTGCCTCATAAAGGGAATCATGTACCACATAGAGGGATTATTGAGTGATATAGAAACTATTAAAGACCTTAGAAATTAATTCTAAAATGCCCTCTAAAGGAAGCAAGCATTAAGCATAGAAGGTCATTTTATTTAGTTAATATTAATATTCAAATTTATTTGATTAAAAAAATATTTAAATCAAATAAATTATCTAATTAATTTTATTTTTTATTGAATTATTTATAAATTTTAATCAATTATTGAATTTTTAATTAAATTTCATTAATTATTAATTAATTATTAATAGATTATTATAAAATTTTATTCAAAACTTTTATTTAAATTAAATATTTAACCTTTGAATTTTATTTTGTTTTATTTATATTGATTATGAATATTTTATTTATGTTTCTTTAATTATTTTTGAAAATTGGTCATTAATGAATTATTTAATAGGGTTTAATTATTAATATAATATGGGTTATTTAGTTTTAATATCTAATTTTGTCTAAACTTTATGAAATTGTTGACATTGGTTAAAGATGACCTATATCAATCTCTACAAGTTTGAGATTATCTATATTTATATTTTATTTTTGATGAATTTATTTAATAATATATAATTAAAAGTTAATTAATTATTAATTAAAATTTAATCAAATTTTGATTTGAATTTTATTTTTTCAATGGTTGTAGGATTGATTAAAGGTTATTTTATCTTTTTTTGAATTGACCTTGATTTTGTATGATTTTTTTGAAAAATTGAGTCGTTAAATAAATGTTGATTAGGGTCAATTTTAAGGGGTTTGAGGGAGTGGTGTCGATAATTGAGTGAAGTATTGGATATAAGCTTGAGTTTTACCACCCATGGTGGGTTGACCAAGTTAAACTCATGGTGGGTTGACGCATGGAAGTATTGCATGTATTTAGAGCATGAAATAAAAGAGTTTTGAGGGTTTTGGAGGTTTAATATGGGTATATAGAGTGGGTTGACTTAGATTGACCTACTTTGACCATGCTTGGTGGGTTGACCAAGTTAAATCAATCCAATCTAAGCCATGAAGGAATTGATGTATTTGAAACATGGAATGGAGTGATATTGAGGGATTATAAAGTTTGATTTGAATTACATGTATTAAGCTGACCAAAATTGGTCGTATTTGACCAAATCTAGGTTCAATTGACCAAGTCAACTAATTACTAGGTTAGAGTGACCTATCATACCCAATCTACTAGGAGTGATATTCAAAGGATTTCAATGAATTTTAGAAATGATTAGGAGTTTGATTGTGGCTAACTAGGGCTTGATGATCAATTAAGCTAGCTTAAGCTAGCTTAATTAGGTTATATGGGTTAGTTGATGAACGATGGATCCAATGATGGGTGGTCTATGAAAGTGCGAATAGATTGTTAGACCAATTAATTATGTCCCTAGGCTAACCAAGAGGGAGGGGGGTGAATTAGTACTTTTTTAAAAAGTTCTCTTGAATATATGAAACTGATTTCATAATAAAACTAATTTTTAGAAAATAAATTTTTAACCACAGAAAAATTAAAAATGCAGTAAAATAAAAATGCAAAAAAAGATAAAAGTAATGAAGATATCAGAATTTATAGTGGTTCAGTCCAACATGACCTACATCCACTCCCTAGAGACTCATTTTCTATGTATTGCACTAAATCAAAATGACTCTCCTTTTTCCCCCACAGCAAGGCGGAGAAGCCCTTACAAACTCTCTTCCACCAAATCTCAGTGTGGCAAAGAATTGTCATCCTTTTTTACCCTCTTGGTGAAGGAAGAGAACTGTCGTTCTTTTTCACCCTCCTAGAGAAGGTAGAGAACCCACCGTCCTTTCTCACCCTCCTAGTGATGGCAGAGTACCAAGCATCCTTTTTCACCCTCCTGGTGATGGCAGAGAACCGAACTCTCCTTCAAAGATCTTCTCTCAAGAGTCTTCAAAGTGATAGGGTAGAGACTTGAAGTACAAACAATAAGATCCTCACCTTTGAGTAACCTTATGAATCCCCTCATAATTTCTTCTTCAAATATCTCACCACACTCACTCCCAAACACTCTCCCTAATCACTCTCCCTTCCACTCTAAGAAGAAATTCGTAGAAGATTAGTAGGACAGTCAATTTTTAGGAACCTTATATACAAATGATAAGAAAAACTGTTTAAAAATTAAAAATTTGAAGTTTTATGAAGTAGGATCGTATTGTATGATCGAATATCGTCCCATACGAACAGTTCAAAATATGAACAGTTCATCCCGTATGATGCTGTATGAACCTATAGGATCCAAATTTCATATTCTATAAATGATGTATGAAACCAAATTGTATTGTACGAATAATTCAAAATATTAAATGGTTCATCCCGTACGATACTGTACGAACCTGTGACCTCCAATTTTTGTACTCTAGAATTGATATACAAAAACCTTTCGTACTGTACAAACAGTTCGAATAGTTTATCCTGTACGGTCCAATATGAACCTGTGAAGCCGAGTTTTCATACTCTAGAAATGATATACAAAAACCTTTCGTACTGTACAAACAGTTCAAAAAATTGAATAGTTCGTCTCGTATGATCCAGTATGAACCCGTGAACCCCAGTTTTTGTACTCTAGGAATGATGTACGAAAACCTATCGTACTGTATGAACAGTTAAAAAAATTGAATAGTTCATCCCGTATGATCCAATACGAACTTGGGACCCTTGGTTTTTGTACTCTATAAGTGAGGTATGAAAACATTTCGTACTCTACGATTTAGAATTAGAAAAATTTTCACTCTTAACTAGTAGGTTGATTTGTTTAAGAGGAGAAACTGCACAAATCATCCCGTAAGATCTCATATTGTACAGTATGATTAGTTTAAAAAATTAAGTTTTTATCTTACTCCCCCAGTGTGTGTGTGCATGGTTATCCAATTACAATCACATTTCTCAGACTCAAGAAAAAAAGTATAGACTCCAAGACTAATAAACTCTAATCCCATTAATTTGAAGTCTTCCATTGTCTGGAATGTGATTTTTTTGAAATGAAATATTAGTACACACAAAATAGAATTTTCCAACATATGTTAGGAGAAATAATAAACAAATAATAAGATTTTGTTATCATCAAAAACTCACATCAAAAGTTCACTTGAAGAAACAAATTTGCAACAATCTCAACAATCTCCCCCTTTTTTATTATGGCAAAATAGTTATTGTTTGAGTTAACTAATAATCACAAATTTTCTCCTTAGCTCCCCCTAAAAGTACGCTCCCCCTAATGAATGATCAATCTACAGCAAGGGAACATACACATGCATACACATTTACACACATGGATCGAAACATATATATACATACACATTCATATAGTTCACAACATACACACATTCATCCAGTTCACCAAACCATACAAAAACATCAAAGAACAGTCCAATCTATACCTCAAACAACCTCAAACAAATAATGCAACTCACCCTTTTGACAACAACAAAAAAGGGACAGTCGAGGTAGTTGATCATTAAGACAATATTAAATAAATTGCTAATAGCAAAATTAAGATCACATGCAAAAGATAAAAACTCAATATTTAAATTACAGAATAACTAGAATAAGAAAAAGTTGATCTATTTCACTGTTTGAAATAGACATATTATGTAACAATAACTATTGCAGAAAAGATGAAATAAAATTACTATTTTTCTAATCCAATAGTGAAGATCAATGTTTATTATATAGATTTGTGGGACAGAGAAACTGATAAAGGAAAGGCTAATTGATGACATTGCGTATCTTCTCAATTATTTGTGGCACACGTTCTTCATCTTGTCAATTTCAACTAATTTTGTACCCTTTTTCAATTTGGCAAACATTGCACATCTTTTTATATAAATGACATACTTTGTGCTTTTTCATTTTGGGCTAATTTTATGCCTCTTTTGAATCCATGTCTTTCCAAAATCACTCACTCTTAGCACAAATTGCAATAATGAACAATGATTAACACTTTGAAATAGAAGTAAAAATAAAAATATTACATAAATATTACATAAATATTACAATAATTTTAGCTACACAATGCTTGACTATTGAAAATATAAAATAGATCTTCTATTCTATACCAAGTGACAATATAACTCAAAATTTTTGAGAGACTAATTTTTGCAAGGAAATTAATTTTGAAGAGCAAACTCATTTAACAATTCACATTAGTAATCAAATACATTTGATAAACATAAGTTAGTAGCTCAGTCACAATGCGATATGCAGCAAAACATGAGTTGTTCATTTCATTTGACATGTAATCATTCTTATAATCATGCTTCATATATAGCTTCCAACTCAAAGAACTAGCATCCACACATCACATCACCATATACAAGCAAATACAATCACCCATATCTCAACCTTCTAAAGAAAAAACTAAATACAACAAATCCTAACAAAGATAAAGAACAACACAAAAACATCAAACATAAACACCCATCAAGAGCAACAGTAGAACATCAGAATCACAGCTAGAAATCTGAAGGACCCTCATCTGGAGGAGGTTGAGGTGTATTGAATATAGCAAAATAGCTATTGATTGTAGCAATATTAGTGTTCACTAAATCAAATTGGTCTTGAATCCACCCCCTATCTTCATTATACCTATCATCCTACATATTTAAGTGTGCCTTAACATCATCAAATCTTTGATCAAGATGATCAAAGCATTGGACCATATTTTGTTAAAAATTTTGGTCGAGTCCAAGTGCAGGGGCAGCTGCAGGTGCTCCTTCTTCCTCTGAGTCATCCTCATAACTTTCCCTCCCAAATAGTGATAGAAAAGAGGCATCGGTAAAATAAATGGGAAGTTTAGTTTGACCTTAAGGGTATACAAGATTATACTTCTTCTCAAGAACATAGCCCATTAGATGTCCTAAAGCCATATTTTTCTTTCTTTTGTAGTTTGGATGTCTAATATCAGATAGATTATGAATATAATCCAAAATCAGTTGGGCTTTATCTATGGGTTGATTTGTCATGATCAAATTGGTAACAACAGATAAAAGAGGAGTCATGTTAACATGGTCACTCGCTTTTGGGATAATTGAAGTTCGTAGCACGTATTGAATGATCCGAGCATTTTAGTTCAATGTGTAAAGTCGAGGCAAATGAGTCACCTGGACTACACCTCTAAGAACTTTATTGAGTTTTGACCAGTCAAAGTCAGCCCTAGAAGATAGTGTATGGGCTCTAGTTCCTTTAGTTCTCAAGTGGAGGAAGGTGCCTAAATCTTCCTTTGTTATTTCTACCCTTTGCCTTAAAACATAAGAAGAGATCCTTGAATGATCCTGATTGACTCTCATATTGGCAAAAAAGTAATAAAAGATTTCATTATTATAGGCTTAAATGAGAGTGAGAATGAAAGAAAATTTGGTAGAGGCTAGTAAGGGCATTATAGAAAAGTAGATGTCATTTTCAATAAGAAGACGAGAAGGGGTAATCTTTGCAACTAAAAACCTATAAAATTTTTTCTCACTTTCCTTAGACAAGAAATTCTCATCTTCCTCAGTTCTAGAGAAAGAGGCTCTGGAACGTGATCGCTTACTACTACTAGCCATACCTAGAACATGATCTCAGAAGAGTTTGAAAATGAATGAGGAAGTGATGAAAAACTTTTCCAAAGACCCTTTTATTTAAAGAAAAATGATCTATTGTACAGTACAAAAAAATTTCATACTAGACAAAATAAATTTCATACGGGATAAAATAAATTGCGTACGTACAAAAGAAAACGACTAAAAAAGAAACGGCTTTTCGTAAACTGCCCTTCCCGAGGCGTCCTTTCGTACAGGCTTTTTAAATACCCAATCGTACAAACGATCACGTGTTCATCCGCGACAATCAAAATATTAAAGATCATTTTGTTGATGGTTGGCTTCATCCTTATCAAAAAATGACAACAAGGATCATACAGATGAATGATATGTTCATACGTACGATCAGTAATAATAGCTGTCTAAAAACTGCAAACTCCTCCCCATTCATATAGACGAAAATACCTATCATTTAGTATGATGATGTCATCATATAGTACAAACAGACTATGAAAACATAGTTTTATCTTCTCAACCCAAAAAATGATAAGCATAAACTACATATTTTGTATTGTATGAAATAATTTTGTATAGTACGAATAGAATAAAGAAAAAATAGTGCATGATAAACTCAAAAACCTTTCAAAGCCAATTATTTATTTCATAATATATTTATTTAATTATTCAAATTAACTATAAAAAGATAAATCAACTAAATATAAATAATACAAAAAATAAAAATATAGACCCTATACTACACATACTTGACATGAATAAACACACAATCACACAAAACAAAAAAATATGCAGAATTTCTAATCATGCATTAAGATCAATCACATCTAGCCTTGTCCTTAAAATGCTAAATATGTTAAAAGCTAGAAGTTTTGTGAAAATATCTGCAAGTTGATCTTTAGTAGCAATATGATGTAATTCGATTTCCCCTTTTGGTACATGATCTCTAATAAAATGATGCCTTATATCAATATGCTTGGTTCCGGAGTGCTGAATAGGATTCTTTGAAATGCATATGGCACTAGTGTTATCACAAAAGATTAAAATTATGCCAAAAGAAAATCCTAAATCAATTAATTAATATTTTAACCAAAGTACTTGTGTCACATAACTTCCTAAGGCAATATATTCAGCTTTTGCAGTTGAAAGGGCTACTGAGTTCTATTTTCTACTAGACCAAGAAACTAAGGAGTTTCCAATGAATTGACAAGTTCCAAAAGTGCTTCAACGATTAACCCGACAACCAGCAAAGTTTAAATCAGAGTATCCAACAATTTCAAATACAGTGCTATTCTTAGGATACCAAATTTTTAAATTTTGAGTCCCTAAAAGATATCTCATTATTTTGTTAACTGTAGTAAGATGTGATTCCTTTGGATCAACTTGAAATCTAGCACATAAATAAATACTAATCCTGATATTCGTTCTGCTAGTTGTCAAGTAAAGCAAAGATCCAATCATTCCTCTATATATTTTTTGATTAACTGATTTTCCCTTGGGGTCCTTACTAACTACATTGAGGAACTCAAGGGTATATTCACTGGTTTAATCTTTTCCATTTCATACTTCTTGAGAATGTCCTTAACATATTTTGATTGACCAATAAATGTTCCATCATCATCTTGCTTAATGCTAAACCCAAAAAGTAACCCAAATCTCCTATCACGCTCATCTCAAATTCCTTACTCATTATTTTTGAAAAGTCATCACATAGATTTCTATCGATAGATCCAAACAAGATATCATCCACATAGATTTGAACAACAAGTATTTCATTTCCTATATTTTTTATAAATAGTGTGGTATCGACACTCCCTTTTATAAAAGATTATTTAAGTAGGAATGTGCTCAGCCTTTCATACCACGCTCTAGGTGCCTGTTTTAATCCATATAATACCTTTTTTAATTTAAAAATATGATTGGGAAAAAGTTCATTTTTAAAACTTAGAGGTTACTCAACATAAAAATCCTTTTTATCATCCCATTTAGAAAGGCACTCTTTACATCCATTTGAAACAGCTTAAAACCTTTTAAAAAGGCATATACTAAAGGCACTCTAACTGCCTCAAGTCTGGCTACCGAGCCAAAGGTCTCCTTAAAATTAATTCCCTAAATCTGATTGTACCCCGTAGCCACTAATCTCGCTTTATTTCTAACAATCACTCCAGAATCACTCATCTTATTTTTAAATACCCACTAGGTTCCAATAATACTTTGATCTTTTAGCCTTTTTAATAATTCCCAAACCTCATTTCTAGTAAATTGATTCAACTCCTCATGCATAGCTAGAATCCAAAATTCATTTGAAAGTGCTTGATTTATAGTAGTGGGTTCAATCATTGAAATAAATGTGGAGTGATTTACTTCTTTTCTCAAACCATGCCTAGTCCTACTCCTTCACTTGGGTCACCTAAAATCAACTCTTTAGGACAAATCTTAGCAAATTTCTATTCCTTAGGCAATTGATTTTCTTCCTTATTTCAACCCTCTCTTCAACTTTTTCATTTTCAAGTCCTTGGGATATTTCCTCAACTTCATCTTCATCCAACCTAGACCCTCCATCATCCGATTCATCAAAAATAACATGAGTGGTCTCCTGAACTACCAATGTCCTTCTATTAAAAGCTCTATAAGATTTTCCAATACTTGAATATCCTAGAAAAATTCCTTCATCAAATTTAAGATCAAATTTTCTTAAGAGAGTTTTTTTCTGTTATTATATATGAACACTTTACATCTAAAAATATGTAGGTGTAAGAGATTGAGAATTCTATCTTTAAGAAGTTCATAGGGTGTATTATTTAATTTTGATTTAATGTTCAGCCTATTCAATACATAGCATGCGGTATTAACTACTTCTACCCAAAAATATATTGGAAGTGAATATTCTACCAAATTCTGGTAAGGTGTCCTAGAAGCTTCAATCAATGTCCTATTCTTCCTCTCAACTATTATATTCTAGTGAGGTGTCCTAGAAGCTGAGAAATTATGATCTATTCCATGGGTTAGAAAAAATAATCAAATAATTCATTTTTAAATTCTCCCCCATGATCATTTTGGATTATAATAATTTCATATCCTAGTTTTCTCTAAATCTAAGTGGCAAAATCTATAAGCTCCTCAAATGATTCACTCTTATCATTTAAAGATCTAATCCATGTGAATCTTGAATAATCATCCACAATCACATACCCAAATCTTTTTCCTCCTAGACTTATAGTACTAACAGGTCCAAAAAGATCCATGTGAAGAATTTCTAAGGGTTTGCTAGTTTTAAGATCCTTGACTGAATGGAAGAAGGATTTGACTTATTTTCCTTGTTGACATGCATTACACAAGTGATTTTTAGTAAAGTCTAATTTTGGTATTCCTCAAACAAAATCCTTTTTGTTGATTTTGCTAAGATTTCTCATGCTAGCATGACAAAGTCTTCTATGTCATAACCATGATTCATCATAAACAGTTTTTAAATAAAGAGCAATAGAAGATTTTACAGAATTTAAATTAAGCATGTACACATTGTTAACTCTATCACCATATAACATATCAACACCATTTTTTCTTATCACACAACTAGTAGGCAAAAATTTTATATGATATCCTTTATCGCATAATTGACTAATGCTCAACAGATTATGTTTCACCCCATCTACCAACAGAATATTTTCTACTAAATTTTTTTTGAATTTCTAATCGTACATGTACCTACCACTCTCTTGGTTGTATTATTTCCAAGTGTAACCTTGCCTCCATTCCTGGCTTCTAGCATTATGAATTGAGCCATATCTCCAGTCATGTGCTTTGAACAACCACTATTCAACTACCAAATGCTCTCACGAGGTCTTGTATGAGAGCGTTCCTATAAAATCTTTAAACATTAGATTTGGTAACCCAAATAAGTTTTGGTTCACCTCTTGGCAATTTTAAACTAGATGCATGTGTGATATGCTGTGTTTTATGCATCTTAGGTGTCCACACTAAATGTATTCTATGATAAATAGTACAAGTGTGGGAAATATGCCCATTCGTACCATAAGAAAAACATTTAGCTTAAGGAAAAGCGTTTACCAATCTATATGCATTGTAAGATCTTTTCCTAGGTATTGAACTCATATTATTTTGTTTAGACCTATAGAATTATTCAAGTGTGGGAGTAGGTCTATTTTCTTTAATACATTTTAACTCTAATTCAATATATGAGTTTATATTCTTCAATATTGAAATATCCATCCTCAAGTTAATTTCTCTAAGTTCCAATTCGTCCAGAAAAATTTTATAATGATTTTCAAGTTCTATGTGAGATGATTTTAAAAGTTCATACTATTTATTCAAACCATCATATTCATCCAACAGAGTTATGTGGTTGCTATCAATTAATGCATGATCTTTCCTAAGGATTTCAAATTCTTTCTGCAATTTTAAGCAATCCAAATTTAACTTTGCATGCAGTTTCTTTAGTCTCTTATATGCAGAATGAATGCGCTCAGAAACTTAAAAAAATTTATCATAACTTAAGTCACATACCTCCTCTTGATCTGAATGTTCAAGATTATCAACCATTAGACACAAGTTTATGACTTCCTCTTCTGCTTCTATTTTTGAGGTGTTTGAAGCTGAATCTGCCCAAAATGCTTTCTAAAGTCTCTTCTTGCCCCTTCTTCACATTGGTTTTCTCCTCAACATTCTCCTTGCTAGGATTAGCTTTAAGATTTGGGCAATCAGTCTTGATGTGTCCAGGCTTCCTGCATTCATAGTAAATTACTTTATTAGAAGCATTAGCATTTTTATGAAACTTACCCTTATTCCACTGCTGACGTCTCCTTTGCTTTCTCCTTAGGAAACTTTTACATTGCCTTATCATTAAGAAAATGTCCTCTTCATCCTCAGGCTGAGACTGATCACTTTTAGAGTCATCCACCTTCAAAGTAATATTTTTCTCCTTTGCTTGTCACCTGCATAAATCTATCTTTGAGTCACAGATTGCTCGTAAGCAATTAGTGATTCAAGAAGATTATTAATAGAATAGACATCTAAATCTTTCGATTCAGTTATAGCAGTTATCTTTGCATCATAAGCAGTAGGCAAATAATGTAGTATTTTATTTACTTTTTTTGCATTCATTAATTCCCTACCTAGAGCATGTAATGAAGTGGCTATATAAGTAAAATGAGTATATATGTCAGAGATTGATTCATTCGGTTTCATGCGAAAGAGTTCGTAGTTGTGCAATAGAATGTTTAATCAAGTTTACTTCACTTTATTTGTATCTTTATATATAATACAAAGTCTATCCCAAATTTCTTTTCCAGATTTACAAGTAAAAACACGCATGTAGTCTTCTGACTTCAAAGCACAGAAAAAACTATTTAGACACTTGGCATTTAATTGTGCTAATTCTCTTTCTTCTAAAGTCTAATAAGTAAATGGTGTTTCTATTCTAATGCGTTCTACAATTCTAGTAGGTGCTGTATAACCAAACTGTACTAACATCCACATGCGATAGTCAAGTGATTGTAAAAATGTAGACAAGCTAATTTTCCAGAAATCAAATGTAATATTATCAAACAAAGGTGGTCTTATGATCGAGTAAACTTCTAATGTGTTTTAGTTTCTAAAATTAGCCATGATCATTTTCAAAAAGTAATCTAAACTTTAATTTTTGAACTCAAAGCTCTGATACCACTTGAAAGTGCGAATAGGTTATTAGAACTATTAATTATGTCCCTAGGCTAACCAAGAGGGGGGGGGGGGGGTGAATTGGTGCTTTTTTAAAAAAAATCTCTTAGATATATGAAATCGCTTTCACAATAAATCTAATTTTTAGAAAGTAATTTTTTAACTATAGAAAAATTAAAAATATAGTAAAATAAAAATGCAGAAAAAGATAAAAGTAATAAAGACTCAGAATTTATAGTGATTCGATCCAACATGACCTACATCCACTCCCTAGAGGCTCCTTCTCTAGGTATTGCACTAAATCAAAGTGACTTTCCTTTTGCCCCCACAGTAAGACAAAGAAACCCTTACAAACTCTCTTCCACCAAACCCCGGTGCGGCAGAGAATTGTCGTCCTTTTTTACCCTCCTGGTGAAGGAAGAGAACCATCATCCTTTTTCACCCTCATGGTGAAGGCAGAGAATCCACCATCCTTTCTCACCCTCCTGGTGATGGCAGAGTACCAAGCATCCTTTTTCACCCTCCTGGTGATGGTAGAGAACTAAACTCTCCTTCAAAGATCTTCTCTCAATAGTCTTCAAAGAGATAGGGCAGAGACTTGAAGTACAAATAATGAGATCCTCACCTTTGAGCAACCTTGTGAATCCCCTCACAATTTCTTCTTCAAAGATCTCACCAAACTCACTCCCAAACACTCTCCCTAATCACTATCCCTTCCACTCTCAAGAAGAAATTTATAGAAGATTAGTAGGAGAGTAAGTTTTTAGGAGCCTTATAAATAAAGACAAGAAAAACCATCCAAAAACTGAAAGTTTCAAGTTTTATGAAGTAGGAATATACTGTACGATCAAATATCATCCCATACGAATAGTTTAAAATATGAACGATTCATCTCGTACAATGTTGTACGAACCTATAGGATCCAGATTTCATACTCTGGAAATAATGTACGAAACCAAATAGTATTATACGAACAGTTCAAAAAATTGAACGGTTCATCCCGTACGAGACTGTACGAACCTATTACCCCCAATTTTTATACTCTAGAAATGATATACGAAAACCTTTCGTACTATACAAACAGTTTAAAAAATTGAACAGTTCATCCCGTATGATCCAGTATGAACCTGTGAACCCCTATTTTTATACTTTAGAAATGATATATGAAAACCTTTCATACTATACAAATAGTTCAAAAAATTAAACAGTTCATCCCATACGATCCAGTACGAACCTGTGAACCCCAATTTTTATACTCTGGAAATGATGTAGAAGAATCTTTCGTACTGTTAGAATAGTTAAAAAAATTGAATAGTTTGTCCCGTATGATCTAGCTCGGACCCTTAGTTTTCGTACTCTGGAAGTGATGTACGAAAATATTTCATACTCTAAAATTTACACTTAGAAACATTTTCACTCTTAACTAGCAGGTTTGTTTGTTTAAGATGAGAAATTACACAAATCATCCCGTACGATCTCATATCGTACAGTACAATTAGTTCAAAAAATTAAGTTTTTATCTTACTCCTCCAGTGTGTGTGTGCATGGTTATCCAATTACAATCACATCTCTCAGACTCAAGAAAAAAAAAGTATAGACTCCAAGACTAATGAACTCTAATCTAATTAATTTGAAGTCTTCCACTATCTGTAGTGTGATTTTCCTTAAATGAAATGTTAATACACACAAAATAGAATTTTCCAGCATATGTTAGGAGAAACAATAAACAAATAATAAGATTATGTTATCATCAAAAACTCACTTCAAAAGTTCACTTGAAGAAATAGATTTGCAACAATCTGAATAGTTTACTCTATAAAGCTCCTAGCAAAGTGATTTGGGTTATGAAAGGGGTCAAGGAGTTAGTTCAATATGCAAGCCAGTGCACTAAGCTACTTGATTGCAGTGTAGGGCTGCAATTATCCAGGTGATTGTAGTTTAGTGAATGTTGATTGTAGAAGTGATTGAAGTGTGATTTAATATAATTTAATTATTTGTTGATCATAGATGGTTGAAGTGTTGATTGATTGAAGTTTGATTGATTGTTGATTGTAAGAAGTTATTAATGATTACTTATATATGATTGAAGATTTAATGATTATCAATCATCAAATTGACAAACATAGATTTAGGTAATTAATGATGACCTCATACAAATATAAGGTCAATAGCTACATCTCATCTTACATCAGATTCAACTTAAGTCTACAATGCTAAACCATATAAAGGAAATTAACAGGTGATTATTGGAAATTGGGATTTATTGCCCATTAATCATATTGGTAAAGTTTCATAACCTACACCCACCCATAAGCTTTCAACTTAACTCCCTTCATCTTGTGCCTAAACTAACTCATAATCTTCTTTATATAAAGAAACTTACCACTGATAACTCTTATTTTGTTATGTTGGATGCTTGTGGTTGTAAAATAAAGGATCTGAAGACAACCACACTCTCCTTCACGGTCCATGTCGTCTTGGACTCTACCCAATTTTTACCAACTCTGTTCATCATTCTCAACCATTTGCACTCATTGCTGCATCTTCCTCCACTTTGTTATGGCATCATTATTTGGGACTCCATCCCATCTAGTTCTACTAAAATACAAATATCTATAGCTTTTATTTTTCTTTTGCCATATTCTTTTCTTAATTGTAATGCTTGTGCTCTTCCTAAAAACCACAAGTTGCCATTTGCCCCTTCTCTTTCTAGATCTACAAATATTTTACAATTAAGACATAGTGTTGTTTGGGGACCTTCTCCAATTCTATCTTTACAAGGTTTTAAATACTATGTTATTTTTGCGGCTGATTTCTTCCATTTCTGTCGGCTTTATCCTTTACAAGCATAATCTGATGTTGCTACCACATTTTATCAATTTAAAAGTTTGCTAGAATGACAATTTAATTCTTCAATAAAATGTTTTTGGTCAGATGGGGGTGGTGAATACTCTTTTACAAAATTTCAAACATTCTTAGCTCAATCTTGTATAATACATCAACAAACTTGTACATATACTCCATAACAAAATGAATTAGCCAAACATAAGCAACGACATATTCTTGAAACTACACGTGCTCTTCTCCTTAAAGAAAACCTACCTCAAAACTTTTGGGAAAATGTTGTTCTTACAATATTTAATCTTATAAATTGTCTACCCTCCATTTCAAATAAATTTTCTTCTCTGCTTCAATTACTGTATCACAAAAGTCCTCATTACTCATATCTAAAAACATTCAATTGTCTTTGATATCTTTATCTGCCTATACATTCAAAAATAAATTTCAATCCAAATATCTCCCATGTGTTTTCATTGGATATGCTTCCACCACAAAAGGCTATTATTACTTTTTTCTATAATTATTCAATCATCCACAAAGATAACTCCAACATTGGCTCCATCAATCTAAACTTCCCAACAACCTCTCTCAACTAATCATAATTCTCTCATTTCTTCCTTCACTTCTATAGCACATTCTACTTAATATACTGTATAACAAACCATCTTTAGCTCCAATCCATAATAAATCGATTCACCTAATGGTCACTAGACTTTAAACAGGTAATCTTAAAATTAGAAATATTATCAGTATGAGTAGCTTTCTCATTCCTTCAGATCCTACATGACATGCTCAAGTAGTGAAGGATATTGTTTGGAATCAAGCTATGTCTACTAAATTTGCTTCTCTTCAAAAGAAAGGTATTTGGAAGTTAGTTCCTCCTAATTCTACTCAAAATATTTTTAGATGTACATGGATATACAAAAAAAAATTAAAATTGGATCATACTATTTCTTGAAATAAAGCTCTTCTTATTGCACTAGGATGCAATCAACAATATTGTTTATACTACTATGATACTTTTAGTCCAGTTTATAAACATCCAACTATACGAATACTTCTTCTAGTTACTACTACATTCAAATGGAATGTTTTACAACTTGATGTTTCAAATGCATAGCTTCATGGGAAACTAAATGACAGCCTACATGTCTAAACCCCATGTTTTTGAGGATCCTTTATACCCAAACGTTGTTTGTCTTTTACAAAAGTCTCACTATGATTAATTACAATCTTCTAGAAAATGGTTTGAAACATTCTCTACTTACTTACTAAACTATGGTTTTACACATAGCACAGCAGATTTGTCTCTCTTAGTCTATCACAAGTAGTCCATTGTGCTCGATATTTTAGTTCATATTAATGATATATTGCTTATTGAAAATGATGAACATACCATTGAACATCTTCTCTTGGGATTATCTACTCAATTCAACATTAAAAATCTAGTAAGCATTTCTTACTTTCTTGGAATGTAGGTTCTTCAAACTTGTAATGGATTACACTTATCTCAGTCCAAATATGCATATAATTTATTAAACTGTGTGGATATTGATGATTGCAAATCAATTGCTTCTCCATGTCCTTCCAAATAAGTTATAATCTTTGAATCTTCTCTCCCACTAGCTAAAACGAAATACTTCAGACATATTATTGGCTCTTTCTAATACTTAACAATCACAAGGCTAGATATAGCTTACACTGTTAACAAACTTTACCAACACATGCATCAAACTCATGATGACAAAATTAAACTTCTTAAAAGTCTTCTTTGAAATATCAAAGGTACATTATGTTTTGGTTCACCAATTATTTCAGTTGATCTAAGGTTATCTACATACTCAGATTCTGATTAGGTTTGTGACCCAACTGATAGAAAATCTACTATGGTTTATTATGTTTTTCTCGATCAAACTTTTATCTCATGGCAAATTAAGAAACAAAAAATTGTTCCTAGATCATCCACAAAAGTAGAATATCGAGCTCTTTCCACTACAGCAATTGATATAAATTGACTTCATCGCCTCCTATAAGAGTTTCAAGTTGATATTTCTAAGCCTACTGATCTATTATATGACAATATCTTGGCCATAAAATTTGAAAATAATCCTATTCTGTACTAAACATATCGAGATAGATTTTCATTTTGTGAATGAATACATTAAGAACAAAGTTTTGCATATCTCTCATGTGCACATAATTGATCAACTTACTAATTTGTTCGATAAAGTTCTATCCATTCCTTGGTTCCTTATATTGCGAAGCATGCTAACCATTTTTGAGTCTTCTGTTAGCTTTAAGGGGAGGTAATAAACAAAACATAAATAAGTAAGTCAATTTATAAATACGTACATATATCATGTGCTCACTACCCTATGACAGGCTTACTCTTTTTTGACCATTTTAATCACTTTTGCTTATCAATGGCTTAATCCCTACCATTGATGTCATTGTCTTTCCTCCTTTACTCATCTTATATGTATCAAGTAAAATATTAAAAGAAGTTCAAGTATTGGGATAAAAATATCTTTTCTCTATTCTCTACCTCTTACATGTTCTTTAGTTTACGTTGTTTTCCGTTACATGTATTCGGTGATGTCGCCAAACAGGTGCTATAGTTTCTACACGCATGAACTATTGAGATTGTTGCAAATTTGTTCTTCAAGTCAGTTTTTTATGTGAGATTTTGATGATAATAAAATCTTATTGTTTGTTTATTTTTTCTCCTAATATATGCTGGAAAAGTCTATTTTGTGTGTACTATACATTTTATTTCAGGGAAATCACATTCCAGACAGTGGAAGACATCAAATTAATTGGATTAGAGTTTATTAGTCTTGGAGTCTATACCTTTTATTCTTTTCTTGAGTCTGAGAGAGTGTGATTATAATTGGGTAACCATGCACACACAGACTAGGGGAGTGAGACAAAAAAAACTTAATTTTTGAAACTAATCATATTGTACGTTGTGAGATTGTATGCGACGATTTGTGTAATTTCTCCTCTAAAATGAACCAACCTGGTCTACATGTGAAATTTTCTTTTCTAAGTATAAATCATACAGTACAAAATAATTTTCGTACATCATTTCCAGAGTATAAAAACTTGGTTTCAATCATTTGTACCGGATCGTATGGTACGAACCGATTAATTTTTTGAACTGATCGTAGAGAACAAAAAAGTTTCATACATCATTTCCAGAGTATAAAATATGGGGTTAAATGGTTCATACCAGATCGTATGGGATAAACCGTTCAATTTTTTGAACCGTTCGTACAGTACGAAATAGTTCTATATATATTTTCTAAAGTATGAAAATTAGGGTTCACAGGTTCATACAGGATCATACGGGACGAACCGTTCATATTTTAAACTGTTCGTACGGCATGATTTTTGATCGTACGGTACTATCCGACTTCGTCAAACTTGAATTTTTTTTATTTTTGGATGGTTTTTCTTATCCTTTGTATATAAGAGTCCAAAAAACTGATTGTCCAATAGATCTTCCATGAATTTCTCTTAAGTGTTCTTAATTAGTGTGTTTGGGAGAAGTGTTTTAAGAGTGAAGTGTGAGAGATCTACTAAAAAGAAATTATGAGGGGATTCACAAGGTTTCCCAATGGTGAGATTCTCTTACTTATTCGTCAAAGTTCTTCCCAATCACCTTGAAGAATCTTGCAAGAGAATTGTCAAAGAAGGTCCAGTTCTCTGCCATCACCAAGAGGGTGAAAAAGGACGTTCGATTCTCTACAATCACCAAGAGGGTAAAAAAGGATGCTTGGTTCTCTGCCATCACCAGGTGGGTGAAAAAGGATACTGGGTTCTCTGCCTTCACTAGAAGAGTGAAAAAGGACAACTGTTCACTGCCTCATCGGGATTATGGGAGTGTGTTTGTAAGGGCTTCTCCACTTTACTATGGGGGCAAAAGGAGAGTCACTTTGATATAGTGCAATACCTAAAGGAGTCTCTGGGGAGTGGATGTAGGTTATGTTGGACCAAACCACTATAAATTCTGCTGTCTTCGTTTCTTTTACTGTTTACCCCATTTTTATTTTTTGCACTTATAATTTTTCTGTGGTTGAAAAATTACTTTTAAAAAATCAATTTTAATTATGAAATTGGTTTCATTAAATCCAAGAGAATTTTTAGAAGTACCAATTCACCCCCCTCCTCTTCGTTAGCTTAGGGACATAATTAATAGGTCTAACAACCTATTCAGACTTTTAAGTGGTATCAGAGCTTATTTAAAAACTTACTATTTAAATTACTTTTTGAAAATTAGATCATGGCTAATTATGGAAACTGCAATACTCCTGAAGGATATTCTATAACTAGACCACTGTTATTTGATAATATTTTGTTTGATTTTTGGAAAACTCACATATTTACTTTTCTGTAATCACTTGACTATCGCATGTGGATGTTAGTACATGATGGTTTTACTGCACCTACTAGACTTGTTGATGGCATTAGAGTTGAAACACCATTTGCTGACTGGACTATAGAAGAAAGGGACTTAGCATAATTAAATGCAAAATGCTTGAATAACTTTTTCTGTGCTCTTAAATTTGAAGATTATATGTGTGTTTTAACTTGTAAATCAGGAATAGAAATATGGGATAGACTTTGCATTACGTATGAAGGATCCAATGAGGTCAAATAATCTAGATTGAACATTCTATTGTATGACTATGAACTCTTTCGCATGAAACTGAATGAATCGATCTCTTACATGTATACACATTTTACTCAAATATTTACCTCATTACATACTTTAGGTAGGGAACTAACTAATTCAAAAAAGTAAATAAGATTTTATAATGTTTGCCTACTAATTATGATGCAAAGATAACTACCATTATAGAGTCTAAAGATTTAAATGTGTATTCAATTGACAATCTTCTTAGATCACTAATTGCCTATGAGTAAGGAGTGACTCAAAGACAGATTAATGCAGGTGATAAGAGGAAGGAGAAAAACATAGCGTTGAAGGTGGATGATTCATATAGTGATCCATTACTACCTGAGGATGAGAAAGACATTGCCTTAATGACAAGGCAATTCAGAAGTTTCCTAAGGAGGAAGCAGAGGAGACGTCAACAGTGGAACAAAGGTAAGTTATATAAAAATGCTAAGGCTTCTAATGAAGTAATTTGCTATGAATGCTGGAAGCCTGGACACATCAATATTGATTGTACAAATCTCAAAGCTAATCATAGTAAGGAGAAGGTTGAGGACAAAACCAATGTGAAGAAGGGCAAGAAGAGATTTCAGAAAGCTTTTTGGGCGGACTCTACACCTGACTCATCAGAAACAGCACCTGAAGAGGAAGAAACAAATTTATGCTCGATGGCTGATAATCTTGATCATTCAAATCAAGAGGAGGTATGCAACTTAAGTTGTCATGAATTTTTTAAAGTTTTTGAGCGCATTCATTCTTATATAGGAGACTAAAGAAACTATATGCAAAGTTGAAGTTGGATTACTTAGAATTTCAAAAAGAATTTCAAAACCTTAGGAAAGACCATTCATTAATTGATAGCAACCACTTGACTCTGTTAGATGAATATGATGATTTGATCAAACAGCATGAACTTTTAAAATCATCTCACACAGAACTTGAAAACATTTTAAAGTCTTTTTTGAAGAATCTGAATGTAGAGAAATTGACTTGAGAATAGATATTTTAATAATGGAGAATAGAAACTCATATGTTGAATTAGAGTTGAAATGTATTAAAGAAAATAGACCAACACCCACACTTGAACAATTCTATAGGTCTAAACAAAAGAATATGAGTTCAACACCTAGGTAGAGAAATAATAACTCATATAGATTAAGAAATCCCTTCCCAGGTATGAGATGTTTTACATGTGGAATGTTATGACACATTTCCCACACTTGTACTATTCATTGTTGAATAGATTTAGTGTGGAAACCTAAGGTGTATAAAATACAGTATATCATATATACATCTCGTTTAAAATTTCTAAGAGGTGAACCCAAACTTATTTGGGTTCTCAAGTATAATGTTTGATGATTTTATAGGGACGCTCTCACACAAGACCTCATGAGAGCATTTGGTACCTGGACAGCAGATATTCGAAGCACATGATTGGAGATATGACTCAATTCATATCACTGGAAGCCAGGAATTGAGGAAATGTTACACTTGGAGATAATACCACCAAGAGAGTGGTAGGTACAGGTATGATTAGAAATTTAAAGAATTTTTTAGTAGAAAATGTTCTGTTAGAAGATGGTTTAAACTTAATCTGTTGAGCATTAGTCAATTATATCATAAAGGATATCATATAAAAATTTTTCCTACAAACTATGTGATAAGGAAAAATGATGTTGATGTGTTATATGGTGATAGAGTAAATAATGTATACATGCTTAATTTAAATTCTGTAAAATTTTTTATTACTTTTTGTTTAAAAATTGTTTCTAATGAATCATAGTTATAGCATAGAAGACTTTATCACGCAAGCATGAGAAATCTTAGAAAAATCACCCAAAAGCATTTAGTTAGAGGAATACCCAAATTAGACTTCACTAAAGATCACTTGTGTGATGCATGTCAACTAGGAAAATAAGATAAATCCTCCTTCCATTCAGTCCAGGATCTTAGAACTAGCAAACTCTTAGAAGTTCTTCACATGGATCTCTTCGGACTTGTTAGTACTATAAGTTTAGGAGGAAAAAGATTTGGGTATGTAATTATGGATGATTACTCAAGATTCATATGCACTAGATTTTTAAATCATAAGAGTGAATTATTTGAGGAGTTTAGAGATTTTACCACTTGCATTCAGAGAAAACTAGGGTTTGAAATTATTACAATCCAAAGTGATCATGAGGGAGAATTTAAAAATAAATTATTTGATGAGTTTTGTAAAACCCATGGAGTAGATCATAATTTCTCAGCTTCTAGGACACCTCAGCAAAATGTAGTAGTTGAGAGAAAGAACAGGACATTGATTGAAGTTACTAGAGCCATGTTGGCAGAATATTCACTTCCAAGATATTTTTCGACAGAAGTAGTTAATACCGCATGCTATGTATTGAATAGGGTAAACATTAAATCAAAATTAAATAAGACACCCTATGAACTTCTTAAAGGTAGAATTTCCAACCTCTCACACCTATATATTTTTGGATGTAAAGTATTCATACATAATAACAAAAAAAACTCTCTTAAGAAAATTTGATCCTAAATCTGATGAAGGAATTTTTCTAGGATATTCAAGTGTTGGAAAACACTATAGAGTTTTTAATAGAAGTATATTGGTAGTTAAGGAGACCACTCATATTATTTTTGAATGTGTTATTGGAACCGAGTGGGTATTTAAAAACATGATGAATGATTTTGGTGTGATTGTTAGAAATAAAGTGAGATTAGTGGCTAAGGGGTATAATCAGATTGAGGGAATTAATTTTGAGGAGACCTTTGCCCCGGTTGCCAGACTTGAGGCAGTTAGAGTGCTTTTAGCCTATGCCTGTTTTAAAGGTTTCAAGATATTTCAAATGGACGTAAAAGTGCCTTTCTAATTGGGATGATAAAAGAGGATGTTTATGTTGAGCAACCTCAAAGTTTTAAAAATACACAATTTTCCAAACATGTTTTTAAATTAAAAAGACATTATATGGATTAAAATAGGCACCTAGAGCGTGGTATGAAAGGCTAAGCACATTCTTACTTGAACGATCTTTTATAAAAGGGAGTGTGGATACCACTCTATTTATAAGAAATATAGGAAATGAAATACTCATTGTTCAATTCTATGTGGATGATATCTTGTTTGAATCTACCAATAAAACTCTACGTGATGATTTTTCAAAAATAATGAGTAAGGAATTTGAGATGAGCCTGATAGGGGATTTGAGTAACTTTTTGGGGTTTAGCATTAAGCAGGATGAGGATGAAACATTTATTAGTCAGTTAAAATATGTTAAAGTCATTCTCGAGAAGTATGAAATGGATAAGACTAAACCAGTAAATACTCTTATGAGTTCCTTAGTGCAGTTAGATAAGGACCCCAAGGGAAAATCAGTTGATCAAAAGAGGTTTAGAGGAATGATTGGATCTTTGCTTTACTTGATAGCTAGTAAACTGGATATCATGTTTAGTGTTATTTATGTGCTAGATTTCAAGCTGATGTTCATCAGACTGCAGTTTAAAGAATAATGAGATATCTTTTAGGGACTCAAAATTTAGGAATTTGGTATCCTAAGAATAACACTACATTTGAAATTATTGGATACTCTGATTCAGACTTTGCTGGTTGTAGGGTTGATCATAAAAGTACTTTTGAAACTTGTCAATTCATAGGAAACTCCTTAGTTTTTTGGTCTAGAAGAAAATAAAACTCTGTTACCCTTTTAACTGTAGAAGTTGAATACATTACCTTAGGAAGTTGTGTTGCACAAGTGATTTGGTTAAAATAGCAATTGACTAATTTTGGATTTTCTTTTGGCATAATTACAATCTTTTGTGATAACACTAGTTTTATATGCATTTCAAAGAATCCTATTCAAAATTCTAGAATAAAGCATATTGATAAATGGCATCATTTTATTAGAGATCATGAGCAAAAGGGAAAATTGAATTATATCATGTAACTACTAAAGATCAACTTGTAAATATTCTCACAAAACCACTAGCTTTTGACACATTTAGTATTTCAAGAATAAGGTTAGGTGTGATTGATCTTAATGCATGATTGGAAATTCTACAAACTTTTTTGTGTGTGATTGTGTGTTTGTTTATGACAAGTTTGTGTAGTATAGATTATATATTTTGTTTTTGTATTATTTGTATTTATTTGCTCTATCTTTTTATCATTAATTTTAATTAAAAAAAATTAAATAGTATGAAATGAATGATTGGCTTAGAAAGGTTTTTGAGTTTGCCATGCACTATTTTTTTTGTTCTATTCGTACTGAATGAAATTATTTCATACAATACGAAATCTTTAGCTTGTGCATGTTATTTTTTGAGTTGGGAAGACAAAATAGAGTTTTTATGGTTTTTCATGATGTACGATGACATCATTGTAATGTACGATATGCATTTTCGTTTGTATGCATGGGGACGGGTTTTACAACTTTTGGCAGTTATTATTGCTTATTATACGTATGAATGTGTCGCTCATCTGTACGATCCATGTTGTCAATTTTGGATAAGGATGAGGCCAATCACCAGCAAAATGATCATTAATATTATAATCATCCCGGACGAACATGTGATCATATATACGAGCGGGAAGTCAAAAAGCCTATATGAAAGGACACCTTAGGAAGGGCAATTTACAAAAAGCCATTTCATTTTTGGCAGTTTCCTTTCGTACGTATGCAATTTATTTGATCCTATATAAAATTTATTTTGTCCAGTACAAAATTATTTTCATACTGTATGATAGATCATTTTTCATTAAATAGGAGGGTATTTGTAGAAGTTTTTCATCACTTTCTTATCCATTTCCAAACTCTCCTAAGATCTTGTTCTAGTTATGGCTAGTAGCAGTAAGCGACTGCATTCCAAAGCCTCTTCCTCTAGGACTGCCGTAGATAAGAATTTTTTATCTAAGGAAAATGAGGAAGCTTTTTATAGGTTTTCTCTTGCAAATATCACCCCTTCTCGTCTTCTTATTCAAAATGCATCCACTTTTCTGTAATGCCCTTACAAGCCTCTACCCAATTTTCTCTCATTCTCACCCTCATCTATGCCCATAACAAAGAAATCTTTTATTACTTTCTAGCTAATATGAGAGTCAATCAGGATCATTCAAGGATCTCTTCTTATGTTTTAAGGCAAAGAGTAGAAATCATAAAGGAAGATTTAGGCACCTTCCTCCACTAGAGAACTCAAGGAACTAGAGCCGATACACTATATTTTAGGGCTAACTTTGACTGGTTTGAAGTCAATAAAGTTCTTAGAGGAGTATCCCAGGTTACTCATTTGCCTTGAGTTTACACACTATACCAAAATGCCCGGATCATCCAACACGTGCTACGAACTTCAATTATCCCAAAAGCCTGTGACCATGTTAACATGACTCCTCTTTTATCTGTAGCCACCTATTTAATCATGACAAATCAACCTATAGATGAAGCCCAACTAATTTTGGATTATATTCATAACCTATCTGATATTGGACATACAAATTACAAATAAAATAAAAATGTGGCTTTAGGACATCTAGTGGCCTATGTTCTTGAAAAGAAGTTAATCTGGTACATCCTAATGGTCCAAATAAACTCCCCATTTATTTTACCGATGCCTCATTTTGGTCACTTTTTGGGAGGGAGAGTTCTGGAGATGACATAGAGGAAGAAGGAGCACCTGCACCTACCCCTGCACCTAGACTTGACCAAAATTTTTATGAAAATATTATCCAACAGTTTGATCATCTTAATTAAAGATTTGATGATGTAGAGGCACACTTAAAGATACAGGATGATAGGTATAATAAAGACAGGGGGTCGATTCGAGATCAATTTGATTCAGTGAACACTAATATTTCTATAATCAATAGCTATTTTGCTATATGTTCAATACTCCTCCACCTCCTCCAGCTGAGGGTCCTTCAGATCTCCTACTGTGATTCTATTGTTCTTGATAGGTGATTGTGTTGGATGTTGTTGTGTTGTTCTTTGTTTTTTTAAGGCTCTGATGTATTTGCTTTTTTTTTTCTTCAAAAGTTTGAGATTTGGGTGATTATATTTGGTTGTATGTGGGTGATTTGATATGTGGATGTTGGTTCTTTTAGTTGTAAGTTGTATGTGAAGCATGATTGTAAGTTGATTACATGTCAATGAAATGAACAACTCATGTTTTGCTGCATATCGCATTGTGTCTAAGCTAGTAACTTATCTTTACCAAATATAGTTCATTGCTAATGTGAATTGTTGAATGTGGTTGCTCTATAAAGATAATTTCCTTGCGAAACTTAGTCTCTCATAATTTTTAAGTTATATTTTCACTGGATATTGAATAGAAGATCTATTTTATATTTTCAATAGTCAAGTATTATGTAGCTAAAATTATTGCAAAATTGATGTAATACCTTTATTTTTTACTTCTATTTTAAGGTGTTTATCTTTGTTCATTATTGCAATTTATGTTAAGAGTTAGTGATTTTGGAAAGACATAAATTTAAAAAGATGGACGACATTAGCCCAAAATTTATAAAAAGTACAAAGTGTGTCATTTATATGAAAAGATGTGCAATGTTCGCCAAATTGAAAAAGGGTACAAAAGTAGTTCAAATTGACAAGATGCACAAAGAGTGCCTCAAATAATTGAAAAGATGCACAATGTCACCAATTGGTCTTTCCTTTATCAGTTTCTCCGTCCCACAAATCTATATAATAACATTGATCTTCACTATTGAATTAGAAAATTAGTAATTCTATTCATCATTTCTGCAATAGTTATTGTTACATCAATTGTTTATTTCAAATAGTAAACAGATCAACTTTTTCTTATCCTAGTTATTCTGTAATTTAAATCTTGAATTTTTATGTTTTGCATGTGATCTTAATATTGTTGTTAGCAATTAATTTAATATTGTCTTAATGATCAACTACCTTGATTGTCCCTTTTTGTTGTTGTCAAAAGGGGAAGTTATTTGTTTGAGGTTGTTTGAGGTGTAGATTGGACTGTTCTTTGATATTTTTTGTATGGTTTGGTGATCCGGATGAATGTGTGCATGTTGTCAACTATATGATTGTATGTGTATGTTTCCAATCTTTGTAGGAACACCTTGTTGTAAATTGATCACTCATTAGGGGGAGCTTACTTTTAGGGGGAGCTAAGGAGAAAATTTGCATTTATTTGTTAACTCAAATAATAATTATTTTGCCATCATAAAAAAGGGGGAGATTGTTGAGATTGTTGCAAATTTGTTCTTCAGGTGAGTTATTTTATGTGAGTTTTTGATGATAACAAAATCTTATTGTTTGTTTATTATTTCTCTTAATATATGCTGGAAAAGTCTATTTTGTATTTACTAATATTTCATTTCAGGAAAATTACATTCCAGACAGTGGAAGACTTCAAATTAATTGAATTAGAGTTTATTAGTCTTAGAGTCTGTACTTTTTATTCTTTTCTTGAGTTTGAGAGAGTGTGATTGTAATTGGGTAACCGTGCACACACATACTGGGGGAGTGAGACAAATAACTTAATTTTAAAACTAATCGTACTTTACGAAGTGAGATCATACGGGATAATTTGTGCAATTTCTCCTCTAAAACGAACCTATCTGGTTTACGAGTGAAATTTTTTTCTAAGTATAAATCGTACAGTATGAAATATTTTTCGTACATCATTTCCAGAGTACAAAAACTTGGTTTCAATCATTCGTACCAGATCATATGGTACGAACCGTTCAATTTTTTGAACTAATCATACAGTACAGAAATGTTTCGTACATCATTTCTAGAGTACAAAATATGGGGTTCAATGGTTCGTGCCAGATCATATGGGACAAACCGTTCAATTTTTTGAACCATTTGTACAGTACAAATAGTTTTGTATATCATTTCCAGACTACAAAAATTGGGGTTCACAGGTTCATACAGGATCATACGGACGAACCGTTCATATTTTGAACTATTCGTATGGGATGATTTTCGATCGTACAGTACGATCTGACTTTGTCAAACATAAAATATTTAGTTTTTGGATGGTTTTTCTTGTCCTTTGTATATAAAAGTCCTAAAAACTGATTGTCCAATAGATCTTCCATGAATTTCTCTTGAGTGTTCTTAAGGAGTGTGTTTGGGAGAGTGTTTTAAGAGTGAAGTGTGAGAATCTACTAAAAGGAAATTGTGAGGGGATTCACAAGGTTTCCCAATGATAAAATTCTCTTACTTGTTCATCAATGTTCTTCCCAATCTCATTGAAGACTCTTGCAAGAGAATTGTCAAAGAAGGTCTTATTCTCTTCCATCACACGGAGGGTGAAATGGACTTCGGGTTCTCTACTGTCACCAGGAGGGTGAAAAAGGATTCTTGGTTCTTTACCATCACCAGGTAGGGGAAAAAGGATGATGGGTTCTCTACCTTCACTAGGAGAGTGAAAAAGGACGACTGTTCACTACCACATCGGGTTGGTGGGTGTGTGTTTGTAAGGGCTTCTCTGCCTTTCTGTGGGGGCAAAAGGAGAGTCACTTTGATATAGTGCAATACCTAGAGAAGGATTCTTTGGGGAGTGGATGTAGGTCGTGTTGGACCGAACCACTATAAATTCTGGTTTCTTCATTTCTTTTACTGTTTACTACATTTTTATTTTTTGCATTTATAATTTTTTTATGGTTAAAAATTTACTTTCAAAAAATCAATTTTAATTGTGAAATCGATTTCATTAAATCCAAGAGAATTTTTAAAAGTACCAATTCACCCCCCTCCCCCTCTTGGTTAGCCTAGGGACATAATTAATAGGTCTAACAACCTATTCACACTTTCATGAACCTGTGAGATTACTAGGGTTTTAATGATTGCAACTATTTTTGATTGTGATAAGTAAATTGATGAATTTATATGTGCAAGTTTATTTTTGTTTAAACTAACATTCCAGGTAAATCAAAAGACAAAGGTCAAATGATATTGAACATACCCTTGATGGCAATCATAAAAGCATGATTAACCTAAATTAAGAAAATAATGTCATCAAAGAAAAGAAGATTGCCAAAGTAACCTAGCTTATAATTTTTTTTTTATTTTTTATTTTTGTGTTTTCTTATAATTATGCCAAATATCACATACACGAGATTAAAAAAGATTAAAAATTAAAAAAAAAACATCATACTTAATTTTTGGTAAGATTGAATTAATTGAAGTTGTCGTACTGTACAATATATGCAGCATAGTGGTAATTTTCAATGAAAATTAAGTTGTTCTAATTAACTAAAAGTATACAAAACAAATTATAAAAAATAATTGTATTGTGCGACCCATGTCAGATCATACAATAAGTTATTTTCAAATTTAACCGATCAATTACCTATTATTTTCTTAAATAGGTAATTTAAAATGAATTTGATCATACTATATATATCATGACTAATACACTATTATTTAGAATATTTACCTATTTCGTACTCAAGAATCTAAGATGAAATTTTAAAAGTAAATTAGCAAATTTTTATACTAAATATCTCATATCGTACGGTCATAATAAATAAAGAACATATTCATATAATTTTTAATCATACATATCTATCCAATATCATAGTATGAGAGATCAAACTAATCATAATATAAGATCTATACTATAAAATCTAATCATATAAAGAAAGGTTATTAGGACTTCAAGCTACTTGAAATAATCCTTCTATATAATCTCATGTTCAGACTAAACAATTAGGCTAACAATTCTAATACTCAGCTTCTCTAAGGTTTCTATGTGGGTTATCCTATATATTCTTAATCTATGAGATTTTCTAATGAGTTTTTAAGAGTTTTCTAGGCTATTGAAAGTTATTAAGAGCTTTGAGAGTTTTATTAGTTTTTCAAATGGCTTTTGATTGGATTAAGAAAGGAGAGATTTGAGTAACTTATGAGAAATTTCTAGAGGGAGTTCTTGAAATTCAAGTGAGGTGTTACTTGGGTTATTTCTCTAAATATATCTTTTTATTCCTTTGGGATGTATCCTATGATCTTTGTGGGGAGTTTTGAAGAGCGTTGTTATAATGGTTGTGAAGATCTCAAGGTCTTGTTTACCTTGCAGATCAAACCTAGGAATTTAGGGTTGTGAGCTTTATGAGAAGAAGAGCAGTTTAACAATTTCTCCATTATCTTATGAAGGAGTGGGGCTCACTGGTTTACTAGGAGATGAAGGAGAGCATACTAGTGAAAGTTCTAAGGAGAGAACTTAGGAAATAGACATAGTTAAGTCAGCTAAACCACTATAACAATAAAAGATGGAATAATTTTGACATTCTAGTCTTCAAAGATTTAGTCAATTGATTTTAACTCGTTGTGAATGAACAGGAAAAAGCTTCAGGAGGAAGTAAGGATGATAGACAACTTACTCAGGTTGACATGGATGAATAAACTTTGCGTGGGAAAAGGAAATATGGAGGAAGGAGAATTGAATAATGCTGGTAATGGCATTGGTAGTAAGGAAATTGTGGAAGAGAGATATGACATAGAAGATGGAGAGCTAGCTCATGAGGTAAGGGAGGCTGGTATTTTTTATCACTTGAATGATATCAATAATGGTAGTAAGTATTCTCAAAATTCACATCAACATAACAATAACTTTACTGATAAAGAGGATATGGATATTGTGGCAAAATGTTTTTGCCAAAGATGTTAGCATGTTAGAAAATGACACTAGTTATAATAAAGTTCAAAATAGGAAGAATTGGAAAAATAAAAACATTATATTACAATCTCCTAGGAGCATCCATTCTCAAACTAGTCATTAACCTCCTCTTATGTTTAAGTATATTATTTAGAATGCTAGGAGTATTGGTTGCCCCTCCTCTAGGTTGAGGGTTAAGAATTTATGTCATATTCATAATGTTTCTATTCTTATTTTACTTGAACCTTTTATTACATCTGCTAAATTGCTCATTACTACTAGGTTCTTGGGTTTTAATCATTTTGTTGCTAATTCATCCAATAAGATTTGGGTTTTTGGAAAGGTCCTATCATGATTGATGTTATTGGGAATTTTACTCAAGTTCTTCATTGCAATATTGAATTTCTTCACTTGAAATGCTATGCTTCATTTGTGTATGCTGATTCTTCTCATATTATTAGAAAGGTTTTATAGGAGCAACTCACTAATTTCCATAGTATTATTAATTTGTCCTAGTTAGTTAGTGGTGATTTTAATACTATTTCTAATCCCTATGAGCGGATTGGGGGCTCTACTCCTATCTATCAATCTATGGAGGATTTCAAAAATAAGATTTTGGATTGCAACTTAGTGGACATTGGTTTTTCTAGTAATAATTTTACTTGGAACTGTGGTATCTTATGGCAACATTTAGATTGGGTGTTGTTTAATGATAGTTGGATTGACTCTTTTAACTCTATTTCTGTTGAACATCTTAGCATAACTCTTTCTAATCATTCACATTTTTTTATTAGTCTTAAGACTAGGCATGTGGGTCCTGCCCCTAATTTTAGATTTCAAAACATGTGTTTACTTGATGATTCTTTTTTGAACATGGTTCAGGAGAATTGGCATACTCCTCTGCATCCTGATAACTCAATTATTGGTATGAATAGATTATGGTTCAACCTTAAAAGACTAAAGCATAAAATAAATTGGTGGAATATGAATGTTTTTAAAAATGTTTTCATTAATATCCTTATTGCTGAAGATAAAGTGAATATTATAGAGCATAGTTGCTAGTTGTTTCCTTCTGATGATAATTTCAATTTGCTTTATGATGCTAAAGATTGTCTTTTCAAATTACAAGCTCAGGAGGAGGTTTTAGGAAGCAAAAAGTTGCTGCCAAATGCATTGTTGAAGGTGACAATAATACTAAGTATTTTCATGCGCTAATCAAGAGAAATCATACTAAAAATTACATTGATAAAATCACTCGTGCTGATGGTTCCTACATTGAGGATGTAGAGGAAATTACTAATTCTATGGTTGAGCACTTTTATAACCTTCTCAACAAGGATTTTAATCCTACTTCTATTGATAACTCTATTGTTATCTCTAATCTCATTTCTCAGGATGATAATGATATTCTTTCAAAACCCCCAACTTTAGCAAAAATCAAAGAGATTGTTCATGATATGAATGTTGATTCTTTGGCGGGGCCGGATGGTTTCACCACTATGTTTTACCAGAAAGCTTGGTAGATTGTCAGTAATGATCTTTATGCTGTTGTTTTAAATTTTTTTTGCTGGTAATAGCATTGCTAAGTTCTTTACTTCCACCTCTATTGTTCTCATTCCTAAGAACAATTCTATTAGCACTTGGAATGACTTCAAACCTATAAGTCTTTGCCCTATTTTTAATAAGTTGATTTCTAAAATTCTTATGAATCGGTTAACCCCTCTCCTCCCTAAATTTATTTCACTGTATCAAATGGGGTTTGTTAAGGGTCGGGCAATTTCTCATAACATTCTGTTTGCCCAAGAATTTTAACATGACCTTAATGTTAGGGTGAGAGGTGGAAACATCATTATGAAATTATATATCGTCAAGGCTTATGACAATATTAATTGGAATTCTCATTACAATATTTTGCATCTGTTTGGCTTTAATTCTGTTTTTATTAATCTTATCAGAAATTGCATTGAATGATCCTTTTTTTCTATTATTGTTAATGGCAAAAGCACTAGATTTTTTTAAATCTTGTCATGGTTTAAGATAAGGTTATTCTATCTCTCATGCTCTTTTTATTATTGCTGCTGAGTACTTATCTAGAGGTGTTGCCAACCTCTTTAAAAATTTTCCTAGCCTTTATTTTAGAACTCTAGGTTGTTTTTCATTTTCTCATTTATATTTTACTGATGATTTTATTGTCTTTACTAATGCTTCTTTAAACCGAATAAATAGGCTAATGGGGTTTCTTCAAAATTTTGAAATTGTTAGTGGGTTTTCTCTTAACAATAGTAAGAGTTGCTTTATTGCTTCCAACAAAGTGCCCCATAACCGTATTACTGCTATCAAAGGCCTTACTGGTTTTGTGCAAAGTCATTTACAATTAAGTACTTAGGTCTCCCTCTTTTCAAATGTAGGAAGAAAATGTTTCTCTTTAATGATTTGATTACTTTTGTGCATAATAAGCTTACATCTTGGGATTCTAATTTTTTGAGTTTTGGTGTTAGATTGACTCTTATTAAAAGTGTTCTTTATTCCCTTCCTGTTTATATTTTCCAAAATCTTCAACATATTCGTGTTATTTGTAATAGAATTGAAAAACTATTTAATAATTTTTTTTGAAAGGGACCAACAATAACTCTAAAATTATGTGGTCCTCTTGGAATAAGTGCTACAATTTTTTGGAACAAGGTGCTTTGGGTTATAAGAATATGTATGATTTGTCTTATTCCTTTTCATTCAAATTATAGTATGACTTTCGTGCTAAAGTGAGACTTTGGGCTAAGTTTAAGTATGCTAAGTATTGTGTGGGTAAGCACACTACTATGTGTTTTTACAATAAAGGTGATTCTAAAGTTTGGCTGAAACTTTGCAATATTAAATGGGTTGCTGAGCCTCACATTAAATGGGGTCCTAGTTGTGGTAACATCTTCTTTTGGCAAGATCATTAGCTGGGGGGCTCATTCCATTAATTTTATTATCAATAGTGCTACTACTACTGCTGTTAATGTGAATTACTTCATTGCTGAGAATTGTTGGGATTATAATAAACTTGTTGATGTTATTCTTGAGTCTATTATTAATCAAATTTTGAACCTTCCTATTAACACTAATTCTGATGATTTATTATTATGCAATCTATCTAATAATGAGAGCTTCAGATAAAATTATGCTTGGTATGCCTTTAGAACTAAGAACTATACCACTAATTTTTTTTATTGATTTGGCATAAAAGTATTCCTATCATGTGGAGAGCATGCAACATGTCTGTATTTATGGTCCTGTAGCTATTAAAATTTGGACATATTTTGATGGTATTTTTAGATTAAATTGCTTCAGTGCTAAGTTTTCTATTAATGATATGCTTAATTCTTGGTTTGTTAAGTCTAAAGGCCATATTAGAATTGTTATTCCTTCCCTTATTTCGTTGTATTTATGGATGGATAGAAATAATTCTCTTTTTAATAGTAATTGTATGAACCATCATAGGATTATTAAGAATGTGAAAGATAATGTTTTGAGTCACTATTTTATTAATCTTCTCTATATCAAGAACATTAAGGATTATTTCTTTGTTGCTCCTGACTTGGGTCTCTCTTTGGAGGTTTATCATTCCTATGCCAAGACTAAGTTAGTTTACTGGATTAAGCCCCCTAATAATACCTATAACCTGAATACGGATGGATATATTAAAGAGTCGATCTCTAGTTGTGGTGGGATTATTAGGGATGTCTATGGGAATGTCATTATGGCCTAGGCCGGCCCCTTACAAAAATGTTCTGTTATTTATGCTGAGCTCTTGGCGATTCTTCATGATCTTAGATTATGCATCTCTCTTGGCATTACAAACATTTGGATTGAAGTTGATGCTATTTATAGTATTTATTATTTAAATAACCCTGATATTATTTGTAAACCAAATTTATTTTATCTTGTTAGGGATATTAAGCAGCTATTGATCTTTGTTAATTTTATCATGTCTCATGTGTATATGGAAGGGAATGCTTGTGCAGATTGGCTTGCTAATTTTGGGTATAATTTGGACTTTCTTTTAGATTTCTCTGCCACTAACTTACCTTCTCCTTTAAACCATCCTTTGATATTAGAAAAAAATTGGATTATCCTATGTTAGGATTTAGGCTTTTGTTTTATTTTGGGCTTGTGGCTCTTCTGTGTTTTGAGGTGGGTGTTGCCTTCTGCTTTGCTGGCTGGTGGTTCTACCACCCTCCTTTTAATTTGGTTAAGTCTTGTGTTTTTACTGGTTACTGGTTGTGCCGTTTGGATCATCTTTTGGTTTATTTATTTTGGTCATTTCTTAAGTTCTATATCCTGCCCTTTGGCCCATTTTTAAGCTATGGTTGTACCATTAATATTTTAGAGTTTAAACCCTTGTGCTGCTCGTCTATTCACTGGGTGGTGGGACTCGAGTTAGCTTATTGTGCTGTTATCTGGACTATGCTGAATTTTTGTATTTTGTTGCTTGGTAAGTTTGGTGGTGTGAAGGTGAGATTTCCTTGGTTCCTCTCTTATGTGAAATTTTGTGGCTTCAGTGTGATTGTTAGCTATTTCTTTTTATTTTTAAGTTTATACTTTCATCTCATGCTTTTTTTGGGAGTGAATTTATGGTACTGTGGATGGTATCTATTCTCTTCATATTGGCTATTTGGTGTATTCTCTTGCTTCGTTCAAGGATTCTTTGAGCTTTGATGGGTCTGGATTTAGACTAGAATTGCACTTGGTTTGGTTTCATGATAGTAGGTCAGGTACTAATTGTCTGAGTTTAGGTGTCACTTTTTTTTGTTATGATACTTGGTTTTGGACTTATTTTAGCATTACTTACTGGATGTCTGGGAACTGTTAAATCATGGAGTTTTGTGGTGGCACCTATTACAATTTACACTGCTTTAATTCCTCTATGTTTGAGTATAATGGTTCTCAACTCTTTTTTGGGAGGTGTTACTCTGCCTATGTTAAGGTTGATATGCAAGGTTGGCTGTTCTTCATTCCTTGTAATTTTGTTTGGTGTATCCATACCATGATGGTTCCTAACTCTTGCGAGATTTCTGTTGTTGTTGAGTTCAGTCATTCTTGGAGTTGGATGGTGTTTTTGCATCTATTTGTGTTTTAGGATGGTATATTTTATAATTTTGCTGGTTGGTGGCTGATTATCTTCTTTAATGGTTATCATATATTTCTTGTGAAAATTTGCTCTAGTTATTGTAACTATCAGTCATTTTGCATTTTCTATTTTGCTACTCATTTCATTTTGTAGGAGTTATTTAGTGCAGGTTTTTTGAATTTTGGAGTTTTAGCTGGAATGATGGTGCTCAAAGCTATATTTTGGATCTTTCTTCTTTTTTGGGTGCTCCCTCCTGTGCACCATAGATTGTACCTAGGTTATTTGGTTTTTGTGCTTAGTAGGGAAATCAAGCTGTTAGGATTTTTTTTGTTTCTTTTTGTTGCTCTTTTGAACAGTATTGAGCTTAAGGTCCCTCTTAAGGACCTTATATTATTTTCCTTTATCAATGTGTAGGCCCCTCTGTGGGTGCCCCCCCCCCCCCCCCCAAAAAAAAAGGGTTGTTCCATAAAGGGCGTACTTTACCACTAGTTTATCTGGTTTTAAGGAAAGAAGACATGATGACTCACATCTAGCCCAAATGAAAAGAAAATTCATTAAATGCATTGGAAGGAAGCACTTTTTCCCATACCAGATTGAGTCTAGAATTTGAAACTAGGTGTTGACCTCATTTTTATATGAGGTCATCAGGACCTTTCAAAATACTAATTATGCATCTAGTTGTTGATATTTTCCCAACTGTCAATAATCTACTTCCTTATCAATCACTTTGCCTTTCAAAACATTCAAACTAAAATCATTCACAATTAATCATTCAGTTCCAATCTTCAATCAATGGCCTTCATTCAATCAATCACTACTTATATGTAGCTAAAATCATGTACTATAGTTAGACACACTAGTGCATTACCTTGTGTAGTTCATTGATCCTTGGATCCCAATCAAAGTCTAAATTGTTCCATTAGGAGCCTCATATATCAAATCAAGTATCACTGGTTCTCTGAATTAATGATTGATCAAGATGATTAATGGAGCTAGCTCAGGCTAGCCCAGTTGATCATCAAACATCAATTATCCTTACACTCATTCTCAAATGAACCCTGAGCTTCCCCAAACTCTTTTGTACCACTCTTCTAGTGAAGTGGGCCTAATTGGCCACCTTGACCGAGTCACTAGTTGATTGGGTCAATTGGACCCATATGAGTCAATCACTTTGTATGCACTCAAATTAAATATTTAAACTCCTCAAGTCTCTTTCATTGCAAGCTTTAACAACGTTCAATATTTTTATGAGTCAAACCATAATGACTTTGACTTAGTCAAGTCAAAATTCTTGCTCAAACTTAGTTCATATACCTTCTTCTTTCTATGTTTTTAGAGAAATGAAGTTGGTATTGGTGGAGTGTTTGGAGATCATAAAGGAAGATTACTAACTGCTTTTGGGTTCAAATGTATTCATTGGGATAATGGCTTTTTTGGAACTATTGGCATTTCGTTCCTTGAAGAAGGTAATCAAAGAATGGATGATGGAAACTAAAGGTATAATAATTAAGGGAGATAATTATAATATCATCAAGTATTTATAAGGTTCGGTTGGAAAAGATTCTTGGGATATAAATAAAGAAGTGGTGAAGGACCTGTCTTTTTTTAAAAGATTTTGGGAATTTTTTATTTCATTTTACTTATAGAAATTGTAATAAGTTATCAGATTATTGTGCTAACTTTGTTTTAGGAGGTGATTTTTATTGGGGTGATTTAAGTTGTAATAAGGTTCCTCCTGCTTTTCTTCCTAAGCAGTTATAATTAAACATCCCAAAAAATTATAATTAATCTCAAGCAGTTAATAATGGAAAAATACTCAAATTCACAGCTATGCTTGGCCATGCTCTTAAAATTTTAAGGGGGACTTAGAAAATTTTTAAAGCACTTGTAGAAAATATCGTTAATTTTAAAGCTTAATTTTTTTTTGCCCCCTTTATTTTAATTGCCCTATATGAGCATAGCTACCTACATAAGATTGAATTATCATAAATTGTCCCTAGCCCAGGGGTAAATCTAACGCATAATCAATCAAAATATAGAGTGAACAAATTGAATAAATAATCAATCAATTACTTAATTCTAATAACCAGCATGTGATAAAAATGATAAAAAACCTGTCACACACAAGTATCAGAAAATTAAACACCGGCCTAGCCTAGTACTAGAGTTGGTTCTCCTAGCAAATCATCTAAAGTGTGTGTAGAGGTCGTGTTGTGTTAATATGTCCTATGTGGGACACTTGATTAAAGTTGGTTAAATGTTTAATTATTTGAAAGGCTTAAGAGAAGATTTTGGTTAAAGTTTAAGTCTTAATTATTTAAAATTGATTATAAGATTGATTTTTAATTATTTGTTGGATACCAGCTTTGTTGCTCACCGAGGCCGTAAAGTTTATTTAACCTTCCTTGAGGCTAAGTTAATAGCCTTATAGGCCTGGGTTACTTAATAGTAACCGATATGCTTAAGTGTTTTGATTTTGGTTTGAATTAAGAGTTTGATTAAAGTTTAAATATTAATGTTTTAAAATTAGACTTAAAATACATTTTTTAATTGTTGAAATCACCAACTTCATTTCTCACCGAGGTATGAAGTTTGTTTCACCTTCCTTGGGGCTAAGCTAATAGCCTCGTGGGCTTGGGTTATCTAGTGGTAACCGGTATGCTTAAGTGTTTTGATTAAGGTTTGAATTAAGAGTTTGATTAAATTTTAAGTAATAATATTTTGAAATTAGACTTAAAATGTGCTTTTAAATTATTGATTGATCACCATATTTGTTGTTGACCAAGGCCGTAAAATTTATTTCAACTTCCTTAGGGCTAAGCTAATATCCTTGTAGGCCTCGGTTACCTAATGGTAACCAGTATGTTAAGTGTTTTGATTTGATTTAAGGTTTGAAATTTATTAAATTTAAGTAAGGTTGGTTGATTGTTGATTTTAAGTTCAATTAATATTTTTTTGGATTTTAAAATCAATTATTTAGTTTTTGAAATTATTTGAATTATTTAATGTATTTAATTAAAGGGGTTAAAATTTTACTTCTTAATTAAATTTGAAATCTAAAAAGTTAATATTTTATTAAAATATTTGACCTTAACATGATCAGTTAGATTATAACTTTATTAAATTTTGATTTTTCTACCTTTAGTTATGATGATTTGAAGTTTTGACTTAATTTTGACTTAAGTTTGATCAGATTGTTGACTTTTTGACCTTAACTGATTTTTGAAGGTTTGACATTTTTGATAAATATTAGATTTTCAATTAGTGGAATTCCTTTGAGTTTGATCGATTTTGAATTTTTTGGAATTAGTTATGAATTTTCAATTTTTGAGATTTATTGAATTATTTAATTATTTTAATTAAAGGCCTTTTTAAGATTTGAGTCAAAATGAACTCCAAACTTCTTGAAATCACTTTCAAAGATCAGAAATGATCTAAGGAGAGATTAAAAAGGGTTTGAAAATTTTTTAAAATTTTAATTATTTTTAATTAATTAAATATTTATTTTTAATTAAAATTAAATTAAGCTTAAATCTAATGTCAAATCAAAGGGGTTTTAATTTTCTGAAGTTAAGGTTTGAATTCTGATCAATTTAAGTTATTATGGATATTTTTTGGATTTAATTCGGACTTATTGTAATTTTTGGAAGTTTAAATGCTTAATTGAGGGTTTAGACTTAAGTAATTTAATTAAGTGGCTTAATGACTTTTAAGGTTAATGGAAAATTTTCTATGCACCACATATGTCATTAAGTTTGAATGTTCAAAGTCTCAAGTCAATAGGAAGTGTATCCTAATTATTAGAATTGTTCTAAGTTCTCTAATCATATCCCTAATTATTATTCTTAGTGGTGTCACTAGGTTAAGTAGGTTTGAATCAAAGTTCTACTAACCCTTGACACACATACATGAATAATATGCAATCAAAATCACAACCAAATCCTAGATCTACGAGAACCCTAAACTAAGGGTGTGTGTTTATCCTACATATACATAGAAAATATCTAAATGATAAATAGATTAGTGGATAATTAAGACATAATTATCCACTAATCATCTTCCCATTAATTTAATTCAATCAAGCTTAATCTATATTTAAGATTTCAAAGACACACTCAAAGCCCCCAAAAGATTATATATATATATATATATATATATATATAATAAAGCTTTTTAAAATATACATATATATATTAAAATAAAAATTTTGAAATTTGAATTTAAAAATATAATTAAAATAATTTTAAAATAAGGTTTCTTATTTTTAAAGTTATTAGAGTAAATATTTAATTAAAAATTAAATAAATGCTCAAATATTTAAATAACTAAAATTATTTAAAGGTATTAAAAAAATATATTTTAAATTAAAATATTTTTAAATAAATCTCTGATTATTTAAGCCATTTTAAAATAACAGTTTTAATTTTCAAAGTGTTTAATTTGATATTTAATTAAAATATTAAATATTTAAATAATTCAAATTACTTAAAGTATTTTTAAAATAATTTCAATATTAGAATATTTAAAGTGGGTTTTGATTTAATTACAAATAATAATAATAATAATTTAAAATTAGATATTAAATTTTTTTTAAATATTTAATTTAATATTGAATTAAGTATTGATCAAATATTTTCATAATTTCACAATCTAAAATATTTTAAATATTTAATAAAAATACATTAAATTCAATTTAATTTTAAAATAAAATACATTAATTAATGTTTATGATAATTTAAAATATATTTAAAATATAAGTTTAAATTTTGAATATATTTTTCTTATTTTTAATTTTAATATTAACTAAAAAAACTAAATATTTAATACTTAAAATAGTTTAAACTATGTATGATATTTTAAATTAAAATTAATTTTAAATTGAAGAATTTGAAAAAATAGAAATTTTGATATATTATTATTAATTTTTGGATTAATATTTAATTTATTATAATTTTTTAAAGTTTTCTATTAATTAAAATATACTTAAAAATAATTAAAATTAATTTAGGTTTAAATTTGCGACGGGCTGGACACGTGGTATTCACCGGTTGGTTGGATCAAAATGCGGTCAATGATTAGCTGATGGTGATGCATTAAGTGGTGATGAATGCTCCGTTGGCAATCATCAACCATTAATACGGAAAGGCAACGGGGCCCATGCACCTTTTACTTAACCCAGTCAGCACCTCCTTCTCGTCGTTGGATCGTTTGTGTGTTTCGAGTGGATGGTTTTGATCATGCTGCACCGAGATCAACCCGCCCAGGTAGACCGTGCGGTCGGATTAATGCATGGAATAACTAGATCAGACTCGTTAATTATAAAATGAGTGGCTGTGATCTCACGTAGTTCAACTAGAACATAAACTGAGCCCCAAAAACATATTTTGGTTCGTTCTCTCGAGTCACTCGATCAAATGCAATGAAATTTTAAAAAGAGATAAAACTTGTGAAGAGCATCATTAGTGAAAGTTTGTTAAGGATGTTAAGCCCTTATGAACTAGCCTAACGCTAACCAAGAGGGGGGGGGGGGGTGAATTGGTAGTTTTAAAAAATTCTTAAGCAAAAATGATTTTGAAAACCTTTTTGAATGTTCTAAAATAATTATAATTTCACGTTGATGTGGAGATGTTTAATGAAACCAAAACAATAACATTAACCACACAATCATCCATAGAAAGTAGAGTGTAGAAATTAAAATGCAGAATACTAAAAGAAGGAACACACTAGATTTTATAGTGGTTCGGTCAACTTGACCTACATCCACTCCCGAGAGCCTCCCCTCCAAGTACTGCATTAAAACTCAGTGACTCTCCTTCTTCTCCTACAGCAAGGCGGAGAAGCCTTTACAAAACTCTTTTTCACCAACCCAGTGAGGCAGAGAACCTAGACTCTTTTTGCTTCCTCCTAAAGTAGGCAGAGAACCTTACCTCCTTTTGCTTCCTCCTGAAGCAGGCAGAGAACCTTACTGCCTTTTGCTTCCTTCTGAAGCAGGCAGAGAACCTTGATCTTGTTACTGATGATCTTTCCCACAAAGACACCAAGGGACAAGGGATGATGATTGGAGACCATGACTCAAATTCTTGCTTGGAGTAACATTTGTGAACACCTCACAAACTCCCCCTCACAAGATTCTCCCACTCTCTTCCAAGCTCTCCTTCTCCCTCTCAAGACTCTCTTAGGCTAGGACAATGGCAAAAGATCTCAATAGTAGCAAATAAGAGATCTCAAATAGAAGGGCTCAAAAATTACCCTAAATTTTAATTTGCTGTCAAAGATCGTCTAGGATGATCCTACGATCGTCTATACGATCCGTGTAAATTAGCCCCTTTTGGCCTGGATTATCTATTTCCTCTAGATGATTAGAAGACATGGTTTATTTTGATCATCCAGGATGAGTATGCGATCATCTTGGATGATTAGTTTTAAATCAGGAATATCATCCAACACATGTTTGGGATGTATAAGAGAAAATTTTGGATGATTAAAGAAAATGACTTGATCATCCAGGATGATATCTCTATCATCCTGTATGATTAGTTCAAAAATTCCCAATATCATTTAGAACATAGTTCGGGTTATCCGGGATAATTATGCTAGACGATTTCAAAATAACTGATCGTCTAGGATGATAAAGCTATCATCCTGTATGATTAGTTCAAAATAGTAATATCGTCCGACACATAGTTTGGGTCATTCAAGTGAGATATATTGGATGATGAGGATTTGTAATTGATCATCTAGGATGATCTTGCAATTATCCAGTATGACGTGATCGATCAATCAATCCTTAATTTCTTTCCTTAATCACTTGACAAATTTAGGAATGATTGTAATGAATCATCTAGGATGATACGTGGATCATCCTGTACGATTAGACAAAAGTCCTAAAATAAAAACCTACCTAAATAAGTCTGGCGGCTGAGAAGTTTTAATTTGAGCATTTTGACCAGATTGATAGAGGATTATCCATGACATTTTGTTTAATCAGACCGACTTAACATAGCTGCCGTAATTAGGATTTCTATTTTCAATGGATCATCTAGAATGATATTACTATCATCCAAGATGATATGAATAAAATAGAATAGAAACTCTAACTCACTAAAAATCTCCCCCTGAGTGTGTGTGTGCAAGGATACTTAGCTTGGGGATCCATTACATTACATTTGACTCAAGAAAGGTGAAAAAATATATTAAAATTGAATAACCAGACTGACTAGATCTTAAACTGACTTGAATTACAATTGATCTTATGAATCTAAAAGGTTAGGCAATCAAACAGAAATAGAAATGTTTGTTATCATCAAAATCATAATCCTTGAATTCAGATTTGTAACAATATCCACCTTTCTAATGATGGCAAATATTTGTTAGATAATTTCTAATTCAGCAAATAAAGCACAGAGTAAAAAAAATTAAGTAATACAAATATTATTAGCATAGGAAAACAGTACAACACTGAACACTAATAACCACAAATAGTACAACAACCCAAAATACTAATAATATAAACTACTCCCTCTTTTGACATCTCAAAAAGAAGGAAACAGAAAAACACACAGAAGAACATAGAGAAGAAAGATAGTATAAAACATCACAGAAAAATAAATTGGAAAAACAACCAAGCTAAAAGTAGGAGGGACCCTGATCAGGTATAGGAGGGGGTGGTGGTGGCTGAAAAAGACTGTGGATGGTGGCAACATGCACTCCAAATAAGGCCATATCCTGGTCGTGCTACTACTGCTGTTGGGTGGCATATGTATTAAATTGATCAACATTTTCAGTATGCTGCTGCTCCTGTGCAACCATGTAGTAGTCAAAGTGGGCCTCCCACTGGTCAAATTTGTGCACCAGCTGATCCAACGATGACTGTAGGGAGAGAGGAGTAGGTGTAGGAACATTTTCAGGGATAGGCTCAGAAGCAGCTTCTTCCTCTTCTCCCTCAATATCCGTGCTGGGCTCCGAATGAAGATGAGTGTTGTGAACAACACGGAAAGACTTAATAGAGTAGAAGGAAGGAGGGATATTTGGTGGAACTGAATATTTAAGATTATATTAGGTTTCAAGAGCACAGGCTATGATGTGTTCTAAGGCTAAGTTAGGACATCTTCTATGGCCTGGATCCCTAATGTTAGTTAAATGTTCAATGTAATGAAATAGAAGATCGGTAGCATTGAAGTCATGATGGGCCATGATATAGTAGGTAGTCATTGATAGCATGGGAGTAATATGGATATGGTCACCAGCCTTTGGAATAATAAAAGATTGAAGGATATACTAGATTGTTCAAGCATTCTTCACTAAGGAAGGACAAGCATGATCATGGTAGGGGGCATTGGTGTTCCTAAGGAAATGATTAGCAAGACTCCAATTAAAATCAGGATTAGAGGATAAGAGGTGAAGCTTATCTCTAGTGATGGAAAGTTGGAGAATGTCATCAAAATCGTGAATGGTTAATTTTAAGGGTCGTCAGTTAATAAAGGAGCGAAGGGAGTTATAAGCAGGATCAATGCATAGGTTCTCAAAAAAGACATGAAGAAGTTCAGTTCTAAAAGGAAAGGCAAGTGTCAGAATGAAGGTAAGAGAGGTGTGAACAAAGAGGTCTAGTACCGAATAGATGAGGATACGTGGATTCATTATTTAGGACTAAGTAATGCTGACATCTAGATAGCATTGGAATGCAACCTGATCAGCTGCATCAATGAAGCGAGGATCAATATTCCCCCTTGAGGAACTTGCTCCCTACTACCTAGCCCTTTTGCCACCAGCCATAGGAAGTAGAGTGTATGAGTGTAGAAAGAAGGAGTGGTGAAGAAAAATGGCTAAAATTGGATGCTTAAATAGAAATTATCCATATCATCTAGGACAATCATGAGATCTTCTAGGATAATAGGTAGCAATAATTGTGTCCAGAATGATTGGTCAAAAAGGCGGTCGTATCATCCAAGATAATCAAATATTATCCAGGACGATTAGACACAGGCAATTGTTCTGATGAGTCAAGATGGATGACTTTTGACAAAAAGTATCATCCAGGATGATTAGGGGGATCATCCAGGATGATATGTAATTAATGAACCAGATGGGCCAAATTTAAGTCATCCAACTATTGCCACATGGATCGTCCATGATGTTAAGGTGTATCATCAATAATAATCACCAATAATTGGTGCAGATCAGCCATTGGTTCATGATGGGGATGATTTGATCTTATCATCCACGATGATGTGAGGATTGTCTAAGATGATGTGAACAAAAAACTAAAAAAATGGAGGATGGATAGGAATGATCAAGGGACCCAAAAATCATAGAAAAATCAAAATCAAAGCAAAGATAAAAAAACTAAAAGAAGTAAAAATGAGAAAACAATAACAAAAACCAAAAAAGAATTTTTGTTAAAATCATTCTACTCCAGTAAAACAGAATTTTTTCTTAATTTTCAATTCAAAAGCCAATAAGAAGGAATCGACGGGCTAAAATTCAAAAAAGTTAGAAAATTAATTTATGTAACTCATAACTCGGACGCCTTACAGGTTTAAATTCCTTTAAAACAAAATCTAATTCAAAAAAGAAGTTAGATAAGAAAAATGATCCTTTCGCACTTTGTTCCAGAAAAATGTCTGATATGACTGAATTGCAAATTAGAGAATCAAAAATCATGATTCACTCTGAAGTGTTTGAATATATTAAGTGATACATGAATTCTTCTAAAATTTTTTAAAAATTTGAAAGATTAGAAAGCTTATTTCTTTGTTGGCTCATTTTGTGCCTCTTTTTCCATTATTTGGTGCACTTTACGCATCTTTTAATTTTTTATACACTTTGTGTATTATTTCAATTTTATTGGTGAAAATTGTGCATTTTTTCAGTGCTGGGCTTATTTTGTGCCTTTTTTTAGTTGATTGATGCACTTTACGTATCTTTTGCAAGTTTCCTTTCTTTCAAAACCTCTAAAAGACTCTTAGTTGTGAGATTATTTTCTAGATATAAGAGAACAGGGGAAGACTCACTCTCTTAGATAAGGAATATCAATCCATAAAATAGAATTATTCTCATATGATAAATGCAACCACTTGATAAAAAAAACTGAAAGTGATTCAATGACTTGGAATACTACTCATATGAGATAGATTACTGCTGGAAGATAAAAAGATCTCTATTTCAAAGTCCAGCCTTTTTAATTTTGAAAAAAATTTCTATTCAAAAAGAAAAATACTCCATTAAAGGAGTTAGAGGAAGAGAAACAATCATCAATATTTCTTCCCTTTAACTGTTTCAGAGGAGTCAATCACTGCTTATAAGCTTCCAAATAAAAATAAGGCAAAACTCTCAGTTAGAAATCTAATTTATCAACAGAGCAGTGATCTGATTCTGAAGAAAATAAATAGTAAATAAAAAAATAGGAAATCATATAAGAAATAACTAAATTTGGTAAACAACAACAATAAAAGAAAATCAGTAGAGAATAAAATCAAAAAAAGGAAACAGATAATCAAATAAAATAGAAACAAAAGAAAAATGAAAAATAGAAACTTTAGAAATCAGTAATAATCAAATTCATGTATTTACGTCAATCACACCTAATCTAGTCCTTAAAAAGTTGAATGTGTGAAAGGCCAGTGGTTTAGTAAAGATGTCAGCCAGTTGGTTTTTAGTTGTTACATGGTGTAACTCAATATCCCCTTTGGTAATATGGTCTCTAATGAAGTGATGCCTTATGTCAATGTGTTTGGTTCTTGAATGTTGGATAGAATTTTTTGCGGTGTAGATTACACTCGTATTATCACATAGAACTAAAATTATGCCAATAGGTAATCCTAAATCCAGAATTTGTTTCTTCAACAAAAAGGCATGGGCCACACGACTTCCTAAGGAAATATACTCAGCTTCAGTAGTGGAAAGGGCAACAGAGTTTTATTTTCTACTGGACCAAGAGACTAAAGACTATCCTATAAATTGGTAAGTTCCAGAAGTGCTCTTTCTATCCACCCTACAACCTGCAAAATTAGAAATATAATATCTAATAATTTCAAAAGAGGTGTTGTGCCTAAGATACCAGTTTTTTAAGTTTTGAGTCGCTAAGAAATATCTAAGGATTCTCTTAACTGCAGTCAGGTGAGATTCTTTAGGATCGGCTTGAAATCTAGCATAAAGATAAACACTAAATATTATATCAGGTTGGCTAACTGTCAAGTAAAGCAGTGATCCAATTAATCCTCTATACTTCTTTTGATCAATAAATTTTACATTTGAATCCTTATCTAACTGGACATTAGAGCTCATGGAGTATTTATTGTCTTGGATTTATCCATTTCTTATTTATTCAAGATGTCCTTAGTGTACTTTGGTTGATTAAAAAAAAGCTCTATCATCCATTTGCCTTATATAAAACCCCAAAAAGTAGGATAATTCTCCCATCATACTCATCTCAAACTCTCTACTTATTATTTTAGAAAAATCATCACATAAATTTTAATCAGAGGATCCAAAAAGTATATTATGAATATAGATCTATACAATGAGTAAATCATCTCCTACTTTTTACAGAGAAAGGGTGGTGTCTACGCTCCCTTTTACAAACTTTTTTTCCAGTAGAAATGTGCTAAGCCTCTCATACCAAGCTCTAGGTTCCTTTTTCAATCCATATAAGGCCTTTTTTAATTTGTAAACATGATTTGGAAATTAGGAACTCTCAAAACCTGGGGGTTGCTCTACAAACACATCTTCTATTATTATCTCATTTAAAAAAATACTCTTTACATCCATTTGGAAAAGCTTAAATCAGCAAAGGCTAATAGCACTCTAATGGCTTCCAATCTAGCTACAGGGGAAAATGTTCCCTCAAAATCAATATCTTCTATTTGGTTGTACCTCTTAGACACCAATCTTATCTTATTTCTAACCACCACACCAGAATCATTCATTTTATTCTTGAAGACCCATTTGGTTCCTACTATACTTTGATTCTTAGGTCTTCCTACTAACTCCCAGACATCATTCCTTACAAATTGGTTAAGTTCTTGTTACATAGCTAAGATCCAGAATTCATAATAAAGGGCTTAATTGATATTGGTGGGTTCAGTCATAGAGATAAAGGTAGAGTGGTTCACTTCCTTCCTAAGTCCATGCCTAGTTCTAACACCTTCAGAAGGGTCTCCTAAGATCAATTCTTTAGGATGACTCGAAGAATATCTCCATTCTCTAGGCAATATGTTTTGAGGTTCTCCCCTTTCCTCCAGATTTGCAGTTTCTACTCCTTGGGTAATCTCTCCTATTTCCTCTTCTTCCTTAGCTCTAAACACCTTAGGATCAAATTTATCAAACACTACATGAGTAGTCTCCTCCACCACCAATGTCCTCTTGTTAAACACTCTAAAGGATTTCCCCACACATGAATATCATAAGAACACTCCTTCATCAAATTTTGGGTCAAATTTTTCTAAGGATGATTTCCCATTATTAAGAATGAAGACCTTACAGCCAAAGGGATAGAGGTGGGACAAGTTTGGAGTTCTACCCTTAATGATCTCATAGGGTTTCTTATTCAGTTTGGATCTAACATCCACCCGATTCAACACATAACAGGCTGTGTTCACTACTTCTACCCAAAAATATTTTGGAAGTGAATACTCAGCAAGCATGGCTCTAACAACTTCCACTAAGGTCATGTTCTTTCTTTCAACTACCCCGTTCTGCTAAGGGGTCCTAGGAGCTAAAAGGTTATGACTAATCCCTTGCTCCTCACATAAAGTTCCAAATCTCAAATTTTCAAACTATCCACCATGATCACTATGGATAGTCAAGATCTCATAATCTAACTTCTTCTGAATCCAAGTGGAGAAAGATTTAAATTCATTAAATGACTCAATTTTATGTGATAGAAATCTAATCTAAATGAACCTCGAGTAGTCATCGACAATCACAAATCCATAGACTTTTCCCCCTATGTTTGCAGTGATAATGGGTCCAAATAAATCCATGTGAAAGACTTATAAAGGTTTAGAGGTGCTAATGTCCTTAATGGAGTGGAAAGAGGATTGGACTTGCTTCCCTAGATAACAAGCATCTCACAGGTGGTCCTTAGTGAACTTAAGCTTGGGGACACCTCTAACTAAGTCCTTTTAGGGTACTCTTCTAAGGGTTTTCATGCTAGTATGACATAACCTCCTATGCCACAGCTTAGACTCATCAACAGCAATTTTTAAGTAGAATGATGCAACATAATCAATATTATTTAACTTAAGCATATAGATATTATTGATCCTCTTGCCTTGCAAAATAATTTTATTATTTAAGCTGATAATACAAGTATTTGCTAGAAACTTTATGCTGAACCATTTGTCACAGAGTTGACTGATGTTGAGCAAGTTGTATTTCAGTCCATCAATAAGCAAAACATTTTCAATTAAAAGGTTCTTGGAGTTTTCGATTATACCTACGCCCACCACTTTCTTGGTGGTGTTGTCTCTAAGAGTAACCTTGCCTCCAGCCCTGGCCTCCAACAAAATGAATTAATTTGCATCTACAATCATATACCTTAAGCATCCGCTGTCTAGGTACCACATGCTCTCATGAGGTCTTGTGTGAGAGCACCCCTACAAAATCATCAAATGTCATATTTAGGAACCTAAACAAGTTTGGGTTCCCTCTTATGGAAAGAAGAATGCAATGCATGTGTGTTATACTGTAAATCATGTAATTTTGGCCTCCACACCCAATGTGTACTATGGTGGACAGTACAAGTGTAGGAGATATTTCTTAACATGCCACAAGAGAAACATCTAATGCTAGGAAAAGGGTTAGCTAATCTACATGAGTGATAGTGCCTCTTCTTAGGTTGGATGATACATGATTTGATGATTTTGTATGAAATTCTTCAAGTGATGGAGGTTGCTATTTTTCATGAGAGCAGTTAATTCAATATTAAAAAATTAATTTAAACTATTAAGAATTAAATTTTCCACTCTTAATGCATGCTCCCTACTCTCTAAATCAAATGCATGAGTTTTTAATTCTTTGAATGAAATTTCTAATTCTACATACGATGCTTTTAATGAATCATGCTCAACAATCAATTCAGAATACTTTTTATTTAACTCATCAAATTCATCAAGTAATGACATGTGACTGCTATCAAGTGTGGAATAATCCTTAAGCTAAACTTTATGCTCTTTTTGTAAGTTCAAGAATTCAAATTTCAGGCTAGCATGTATTTTCTTAAATTTCTTATATGATGAATGAATTTTCTAAGAAATATCAAGTAATTGATCATAGGTTAGTTCACATATCTCTTCTTTGTTAGACTGACCAAGATGTTTATCTGCTATCAAACACAAGTTTGTAGTCTCCTCTTTAGCTTCAGTCTCAGTGGAGTTAGATACAAAATTCACCCAGAAAGCCTTTTGAATCCATTCTTATCCTTCCTGAACTTGGGTTTCTCCTCACCCTTCTCCCTGCTTGAGTGAGCCTTAAGTGTAGGATAATCATTTTTTATATGTCCTGACTTCCTGCATTCAATGCAAATTGTATTAGAAGAACCTTTAGAATTTTTGCTAGTCTAACCTTTGTTCCATTTCTGAGAGTTTTTATGTTTCTTCCTTAGAAATCTTTTATATTGCCTAGTAATTAAGAAAACATCATTACTTTTAAACCTCAAAGAATCAGTATCCATATCATTAACCTTTAGTGCCATAATTTTCTCATTCTTTTTTCTCACTTGTATCAAGTGGTCTTTGGTTCTCTCCTTGCTCTTAAGCAATGAGTGATACAAGTAAGTTATCAATTGAATAAATGTTTAAATACTTGGATTCAGTGATTGTAGTTATCTTGGCATTATAGGAAGAAGGCAAACATCTCAAAATTTTATTGACTTTCTCATAATTAATGAGTTCTCTTCCTAAGGCATGCAGAGAGGTTACAATTTGTGTGAACCTAGTATACATTTTAGATATTGACTTACTAGATTTCATGTGAAAGAGTTTATAGTTATGAAGCAAGATATTCAACTTAGATTATATAACTTCAGTTATGCCCTCATAAGTGATACATAATTTATCCCAGATTTCTTTACCAGTTGTACAAGTCGACACACACATGTAATCTTCAAATTTTAGTGCACAAAAAATAATTCAAATATTTTGCATTAAGTTTTACGAAGTCCCTATCATCATGAGTCCATTCAGTAAAAGAAAGTTCAGTTTTAAAACCATTAATAAGTCTAAAAGGTGCATCATAACCATCTTTAATAAGCATCCACATGGGATAATCGATCGATTATAAAATGCGGACAAATAAGTTTTTCAAAAATCAAAAGGTATGTTATCAAATAAGGGTGGATGAGTAATGGAATACCCTTTTGTAGTATTTCAGTTACCAAAGATAGCCATGGATTGAAATTCAAAAGTTATTTCAAAGCTTAATTTTTGAATCTCACTCTGATACCACTTGAAAGTTCGTTAGGGATGTTAAGCCCTTATGAACTAGCCCGAGGCTAACCAAGAGGGGGGAAGGGTGAATCAGTAGTTTTAAATAATTATTAGGCAAAAATGATTTTAAAAACCTTTTTGAATGTTTTAAAATAATTATAATTTCATGTTAATGTGGAGATGTTTAACAAAACCAAAATAATAATCTTAACTACACGATCATCAACTGAAAGTAGAGTGCAAAAATTAAAATAAAGAATAGTAAAAGAAAGAATACACCATATTTTATAGTGGTTCGGTCAACTTGACCTACATCCACTCCTCTGAGCCTCCCCTCTAGGTATTGTACTAAAACTCAGTGACTCTTTTTTTGGTCCCATAGCAAGGTGGAGAAGGCTTTACAAAACTCCTTTTCACCAGCCTAATGAGACAGAGAACCCAGACTCCTTTTTCTTCCTCAAGAAGTAGGAAGAGAACCTCACCTCCTTTTACTTACTCTTGAAGCAGGTAGAGAACCTTACCTCATTTTGCTTTCTCCTGAAGTAGGCAGATAACCTGATCTTCTTGCTAACGATCCTTCCCACATAGACACCAAGGGATAAGGGATGATGACTGGAGACTACGACTCAAATCCTTTCTTGGAGTATTCTTTGTGAACACCTCACAAGATTCTCCCTCTCCCTCTTAATTCTATCTCATGTGAGGGCAGCGGCTAAAGATCTTAATAGTAGCAAACAAGAGATCTTAAAAAGAAGGGCTAAAAATTGCCCTAAATTTTAACTTGCCAAAGATCGTCCAGGACGATCCTGCGATCATCCTGTACAATCTGTGTAAATCAGCACCTTTTTCCTGGATGATCTGGTTCCTCTAGATGATTAGAAGACATAATTTATTTTGATCATCTGGGATGATTATGCAATCATCCTGGATGATTAGTTCTAAATCTGGAATATCGTCCAGTACATAGTTTGGGACATCCAAGAGAAAAGTCTGGATAATCTAAAGAAAATGAGTTGATCATCCAGGATAATATCTATATCATCCTGTATGATTAGTTCAAAAATGTTGAATATCATTCAACACATAGTTTGGGTCGTCCGGGACAACTATGCTGGATGATTTCAAAATAACTGATCATCCAAGATGATAAACTTATCATCCTGTATAATTAGTTCAAAATGATAATATCGTCCGTCACATAATTTAGGTTATCTACGTGAGATATATTAGACGATGAGGATATATAATAGATCGTCCAGGATGATCTTGTGATCATCTAGGATGATGTGATCGAATCAATCCTTAATTACCTTCATTAAACACATGACTAATTTAGGCATGATTGTAATAAATCATCTAGGATGATACAGGATGATACATGGATCATTCTGTATGATTAGACAAAAGTCCTAAAATAAAAACCTGCCTAAATAAGTCTGGCGGTTGAGAAGTTTTAATTTGAGGATATCATCCCTGATGATAGGGGATAATCTAGGATGATATGCTTAATCAGACTGACTTAACATGGCTGCCCTAATTAGGGTTTATATTTTTAATGGATTATCTATGACGATATTACTACTGTTCAGGATGATATGAACAAAACATAATAGAAACTCTAACTCACTAAAAATCTCCTCTTGAGTGTGTGTGTGCAAGGTTACTTAGCTTGGGGATCTATTACATTACATTTAACTCAAGAAAAGGTGAAAAAATACATTGAAATTGAAAAATGAGACTAACTGAATCTTGAGCTGGCTTGAATTACATTTGATCTTGTGAACCTTAAAGGTTAGGCAATCAAATAGAAATAGAAATATTTATTATCATCAAAATAATAATCCTTGAATCTAGATTTACAATATTAGGGTTTCTAATTTATGGATTAAAACATGCTTTTCGTAAAGTTATTTAAAGCTATGTATATTAAACTAGGGTTTAATAGTTTACTTTATCCACTCAATAGATTTGGGCGATCTTAGACTCTATGAGCTTGTGGATTGTCCATGCTAGTTTTCCTTGTTGAACTAACGGCCTGAAATGCGACAGATCATCATATTTTTGAGCTGGATAGAATAATGTATATGTTCACTAGATATTTTCCTACCAGTGAGCTTTTAATGGTAGATCTAAGCTGTGGAAAGGTAGAAGGTCTCCTTGGGAGCTCGATAAATGGTTGAGATGGAGCTTAGAGATTGATTCTAAAGATAGAATGCTAAAGAGAAAACGTGGCTAGGTTTATTAAGTTTTTCCCTATTCAAGTCCTTCCAGCTTGAATGGAGGGCTGAGATTGATTGGGAATTCCCCTTAATGCTTGCCATCTATCCATAGGTTTTTAGGATGGTAAAGAATAAAAGGACGATAGTACAACCTAGGTGGAAAGCTATTTGGTCCCCCCATGGGCATGTGGGAGTTCTTAGGTCCATTAGATATTGATCTAATGGCTGGGATAGGCCCTAAGAAGCTTCTAGAGCCTGATCAAATAGCTGGGTGTGTTTAAGACATAATAGATTAGGTTTTAGAAGGGTTTTGACAAAATTTGACCCTTCTAAACACTTGGTTTGAATGTTTGACTAGTCCCCATGCCACATGGCAGCTAAGGTGGCAAGGGAAAAGGCATTGGATGCTGGAATGATAACCTGGAGGGATTTAATTCTTGAGAATTGGAGTTTGAATGAATTAAAGAGGATTTTAAAGGGGTTTGAGCATGCTTTGACCCATATGGCCTTCTTGTTGACTATTTGACTGCTCAAATAGTGAACCTAGGCCTAGGTGAATAATGGGTATAGCTTAGGAGTTGATTGAATAGATCTTAAGGCCTTAATGTGGTATGTTTAAAGTTTGGAAAAGGGTTTGAAGTTGTTTTTTCATGTTTTATAGCTGACTTGGTCAACTTTGATTGGATTTGATTGGCCAAACATTAGGGCATGATTAGGATATGGATTAGATTTGGTTTAAAGCTTGAAAGGGGTTTGATATATTGAATGGTTTGAAATAACCCATTTAAAGCCTTAAGGGATACTTGGGTCAACTTAGGTTGACTTGGTCAACCAGGTTGACCCAAGGGGTGGGTCTAGGCTCAATAGGTTTGAAATGATACTTGAAGTCTGTTGGGAGTAGTCCTAAGGTCTACAAAATTCAATTTAGTCAAAATGACCATTTTGACCATTAAGGGCCTATTTGGTTAACCTAAGTTGACTTGATCAACCAGATTGATCCAGGGCCTAGGTTTAGGTCCAATAGGTTTAGTTTGATATTTGAAATTAGTTGGAAGTGGTTCCAAGCAATTTGGAGGTCATTTGATTTGAAATGAGTGTTCAAACCCCTAAGGGGTATTTTAGTCAAAAGGTGTTGACCTGGTCAATCAGACTTCACCAGGGTCTGGGCTTGAGTTCATTTCACTCCTAATGATGATTAGGATGCATTGGAAGATGTTTTGAAATTTGATTTGAACAGGCCAAGTTGAAGTTTAGAGAAAACTCTAAAATTGCCTTTAAGGGGTATTTTGGTCATTTGGACCCCTAGTCAACTTGGGGTCAAAGTGGGTCCACCAAATGTAAATTAATATTTAATAAGACAATATCAATGGTTTGGAATTGATTAGAGGCTTTGGGGAAGGCTCTATGGTAAAATTCCATTAGATGGCAGGTATTGTGGCATAGGCCATAAATATTTGAAGGTTTTATAACCTTTGGGAATCATTCAAGTTTTTGGGATTAGAGGCCTCAGAATGAGGTCAAATTTGGAGGGCTACCTCTAGAGATATGTCCTATCAATATGCATTTGATAGACTCTAAATCAAAGGTCATTTGACTATATTTTTAAGTGTTTGAAAAATCACTAGAAAAGGCTTTTAAGACTGGGCCTTTGGACTTAGAATTTGGTCTAGATTTCTTGATTTGAACCAAGTTTTGTTTTTAATTACTTGAATTTGAACTATCTAAACCAATTACAATCAATTATACGACTGCTATTGATTGGATAGGGATTGGGGTTTGATAGTAGGTCGAATAGAATAAAGTTTGGACTAGATGCTAGATTATTTTAATGTCTGGAAAAGTTTGAAGCTTGAATTGGTTTGAGGTCTAGACTGGTGTAGAATTTATATTGATCTGGCACCTGGATTTGATTGAAATCTGGATTCAATTAATATATGGATTGGATTGAAGTTTGAAGGTTGAATCATTGCTTGAACTGGAGCCTAGGTCTTGAGCTGGATTGGTTTAAAGTCTGGCTGGGTTTGAAGCTTGAATTGATCTGAATTTGAATTGATTGAGGATTAAATGGATTGAATTTTGGATAGGTTTAAGATCTAAGTTGATCCTAAGGATTTGATTGATCTTAAGATTTGACTGGATCCTAGGGCCTAGATTGATATGGAACCTAGATAGATCTGGGGTTTGGATTAATTGAAGATTGAATTGATTTGATATTTGAATTGATTGAAGTCTAGATTGGTTTAATATTTCAATTGATAAAAGGTCTTCATTTATTTGAATTAGGATTGACCAAGGATCTGAATTGATCCTAGGGTCAGGATTGATTAAAGCTTTAATTGATTAAAATCTAGGTGGGTTTGAACTTTGAGGTTTGAATTGATTTGAATCTATCATCTAGATTGATCCTAGTGTCAAGATGTATCCTAAGGACTAAAAAGATCCTAAGGTCTGGATTGGCTGACTTTATACAAAAATGAGGTCGACATATGTGAGTTTGATAACTTTTAATTATTTAAAGTTGAAAAATTTTTAATGTGCCCTCATAAGCCTCTGATCGAATCCAAGCTAAAATAAATATGACATGCAATAAGAAAAGCTAGAAAAGGCATGTGATTTCTAATACACAATTAATATGAATAAATAAAACAAATTAAATAATCAAATTTAATTTCCATATGGTAAGTGCCTCTTAATATTATAACCTAGAATTTGCATAAAGTATAGTGGCCAGGTACCATTGATAATAACCTGGTTTCTAATCCTAATTCTTCTTGATCTTTAATTCTTTGTCCTTCTGCGGGCTTGAAAAATTTGTTGGGTCTAGATATCCAAATGAAAAGAAGCTCCTCCCCGAAGGGGTGTTTTATTTTCTCTTTGGATTTTAAATAATCATAACTTAGCTTTCCAAATGGAAGAGAACCCTCCCCTAAGGAATGTTCTCTCCTCTTTAGACTCTAACTTGGAGGTATATCACATCTCAAATGTCACTTTCACATTTATAACTCAATTATAATCAAATTACAATTCATAAAAATTATAAATATAGACTCAAGTATAACCTGCAATGTTATCCAAAGCAATTATATTTAAATTCAACATCCCATATATATATATATATATATATATATGCGAGAATGCTAAATGTAGTTTTATCAAAATAAATCAAAAATGAAGAAACTAAGACAAGACACACTTATCACATTCCTCCTTTAACAGTTTAAAAAAAGGAGGAATGTTATTGCAATCTAATCTATCCCAAACAAAATCAAAAGAACTAGCAAGGTTAGCACAACAATCTGCTAACTTATTGCACTCCCTATCCACAACTTGAATGATTACTTGGTTGAAATTCCTCAAAAAGAAAAATTCATCTTGATTAGAGACATCCGCTTTGAACATCTCTTTATTCAGCCCTCTTTGTACATATTTCATCACATTGTAATTATCCCCTTTGATGATAATTCTTTTCGCCTCATACATCCACTCTTGGACAAGCTTCCTCAATGCTAAAACAGCTTCCAGTTCTAAGACCGAACAATCCCAATGCAAGCATTTAAAACCAAACCCGAATAGAAATCTACCTTTACTATCTCTTATCACACCACCTACACCCGCTTTATATGAACCTTCCAATGCTGCATCAACATTAAATTTAATCCAATCGATTGGAGGGGGATTCCAAGATGGAGAAAATAGCCTAAGCTGATTAGAATCCCAGTTGACCGAAATTAGATTATCGGGAAAGGAAGCTGAAGCAAAACTAAGAGCATTTGCTGCTATAACATTAAAACCATCCTCTTTACTTCCATGAACCAATTTGTTCCTACTTTTCCACAACAAGAATATCACCGAACAGTATAAATTACCCATGAAAGGATTGGATCTATACATGAAGGCCAACTTCTTATAACATTCTTCCAAATTAGAAAAAATAGGGAGCTGAAATACCCAAGTGTTAATAACTCCAATCAACTTTTGAATAACTTGACAATGAACAACTATATGTACAGAATTTGCCACTGCAGCACACCCTCTCGGACAGCCATTGTAATTGATAATCCTTCTATACATCAAGAATTCATTAGAAGGAATTGAATTGTGATCCAATCTCCACCAAAATAGTTCCACTCTAGGTCTTAGTTTTAAGTCCCTTAACCATTTCCATTTTTTGTTTTCCTCTTCAAATCTGCTACAGTGGGTTGAAATCAAAGTCACCAATGTCTTCCCTGTATGACTAAACATAATCTCCCTTTCATCACTAGGAAGATCTCTATAGATCAGCACAAATTTTATTAAATCCACCAGCTCATTTCCAAATACCTGCCGCAGTTTCACACATTCCATCTTCCCTCATGAATAAAACTCTTTAAAAAGTTCTAATCACCTTGTAATTCAGTCACAAAGGTTTGCCACCTATCTATACTTTTGTCTAGGATCCAGATATCTTTAGAAGTATTCACACTCTTGCCATCAGCTATTTTCCACCTCAGAATTTGCTACAGGAAGTTAGCTCCATCAGTATTGACCTTCCAAGTAGCAGATTTTTCGATAGAACCTCCAGAATTCCAAAAAGAATCCCCATATTTAGCAATTAAAATACTATTTAGTAAAGAAGAAGGATTTTCTATCACACCCCAAGAGAATTTGGCCCTCCAAGGACCTAATTTTTCAGCAGCTGATATAACTCCTTGTCCTCCCAACCTCTTTTGTTTGCACAATGTTTCCCAATCCACATAATGAAGACCTCTGCCCTTGTCTTGTTTCATCCACAGGAAAACCCTACTTAACTTATCAAGCTCTTTCAACACACCCATTGGAACAAAAGAGTGAGTTGATAGGAAAATGGGGAGAGTTAAGAGGGAGGACTTAATAAGTAAAAGCTTACCAGATAAGGAAAGAAATCGATTTCCCCATATATTTAACTTTTCCTAAGCCTTTTCAACCAAGCTTTGAAAATCTGCAACCGTCACTCTCCTTAAAGCCATTTTCACCCCCAAATAAACCATCTCCTTAACTTCTTTAATACCCATAACTTTAGAAAGAACTTTAGACTTGCACATGCCAACTGATTTTCCAAAGAGCATTAAAGATTTCTGCACATTCACTCTCTGCCCCATCCAACAACTATAGGCTTTCATGATCTTCATGATTTTCCTAGCACACCTTTGATTAGCTTCAGAAAAAAAGATGATATCATCAGTATATTGTAAATGAGAGACTTTCTGAGCTGAAGGAGCTATTTTAATACCAATCCTTGTACCCCTTTGATTGAATACTTCAGTCAACAGTTGCAAACACAATATAAACAAAAAAGGAGATAAAGGGAATCCTTGTCTGAATCCACTTTTAGGCTGTATCCATCTAGAATAAGTGCCATTAATCAAAATGGAAAACTTTGAATCCACCACACACTGTAATAAAAGATTTGTGAACTTCCAGGGGAACCCAAGAAGCTCCAAGACTTGTCTAAAAGTGCTCCACCCCATACAATCGTAAGCCTGTTCCATATCAACTTTGATAGCCATCAATCCTTTTTTAGCTTTAGAATATATGAACTTATTAAAAATTTATTGGGTATGCAAGATGTGCTCAGACATAGATCTACCCCTCACAAAAGCAACTTGAGTTTCATAGATCAATTTAGGGATAAGGCCGACAAGTCTATTCAATAACATCTTCGCTACTATCTTATAAATCGATTTGCAAAGACTTATAGGCCTATAATTAGAAGGTATCAAAGGGTTCTTTAACTTAGGAATAAGAATAACATAAGTTTCTTTCCATTCTTCACACATAACTCTAGTTTTAAAAAATAAACTAATAGCCTTCCAAACTTCCTCTTTTATGATATTCCAATAACACTTTATGAAGGAATAAGAAATTCCATCTAACCCAGGGGAGATATTACCTTCCAAACGATGAACAACAGATTCCAACTCCTCCTTGGTGAAATCGGCCAAGAGGAAGCTCTTATCTACTTCATCCAGAACTTTTTCAAAGCACGACCACCCTGCAAGCTCACATCTTTTATACCTCCACTTATTCTAAAAATACTCGAAAATTGTTTCTTCAATCTTCTTTTGATCCTCAACTAGGGAACCTTGACAATCTTTAATTTGGCTAATGTAGTTGCTGTTCCGCTTAGCTGAAGCCACAAAATGAAAGTACTTTGTGTATGAGTCACTCTCCTTCAACCATTTGACTTTAGCTCTTTGTCTCCACCATGAACTAAGCCATCCCAAAGTTGAGTTTAACTCCATAACCTTTGATTTCAACAAAAAAAATTTGTCACCTGATAAACCCCCAAGATTGGCCTCTTCTTCTTGCAACTCAAGGATCTCTTTCAATACATTATCTTTTAAACGATTAAGATTAGCAGGCTTAGCCTTGCTCCAGTAGTATAACACCTTCAATGCTCTCTTGAACTTCAAATTTAGCACTTTCACATCATTCCCACTCGCTGGTTTCTTCTAAGAACCTGCCACTATGGAGAATGAAGCTGGAAAAGACGAACAAACCACTTCGAACTGAAGCTGTTTCCTCTTCTTAAACCAAGAACTAAAAATTTTCAGCACAATAGGATAGTGATCTGAGGCAATTCTCCCAAGGTGACAAACCACCGCTGGTTGGATAGCAGCTAAGGCAACTGAATTGAGAAGACATCGATCCAGTCTTCCTAAGATGCGAGCACCTCCTTTCTTATTGTTACACCAAGTATATTTAGGGCCAATGACGCCAATATCCTGAAAATCACATTTATTCATTAATGCTTTCATATCTTGAGGTCATTGAGAAAAAATAAACATTTTCCACCTCTCTTTTCTTCTTGAGATAATACACAATTGAAATCTCTGCCCATGATGAATGGTAGTTTAGTATCAGAAAAAGCTTCTAAGGTTTCCCACACTTGCCTTCTCTTGTAAATATCTTTACTACCATAAATTGTAGCCAAGAGCCACTCACCTCTAGAAGATGTTTTAAACCGACCTACTACCACTTGAGAAGAAGCATGAATCACAGAAAAGAGCCACAACTACGCTTCCAACAAACTAAAATGCCACATGAAAGACCTTCAGCTGGGACTTTGAAAAAATCCCAGCAATCTCCAATCAAATCATTGATTTCTTTCCTATCCACATTTGAAATCTTAGTTTCCACTAAAGAAAAAAAGAAAGTATCAAATTCCTTGACAAATTCCCTAAGATACCGAGAGGCCTCTTTCTTCCTAACCCCCTACAATTCCAAAATGCAATAGATGTTATTTATGATTAAAAATGGGATTACTCCCATTCTTATTCTTAATTTCCATTTCTCCTTTTCTCCTTTGAGAAAGTATATTATCATTACCCAAGGATTTTAGTTCTTTATGTAACTTCACTTTGACTTTAACTAAATCATTCTTAGCTTTCTCCAAGCTTGTATTTAACTTCTTATTATTTTCACAAACCAATTCCCCTTCTTCAACTCCATCACCCTTTGATTCTTTACTTAAACCTTCCCCTTCTCCTTCTAAGCAGGAAATAAGGCAGCTAAATTTGTTATTACTTCTAGTTGTATCAAGATTCTCCATAAAAACCCCATTGCTGCCGTGATCAGCTAGTACAGGAACTGGATCTTTTAAATCACCCTCCACATTAATAAACTTATTGAGTTCAATATTCACCGGGATGCCTTCCTTTGAAGGATGCAACTCAACAGCCATTTAAGCATTCAGTTCTGTTATTAGACCAGCATTCCCCTCAGAAATTTGATCAACATTATGACTTACTTCCAAAAAATTTCTTTTAACAAAAACTTCTTTTGGTTTCAAGGAATAATCTGCAGTATAACTACGTTTTCCTGCTCTAGTAACTATTTTTCTCCTCCTTACATTCTTGACTAGAGTCCAAGGACCATATGCCTTATCATTATTGTCTTCTTGTAGAAAAGACATAGATTTAGTTCCCACTTCAGCATTCAAAGAAACCTCATTTCTAATAGGTTTCCCTTCCATACATTCTTCCAATAAATGACCCACTTTCCCAAAATTAAAACAGAATGTCAGAACCTTCTCATACTCTACTTTTTGAAAGAAACGACCAAATGAACTTTCCACCCAAACTCCAGAAGGGAATTGATGGTCTAGAGTCATTATAACACAAAATCTAGCATACTCCCTCTTACTCCATTGAAACATATTACTGTCAATCCATAAAGGATGACCAATCATTGAGGCTATCCTCGCCACATTATCCTCATCCCAACACAACAAGGGAAGATTTGGAAATCTAACCCAAATTGGGGCAGATAACCCTTTTAAGGACAAAGGAGAGAACTGAGGGGACCATTTGTCAATTCCAATAATATGTTCATTAACATACCAAGGTCCTCCCTCTAAGACCTTTTTGACCACTTGCAAATCATGAAATGAGCACAAAATCCATTCAAGTCCAAGAGAAGTTAAATGAAACTTCCCAAGAGGTGTCCATTGGCTTCAAAGCTCTCTGGCAATCACACTGATAGGAATACTCTTTCCAAAAACCTTCACCACCACTAAATTTTGGAGCTTTTCGTAATTCAGTTTAACATTTGATTCATTAAGTTTAATTGCCATACCATCCCCTGACATGAAAGAATCATCCTTTAAAAAATTCACCTTGATGTTGGGTTTCCTAACCCAATGAGTGTTAATTGGAGTTTCCTTCCTAGAATCTTTTACTTCAGCATTTTTACAAACATCTGGGATGTTCTCCATTAATTTCTTGGAGAAAGAAACACCTTTCTGCACAAAGCCAGAAATTTGATCCAGCTGAGCCTTGACTTCCTCCAAATGAATACCAGTAGCCTTACTATTAGAATTTAGATTTTCATCAACCAAATTCATGGAACTCACATTTATCTTACTATCAAGGATAGGGATTGCATCTGAGTTACCAAATCAATTAAGAAAAATCTTCATACCTGAAGATGTTTCTCCTAGATCAAATGATTTTTGTAGAGACCAGCCAGCCGAATTCCCACTACCAGGCATTATATTATCTTCAGACACCAAAACTTTCTTACCTTTACCCTCAACCAAGGTAATTTTCTCATTATGAAGTTGAGATGTTTCCAAAATGATAAGCTCTCCTTTAGCACGTCGTCTGCGAATATCATCACCCTCTCGATCTTTCGCAGAAGCTAGACGATTAGAAATTGAAAAATTCCTCATACTTAGCTCAGATTCTTTACCAGTCAATGGTAGAGATGACCGGCGGCCATCCGCTGGCATGCCTGAAAGCTTAGGTTGTAGAAGGAAACCTACCAAAGAAGTTTTTTGAATTTCCTCAGCTTCTCTCTGTAGAATTTATTTCTAGAATTAATATATATATATATATATATATATATATTAAAATGCTAAAATCATAATCGTACTTGGCCTTGCTCTTTTAATTTTAAGGGGGGCTTAGCATTTATAGCACCTATAAAATGGTTTGTCAGTTTTAAAGCTTTTAATTGTCCCCTCTATTTTTATATCCCTATATGAGCATGGCCACTATGAAAGATCATGTCAGCATCCAGATTATTTTTATCCTAAAGGTAATCTAATGCGCGTCAAATCAATTCACAAACCGCATTAAAAATAAATAAACACATCAATCACTATAATTTACAACCAAAATGCAATGAAAATTCAAAAAATCTGCCATACAGTAGCAGGAAAGTAAAACACCGCTCTAGTCTAAAACTAGAATTGGTTGTCTTAGTAAACCATCTAAAGTGTGTAATGTAGACTACGTGATTTGGATAGGTCTTATATAGGATAATTTGTTAAAGTTGTCTGGTGTTTTGATTGGTTGAACGACATAAGGGAAACTTAGTTCAAATTTAAATATTAGATTTTTCAAGTTGATATTAAAATATATATTAACTATTAATAAATTACGACCTTTGTTTGTATCAGGGTCATGAAGTTTATTTCACCTTCCTTGTGCCAATTTAATATCCTCGTAAGCACAGGTTACACAGTAGTAACCATTATAGGCTAATTGGCTTGATTGGTTAAACTTTTAAGGATTAATAAATTTTAATGAAATTTATTGGTTACTAATTTTTAATGTTTAAATTAATATTTTTTGCAATTTAAATCAATTATTGAGTTTTATGAAATTTTCTAGATTATTTAATTCATTAGATTAAGGAGTCAAAAATTGACTTTTCAAATTAAAATAAATTTTGAAGTTTGGTATTTTATTAAATATTAGACCCTAGGATGGGTAATTAGGCACTAATTTTGTTTGATTTAGATTTTTCTACATTTAGTTAAGAATTTTTGAAGTCTGATATATTTTTGAACTACATTTAACCAAAGTGTTGACTTTTTGACTTTAACTTATTTCTAGTAGTTTAAGATTTATAGGAAATACTAGAAACTTAATGGAGTTGAATGGCAATGTGTTTACTCAATTTTGAATTTTTTGAAATTAGTTATGAGTTTTCAAAGTTCTACCATTTATTTGAATTTTTAAATTATTTTATTTGGGAGGTTTTAATGATTTGGATCCAAATGGATTCCAAACTTATTGAAATCCCCTCCAAAGGTCAGAAATGACCTAAGGAGGTGTTCTCAAGTGTTTGAGAATTTTTTTGAGTTTTTAATTAGTTTTAATTATTTAAATTATTTAAATAGTGACTTTCATTTAAAATTGAATTAAACTCAAAATTAAAGTTCAACCGAGGAGCTTTTAATTTTCTTGAGTTAAAGATTTAGTTCTTATCAATTTGATATATTATTTATATTTTTATGAATTAATTTGAATTTATTATAATTTTTTAAAGTTTTAGGTTAACTAAAGAATTAATTTTGAATTGATTAAATAAATAACATAAATATTTTTTAAAATCAGTGGGAATTTTTCCTATGATAGGAAATGTCTCTAAGTTTAAGTGTTATAAGTTTTACCCCTATTGGTTGTAAATTTTATTTTTTAGAATTTTTTTAAATTTCTAGACATTTCTCCTTAATTCTTGTCCTTATGTGTCACTAAGTTAATTAGGTTCAAAATTGATGATCTACTAATCCTTAATACAAGAAGAGTGCACACATCTTATCTAACAAAGAAGCAAGGACTAACTATATATGTAATCTTATGCATGATGAAAACAAATGATAATATAGATAATTAACAAATTGATTATTGAATAATTACGATATAATTATTTACTAATCATTCCCCACTAAATCCAATTTAATCAATGAATAATCTCTATTTGAAATTTAAGATCAAACCTCAACACATATAAGTGAATTTAAAATATATAAATATTTGAAAATAAATTTCCAAAATTAAAACATAAAATTTGAATTTTAAAATTTTAAAATAACACTAAAATAATATTCAACATAATTTTGGAAAATTCTATGGAGATTTAAAAATATTTTAAAATAAAACTTCTTAAAGTTTTTAAAATATTTATATTTATTTTAAATTAAATATTTACTAAAGTATCAAATACTTAATGTTAAAAATTACTTAAAATATTTTAAAGTAATTTTAGTTTTAAATTAAAGAGCTTGAAAATCTCAGTAATTTGATATATCCTAGTGGCCTCATACAAAATTGAAATCAAAATTGATTTTTTTATTTATTAAAAATGAATGTTATTTATTTATGTTTATTTGACAATTAATTTATGTTCATTTAGTTTTTTTTAATTTTATTTATATTTAGCTATTTATTATTTGTTTCTTCTTTATTTATTAATTATATTTATTTTTTTATGGTTTGAACAAAGATTGACTTTTAAAATTTATATATAATTTTTGAAAATTATTATTTTTCTTAAAATCTATATTTTATTTAGCTTATAATCTTGTAATTGCTAATACTTGTTTTAAGAAAAGAGATGAACATCTCATCACTTATAAGGATTTTTTTTTAGAAGAAATGCCAAATGCATTAAAAAAAAAAAAAGAAGCCTAGGTACAAACTACTCAGTCAAAGGCAACCTTTTACATTCCTCCTTTAACAAAAGAAAAAATGAAGGAGGAATATTATTCTCACTAATTACATCCAAAAAGAAATTATACTCACAAGCTAAGTTAGCACAATAATTAGCTAACTTATTACATTATCTATTAACAAAATTAAAAAACACATTGTTGAAATTCCTCATGAATAAAAGATCTTCATTTATTTGATCTCTCATCCTCTTCTTCGGTATGCTGTACAACTTATGAAGAAAGTTGATGACATTTAGGTTATCTCCCTCTATAATGATGCCAGTAGCCTCATCAAACTTTGAATAAAACTTCTCAAAGATTTAAAAGCCAAAAGGTCCAACTGTGCACTATCCCAATGAACATATCTACATCCAAAGTCCATTAAAACCCTGCCTTTGCAATCTCTGACTACTCCCCCAACTCCAGCTTTCTTTGACTTGCATAGGGATCCATCTATATTAATCTTCAACCAATTGGGTGGAGGGGGGTGCCGAAAATTAAACAGCCGAGAAGACTGATTAGTACCCCAGTTTTCCAATATGATCTTGTATTTATGTAAAGTAGCCATAAAAATTATGACTCTAGAAGTAATAACAACATCACTTTCTTCCACATCACCATGTTTTACTCTATTTCTATTAATCCATGAATGGAAAATCAGAATTAAGTACAACTTTGGCAAGAAATGGTTTCTTACCGAAATTAATTTTAACTTCTTCATACATTCGAAGAAAGAGCTAAAAACTAGAATCGAGAATCCCCATGAATTCAGTAACCTTATAACCTGTAACAATTTTGGACATGTAGCTGTACAATGATCAATATTTTCCACCTCATGACAACCTCTTGGACAAAGATTTGAATCAGCAAGCCTTCTGTAAAACAGGAATTCTGTGGTTGGAATTGCATTCATGCATAGCCTCCAAACAAACAATTCAACTCGGGGATTAAGCTTTAGCTTACAGAACCAATGGTCCACCTCTTCTTGCATAGTATCTGTATACCGAGCTGCTAAACATAATGCTGGAATTGATTTGCCCGATAACTTAAATTTAAGTTCCAATCTATCTTCCTCCAAACTCTGCAATATATCAACTTTAGTAATCAAGCTTACAAGTTCTTCTCCAAAAAATTGGAAAAGCTTAGGAACATCCCAAGCTCTATTAACCATAAGAGAATTTAGAGTTATAATCTCTTCCTCCCAATTGGTTACAAACGTCGGCCATCTTTCTAAGCTTTTATCAAGAATCCAAATATCCTTTCGGATATCAATCAACAAGCCTAAAGCTATACTCTATCTTAAGATTCCTTTAAGAGAATTCCAACCATCCATCACAAACCTCCAAAAAGCCGAAGAACTCTTCGTCCCATCATTATTCCACCAGCATCTCCCATATTTAGCCACCAAGTTCTTATTAAGCAAAGAGTTTGGGTTATCAAGTAGATTCCAAGCAAATCTAGCTCTTAGAGGACCCACTCTAGACATGGATGAAAATAGATCCAAGCCTCCATATTCTTTTGGTTTGCACAAGATATCCCACGCCACAAAATGAAGCCCATGGGAACCATCATGTTTATTCCAAATATAGTTCCTACATGCCTTATCAAACTCTTTCAAAATACTCAAGGAATGAGAAGAAATAAACAAAGGGATTGTAAGAAAAATAGTCTTTATCAAGGTTATCCTTCCAGCCATTGAGATGAATTTATTTCCCCAAGCATTGAGTTTTTTTAAGCTTTATCCAAGAGATTTTGAAAATCAGACTTTTTCAATCTTCTTAAAGCAAGTTTAACACCCAAATAGTCCATTTCCTCAACCACTTTAATATTAAGCAACTTAGAAACTTGTTTGTTCTTCCCTCTCCCTATACTCTTCCCCATTAACATAAAAGATTTTTGAAAAATTGCTTTTTGATCGGCCCACTTGTAATAGTCTTGAATCAACTTCTTCACTAATTTGATGTTCTTTAACTTTGCATTAGAGAAGAGTAAGATATCATCTGCATACAAAAGATGTGAAATTTTCTCTGCCTTTTGTGATAACTTGATGCCTATATCCAAGTCTTTATCCAAGAAAGAGTTAGACAATAATTGAGAGCATAGAATAAATAATAAGGGAGAAAGAGGGCATCCTTGCCGAAATCCATAGCTTCCCTTAATCCGCCTTGAGTTGCTTCCATTGATCATGATAGAGAACATTGGATCCTTCACACATTCCAACATTAAATATGAGAATCTAGATGGAAAACCCAAAATCTTCAGCATTTGCCTCAAAGTAACCCAACACATGTTATCATATGCTTGTTCCATATCGATTTTAATCGACAACAAACCATCTTTAGCTTTAGAGCACCTGATTTTATTGCAAACCTCTTGGGCCAAGAGTAAGTGATCCGAAATTGATCTTCCTTTCACAAAAGCAACTTGTTCTTCTAATATCACCTTATGAACCACCAAAAGCAATCTATTTAATAAGAATTTAGCTATAATCTTATAAATAGAGTTGCAAAGGCTTATAGGTCTGTATCCTGAAGGAGAAACCAGATCTTTGACCTTGGGGATCAACACAACCAATGTCTCTTTCCATTCATCGAAAAGCTTACCCGAAGAGAGGAATTTATTGATAGCTTTTCATACATCTTCACCTACAATATTCCAATATGATGAGAAAAAGGAATAAGTTATCCCATCACAACCATGAGCTTTATTCTCACCCAAATTCCTGATAACATTCAGAATTTTCGAACAACTGAAATCTGCCTCCAACCTTGTTCTATCATCTTCATCCAATACATTCCAAGGTGACGACCAATTTAGTAACGAATAATCCCTTTCCCTCCATTTTACCTTGAAATAGTTTTGAAAAACTTCTTCTGTCTCCTTCAGATTCTCCACCATAACCCCATCCGCCCCTTTACACAATTAATCTAGTTGCTATTCCTCCTTGCATTAGCAAAGGCATGAAAGTATTTTGAATTAGAATCCCCTTCTTCCAACCATCTTACTTTAGCTCTTTGCCTCCACCAAGTATTTAACCTAGCAAGGTGGACATTGAGCTCACCCACTTTCTTTCTCAAGAGTTTCAACTTTTCATCACCTAACCCACCTTCCATAGCCTCCTCTTCTTGTAATAGCAACACCTCTTTTTTCAAGCCTTCTTTAAGGGATAAAAAATCATTCAATTTAGCTTTACTCCAAACGAGCAAATCTTTCAATGTTCTTCTGCATTTCTTGTTTAAAATTTGCATGTCATCTCCAACATAGGATTTTTTTCAAATTTTGGAAATAATACATGAAGAAGCACGAAAAGACACCCATACATCTTCAAACTTCAAGAGACTCTTCTTCCTGTCGGTTGAATCAAATATTTTTAAAATAATAGGGCAATGGTCAGAAGATACTCTAGCAATATGCCTCTCAACCGCCACCTGTATCTTTCCCAAAGCAAATGAATTCAACAAACACCTATCCAATCTCTCCAAGATCCTTCCTCCCCCACTTTTATTATTACCCTAAGTGAACCTTAGTCCAACCACCCCAATTTAATTAAAATCATTTAGATTCATCAAATTAATCATATCTTTGGAACTTTGAGAAAAGACAAAATTCCTTCCACCTCTTTTATCTTCTTGAGCCAAGATACAGTTAAAATCTCGTCCAATCACCGAAGGAACTTTTCTATGAGATACCTCATGATGGCAACCCCACAACTCCCTTCTCTTTATTACCTCCTTACTACCATAAACGGTTGAAATCATCCAGGTCCCCTTGTTGAACACTTCCAAATCACCAACTACACTATGCTTAGAAGCCTTTAAAACAGAGAAAAGATGCAAGATCTGATCTCCACATCACCATAATGCCACCTGACAGTGCAGCTGAAGGAAAAAAGAAAGAAATTCCAATCCATTCCTATCATTTTTTGGAAAGCCATTTTGTCCAATGAAGAGACTTTAGTGTCTAATAAATCAACAAAAAATGCCTTATAATCTTTTACAAACTCTTTCAAGTAGAGAAAGGCCTCCTTTTTCTTTGCCCCTCTTCAATTCCAGAAAGCAATATAATCATTGATCAACCATGGGGGAAGAGCCCCCAGCTCTTGATTTACCATTTCCATCCAATGTCCTGCCCCGAGGAATTATTTTAATCAGCCCAAGCGATCTCAATTTATTGGCAAGTTTAAATTTAGTTCCTTCATTATTACTACCAACCTCCTTTTTCTCTCTCCCTCAATTGCTTCCATTTTCCATTAACATATCACTATCCACAATAGTACCATTCTTTACATCATATTTATTTTCCTTCACAGATTTCTTACTAGCTTCCTCAAGACATATATTCTCCTCCACATTCTCACTTAAAGTTTGAAATTTATTGGCCATACTAATAGTGGAAGAAATAGGAGTAGATTTTAATACCTTGGCATCACAAAGATCTTCCACAAAATTACCCGACCGGTTGGAACAGTCCAACTGTTTTGCTACATTACAGATTTCTCGACCCGATGTTATTTCACCTTCTTCTACCAGCAATTTGTCTTTAATGATCTTTTCTACTCCATTGTTTACAGTCGCCTCCTTTTCTTTGTTCAACAAATTGACCCGTATTTTAGCTTGAACACTTGTAATTTGTTCTCAAATTTCTTCTGTACCGGCCTCACAATATTTACATCTTTATTAACTATCTTGTTCCTTCTATAATTAACATGGATCCAAGGGCCGTAAGAGTCTTTAACCTCCAACTCTTGTACCATCTTATATTGATTGCCTATAACTTGATTATTTGAAGCATCCACATTATTTTTCACCACCACACTCTCCTTTTTATAATTACTCTTATCATGGCCTAACATACCACATTCATAACAAAAGCATGAGATTCTCTCATATTCAACTTTTTGAAAAAACCTTCCGGCCATCCCTTCCACCCAAATACCCAAGGGAAGAGGTTTGTCCAGTTCCACACGAACACAAACCCTTACAAACTACCTCCTACCCCATTGAAACGTATTCCCATTTAACATCAATGGAACACCCACCATAGAAGCAATCAAGGCCACATTGTTTTCATCCCAACATTGTAAAGGCAACTGTGGCATTCTAATCCATATGAGTGAAAGTCAATCTTTTCATTGAGTTAGGTGGAAAATCAGTTGACCACCTTTCCATTCCCATAATATGACCATTAACAAACCATGGGCCACCTGACAGAACTCCTTCCATTACATCCAATGTCTTGAATGAGTACAAATACCAACCCTTTCCTAAGGTTGTAAAGTGAAATTGACCAAAAAGAGCCCATTGTCGTCTCAACTCCCAAGCAACTAGATGTTATTGTATTTCTCCACCAAACACCTTTGTAACCAATGAATATTCTAGCCTTTTAGCATTTATAACTTTGGTAGATTAAATTAATTTAATAGCTTTTCCATCGTCAATTAAAACCACATTCTCCCTATTGAAATTTAACTTGATATAGAATTTTTTATTCCAAGGATTAGCCAACGTGCTAGCTTCTTCATTGTTCTCAGACATATTCACAATCACAGAATCAACATTGCAATCACTACTACCAATAGCTTTCTCAGAAGGAGCTATCGGCATCTTAATATCATTATGATTACTTTTGTTAACCGACCTCAAGGAATTCACATTTATCTTATTGTCAAAGACAGGGATTGCATTTGAATTCCCAAATCTATTAACAAAAATATTCATACCAGATGATGAAGCATGATCAAATGATTTTGGGGGAGAAAAGCCAGTCGATTTCAACATACGTGGAGTCTTACAGTCAACATTCAAAGAAACATCTTTACCCTTACCTTCAACATGATTAATCTTCTCCATATGAGAACCACCATTTTCCATAATGACTAGTTCGCCTTTAGACCTTTGTCTGCGAGCATCCTCAGCTTCACGATCAACTCCAGTAACCAGACGTCCTTGCACCGTCGTATTCAGCATATCTATTCCGCCTACAAATGAACCTTTCACAGTCGATTGCAATGATGGCTGGCAGCCGTCCGCCACCATGTCCTACAACCCTGCCGAATCAAAGGAGGAAAAATCGGGAATGAAGAAATTTGAAAAATCCCTCTCTCTCTCTCTCTCTAGGGAAGAAAGCTTATTTCACTTATAAGAATGGATATTGTAAAACTCATATTGATTATTTTTTATAAGAAAAATAGTTTGTTTAGATTGCAATGATTGTAAAGTTATTCCAAGTGAAAGTTTATGTACCAAACATCGCTTATTAGTTTTGTACTTTAAGATGAAGGGGTAGAATATAATAAATAAAGTAAAACATTATTTTAGGATTAGGTGGCAACATTTAAAGAGTATTAACAAAAATATTTTTGTGAGTAAAATACTAGATTTTATGATTTGGTTTGTGCATGAGGAAGCTAATGTTGTGTGAAAAATCATAACTAGTGATATTAGAAATGTTGCAAAAGATGTGCTTGGATTATCAAAAAAAAAATCTCTTAATAGTAAAAATAGTTAGTGGTGGAATCAAAATGTTCATAAAAAAATAAAAAATAAGAAGATTTGTTATGAAAATTGTTTAGATGTAAAAATTCTGATAATTGGAAAAGATATAAAGAGTATTGTAATGAGTCTAAGAAAGCAATATAGGATGCAAAGATTATAGCTTTTAATGATTTATAAAATTGATTAGATACTAAGGAGGGTGAAAGATATATGTATAAGTTAGCCGAACAAAGAGATAATAGTAAAAATTTAGTTCAAGTGTATTAAGGATGAAGATCAAAAGTGCTTTTATTACAAGAAGATTTTCAACAAAGCTGGATGAGATATTTTATTAGCTCTTCAATTTAATTATGAGAATGCGATTGAATTTAGTTACCTTAGCACCCTAAATAAAAATAAAGAATACATTAAGTCATTAATAAGAGTACACATTATAGATATCTTTGGTCTATTCTTTAGAGTGATGGTAAAATAGATAGGGATATTATTAATAGAATTAAACTTAGATGGTTGAAGTGGTGGAATGTAGTGGGCTTATTGTGTGATCGAAAAGTCCACCTCAAATTGAAGGGAAAATTCTATAAGATGGTGGTTAGAACTGTAATGCTTTATTGTGCAGAATGTTGGCCGTAAAAAGGGAATCATAATATTAAGTTAAGTACTATAGAGATGAGGATGCTCCAGTGGATGAGTTCATTTATTCTTAGAGATAAAATACAAAATGAGCATATACGTGAAAAGGTTGGAGTAGCTCCAGTGCAAGGTAAGCTTAGAGAGAGTCACCTTAGATGATTTGGTAACATAAAACGGTGCTCTTCTGATGACTCGATTTAGGAAAGTAGATGTATTAGATTTGACTTATGTTAAGAAGGGTAGAGGTTGACCTAAAAATGTTAGAAAATATTAGAAATGACATTTCTTAATTAGATTTAAATAAGAATTTAATTTTTAGCAGGGCACAATGGAGAAAAAGGATTCATGTAGCAGACCCCACATAGTGGGATAAAGGTTTGATGTTATTGTTATTGTTTTGATTTTTACAAAATTAGCCCAATTAATGAAATTATTTAAATAAAAAATTTGGGGTATTTTTAGTTTTAAACCAAATGAAATCCAATCAACTTGAAATTTTCACCATAGATCATAAATGAATTAAGATGATATTTAAAAGAGTTTGATGTTATTTGGCAGTTAATTGGAGTTTTTTATTATTTTATTTATTTAAGAATTAATTATTATTTAATTTTAATTAATATTTTTTTGACATTTTTATTATAGGGATTTTATTTTTTTTCTTAAAGTACTATTTATTTTAAACTTAATGAAATTTATTTCTTTTTTCATTTATTTTAAATTTTTAATGATGTATTTCAATCTCAAGGACATTTATTTATAAGAATTTAGAGTTTACTACTTGGAGAGCAAATGTACTCTAAGTGGCATAAAATTTAAACCCTAAGTCAATAATGAGCTAAGGTTTAAACCATATCAAATTGGTCCCATCAATACCATCCTAAGTTTTTTAATAAATTACTAAAGTAAATTTATTTATACTCTAGAAATTTTATTTTAGACTAACTAGACAGAAGAATAAGGTTAAATAAGTAGGTCACTAACCCTTGAACACTACTTAATCAAACAAAAAAAAGCATAACCCAAATGGAATTATGCATTTAATTTTATTGAATTTTGAATTTCTTGGACATTTTCTAACCTAAAAATTTAAAATTCAAATTGAAGTTATCTCTGAACTCAAACTCCCATGAATAACTTTAGATATGTGGGAAACATATAAAAGATTCATTCCTATAAGTATGAGCTCAATTGGATTTAGATTTAATGAAAAATTACACAAATACTATAGAGAGTATTTTTGAAATTACTTTTAATATATGAAAATTTAAATCCCCAAACTATAGGGCTTCTAAAGTACTCCTCATGAAAAATCCCTAGAGACCTAGATCTTCTAATTTGGCCAAGTATGTGAGATGTTTTGAATTTTTAAAGTATGGATGATTTTTTAAAATTAAAGGATTCATGTCATGGTTATTCGACAAGTTTTACGCTGGCTGTCGACTACCTAACGCAACCCTCCACTTTTCTCATCCAAGATAAAAAATAAGAAGATTTTTTATAAAAATTGGTTTAGATGTAAAAATTTTGATAATTAGAAAAGATATAAAGAGGCATGTAAGGATTCTAAGAAAGCAATATGTGATGCAAAGATTTTAGCTTTTAATGATTTATATAATAGATTAGATACTAAGGAGGGAGGAACATATATGTATAAGCTAGCCAAACGAAGGGATAGGAGTAGTAAGGATTTAATTCAAGTGAAGTGTATTAAGGATGAAGATCAAAAAGTACTTTTCTTAGAAGATGATATTCAACAAAGGTGGATGAGATATTTTGATAAAATTTTTAATGAAGATTGTAAGAATACGATTGACTTTAGTAAACTTAGCACCCCAAATGAAAATAAAGATTTCTATTTTTATCAGTGTATTAGTAAAACCAAAGTTAGAGAGGCTTTAAAGAAAATGAAGTGTGGAAAAGCTGTTGGACCTGATGATATCCCAATAGAGGTGTGGAAATGCTTGGGAGATGAAGGAATTTCTTGGCTAACTAAATTTTTAATACTATTTTGAAGACTAAAAAGATGCCAGATGGGTGGAGAATGAGTTTATTGATTACTATTTATAAGAATAAAATTGATGCACAAGATTGTGTGAATTATAGAGGAATTAAGTTAATGTGTCACACTTTAAAACTATGGCAGCTAGTTATGGAGCGTAGGTTGTGGCGTGATACTAATATTTCTCAAAATCAATTTGGATTCATTCCGGGTAGGTCTACTATGGAAGCCATACATTTATTGAGAGGTTTGATGGAGAAATATTGGGAGAATAAGGAGGATCTACATATGATATTTATTGATTTAGAGAAAGCATATGATAAAGTTCCAAGAGAAGTGCTATGGAGAGTTCTTGAAAAGAAAGGAGTTAATAATACTTATATTCAAATCATTAAAGATATGTATGAAGGAGCTATTACTTGTGTTCAAACACAAGGTGGTTTGACCAAGTATTTCCATATTTCGGTTGGATTACATCAAGGATCAGCTTTAAGCCCTTATCTTTTCACGTTAGTCATGGATGTTCTCACTAGACATTTACAAGAGGATGTACCCTGGTGTATGCTTTTTGCTGATGATATTCTTCTTGTTGGCAAGACTAGAGAGGGAGTTGAAGGTAAACATGAAGTATGGAGATCAACCTTAGAGTCTAAAGGTTTTCGCTTGAGTAGATCTAAAACTGAATATATGGAGTGTAATTTTAGCAGTAATAGACCTAGTTAGGTGATTGTGACTTTGGGCGATCAAGTCATTAATAAGAGTACACATTTTAGATATCTTGGATCTATTATTTAGAGTGATGTTGAAATAGATGGGGATGTTATTAGTAGAATTCATGTTGGATGGTTGAAGTGAAGGAATGCATCTGGCTTGTTGTGTGATAGAAAGATCCCCCTCAAACTTAAGGGAAAATTCTATAAGATGGTGGTGAGACCTATAATGTTTTATTGTGCAGAATGTTGGCCATTAAAAGAGAAGCACAATACTAAGTTATGTGTTGCGGAGAAGAGGATGCTTAAGTGGATGAGTGGCTTTACCCTTAGAGATAGGATACAAAATGAGCATATATGTGAAAAGGTTGGAGTAGCTCCAGTGGAGGATAAGATTAGAGAGAGTCACCTTAGATGGTTTGGTCACATAACACGACGGCCTTCTGATGACCCAGTTAAGAAAGTAGAGGTATTAGATTTGACTTATGTTAAGAAAGGTAGAGGTAGACCTAAAAAGACTTAGTTAGAAAATATTAGAAATGTTCTTTCTTTATTAGATTTAAATGAGAATTTAACTTTGAACAGGACATAATGAAGAAAAAGGATTCATGTTGCCGATCCCACGTAGTGGGATAAAGGCTTGTTGTTGTTGTTGTTGTTGTTGTTGTGATTATTTTTTAAAATTAATTTAATTCATTCAGTGCATTACACAGTAAGATCAGCTAACTGTGTAACACCTTTCCACATTCATGTGCCAGATTAGCCGCTTAAGTAGTGGGTGGGTCCTTTATTAGCACTAATTAAAATCGGCCATTTAATTAGAGATTAAATTACAAGGATATAACAATATGATGCTATGGGTGAACGGAAGTGATCTGGTTCAACAATATTAGTGTCATCATTTAATTTGAATTAAATGGATGGATATGACTATTTCTTCAACTTTTGACCCTCCAACTGTATAGATAATTTAATTTTGAATTCTGTATTTTCTCTTATTGTGTTTAACTTCGGAGAAATCATAATAAGTTGTGCAGTCAAAATTAATAAAGCATCAAATTCATATACTCTTGCTACCCACTTAGGATTTTATCCTATCAACAAGCCACTAGAAATTATTAGTAGCCATTTCCACTATTAATTCATATGCTTCCTCAAAAGGCTTAGACATTAAAGATCCTCCAGCTACAACATCATTGACTACTCTAAGAGATCCTACTGATATATATAAAATATTTGAATAACTAACTAACCATGTAAAGTATGAGGGGATTTCTTAAGCATTTTCTTATATCTCTCCCAACTCTTATAAGTGATTCTCCTTCAAATTGGTTAAAAGAAGTGATATCATTTCTATGTTTAGTAGTCTTTGAAAGTAAAAAAAACTTGGCATAAAACTTATGAGACAACACATTCCAAGTGGTAATAGAGCTTGGGTGTAAAGAATTTAACAACAACAAAGCTTTATCTCTTATATATAACAGGAATAATCTAAGTCTAATAGCATCATCTCTAACATCATTATACTTAAATATTGCATAAATTTCGAAGAAACTAACAAAATATAAATTGGGACCTTTAATAAGAGTTTTCCTAAACTAGGAATTCTAAACTATTTAATTTATGGTAGGTTTTAAATCAAAATGATTAGCTTAGATCCTAGGTCTATTAAAGCTCTGATGAATTCCAACTACTAAAGGGAAAACATAATCCCTAAGAGGTCTATATTGATCTTAATTTAAAACAGGTTTAGCCATTTCACTATCTGTTTAGTTTTTCAAATTTTCAAAAGTTTTTTTTTATTTCAGCGTTAAACAATAATGATTCTTTTCCATATCTAAAAAGCATATAACCATGAGTATACAATTAGAAAATGAATTAAATAAAAGATAAGTAGGTTTAATTATATAATTAACAATATAGGTAAAATTTGCAAAAAATAAAATACTTCCTAGTTAATGGCGCAAAAAACATGATAGGGGCTATAGAGCAAGCTTTTAAATTATATAAAAATTTAGGGCTCTATCTGTTGCAATCCAGGATCCCTAGTCTCTGATTTTGATGATAATAAATAATATTTATTGTATTATTACATTCTTCCTTGTATATTATAGGCGTTATTTTTATCTGTGAGCACTAATATTTCAGGTAAGATGCACACCGCTCAAGACTGCTGAAGACACAAGACTTGATAGAATAAGATGTAAAAGAGTTTATAATTTATATTTTCCTTATTTTTTATTTATTGAGTCTACCACAAAAGAGTGTATCCAAATTGGGTGACCATGCACACACATATAGGGGCATAGTTATTTTTAAAGATAAATATTTTTAAGCAAAAATAGTACTGTGCGATTTTACATCATACTATATGATCTTTCATCAAAAATTAGGCTTAATGGCTAATTCTAATAATTTGTTTTTGAGCTTGCTTGGAGATATTACCATGATGATCTCTCTCTACTGCACCAAATCTTATTCCCTAAATTTGGTCACCTCTACGGTAATAGATTTCTAAAGAAATCTATTTCAAGTACTTGGAAAATTATTTAATATGGAGGAGCTTCTCTTAAGCCTATAATCAGATGGGAGATTGCTAATGGAAAACTTATTAATGCTAACCGAGACATTTGGATTCTTGATAAAAGTTTAAACAATTGGCCTACTTTTGTTAATCCTTCTCACATTGATGAAATCTCGATGGAAAGGTTTATCACAGATGGCAATTGGAACATCAATGAACTTAGAAAGATTTTCGGTGAAGATCTAGTGAGATTGATTTATAAAATTCCGATACAATCTGATCTTCAAAATGATAGTTTTGATTTATTATCCAAGTTCTCGGGGTATTTTGTATGCAAGTTGGATACTTCAGCTACTGTCCTAAAATCATATCAGGTCGTTTATTGGAAGTGGTTAAACAAGGCTAAACTGCAACCTCGGGTTGAAGGATTCTGGTGGAGAATATTCAATAAAGCCATCCCAACTTCTGATTTTCTCTGCCATAGAAGATTGCAAATGTATAATGGTTGTCCTAGGAATTGTAATATGAAAGAAGACATTGAGCATGTGGTTACCAAATGCAAAATGCTGGAAGATTCTTTCCAGATTCAGAAAAAGTGGGGCTTTCTTTTTACTGTTTTTACCTCTATGGAAGAATGCTTGACTTGGATCCCTCTTCAGAACTATTGGTCGATTAATCTCTTCTGTAATGTAATTTATCTTTCTTAGAAAGGGTGAAACAAACTAGTCCATGAAGGTATTGATGATTCTCCTCTTTTTATTGCATCCGAAGCTCTCAGCCTTACTTCATTTTTTACAATAAACTCTTGGTACAAATCGAGTAAATGAGTTGCTAACCAACATCCATTGCTGTTGCATAATCATTGGCATCCCCCTCCACTTAACTGATTAAAGGTTAATGTCGATGCTTCATTACTCAATTCTTATAGAGGTGGCTTCGGTGGAGTTTTCAGGGACAGCAAAGGCAGATTCCTTTTGGCTTTTGGCTTCTCTTGCATTCATTGGGACATTTCAAGGCTTGAAATGCATGTCATTCTTTCAATTAAAGGGATTCTCAAAGATTGGATGCTTAACTACAAAGGGATCATTGTTGAAGGTGATAACATCAACATCATCAAACATTTACAAATGACGGATTCTCCTATCAAAGTTTTCCCTAGTATCATTTTTAAATGCATAGATAGAAAGTGCAATAAATTAGCGGACCTTTGTGCTAATTATGCTACTTTTAGTTCTTTTATTTGGGAAGACTTAGTGCTTAATAAGGTTCCTCTTTACTTTATGTCAATATTAAAGGAGGAATCTATTGGTATTGGATAGTTTTCTATTTTTTGTTCTTAATAAATTAATGCAAAAATTGCATTTTCCTCAAAAAAAAAAAAAATAGTTTTCGTGATCATACTGTATGATCTTGATCATCCTATATGATTTGTTTCCATCAAAAAACCCTAGCCGTCAATGTAATTTAGATAAGATTTTAAATTTAATTTTTGAATGAATCGTGCTGTACGATTTCAATCGTACTATATGATCTTTTGAAATCTAGCTAAAATTAACCTCCATAATTTGGTAATTAAATCAAGGTTTCTTAATGATTTCTTTTCATATTATATAATCTGGATCATACAATATGAATTGTTGGGATAAAATTTGGTCATCCTAGAGATCATACAAGATGAACCCACGGTTTTTACACTAATCTTACCGTATGATATTAATAACGTACAGGATGATATACTTGAAATTAACTACTCATATTGTATGAACTATACAGTGCAGGATGATTAACAGAGATAACTTTCAGTCATCCAATAAGTCATCCTATACGAACAGTGGAAATAAAAAAGTTCGTCTAGTATGATCTCCCGATCAAACTGTATGATGTGCTGAGAAATTGTGAACTGTTTATCTCCCTTCGTACTAGATGAGACTAGTTTTGAACTGATCGTACTATATAAATTTGGATCGTACTATGTAATAGTGATGGCATAATTAAATTTTTAAGGTTTCCTAAGTCCTAATATAAAAATAAAGTTTTTAATTTCTTTCAAAAAAAAAGAAGATAGAGGAACGTGATAGTTAAAGGAACTCTTGAGAGGGAGCTTTTGAAGACAACTAGGGTTTCTGAGAGGAAGGAGAAGATGAGCTTGAGCGTGAGGAAGAAGGATTGTGAGGAGAATCACACGATTTTTCTGAGCTAGCTACAGGCTTTCTCCTCCTACGGCCTTGGTTAGTCTTATGGGAGCTCTCTAGGGAGAGAGGTTTTTAGGTAAAAGTCCTCGAGGTTCTATGCCTTCTCTTGGAGGAAAGAAAAGGAGAAGGTTCGCTGCCGTCACCAGGAGGGTGACATAGAGTCTAGCACTCCACCACACCGAGGAAGGTGAAAGTGAGTTTTATAAAGACTTTTTCTCCTTGCTGTCGGAGAAGAAGGAGGTGACATATTGTCTAGCACTCCACCACACCAAGGAAGGTAAAAGTGAGTTTTAAAAAGACTTCTCTGCTTTGCTGTGGGAGCAGAAGGAGAGTCACTTTTCGGAAGTGTAACTCTCAATGTGGAGGACTTCGGGGAGTGGACGTAGGGCAAGGTTGGCCGAACCACTTTAAAAATTTTTGGTGTGCTTTTTTTATTTTTCACATTTTATTTTTCTTGCATTTAATATATTCTATAACTGCTTGATAAAAAAATTGATTTTAGTATTCCACTATGAGATTTAAAATTTTAACCCCACTGCTGTTTTTGTGAATAAATCATTAGCTTCTGCATTTGATTAGTTAAATCATCTTTTTAAAAAACTAAAAAATACTTAAAAATTAGAACGCTTGTTTAGGATTTATTTTTAAAATACTAATTCACCCCCCCTCTTGGTGCATCTCGAACTTTCACTCTCACCCCTATGTAATGGTTAGATTTTCTTTTCTATAAATAATAATAAATCTCACTTAACATACAAAAGAATACCTGCCAAATCAAATAACAAAGTGGCAGAGTATAGTGTGAAAATCATGAGGAGGTATGCTTAGTTACAACAAACTACTACAATTTACTTTACTAACAATAATTACCTTACTAAAATAAAAATGATATTTTTGGTGATTCCATCACTGAATAATACATTTAAATATTTAATACAATATTTAATTTAAGAATTTTGGATTTATGAGTATAAACTGCATATCTTTTCTGATGAGATTCTTTAAGATATTGTGATTTAGAGCATTTGTATCCCTAGATCTTTATCGAGCTTGTAAGGGTGAAAAAAATATATGTTAACCTCCTAAAATTATAATATTTCCTTAAAAACCTAGAATATTTTATATCTTATATCTAAGCATGCAAAAATCCAATATCAATATTCCTTGTTATTCTTATATTCCTCCATCAAAGCTATATTTTGACTATATATATGGCCACTATATACATTAAATAAAGAATGAGATAATATTTAAAACATCTTTTAATAGTTAGCGAACAAGAGTCTTCAATAAGAACTAACATACACTTTATATCATAAATTCAAAATAAGAGAATTAGCTAGACATAGAATGAATAACTAGAAAAGTCATTTTCATTAAACTCACGGATGAATACAACAACAACAATAACAACATCATCAAGCCTTTATCCCATTGCGTGGGGTTGGCTACATGAATCCTTTTTCTCCATTCTGTCCTATTAAAAGTCAAATTCTCGTTTAAATCTAATAAAGAAAGATCATTTCTAATATTTTCTAACCAAGTCTTTTTAGGTCTACCTCCACCTTTCTTAGCATAAGTCAAATCTAATACTTCTATTTTCCTAACCGGGTCATCGGGAGGCCGCCGTTTTATGTGACCAAACCATCTAAGGCAACACTCTCTAATCTTATCTTATATTAGAGCGGCTGCAACCTTTTCACGTACATGATCATTTCGTATCCTATCTCTAAGGGTAAAGCCACTCATCCATCTGAGCATCCTCATCTCTGCAACACTTAACTTAGTATTATGCTTCTCTTTTAAAGGCCAACATTCGACACCTTAAAGCAATGTAGGTCTCACGAAAGAATGAAAAATATAAAAGATTGATATCACCAGGAAGAATCAAAGTATCTCTTATACACTTCTTTTCCATTTAACTTATAGAGTTGCTTCAAGAAACATAGGTTAAACACTCCAAATTATTTTATCTTATACTTTCATAGCTTCCCTTAGATTTTACTCTAAGAGGGAACTAAAGATGTACTCTAAAAGTACTGAATTTACCCAAGTGATTGAACTCCCTTACTAACATAACATCATTAATATTTATAAAAAAACATAAAAACGGCATCTAGCATTGCGGCACTTGAAGGAATAGCACTGTGACACCGATAAAGTGAACTAACACCTCGATATTAAAGCTTTTATACCATCACAGAGCTTGCTGATGTACATCGGCTACTTATTGAATAGTCATATCTTTTTACTAATAGAATTTGGCCCTTAGAAGTTACAACTACAACGTTATGGTGGTTTGAACATTTGAGTGCTATGGTGCTCAAGTACAAAAAGGGAGCCAAGTAAATGTAAATTGTGGTGCTGCGATATTTACAAACAAAGAATCTGGTGCGGCCAAGCTAACTTTCTAATACTATAATGTTGACAATACTGCAACACTATTTGTTCTTCCATCGCAACGCTTACAAATAGAGAACTTGGAGTGGCCTTATAAGAATTATAGCACATCAGTGATATTGAAGAAAGAGCTGTGGCATTATTTCATCAAACACTACATCACTATTTACTACTTAGGAATTTCTACCATCATTAGATTTTTCTACTAAAAAATGACTAAAATAACATATTTTTAATCAAAAAAATAGAAAACAATATGTAATTTACACTTATCAATATGTATAGATTAATATTATACCATACTAAAAGTAAGACTAATGTTTCACTATCAATCTTAAAAAGGAAACTAAATATATTTTCATAATCAAACACACCATAAGTAATATTTAATTCATCTCGATGAATAAAAGAAAATTTTACTTATTATTTTGGTCATAAAACTAAACTAATGTATTTATTTTAATAATAAAAAAAAAAGGAATGTTCAATTAATCTAAAAGGATAAAAGAAATATTCATTTATTATTTTGATTATGAAAATAAACCAATATTTAAAGTTAAGTCTGTGCCCACAGATTATTTCCCTTATCATAAAATGAAACTAAGGTAGGGTTTATTTTAATAATAGGTTCTAAACTTCCTATAAGTGTAGGACCCTATAGTTAATTACATATCAAAAGACTATATTTTTGATTAAAGTGAACACTAAAATTTTATGATTCATATAGATTTAAAAAAGGTTTAGGATAGCAAGATTTTAGTATATAGGCTTTAGATTATATTCCATAATTTTAGATTTGCAGTTTTTATTTAGATATTAAATTTTGGATTTTTTGAATGATAGGATGTAAAGAGTGTGTAGAGACTAAATAGTGTATACAATTTAGACTTATACTTTACTATAATGAGCTTCCAGCTAACAATAACAATCACATACAATCGCCTTATCAATGTAAGATTAGATAGCTTTATCCTAAGAATCAAGGATTTATTATCCAGAACACTTTAATTAGGGGCTTTAATATATGTACATGATCGTGTAATAAAATGATGCTTGGAGAATAACGTATATAAAAAGGTTTTTAATCATTTATAATTCTTTAAAGTATAACCTTTGTTTTGGTTTAAGGTAAAGGTTGACATTCTCAACCAATAATAAGCCTAGATTTCTATTTTGATAAAATTTAAATTTAAATATGACTATTTATTTAAGTCATGAATGAAAGTTTGATAGGGATGTTAAGCCCTAGTGAACTAGTCCCGAGGCTTACCAAGAGGGGAGTGAATTGGTTATTTAAAAATTTCACGATAATAATAAAAAATCTTTTCGATACTTAGCAGGAGAAATAAGTAAATAAGAACGAAAAGATCAATCTCAGATATTCACCCAAGCAGTTAATAATAGAAAAGTAAAGTGCAGAATATAATCAGAAAAGCAAACAAAATTTTATAGTGGTTCGGTCAACTTGACCTACGTCCACTCCCCGGAGCCTCCCCTCCGGGTATTGCACTAAACAAAAAGTGTCTCTCCTTTTGCTCCCACAGCAAGGCGGAGAAGCCTGTACAAAGCCTCCTTTTCACCACACGGTGAGGCAGAGAACCCGACCTCCTTTTGCTTCCACCTAAAGTGGGCAGAGAACCCTGGAACTCCTTTTGCTTCCACCTGAAGCGAGCAGTGAACCCTCGGACTCCTTTTTCTTCCACCTGAAGCGGGCAGAGAACCCCGGATCTTCTTGTGAACGATCCTCCCACGATGAACACCCACTAGACAGAAGATGACGAGCGGAGAAGATGACTCTGATCCTTCCTTGGAGAAACCTTAGTGAATCCCTCACTAACTCCCCCTCATAAGATCCTCGCTTTCCCTCCCAACTCTCTCTCTCTCTCTCTAGGGTTTCTCTGGGAAGGAAAGTGGCAAAAGATATTTTCTAAACAAAGAAAAAGATCTTTTATATGAGGGCCCAAAAACAGCCCTAATTCTCAACTGGTCGGTCAATATCGTCCAGGACGATCCATAAATCATCCTGTACGATCAGTTCAAAATTAGCTGTTTCAGACTGGACGATTTGGCTCTTCTGGACGATCAGTATAAAAAGTTGTTCATATCATCTCGTACGATCCTGCGATCGTCCGGGACGATTAGTGTATATCGGGGAATATCATCCAGGAGACAGTTCGGGTCGTCCAGAGAAAATTATGTTGGATGATCAAAAAATGACTTGATCGTCCAGGACGATACGGGAATCATCCTGTACGATTAGTTCAAAAAGAGCCAAAATTGTCCTATACACATTTCGGGTCGTACAGCTGAAGTGCACTAGACGATCATGATCGTCCGGGACGATCCTGCGATCGTCCAGGACGATATGATCGTATCAATCAATAATAACTTGCTTTCCTTAATTACCAGATTAAATTAGGCATGATTGTACTTGATCATTCATGATGATACACGTATCGTCCGGGACGATCAGACCAAATATCTAAAAATAAGAACTTGCCTAACTTGTTCTGGCGGCTGAGAATTTTGATTTGAGCATATCGTCCCGTACGATACGAGGATCGTCCAGGATGATCTGCTTAATCAGACACAGTTAACATGGTCGCCCCAATTATGGTTTCTATTTTTACTGGATCGTCCAGGATGATATGAATATCATTCAGGACGATCTGAACAAATTTTGGACAGAAACTCTAATTCACTCAAGCTCTCCCCCTGAGTGTGTGTGTGCAAGGTTACTTAGCTAGGGGATCAGATACATTACAATTGACTCAATAAAAAGAAAAATCATACATTGGACACACTTGGACCCGATCTTGAGTTGGCTTGAGTTGTTCGTGATCTGTTGTTCCTGAAATGGGTTAGCCAAGCAAAAGCACAATAGAAACATGTTTGTCATCATCAAAACCAGATTTGTAACAATCTCCCCCTTTTTGATGATGGCAAACCTATGTTCAGTAGTTTAAAAAATACAAGACTTAGGAGATCGAAATATATATATATATTTTAATTTTTATTAAATAATCAAAGTAGAACAAACACAAGTACAAAACATAACAGGAATAAAGCTACTACAACTGAACCATAACAGGAGCAAAAACTAGTACTGTACTGACTCCCCCTTTTGACATCACAAAAAAGAGGGGGTGAAACAAAACCAATAGAACCAAGCAGTACAAAAACACAGTAGTGCAAACAAAACAGAAAAATAGCAACTACACAACATAAAACTAAAGTTAAGACGGATCCTGATCGAAAGAAGAAGGTGGCGGTGGTGGGTTGAAGTAATGGTGAATGGCCTGAAAGTGAGCTCCAATCCAGGCGATGTCCTGGTCATGCTACTGCGCAACATAGTCAGTGAAGCGCTGGATGTCCTCGGCGTGCCGCTGCTCTTGGGTAGCCACATAGGAGTCAAATCTGGCCTCCCACTGATCGAAGCGCTGGACTAGGTGGTCAAAGGGAGAGGTAATGCGAAGGGGAGCAGGGGCTTCTGGTGTAGCAGAAACTGGAATGGCCTCTTCCTCCTCTTCCTCAACATCCGGGGCGGGCTCTGGATGTAGTCGGATGCTGTGTAGGACATGGAAGGCATTGTTGGTGAGAAAGTAAGGAAGAACATCTAGAGCTGCGGAATATTGCAAGTCATATTTGGTTTCGAGGGCATAGGCAATGATATATCCTAAGGCTAGATTTGGATGACGGTGATGACCTGGATCCCGAATAGTGGTGAGGTGCTTGAGGTACCAGATAATAAGGTCGGTGGCATTAAATTCCCTATGGGCCAGGATGTAGTAGGTGGTCAAGGATAGGAGTGGGGTGATGTGAATTCGATCCCCTGCTTTTGGAATGACGGAGGAACGAAGAACATGTTGAATAGTCCGAGCATCCTTAAGAAGTGTAGTGCAGGCATTGTCATGATAAGGGGCATTTGAATTGCAAAGAAACTGATTGGCGACACGCCAATCATAATCAGGGTCGGTGATAAGGGTGTGGAGTTTGTCGCCAGTGACGGAAAGTTGGAGGATGTTATTAAAGTCCTAGTAAGTGAGTTCAATGGGGCGCTGATTTACATAAGAGCGGAGGGTGGAATAATCAGCCAAAATCTGCAGGTTTGCAAAGAAAACCCGAAGAAGTTCCGAGCTAAAAGGAAAGGCGAGAGTCAAGATGAAGGTGAGGGAGGTGTGTGCGAAGAGGTCAAGGACAGGATAGGTAAGAGTGCGGGGATTTACAATTTTCGACGGTGTAATCCCCACTTCACAATATCGCTCGTAAGCAGCCTGATCGGCTGCATTGGGGAAGCGAGGATCAACCGGACCCCGGGAGGAGCTTGCACCCTTTTGCCACGAGCGTTTGCCACCAGCCATTAGGAATCAAAAGTGAAGGAAAGTAGAGGGAGAAAGAGTGAAAATCCTTAAGAAAAACTACTATTTATATAGAAAACGGTCTGATCGTCCTGTACGATTGCAACATCGTCCGGGATGATATGGGCATTTATGACGTCCTGGACGATTGGTCAAAAAAGCGATCTGATTGTCTAGGATGATTAGAGATCATCCAGGATGATTAGACATAGGCGATCATCCCGAGGAGTCAGGCTGGATGAGCATTGACAAAACGGTATCGTCCAGGACGATTAGGTGGATCGTCCCGGACGATATGCAATAAGTGTGTCGGACGGGCCGAATTCCAATTGTCTAGCGGCTAACACGTGGATCATCCAGGACGATGAAGTGGATCATCCAGGACGATGGATAATAATTGGTGAAATGCTAGCTGTTTGATCAGATCAGGAAGATATGGATCATATCGTCTAGGATGATGCAAGGATCGTCTAGGACGATCACCAATAATTTGGGTTTATCAGCAGCAGGAGCAGTGTGGGGGCGATTTTGAATGAATCACCCTGGACGATTTGTTGGATCGTCCAGGACAATAGGGGTATCGTCCAAGATGATGTGAACAAAACAGAAAAAAGATGGATGATGAAGATGGCCGATCAGGATCCCAAAAATACAACCATGAAATCAAAATAACACAAAAATAAATAAAAACTCACAGAAAGAACACACAAAAGCAAAGTGTTTTTTTTTTTTTTTGAGATCAAGCTGCTCGAGTAAATCAGAATTTTTCCTTGATGTTAGATTCAAAAACTAATAAAAGGATGATTGACAGCGCTGAAATCCAGAAAAGGTTGGAAAAATTAACTTTCGTAACTCCGACCCCGGGCACCTTATTGATGCAAACCTCTTTCAAAACAAAAATCCGATTCAGAAGAAAAGACATTAGATTTGAAAAGAGATCCTTTCAAGCCTCATTCTAGAAAAATATCTGATATAATAGTGTTGCAAAGTAAAAAATCAGAAATCAGGATTTTCAAACACAAGCTTTTAAAAATATTAAGTGGTGCACGGATTTTTCTAAGACATTTAACGATCGGAAAGGAAAGAAAGCTTGGTTGGGCTCATTTTGTGCCTCTTTTTCCATTTGTTTGACGCACTGCGCATCTTTTGATTTTTGATACACTTTGTGTATTTGACATTTTCGCATCTTTTCAGTTTTGGGCTCATTTTATGCCTCTTTTTCAATTTGGTTGGCGCACTGCGCATCTTTTGTAAGCTTTCTTTTATTCATAATAGTTAAAGAGTCCTAGCTGTGAAATTATCTTCCAGATATAGGAAACGCTCTCCATAATAAGGAAGAGTAATTCACAAAACAAAAGCCATATGTCGTATGATAAGTGCAATCACTTGGTTTAGAAAATCATAACAATGAGTCAAGACTTTGAAAACACTATTCATATGAGGTAGATTACTGTAGGAAGATAAAACAAGTCTCTATTTCAAAAGTTAATATTTTAATTTTGAAAAAGATTTTTATCCAAAAGAAATAATACACCAGTAAAGGAGTTCGAGGAAGAGAAACAATCATCAATGTTTCTTCCCTTGAACAGATTCAGTGGAATCAATCACTGCTTACCAGCTTCCAAATCAAAATAAGGTAAAAACTCCCAGTCAGAAATTCAGACTATCAGAAGTAGTGAACGGTGATCAGATTTTGAAAAGCATAAAACAGTAAGTACAAGATATGAACCAGTGAATAAAAATAGGTAGAAAATCACATCAAAGTAAATACTCAAATCAAACTAACAGTAAGGCTAAAACAAAAATCAGCAGAAGAAATAAAATCAACTGAAAGCAAATAATCAAACCAAAAACTAACTAACAGAAAACAGAATAACAATCAGAATAATCAGGAATCAGCAGTCTTCAGAATTAAGCATTTATATCAATCACTCCGAATCTAATTCTCAAAATGCTGAATGAGTCAAAGGCCAATGGTTTAGTGAATATGTCTACCAGCTAATTTTCAGTTGCTACATGTTGTAGCTCAATGTCCCCTTTTGTAACGTGGTCCCTAATGAAGTGATGCCTTATATCTATGTGTTTGGTCTTAGAATGTTGGATTGGATTCTTAGAGATGCAGATGGCACTAGTATTATCACACAGAACAGAAATTATGCCCACAGGTAATCCTAAATCCAAGACTTGTTCCTTCAACCAAAGAACTTGGGCCACACAACTCCCTAAGGCAATGTACTCAGCTTCAACAGTGGACAGTGCAACTGAGTTCTATTTTCTACTGAACCAGGAGACTAACGACTATCCTATGAATTGACAAGTCCCAGAGGTACTCTTTGTATCCACCCTACACCCCGCAAAGTCAGAATCAGAATATCTAATGATCTTAAATGAGGTGCTGTGCCTAGGGTAACAGATTCCTAGGTTTGGGGTCCCTAAAAGATATCTAAGAATTCTCTTAACAGCAGTCAGGTGGGACTCTTTAGGATCAGCCTGAAACCTAGCACAAAGACAGACACTAAACATGATATCAGGTCAGCTAGCAGTCAGGTAAAGCAGTGATCCTATTATTCCTCTATACTTCTTCTGATCAATAGATTTTCCACTTGAATCCTTATCTAACTGAACTGAGGAGGTCATGGGAGTATTGATTGTCTTGGCTTTGTCCATTTCATACTTCTTCAAAATGTCCTTAGTGTATTTAGATTGATTGAGAAAGGTTCCATCATTCGTTTGCCTTATGCTAAACCCCAAAAAGTAGGATAATTCTCCCATCATACTCATCTCAAACTCTTTACTCATTGTTTTAGAAAGCTCATCACATAAATATTTATCAGAAGATCAAAAAATTATATCATCAACATAAATCTGGACAATGAGTAAGTCATCTCCTAATTTTCTCAGAAAAAGGGTGGTGTCTACACTCCCCTTAACAAACTCTCTTTCTAACAGGAATGTGCTAAGCCTCTCATACCAAGCTCTGGGTGCCTGTTTCAATCTATATAAGGCCTTTTTTAATTTATACACATGATTTGGATATTGGGAATTCTCAAAACCTGGGGGTTGTTTTACAAAAATATCCTCTTTTATTACCCCATTCAAAAAGGCACTCTTGACATCCATTTGAAACAGCTTAAATCCCTTATAATAGGTAAAGGCTAGTAGCACTCTAATGGCTTCCAATCTAGCTACAGGGGAAAAAGTCTCCTCAAAATCAATCCTTTCTATCTGATTATACCCCTTAGCCACCAATCTTGCCTTGTTTCTCACCACCACACCAGAATCATTCATCTTATTCTTAAAGACCCACTTGGTTCCCACAATACTTTAATTTTTAGGTCTTTCTACTAACTCCCAAACATCATTCCTTACAAACTGATTCAATTCTTCTTACATAGCTAAAATCCAAAACTCATCCGAAAGGGCTTGATTGATGTTGGTGGGTTCAGTCATTGAGATAAAGGCAGAATGGTTTACTTCCTTCCTAAGTCCATGCCTAGTCCTAACACCTTCAGAAGGGTCTCCTAAGATCAGTTCTTTAGGATGACTCAAAGAATATCTCCAATCTCTAGGCAGTGTGGGATGAGGTTCTACCATTTCCTCCAAGTTTACATTTCTAACACCTTGGGTAACCTCAACAATCTCTTCATCTTCTACTTCAGATCTAGACTCCTTAGGATCAGACTCATCAAAGACTACATGGGTTGTCTCCTCCACCACCAAAGTCCTCTTATTGAACACCCTAAAGGATTTCCCCACACTTGAATATCCTAAGAACACTCCTTCATCAGATTTGGGGTCAAATTTTCCTAAGGGTGACTTCCCGTTGTTCAGAATGAAAACCTTACAGCCAAAGACATGGAGGTGGGACAGGTTTGGAGTTCTACCCTTAATGATCTCATAAGGTGTCTTGTTCAGTTTGACTCTCACATTCACCCTATTCAGCACATAACAGGCAGTGTTCACTGCTTCAGCCCAAAAGTATTTAGGAAGTGAAAACTTAGCAAGCATGGCTCTAGCGGCTTCCACTAAGGTCCTATTCTTCCTTTCAGCTACCCCGTTCTGCTAAGGGGTCCTAGGAGCTGAAAAATTGTGACTAATCCCTTGATCCTCACAAAAGCTTCCAAATCTTTCATTTTTAAACTCCCCTCCGTGATCACGGTGGATGGTAATAATCTCACGTCCTAACTTCTTCTGAATCCAAGTAGAGAAAGATCTAAACTCATCAAATGACTCAGATTTATGTGACAAAAACTTCACCCAAGTGAACCTCGAATAATCATCTACAATCACAAAACCATAGACTCTCCCCCCTAAGCTGGCAGTGCTAATGGGTCCAAACAGGTCTATGTGAAGAACTTCTAAAGGTCTAGAGGTGCTAATGTCCTTAACAGAGTGAAAGGAGGATTGGATTTGCTTCCCTAACTGACAGGCATCACACAGGTGATCCTTAGTGAACTTAAGCTTGGGCACACCTCTAACTACATCCTTTTGGGTGACTCTCCTAAGGGTTTTCATACTGGCATGACACAATCTCCTATGTCATAACCAAGACTCATCAGTAGTAGTTTTTAAGCAAATTCAATTATCAGATTTAATGCAACTTACATCCAGCTTGTAGACGTTGTTGATCCTTTGCCCTTATAGAACAACTTTATCATTTAAGCTTAAAATGCAGCCAGTGGGCAGGAATTTGATGCTGTATCCTTTATCACAAAGTTGACTGATGCTCAGCAAGTTGTGTTTTAGTCCATCTACAAGCAAAACATTATCAATCATAAAATTCTTTGAATCACCAATTATACCTGATCCTACCACCTTCCTGGTGGTGTTATCTCCAAGTGTAACCTTGCCTCTAGCTCTGGCCTCCAGCGAAATGAACTGATTTGCATCTCTAGTCATATGTCTAGAACATCCACTGTCCAGGTATCACATGCTCTCACGAGGTCTTGTGTGAGAGCATACCTATAAAATCATCAAATGTTAGTCTTAGGAACCCAAACAGGTTTGGGTTCCTTCTTATGAAAAGAAGAGTGCAATGCATGCGTGCTGTGCTGTGAAACAAGCAGTTTGGGTCTCCACACCCAATGTGTACTATGGTGAACAGTGCAAGTGTGTGAGATGTGTCCTAACATGCCACATGAAAAACATCTAACACCAGGAAAAGGGTTAACTAATCTATGTGGGTGATAGTGCCTCTTCCTAGATGTATATGAAACATGCTTTGATGAACTTACAATAGATTTTTTAAAAGGTAGCGGTGCATAAAATTGTTCAATAGTAGGCGGTGTTTTGTTCTTTTCAAAAGCAGTGATTTTCACTTTCAAAAACTCAATATGTTTATTTAAACATGCAATTTCAAACGTTCTTGCACTTTCATTACTTTCTAAATCACATGCCATATCATTCACTTTCTTAAAAGCAAGTTCTAATTCAACATGCGATGTTTTTAACAAATTATGCTCAATAATTAAATCAGAATGCTTTCTATTTAGTTCATCAAACTCATCTAGTAAAGACATGTGATTGCTATCAATAGTGAAATGATCCTTAATCAACACATCATGTTCTTTTGCAAAGTCAGATAATCCAGTTTCAAACTAGCATGGGTTTTCTTAAGCTTCCTATACGATGTATGAATTTTTTCAGAAACTTCAAATAATTGATCGTAAGTAAGCTCACATACCTCTTCCTGGTCAGACTGACCAGGGTGATCATCAGCCATCAAACACAGATTTGTTTCCTCCTCTTCAGCTTCAGTCTCAGAAGAGTCGGATGCAGAGTCTGCCCAGAACGCCTTCTGAATCCGCTTCTTATCCTTCCTAAACTTTGGTTTCTCCTCACCCTTCTCCTTACTTGGATGAGCTTTAAGTGTAAGACAATCATCCTTAATGTGTCCGGGATTCCTGTATTCAAAACAAACTGTATCAGATGAACTCTTAAAACTTTTACTGGACTTACCCTTGTTCCACTTTTGATAGTTCTTATGTTTCTTCCTTAGAAAGCTGTTGAATTGCCTAGTGATTAAGGCAACATCATCGCTATCAGACCTGGAAGAACTAGAATCACTCTCGTTGGCCTTCAGTGCCACTGTTTTCTCCTTCTTTCGTTCACCTGCATCAAGTTGCCTTTGGTTCACCCCTTGCTCGTAAGCAATGAGTGATCCAAGTAAGCTGTCAATAGAGTAAGTATTTAAATCTTTAGATTCAGTGATAGCAGTAATCCTAGCATCGTATGAAGAAGGTAAACATCTAAGAATCTTGTTCACTCTTTCATAGTTAGTAAGTTCTCTACCTAAAGCATGCAAAGAGGTAACAATCTGAGTGAACTTTGTGTACATTTCTGTAATAGTCTCACTAGGTTTCATGCGAAAAAGTTCATAATCATGTAACAAGATGTTTAACCTAGACTGTTTGACTTCAGTTATACCTTCATATATTATACATAATCTATCCCAGATTTCCTTTCCCGTTGTATAAGTAGAAACACGCATATAGTCTTCAGATTTTAAAACACAAAAGAAACAGTTCAAACATTTTGTATTTAACTGTGCTAAGTCACGATCATCAAAAGTCCAATCTGTAAATGGGAGTTCAGTTTTAATACTATTAACAAGTCTATGTGGTGCTTCATAACCATCCTTAACTAACATCCACATACGATAATCAATAGATTGCAGAAAAGTAGACATGCATATTTTCCAAAAATCAAAAGGAATATTATCAAACAACAATGGTCTTGTAATAGAATAACCTTCAGCAGTATTATGATTGTTACAGTTAACCATGGATCAAATTCAAAAGTTTTTAAATAGAAATTTTGAATCCCGCTCTGATACCACTTGAAAGTCGATAGGGATATTAAGCCCTAGTGAACTAGTCCCGAGGCTAACTAAGAGGGGGGTGAATTGGTTATTTAAAAATTTCACGATAATAATAAAAAATCTTTTCGATACTTAGCAGTGGAAATAAGTAAACAAGAACAAAAAGATCAATCTCAGATATTCACCCAAGCAGTTAATAATAGAAAAGTAAAGTGCAGAATATAATCAGAAAAGCAAACCAGATTTTATAGTGGTTTGGTCAACTTGACCTACGTCCACTCCCCGGAGCCTCCCCTCCGGGTATTGCACTAAACAAAAAGTTTCTCTCCTTTTGCTCCCACAGCAAGGCGGAGAAGCCTATACAAAGCCTCCTTTTCACCACACGGTGAGGCAGAGAACCTGACCTCCTTTTGCTTCCACCTGAAGCGGGCAGAGAACCCTGAAACTCTTTTTACTTCCACCTGAAGTGGGCAGAGAACCCTCGGACTCCTTTTGCTTTCACCTGAAGCGAGCAGAGAACCCCGGATCTTCTTGCGAACGATCCTCCCACGATGAACACCAACTAGACAAAAGACGACGAGCGGAGAAGATGACTCTGATCCTTGCTTGGAGCAACCTTAGTGAATCCCTCACTAACTCCCCCTCACAAGATCCTCTCTTTCTCTCCCAACTCTCTCTCTCTCTCTAGGGTTTCTCTGGGAAGGAAAGGGGCAAAAGATGTTTTCTAAATAAAGAAAAAGATCTTTTATATGAGGGCTCAAAAACAGCCCTAATTCTCAACTAGTCGGCCAATATCATCCAGGACGATCCATAAATTGTCCTGTACGATCAGTTCAAAATTAGTTGTTTCAGACTGGACGATTTGGCTCTTCAGACGATCAGTACAAAAAGTTATTCATATCGTCCCGTATGATCTTGCGATCGTTCGGGACGATTAGTGTAAATCGAGGAATATCGTCCAGGAGACAGTTCGGGTCGTCCAGAGAAAATTATGTTGGACGATCAAAAAATGACTTGATCGTCCAGGATGATATGGGAATCATCCTGTACGATTAGTTCAAAAAGAGCCAAAATCATCGTGTACATAGTTCGGGTCGTACAGCTGAAGTGCACTAGACGATCATGATCGTCCGGGACGATCTTGCGATCGTCCAGGACGATATGATCGTATCAATCAACAATAACTTACTTTTCTTAATTACCAGATTAAATTAGGCATGATTGTACTTGATCATCCATGACGATACACGTATCGTTCGGGACGATCAGACCAAATATCTAAAAATAAGAACTTGCCTAACTTGATCTTGCGGCTGAGAATTTTTGATTTGAGCATATCGTCCCGTACGATACAAGGATCATCCAGGATGATCTACTTAATCAGACACAGTTAACATGGTCGCCCTAATTAGGGTTTCTATTTTTACTGGATCGTCCAGGATGATATGAATATCGTCCAGGACAATCTGAACAAATTTTGGACAGAAACTCTAATTCACTCAAGCTCTCCCCTTGAGTGTGTGTGTGCAAGGTTACTTAGCTAGGGGATCAGTTACATTACAATTGACTCAATAAAAAAAAATTATACATTGGACACACTTGGACCCGATCTTGAGTTGGCTTGAGTTATTCGTGATCTGTTGTGCCTGAAACGGGTTAGCCAAGCAAAAGCACAATAGAAACATGTTTGTCATCATCAAAACCAGATTTGCAACAATGAATTTCTCAGGCTCTTAGATCTTCAATAGAATTCCAAAAGATAATGACCTTCGAAGTAAGAAGAATCATTTCCATTTGGAATCTATAAATGTGGATAACTAATCATTTTTAAATCTTTTATAACTACTAACAATATACAACTCAATCTAGTTATACAAGTATTTAAATATTTATATTACAATTTTTTTCTATTTCTATTACATCATTACCTTAGCACCATTCTTCTTTATAGGAATATAAAAGTGAAAAATAAAGAAAATACACATATGCAATGCTATGTGAGTGTATACAAGAAATATAAAATAGCCTTATAGCCTACTATAAATGTGCACCAATAGAAAGGTAAACATAACATCTATAGTATTAAAAGTAAACACTCCAAACATGAGTAGCCTCTAAGCAAGGCATTTTGAATAAATCAATTCAAACCACTAGGCAAGCCTATAACTAAAGTTATTTATCCTAGAAAACCATATAAAGTGTGTGAATAAGGCTTTGGCTTGGATAAATCCTAGGCTTTTTTTTTGTTTGATATAGTATATAATTTAATTAGTTTGTTTAAAGTCATTGAAGGTTTCTTTGAATTTAAGTGTTAGTTATTTAAACATTTGGGGCTTTATTTAGGATAGATTTTAATTGTTGAAGTTATTAACTTTAAGGTAATAACATATTTGTCAATAACTTCTAAGTGTTATAATTCATTAATTAGGAAGTCCTAGGCTAATATTTTAATATTATCGATCCTCTAAAATCCTTTTTCGTATACTTAGTTGGGATTACTAGCTCTTAAGTTTTTTTTTTCATTTTGGTGTAGCTATTATGAGCATTAGTAAGCTTATGATCCCTATAAGGACTTGTAAATTCTTTTTATATTAATGCGTAGGCCTCGCTGTAGGTTTTAACTAAAAAGAATAATAATTAAAGTATTGAAACATTAGATTTTAAATTCATCATCATACCTCTCTACTTTATACTGCTCTTGTAACTCTAAGGTTCTTTCTTGAGCTCACTCTCCAGATCAACCCACCTTGTGATTTCTTTATAGTTTTGTTTTTATTTGTGCTTTCTTTTCATTTCTTGGTGCCTATTTGACCCCTTGGGATTTTTTCATTAATTATTTTATCATTACTTTTCTTAATCATATATATATATATATATATATTGGTTTTTACAGTTTCATGAGGGCTCCTCCATCTTCTAACTGATTTGATTGAAAATATATGTTTTGAAAAGATTAATTTTCTTTGGAAAATATTTAATTTTTGGAATTTTAATTTTATAATCGAACACTTATTATGAATGATATATCACCTCAAAAGGTGAACATATCGTTCCCTAATTGGTTCAGATTACAAATCTTTCTGATTATTATAATCAAACTCAAGGAGAGATAATATATGATCTTGAAAGATCAAAATAATATTTAATCCAATGTTAGACTATAATAATCAGAATAAGAGATCATTAATTTCATGATCAAAATTGTAATAATATAACGATATATCTATCCAGAGAAAGAAAATATTATTTACTATTAATAATTTGAAAATGACAATAATGATCGTTAGCTTTTTAAATTTCCCAAGGATAATTAATTAAAGTTTTGAAAGATCTTAATTTTGAAAATCTGGTCTGAGTTTTTAAATCTCCTACGAGCACAAGCCCTCGTAGTTAATTACATCATAGGAAAATAGAAATCTTCCTATGAATACTCTTGATTAAAATAGCGATACCAATTTTATTTAAGAATTCAAAGCTTGATGTCAAAGGAGGTTAAGGGTTGGAAATTCAACAGGGACTGGTTCAAGATTGAACACTTATTTTTGGAGTCAAAGGAAGAAGGGTAAGAGGTGTTTTGAGATTCTGAATTACTTCAGAAACACCTCAAACTATTCTAAGTGTTGGGCTTGAATTTGATTAAAAGATATTTAGGTTAAAATGATCAATTTTATTAGAAGGTGGGAATTAGATTCCCGGAAGGTTGAGGTCTTACGATTGTAGATTTGCCTCAGAACCTAAGTCTAAAATGGGTACTCAGAATCAGTGACCCGAATCCTATCTAATGCAATGTAATCCTGGACTTACCCTGGGCTGGATTGGGGAGCCAGCTAAACCACCTAAACGCTTCAAAATCATGAGTCAAAGTCTTTATGAAAGAGTGGTTAGGGATGTTACTTAAGATTAGTTTAAGGAGATCAGGGCTGACATCTAGAGCAGATTCCTAATTAGCCCATTAACACATGTTGGGCTAAATGCTTAAGCTAAAAATGCAATTAAGATTTAGACTCAAATTTAATTTGTATCTAATGCAATACATGCTAGTTGACTCGATTAAATGCTTAAATCAATATGTAGCAGTTTTAAAATTAGGCTTAAAAAATAAGTTTTATCCTAGAGATTGCACAACATCCCCTTGGACAGAACTGCACCCTAATAAGTCAGGTGGTCTGCCAAAATTCGCAGGCGGGGAGGTGCCTAACACGGAAGAGAAAAATCAATATGAATGCATGAAAAACCCCCGGTGAGTCCGGGCTTACTTCTTAAAAGTGTTAGAGTTACTATCTGAGCTTAGAGTTTTTAAATTTTGTTTAAGTAGAAATATTTTATGACCGTACCCTCACGAGCCTTCGATTGGATTCCAGGCTAAATCAAAATCGACATGCAAGAGCGCCAAATAAACTATTAAAATCATGCAGGTCCTTAATTGCAATCAACATCAAACAATCAACATTTAATTAAATCAATTAAATTAAAACTCAAATTGAAAGTCCATAGGCAAGTGCCTTTTAATAATACAACCCGGGGTCTGCAGGAAAAGTAAAGTGGCCGGGTATCACTGACTACAACCCGATTCTACTCCTAAGACTCAAGTGATTTTGAGAATGGGTCTTCTTGTTCTTCACTTCTTCGTCTTCTTGTAACTCCTTGGATCGTCGGGTCCGGATATCCAAATGAAAAGAAACTCTCCATTGAAAGGGGGTTATCTTTCCTCTTTGGATATTTAAAAACATCTGAATCTGAATCTTCAAACGAAGAGGGACTATCCCCTGAGGGATGTCACCCTTCTCTTTGAATTTCAGATTGGATTTATATCCCGTCTCAAATCACTTGACAATTTATAACTCAATTCTCAAATCAAATTACATTTGAAATTAAAAGAAAAATCTAGACTCAATAACCTGCAGGGCTATCCTAATAATCAACAGTTATATAAGCATCCCAAGCAGTAAATAGATTAAAATTTAAATACTCAATCACAGCCACACTTGGCCATGCTCTTTTTAATTTAAAGGGGGCTAAGCATATTTTCTGAAGCACCTGTGCAATTTATTATTTATGAAATTGCCCCCTTTATCTAATGCCCTGCATGAGTATGGCCACTTGCATAAGATTGAATTAGTACAAATCGTTCCTATCCTAGGGGTAGATCTAACATACAATCAATCACATCACCGAGTGCAGTAAATAAATAAACAATCACATCAACATCAATTACTTAAATCTAGCAACCAGCATGCAATGAAAACCACGGAAAACCCGGCAAACGCACGTAGCAGAAAAGTAAACACCGGCCTAGCCTAAGACTAGAGTTGGTTGCCCTAGTAAACCATCTAAAGTGTGTGAGGTCATCTGTGTGGTTTTGATATGTCCTGGATAGGGTACTCGATTGAAGTTGCTTGATGTTCTAGTTGGTTGAAGGCTTAAGGGAATTTTAATTTGAATTTAAATCTTAATATCTTGAAATTGATTTTAAACTTGATTTTAATTGTTTATTGGATACCACCTTTTTTGCACACCGAGGCCATGAAGTTTATTTCACCTTTCTTGGGGCTAATTTAATAGCCTCGTAGGCCTGGGTTACCCAGTGGTACCCGATATGATTAAGTGATTTGAGTTTGATTAAGATTTAATGGTTGATTAATTTTTAATTAAATTTGATTGGTTGCTGGTTTTAAAGTTAAGTTAATGTTTTCTGGAATTTTTGAAGATTTATTGAATTTTGGAATTTTCTGGATTATTTTATTCATTTAATTCAAGGGTCAATATTTGACTTTTTGATTTAAAGAGTTTTTGGAAAGCTAATATTTTACTAAAATACTAGACTTTAATACGATCAGTTAGACAATAAGTACACTAAAATTGGATTTTTTTTAGATTTTTTACGAAGGTTTGAAGTTTTGACTTGATTTTGAACTACGTTTGACCAAAACTTGGCTTTTTCAAAATTAATTGATTTCTGGAAACTTAACATTTTTAATAAATAGTAGACCTTAACATGAGAGACCTTTTGATGATTTAAATCCAAATGATCTCCAAACTCCTTGAAATCAACTCCAAAGGCCTAGAATGACCTAAGGAGTGATCTCCAAGTGTTTGGAAAATTTCTGGAATTTTTAATTTTTTCTAATTAATTAAATTAATTAAATATTAAATTTCAATTAAACTCAAATTAAACTTAATTTTGAAGTCTAGTCAAGGAACTTTTATTTTTCATTGATTAAAGGTTTAATTCTGGTCAGTTTGAGGTATTATTCATAAATTTTGGGTTTCAATTTGATTTATTATAATTTCTAAAGGTTTTAAGGCTTAATGAAGGTTTAATTTTGATTTAATTAATTAAGGGGCTTAATGGCTTCAAAATTCAGTAGGAAATTTTCTATGGGCTGTAGATGTCATTAGGTTCAAATGTTCAAAGTTTCAAGTCAATAGAATGTATATCCTAATTAATAGGATTATTCTAAGTTTTCTAAACAAAGTCCTTAATTATTATCCTTAATGATGTCTCTAAGTTTGAGTAGGTTAAAATCAAAGTTTCCAAACCCTTGACTTAACATATACATAGCATGCACAAATACATAAACACATTCAACACCTAAATCTAGGAGAGCCTTAAGTGTGTGTGTGTATCTACACATGCAAAAGATTTTTATTAATTACAATCAATGACTTGATTAGTGAATGATTAAGATGTAATCATCCACGAAACCTTCCCCATGATTTCGATTCACATATTTAATCTTATGTTTAAAATTTCAAAGAGATCTCTCAAACTCCACATTTAACATAAATATAATTTTAAAATAAGATTTTAAAAGTAATACAAATACATATATATATATATGTATATGTACATATATATATATATATATATGAGTATTTAAATTAAAATAATTAAAATATAGTTAAAATAATGTCAAATTATTTTAAGATATCTCTAATTTTCAATATAATTTGAAAATAAATGTTTAATATTAAAAATAATTAGCTTAATGCTTAACTAAATATGAATTAAATATTTAAATAGTTGGTTAAGGGATTAAAATCATTTAAGGATACATTTAAGTTAACTATTTAAGCTCAAATTTTACTTTTAAAATGTTCAAATTATCTTATTTTTGATAGATTAAAATATTTGTAATAATATTTGAAGATTAGAAAATTATTCAAATTAGTATTAATCAAATATTATTTAATCATAAAAAAACAAAATATTTAAAGAAAATATTTTAAACTAAATTCAAATTTAAAATAAAATATGTTAGATGATATCAGTGAGCATTTAAAATTTTTTAGAATAAAATTTCAAAACTAGAAAATATTTGGATTTAATTTAATGAAATACTAATCAAAATAACTAATATTTAAATATTTTTAAATAATTTATCATATATTAAATATTTCAATTTGATTTTAATTTTAAATTAAAGAGGGTTAAAATTTGAGCAATTTGATATGTTACACTAATTTTTTGGATTAAAACTCAATTTTTAATGATTTATTGAAGTTTTCAGATTTAAAAAAAAGGATTAAAAATTAATTAAGATTAATTAAACCTTAATCCAGTGACGGGAGGCTACGTGTCACATTTTGATTGGAGGAACCAAACCGCGACAATGATTGTCGGCGGCGGCGCATTAAATGCCAATGATTGTGCCGCCAGCAGTCATTAGCCTTTAATGCGCGGGGTCCACGCGGTTTCATAATTTGCGTCAGCGCGGGTTGGCCACTGTTGGATCACCCGTGAAAATAGATCAAAGGCTGGGATTGAGCCGGACGAAAGAGTTAACCGTAGGATCGGATTCGCGGCTAATATAAGCCGCGGAATAGCCAAATCATAACCGTTGATTATAAAATCAACGGTCTCGATTCGACCCAATTAAAAGCATGGACGAACTGAGCCCTAACAAGTAAAACGACTCGCTCTCTCGATCTAGCCCACAAAATCAATTGAAATTTTAAATGAAGCTTAAGAACATGAACATAAATCTTGTGGACGTTTTAACATAGTTTGAAAAGTGCTTTTTATACCGCTATTTAGCTCTATGTGTATAGACTAGGGTTTGAGTTTGTAAAGAATCTAACCAATGGATTGGAACGATCTTAGGCTCTCTGAATTTGTAGTTTGTCCAAGTTAAAGTTTGTAGAAGACACCTTGGCTTGATAACGTCTGGATCGGACTGAAAATACCTTGGACGGATTTGGCTTAAGCTCGCCGGGATCTGGTTGCCGGTGAGGTTTTAACGGTGGGATTTGATAGGAGAATATAGTGTAAGGTCTGGGGAGCTCGAAAGAACTGAGGTAGAGGTCTAGGAGTTGGAGGTTGGTGAGAGAGTGTTAGGGTTAGAATGAGCTTGCCTTCATCCCTTTTACCCCTATTCAAGTGACCTGGACCCCTTGCACGGCTAGGATTGCTTTGGGGGCATCCCTTGATGCTTGCCACTTGTCCCCTAGGCAGTTAGAGAGCAGGGGAATAAAGGACTACAAGGATAATGAATGGGAGAGCTCTTTTTGTCCTTATACGCACATGGGACTACTAAGGATTGATTTGAACCTAATACAGAGATTAGGATTAGCTTAAGAATACTCTAGAAGCTATTTGAAACTGCTGGAATGGTTAGGAGTAGAATGGAAAGGGTTTGGAGAGGCATTTGAGATAATTTGACCATTTAAACTCCTTCCTTACCCTTTTGTTGACCAAATTGACTAGTCAACAGTCAAGGGGTACTGATATGGCATGGAGGGAGTGGGTTGAACTGATTGGAATTAATTTCCAAAGGGTTGAAGAAAGGGGTTACATATATGAGACAATTTGAGAGGTTTGACCAAGTTTAATGGTTTGACTAGGTCAAATCTGAATGATTTAACTTATGAAAAAGCTAAGGAATATTCAAAACATCAAATGACATGGGTTTGAGGGTTTGAAGGTATTGACTTAATTGAATGGGTTGAAATAACCTATTTGAACCTTTAAGGGATTTTGGGTCAAACTAGGTTGGTTTGGTCAACTAGGTTGACCTATGACCTGAATTTGGGTTTAATAGATTTGATTTGATATTGGAAGTCTGGTAGATGTGTTTCAAGAGTTTAAATGGGTTATTTGGGTCAAATGACCCATTTAGGTCTTAAATGGGCCTAATGGGTCAACTAGGTTGACCCAGAGTCAGGGATTGGGTTCAATCAATTCAGAATGATATTTTGAGTCCAGTGGTGGTGGTTTCAAGGCCTGGGGAGGTCATTTGGTCAAAATGACCTATTTGGGCCCTTAATGGGCCTTTAGGTCAACCCTGGTTACTTGGTCAACCAGGTGGGTCCAGGGTCTTGAAATGGGCTCAACAGATTTGAAATAATATTTGGAGACCAATTGTTGTGGTCCCAAGACTTGAGGAGGTCATTTGGTCAAAATGACTATTTTGACCCTAAAGGGCATGTTTAGTCAACCTGGTTGACTTGGTCAACCAGATTGACCCAGGGTCTAGTTTTGGGTTCAATGCGTTTGGTTTGATATTTGAAACTTGCTGGAAGTGGTTGCATTTGGTTTGGAGCTCATTTGGTTTAAAGTGACTATTCATACCCTATAGGTGTATTTTGGTCATTTTGACCCCTAGTCAACTATGGGTCAAATTGAGTCCAAAAAAATGTAGTTTATTGCTTAATGGGTCATAATAAAGGGTCTAGATGTGATTTGGAGCTTTGTAGAAAGCTCCAGGATCAGAATCCACTGGGTGGCAGGTCCAGTGGCATAGACTATAAATATTTGAAGGTTTTACAGCCTTTGGATTTCAATTGAGTTTCTGGGGTTAGAGACCTTAGAAAGAGCTCAAATTTGGAGGGTTGCCTCTAAAGACATGTCACATCAATGTGGAACTGATAGACCTTGAATCAGAGGTCATTTGATAGGGTTTTAAAATGTTCAAAGATTCACTGGAAAAAGCTTTCAGGACTTAGACCTTTGGCCTTAGAATTTGATCTGGATTTCTTATTTTGAGCTGGGTTTTGATTTTGAATGATAGGGTTTGAACTATCTAAATCATTTACAATCATTTGGATGATTGTAGATGATTAGATAGGATTAAAGTCAGGTCAGAGGCTGTAACAGCTGTATCTGAATTATTTAAAGGTCAAGATTGATCAGGGGTTTGAATTCAGTTAAATTCTAGATTGATTTGAGTCTAGAATGGGTTGGTTTAAAGTCTGGGTTGGTCTAGAGTTTGAATAGATTTGAGATCTGGATTGAAATTGAAGTTTGGATTGATCTAAGATTAGATTGATCTTAGGGTCAAGATTAATCCTAAGGATTGGAAAGATCCTAAGGTCTGAATTTGTCCTACTAACCTCATACAAAAATGAGGTCAACAAATGGACCTCCAATATGTGTAATAGAATGTAGTTCTATTGCACATATTGGTGTTGACCGAATAGAATGGTCAAATCTGGAGTTTTGATCCTAAGAGAAAGATAAATTTATCCCTGGGGAATTAAGTTTGAATTGATACTAGGGTAGTGCTAAGAAAAGCGTACTCTACCACTAGCGGGTCTAGTCCTATGGGAAAGGAATAGTCTATCCCTAAAGGAGGAGAAAATATGGATGATCGTATAGGAAGGAAGAATTCCTAACTACAGAGGATCGAGTTGAAATTTGATACTAGGGTAGTGCCACGAGGGGCGTACCCTACCACTAGTGAATCTAATCTTAAGGAAAGGAAGATATACATGTCCTTAAGGAGAGGATGATTGTATTAAAATTGAACCTGGGGAGTCTAATCCTACGGGAAAGAGAATACTTAACCCTAAGGAGAAGAAAACCTGAATGATCCTATAGGAAGAAGGAACTCCTAACCGGAAAGGATCGGATTTAAATTTGATTCTAAGGAAAAGGAAATCCAAACCTTAGAAAATTGAATTTGAAATAACACTAGGGTAGTGTTGGTGACAACGTACTCTACCACTAGTAAATCTAATCCTAAATGAAGGAAAATCCTAACCCTAAAGGAAAAGAAGGTCTGGATGATCATATAGGAAGGATAAATTCCTAGCTATAGAGGATCAAGTTTGAATTTGATACTAGGGTAGTGCCACGAGGGGCGTGCTCCACCACTAGAAGATCTAATCTTAAGGGAAGGAAGAATAACCTAACCTTAAAGAAAAGAAAGCTTAATTGAGATTGATTCCAGGACGGTGCCATAGAGGACTTATTCCATCACTAGGAAGTCTAATCCCAAGAGAAGGAAGAAGAACCTACCCTAAGGAAGAGAGAACTAGAATTTAAAATTAAACCCAGGACGGTGCCACTGGGGAGTCTAATCCTAAGAGAAGGAAAAGAACCTACCCTAAGGAAGAGAGAACTGGATGATCTCACAAGAAGGTCATATTGCTTCCTATAGGAGATCAGACTTAAAGTTTTGAATTTTGAAACTAGAATGGTACCGTAGAGGGCGTTATCCATTACTAGTAGATCTAATCCTAAGAAAAGAAAGTATGATGACTCACATCTGTCCTTAAGGAAAAGATGACTGGAGGACCCTGAGGAAAGGAAGCATTGCTTCCCACAGAAGGTCGGATCTGGATTTTGAATCTAGGATTGTGCCACCGAGGGCGTGCTCCACTACTAGAAGATATAATCCTAAGGAAAGAAAGCACGATGACTCACATCTATCCTTAAGGAAAAGAAGACTTGAGGACCCTGAGGGAAGGAAGCATTGCTTCCCACAGAAGGTCGGATTTAGATTTTAAACCTAGGATGGTGCCACAGAGGGCATGCTCCACCACTAGAAGATCTAATCCTAGGGATAGAAATCACAATGACTCACATCTAACCTTAAGGAAAAGCAAACTGGAAGAAGCTAGGATGGTGCCACGAAGGGCGTACTCCACCACTAGCGGATCTAATCCTAAGGATAGAAAGCACGATGACTCACATCTAACCTTAAGGAAAAGAAAACTGGAGGAAGCTAGGATGGTGCCACGAAGGGCGTACTCCACCACTAGCGGATCTAATCCTAAGGATAGAAAGCACGATGACTCACATCTAACTTTAAGGAAAAGAAAACTGGAAGAAGTTAGGATGGTGCCACGAAGGGTGTACTCCACCGCTAGCAGATCTAATCCTAAGGATAGAAAGCACGATGACTCACATCTAATCTTAAGGAAGAGAAAACTGGAAGAAGCTAGGATGATGCCACAGAGGGCGTACTCCACCACTAGCGGATCTAATCCTAAGGATAGAAAGCACGATGACTCACATCTAACCTTAAGGAAGAGAAAATTGGAAGAAGCTAGGATGGTGCCACAGAGGGCGTACTCCACCACTAGCGGATCTAATCCTAAGGATAGAAAGCACGATTACTCACATCTAACTTTAAGGAAAAGAAAACTGGATGATCCTGTGAGAAGGAAGCATTGCTTCGCATAGAATCAGATCTAGACTTTAAATTTAGGATGGTGCCACAGCGGGCGTGCTCCATCACTAGAAGATCTAATCCTAAGGATAGAAAGCACGATGACTCACATCTAACCTTAAGGAAATAAAAATTGGATGATCCTGTGAGAAGGAAGCATTGCTTCGCATAGAATTAGATCTGGAGTGATCATATATAGAGGAAACTTGCTTTACATAGAGGATCAGGTCTGGAAGATCATGTGTAGAGGAAAATTGCTCTACATAGAGGATCAAATCTGGATTGATCATATGTGAAGGAAACTTGCTCCACACAGAGGATCGAGTCTAGATGATCATGTGTAGAGGAGACTTACTCCACACAGAGGATCGAAATTGGATTCTAAAATTTGAGATTTGAATGATTATTTGAATTTGAAGATGTTTAAATTTAAAATTTGATTTGACAATTTTGAATCTGAAATGTTTTGAATTTGTGATATGTTTTGAATTTGATTTTGAATTTGAGGGATTTGAATTTAAAATTTGATTTGATTTTGATTTATTTTAAATTTGATTTTGAATTTTAAAGTGTTTTGAATTTGATTTGAATTGATTTTGAATTTGAAGGGTTTTGAATTTAATTTTATGTTTGACATTCATCTGGCATGGTACTTCCTGAAGAGTCTCCCCAATATTTAAAAATATTAGGTGACATTCTTCAAAATTGATCAGTCCATTGAAAATTTTCTTAAAAAATCATCATTGAAATATACGATCCAGTCAACATTGATTCAAGCTTTCAATCAAAAGTGGTCTCCAAAAGACTACAACCAAGTCTCCTATTTGGGGAGTTCTATAGTGACACAACTTATCAATATCTCAAATCACATATGACTTATAAATTTTTTTAAACTTTGTTGAGTATGTATTTAATTTTTATTTGATTCCCTTGAGCTCCCTGAATTGGAGTCAAGCACTCTGCTCAATTAAAGTTTGATTTTAAATAGCAAGTCCCAACAAAGGAAACTACACCTCTAGATCAGAATGATCTAGGACCCAGCACAGGGTGTGGTTTGATTGTGAATGATAATTTCCAGCATTATAAAATACTTCTCTAGCGGGATTGATCGTGGACCTAGCATAGAGTGTAATTTTATAAACAAGGCCTTGAAGGAAAGATGCCTACGTGGGAAGACTTACACACATTTCTCAAGGACAAAATTTAAATCTTCATCAAGAGTAGAAGATTCATTCTTCTTATTAGAAAACATTCTCTAAGTATTTGGAACCTGTCGGAACGACAAACGGGAATAAATTCAGAAGTGCAGTGAAAAGTTAAATGACTCCAACTAACCTGAAAAGGTTCAAGGATTTAGGTTTTGTTGACCCAGACCAAGTTTCGTAGAAACTAAACTGGGGTCTCCTTAAGTATTTTGAATTAAAATCAATTTTAAAGAGGTTTAAGTTGAATAGAGAAATTTGATCTTTTCAATTCTCTAGCATGAGAGATTTTTGTATCTTGATAGATTATCGATGCACGATAAAATTCTGGATTCAAAACTTTCAAAATCAAGCAATTTAAAATTGACTGGGTCTTTGGGTCTTTTGAGATTAGAAGAAGGGAGGCACATTCTTTTTTTGGTGGCGCACATTGCACATCTTTTGATTTATAGTGCATTTTGCACTGTTTCTTAACTTGTGGTGCCCATTGCGCATATTTTAACTTTTGATGCACTTTGTACATTTCTTGATTGTTGGCGCATTTTACACATCTTTTGAATTCAATTGAATTTAAGAAGAGGCTACACCTTCTCTATTTCAATACCAGGATTACATCTCAAGTATAAGAGAAGAAAACTCATTCTCTTATGCAAGGACGGATAATTCTTAAGGCAAGACCCAACCTTTTAAAATGAGTATTGGCTTGACTTTTTAAAAATCATTGAATAGATTTTAAGCACGCAAGAGATATCTATTAAGATAGAAAATTGCTAGAAGATTGAGAAGATTTTTATTTCAAAGATCAACTTAACTTTGATATTGATTTAATTCAACATTTGAATCAATCCCACAAAAGAGGTGGGAGGGAGGGGTATTCAAACTTTTGATGGAGTCAACAAGAACTTTCTCCTGCTTAAAACTCAAAATAGAGGTCAATTTTCATTAAAAAGATAACTCAACTATCTTGAAGGTCTGAAATCAGTACACTTGAGAAATTGGAAGCTTTCCTTAAAAAGAAATTGCAAATCTAGGTGGCAAGACCCTAATAGTACAGAATCTGATTCCTATGATCTCCTTGGAGGGAGAGACTATTATGGAGTCTACACTATCCTAGTAGCATCATTTCAATCAAAAAATTTATTTCGATAGGACCCCGTTGAAAGTTAAATTTTAATGGTATCTGTTGTAAATCTGGTTTTGATGATGACAAACATGTTTCCAGTGTGTTTTGCTTGGCTAACCCGTTTCAGGTATAAAAGATCACAAGCAAATCAAGCTAACTCAAGATCGGGTCCAAGTGTGTCAAATGTATGATTTTTTATTTTATTGAGTCAATTGTAATGTAACTGATCCCCTAGCTAAGTAACCTTGCACACACACACTCAGGGGGAGAGCTTGAGTGAATTAGAGTTTCTGTCCAAAAATTTATTCAGATCGTCCTGGACGATATTCACATCGTCCTGGACGATCCAGTAAAGACAGAAACCCTAATTAGGGCGACCATGATTAGAGGGTCTGATTAAGCAGATCGTCCTGGACGATCTTTGGATCGTACGGGACGATATGCTCAAATCAGAAATTTCTAGCCGCTAGATCAAGTTAGGCAAGTTATTAATTTTATATACTTGGTCTGATCGTCCCGGACGATACGTGTATCATCCTGGACGATTCAGTACAATCATGCCTAATTTAATCTGGTAATTAAGGAAAGCAATTTATTTTTGATTGATACGATCATATCATCCTGGACGATCGCAGGATCGTCCCGGACGATCATAATCGTCTAGTGCATTTCAGCTGTACAACCCGAACTGTGTTCAGGACGATTTGGGCACTTTTTGAACTAATCGTACAGGATGATATCCCTATCGTCCTGGATGATCAAGTCATTTTTTGGTCGTCCAGCACAGATTTCTCTAGATGACCCGAACTGTCTCCTGGATGATATCCCTCGATTTACACTAATCGGCCCGGACGATCGCAGGATCGTACGGGACGATATGAACAACTTTTTGAACATATCGTCCAGAAGAACCAGATCGTCCAGGCTGAATCAACTGAATTTGTACTGATCATACAGGACGATTGACCGATCGTCCTGGATGATCTTGGCCGACCAGTTGAGAATTAGGGCTATTTTTGAGCCCTCCTTTAAAAGAACTTTTTGTTGAAACAAAAAGATCTTTTGCCACTTTCCTTCCCTGAGAAACCCTAGAGAGAGAGAGAGAGAGTTGGGAGAGAGAGAGAAGATCTTGTGAGGGGATGTTAGTGAGAGATTCACTAAGGTTGCTCCAAGCAAGGATCAGAGTCATCGTCTCCGCTCGTCGTCTTCCGTCTAGTTGGAGTTCTTCGTGGGAGGATCGTTCGTAAGGAGATCCGGGGTTCTCTGCCCGCTTCAGGTGGAAGTAAAAGGAGTTCGAGGGTTCTCTGCCCGCTTCAGGTGGAAGCAAAAGGAGGTCGGGTTCTCTGCCTCACCGGGTGGTGAAAAGGAGGTTTTGTACAGGCTTCTCCGCCTTGCTGTGGGAGCAAAAGGAGAGACACTTTTGTTTAGTGCAATACCCGGAGGGGAGGCTCCGGGGAGTGGACGTAGGTCAAGTTGACCGAACCACTATAAAATCTGGTTTGCTTTTCTGATTCAGTTTTGCATTTTACTTTTCGATATTAACTGCTTGGGTGATTATCTGAGATTGATCTTTTCGCTCTTGATTACTTGTTTCCGCTGCTAAGTATCGAAAAGATTTTTCGTGATTGTCGTGAAATTTTTAAATAACCAATTCACCCCCCCTCTTGGTTAGCCTCGGGACTAGTTCACTAGGGCTTAACATCCCTATCGAACTTTCAAGTTGTATCAGAGCGGGATTCAAAATTTCTGTTTAAAAACTTTTGAATTTGATCCAAGGCTAACTGTAACAATCATAATACTGCTGAAGGTTATTCTATAACTAGACCACCGTTGTTTGATAACATTCCATTTGAGTTTTGGAAAACACGCATGTCTACTTTTCTTCAGTCTATTGATTACCGCATGTGGATGTTAGTTAAGGATGGCTATGAAGCTCCGCATAGAATTGTTAATGGTGTTAAAACTGAACTGCCCTTTACTGATTGGACTTTTGATGATCGTGATTTAGCACAGTTAAATGCCAAATGTTTGAACTGTTTCTTTTGTGCTTTAAAATCTAAGGACTATATGCATGTTTCTACTTGTACAATGGGAAAAGAGATTTGGGATAGATTATGTATAACATATGAAGGTACAACTGAAGTCAAATAGTCTAGGTTAAACATCTTGTTACATGATTACGAACTTTTTCGCATGAAACCTAGTGAGACTATTTCAGAAATGTACACAAGCTTCACTCAGATTGTTACCTCTTTGCATGCTTTAGGTAGAGAACTTACTAACTACGAAAGAGTGAACAAGATTCTTAGATGTTTACCTTCTTCTTACGATGCTAAGATTACTGCGATTACTGAATCCAAAGATTTAAATACTTACTCAATTGACAGCTTACTTGGATCACTCATTGCCTACGAGCAAGGGGTGAACCAAAGGCAACTTGATGCAGGTGAATGAAAGAAGGAGAAGACAGTGGCATTGAAGGCCAAAGATTCAGATGATAGCACTTTCGGGTCTAATAGCGATGATGTTGCCTTGATCACAAGGCAGTTCAAGAGCTTTCTAAGGAAGAAGAATAAGAATTTTTACAAGTGGAACAAAGGTAAGACCAGTAAGAATTTTAAGAGTTCATCTGAATCTGTTTGTTTTGAATGCAGGAAGCCCGGATACATTAAGGCTGATTGTCCGACACTTAAAGCTCATCCAAGCAAGGAGAAGGGTGAGGAGAAACCAAAGTTTAGAAAGGACAAGAAGCGGATTCAGAAGGCTTTTTGGGCAGACTCTGCATCCGACTCTTCTGAGACTGAAGCTGAAGAGGAGGAAACAAACTTGTGTTTGATGGCTGATGATCACCCTGGTCAGTCCGACAAGGAAGAGGTATGTGAGCTTACTTACGATCAGTTATTTGAAGTTTCTGAAAAAATTCATACATCGTATAGGAAGCTTAAGAAAACCCATGCTAGTTTGAAACTAGATTACTGACTTTGCAAAAAGAGCATGAAGTGTTGATTAAGGATCATTCCACCATTGATAGCAATCACATGTCTTTACTAGATGAGTTTGATGAACTGAATAAAAAGCATTCTGATTTAATTGTTGAGCATAACTTGTTAAAAATATCGCATGTTGAATTAGAACTTGCTTTTAAGAAAGTGAATGATTTGGCATCTGAGTTAGAAAGTAATGAAAGTGCAAAAACGTTTGAAATTGGAAGTTTAAACAAACACATTGAGTTTTTGAAAGTGAAAATCAGTGCTTTTGAAAATAACAAAACACCGCCTACTTTTGAATAATTTTATGCACCGCCACCTTTTGAAAAATATGTTGCAAGTTCATCAAAGCATGTTTCATATACATCTAGGAAGAGGCACTATCACCCACGTAGACTAGTTAACCCTTTTCCTGGTGTTAGATGTTTTTCATGTGGTATGTTAGGACACATCTCACACACTTGCACTGTTCACCGTAGTACACATTGGGTGTGGAGACCCAAACTGCCTGTTTCATAGCACAGTACGCATGCATTGCATTCTTCTTTTCATAAGAAGGAACCCAAACCTGTTTGGGTTCCTAAGACTGACATTTGATGATTTTGTAGGTGTGCTATCACATAAGACCTCGTGAGAGCATGTGGTACCTGGACAACGGATGTTCAAGACATATGACTGGAGATACAAATCAGTTCATTTCGCTGGAGGCCAGAGCTGGAGGCAAAGTTACACTTGGAGATAACACCACCAGGAAGGTGGTAGGATCAGGTATAATTGGTGATTCAAAGAATTTTATGATTGATAATATTTTGCTTGTAGATGGACTGAAACACAACTTGCTGAGCATCAGTCAACTCTGTGACAAGGGATACAGCATCAAATTCCTGCCCACTGGCTGCATTTTAAGCTTAAATGATGAAGTTGTTTTGCAGGGGCAAAGGATCAACAACGTCTACAAGCTGGATGTAAGTAGCATTAAATCTGATAATTCAATTTGCTTAAAAACTGCTGCTGATGAGTCTTGGTTATGGCATAGGAGATTGTGTCATGCCAGTATGAAAATCCTTAGGAGAGTCACCCAAAAGGACTTAGTTAGAGGTGTGCCCAAGCTTAAGTTCACTAAGGATCACCTATGTAATGCCTGTCAGTTAGGGAAGCAAGTCCAGTCCTCCTTTCACTCTGTTAAGGACATTAGCACCTCTAGACCTTTAGAAGTTCTTCATATGGACCTCTTTGGACCCATTAGCACTGCCAGCTTAGGGGGGAGAGTCTATGGGTTTGTGATTGTAGATGATTATTCGAGGTTCACTTGGGTGAAGTTTCTGTCACATAAATCTGAGTCGTTTGATGAGTTTAGATCTTTCTCTACTTGGATTCAGAAGAAGTTAGGATGTGAGATTATTACCATCCATAGTGATCACGGAGGAGAGTTTGAAAATGAAAGATTTGGAAGTTTTTGTGAAGATCAAGGGATTAGTCACAATTTTTCAGCTCCTAGGACCCCTCAGCAGAACGGGGTAGCTGAATGGAAGAACAGGACCTTAGTGGAAGCCGCTAGAGCCATGCTTGCCGAGTATTCACTTCCTAAATACTTTTGGGCTGAAGCGGTGAACACTGCCTGTTATGTGCTGAATAGGGTGAATGTGAGAGTAAAGCTGAACAAGACACCTTATGAGATCATTAAGGGTAGAACTCCAAATCTGTCCCACCTCCATGTCTTTGGCTGTAAGGTTTTCATTCTAAATAATGGGAAGTCACCCTTAGGAAAGTTTGACCCCAAATCTGATGAAGGAGTGTTCTTAGGATATTCTAGTGTGGGGAAATCTTTTAGGGTGTTCAATAAGAGGACTTTGGTGGTGGAGGAGACAACCCATGTTGTATTTGATGAATCTGATCCTAAGGAGTCTAGATCTAAAGTAGAAGATGAAGAGATTGTTGAGGTTACCCAAGGTGTTGGAAATGTAAACTTGGTGGAAAGGGTAGAACCTCATCCCACTCTGCCTAGGGATTGGAGATATTCTTCGAGTCATCCTAAAGAACTGATCTTAGGAGACCCTTCTGAAGGTGTTAGGACTAGGCATGGACTTAGGAAGGAAGTAAATCATTCTGCCTTTATCTTAATGACTGAACCCACCAACATCAATCAAGCCCTTTCGGATGAGTTTTGGATTTTAGCTATGCAAGAAGAATTGAATCAGTTTGTAAGGAATGATGTTTGGGAGTTAGTAGAAAGACCTAGAAATCAAAGTATTGTGGGAACCAAGTGGGTCTTTAAGAATAAGATGAATGATTCTGGTGTGGTGGTGAGAAACAAAGCAAGATTGGTGGCTAAGGGGTATAATCAGATAGAAGGGATTGACTTTGAGGAGACTTTGCCCCTGTAGCTAGATTGGAAGCCATTAGAGTGCTACTAGCCTTTGCCTGTTATAAGGGATTTAAGCTGTTTCAAACGGATGTCAAGAGTGCCTTTTTGAATGGGGTAATAAAAGAGGATATTTTTGTAGAGCAACCCCTAGGTTTTGAGAGTTCCCAATATCCAAATCATGTTTATAAATTAAAAAAGGCCTTATATGGATTAAAACAGGCACCCAGAGCTTGGTACGAGAGGCTTAGCACATTCCTGTTAGAAAGAGAGTTTGTTAAGGGGAGCGTAGACACCACCCTTTTTCTTAGGAGATTAGGAGATGACTTACTCATTGTCCAGATTTATGTTGATGATATAATTTTTGGATCTTCTGATAAATATTTATGTGATGAGTTCTCTAAAATAATGAGTAAAGAGTTTAAGATGAGTATGATGGGAGAATTGTCCTACTTTTTGGGTTTTAGCATAAGGCAAACGGATGATGGAACCTTTATCAATCAATCTAAATACACTAAGGATATTTTGAAGAAGTATGAAATGGATAAAGCCAAGCCAATCAATACTCCCATGACCTCCTCAGTTCAGTTAGATAAGGATTCAAGTGGAAAATCAGTTGATCAGAAGAAGTATAGAGGAATAATAGGATCACTGCTGTACCTGACTGCTAGCCGACCTGATATCATGTTTAGTGTCTGTCTTTGTGCTAGGTTTCAGGCTGATCCTAAAGAGTCCCATCTGACTGCTGTTAAGAGAATTCTTAGATATCTTTTAGGGACCCCAAACCTAGGAATCTGGTACCCTAGGCACAGCACCTCTTTTGAGATCATTGGATATTCTGATTCTGACTTTGCGGGGTGTAGGGTGGATAGAAAGAGCACCTCTGGGACTTGTCAATTCATAGGACAGTCGTTAGTCTCCTGGTTCAGTAGAAAATAGAACTCAGTTACACTTTCCACTGCTGAAGCTGAGTACATTGCCTTAGGGAGTTGTGTGGCCCAAGTTCTTTGGTTGAAACAACAAGTCTTGGATTTAGGTTTACCTGTTGGCACAATTTCTGTTCTGTGTGATAATACTAGTGCCATCTGCATCTCTAAGAATCCAATCCAACATTCTAGGACCAAACACATAGATATAAGGCATCACTTCATTAGGGACCATGTTACTAAAGGGGACATTGAGCTACATCATGTAGCAACTGAAAATCAGCTGGCAGACATATTCACTAAACCACTGGCCTTTGACTCATTCAGCATTTTGAGAACCAGATTAGGAGTGATTGATATAAATGCTTGATTCTGATGACTGCTGATTTCTGATTGTTCTGACTGGTATTCTATTTTTCTGTTAGTTAGTTTTTGGTTTGATTATTTGCTTTCAGTTGTTTTTATTTCTTCTGTTGATTTCCATTTTAGCCTTACTGTTAGTTTGATTTGAGTATTTACTCTGATATGATTTTATACCTATTTTTATTCACTGGTTCATATCTTGCACTTACTGTTTTATGTTTTTCAAAATCTGATCACCGCTCACTACTTCTGATAATCTGAATTTCTGACTGGGAGTTTTTACCTTGTTTTGATTTGGAAGATGGTAAGCAGTGATTGATTCCACTGAATCTGTTAAAGGGAAGAAACATTGATGATTGTTTCTCCTCCTCTAACTCCTTTACTGGTGTATGGTTTCTTTTGGATAACAATCCTCTTCAAAATTAAAATGTTAGTTTCTTGAAATAGAGATTATTTTATCTTCCTACAGTAATCTACCTTATATCAATAGTGTTTTTCAAAGTCTTGAGTCATTAGTTTGATTTTCTAAAACCATGTGATTGCATTTATCATATGATGTGTGGTTTTTATTTTGTGAATCATTCTTCCCTACTATGGAGAGTCATCTCCTATGTCTGGAAGATAGATTCACAGCTGAGACTCTTTAATGATTATGAAAAGGAGAAAGCTTACAAAAGATGCGCAGTGCGCCAACCAAATTGAAAAAGAGGCATAAAATGAGCCCAAAATTGAAAAGATGCGAAAATACAAAATACACAAAGTGTATCAAAAATCAAAAGATGCGTAGTGCGCCAAACAAATTAAAAAAAAAAGAGGCACAAAATGAGCCCAACCTAAGCTTTCTTCTCTTTCAGATCTTTAAATGTCTTAGAAAAAACTCGTGTGTCACTTAATACGTTCAAAAGCTTGTGTTTGAAAATCTTGATTTCTGATTTTTTACTTTGTAACACTATTATATCAGATATTTTTCTGGAACGAGGCTTGAAAGGATCTCTTTTCAAATCTAATGTCTTTTCTTCTGAATCGGATTTTTGTTTTGAAAGAGGTTTGCATCAATAAGGTGCCCGGGGTAGGAGTTACGAAAGTCGATTTTTCCAACCTTTTCTGAATTTCAACGCTGTCAATCATCCTCTTATTGGTTTTTGAATATAAAATCAAGGAAAAAATTCTGATTTACTCGAGCAGCTTGATCAAAAAAAAAAAAAAAAAATCCATCTCAGCTTTAGTTTTATGTTGTGTAGTTGCTATTTTTTTTGTTGGGTTTGCCCTACTGTGCTTTTGTACTATTTAGTTCTATTATTTTTGTTTCACCCCCTCCTTTTTGTGATGTCAAAAGGGGGAGTCAGTTGTAGTCATTTCAGTCTTTGTTATGTGTTATGTTTTCTGTATTAGTTATTTTACGATCTCTTGTTTAGTTTTATTTTCAAAATACTCTACAAATGTTTGCCATCATCAAAAAGGGGGAGATTGTTGCAAATCTGGTTTTGATGATGACAAACATGTTTCCAGTGTATTTTGCTTGGCTAACCCGTTTTAGGTACAAAAGATCACAAGCAAATCAAGCTAACTCAAGATCGGGTCCAAGTGTGTCAAATGTATGATTTTTCATTTTATTGAGTCAATTGTAATGTAACTGATCCCCTAGCTAAGTAACCTTGCACACACACACTCAGAGGGAGAGCTTGAGTGAATTAGAGTTTCTGTCCAAAAATTTGTTCAGATCGTCCTGGACGATATTCACATCGTCCTGGACGATCCAGTAAAGACAGAAACCCTAATTAGGGTGACCATGATTAGAGGGTCTGATTAAGCAGATCGTCCTGGACGATCTTTGGATCGTACGGGACGATATGCTCAAATCAGAAATTTCCAGCCGCCAGATCAAGTTAGGCAAGTTATTATTTTTAGATACTTGGTCTGATCGTCCCGGACGATACGTGTATCGTCCTGGACGATTCAGTACAATCATGCCTAATTTAATCTGGTAATTAAGGAAAGCAATTTATTTTTGATTGATACGATCATATCATCCTGGACGATCGCAGGATCGTCCCGGACGATCATGATCATCCAGTGCATTTCAGCTGTACGACCCGAACTGTGTTCAGGACGATTTGGGCACTTTTTGTGAAAGTACGAGATGCGCCAAGAGGGGGGGTGAATTGGTATTTTAAAAATTTGACCCTACACAAGAGTTCTAATTTTTTTTTGTATTTTCCAAATATAATTTAACGACCAATGTGCGGAAGCAAATACAACGATCACAACGATAAAGTTGATATCACAACGAGATTTAAATATTGATTTTTTCACCAAGCAATTAAAACGCACAAATTTAAAAGCATGAAAAGTAAAGTACGGTAAACAGGAAAAAACACACCAGAGATTTTTATAGTGGTTCGGTCACTTGACCTACGTCCACTCCCCGGAGTCCTCTACTCCGGGATTTGCACTAGTAAAAGTTGACTCTCCTTTTGCCCCCACAACAAGACGGAGAAGCCTTTACAATACTCACTTTCACCTTCCTCGGTGTGGCGGAATACCAAACGCTATGTCGCCCTCCCTGTGACGGCAGCGGACCTTCTCCTTTTTCTCCCTCCTGGAGATGGCAGAGTACCTTGGCGATGTTGATCTTGAAGTGATTCTTCCCTCGAGAACTTTCTTGAAGCTTCCAAAGCCACAAGAGGAGCAAAGCATGCAGCTAGCTTGGAGCCACCGTGTGATCCCCTCACACTACTTCTCCCTCACGCTCAAGCTCACCTTCACCTTCCTCTCTCAAGCTCTAGATCTCTCCAAAAACTTCTCTCTACCGAATCCCCTTCTTTTTCCTCCAAGCCTCTCACAGCAAAAGGATTGATCAACAACTCTCTAAAGAAAATTTTAAGTAGTTTTTATATCAGGCTTCAGAAAACCCTAAAAGTTTCAACTTTTGCGTTTCTGATCGTACAGTACGATTTATAATCGTACAGTACGATTAGTTCAATTACAGCTCCGTCCAGTACGAGTACAGACGAACAGTTATCGAATTTTATTCATATCGTACTGTATGATACGTATATCGTACAGGACGATACTGTTGATTCGTACTGTTCGTACAGGACGAACTGTTGGATGATCCTCGGGACGAAAGAATTCGTCTCTGTCGGTTGTCCAGCACTCCTTGAATCGTACAGTACGATTAGTGTTATTTCAGGATATCGTCCTGTACGATACGAATATCGTCCAGGACGAATCGAACAAAAATTTTTGGGATCGTCTGGTACGATCGATGGGACGAAGAAAATCGTCTCTGTCGGTCGTCCAGCACTCCACCAATCGTACAGTACGATTAGTTCATTTCTTGATATCGTCCTGTACGATATGAATATCGTCCAGGACGATCAGAACAAAAAACCTTGGTTTCGTCTGGTACGATCTCTGGGACGAATGAAATCATCTCTGTCAGTCGTACAGTACGATACATGATCGTACAGTACGATCTACATTTAAATTAGAAACCAACGTTTATTTCCTGATTAGGGAGATAATTTTGGTAAGTAATAATTAATCGTACTGTACGATCAATATCGTACAGTACGAACAGTTAAGAAAATCAAATTCAAACACTTACCAAACTTACTCTGACGGCTAGGGTTTCACAATTACATATTATCGTACAGTACAATCTGGATCGTACAGTATGATAAGTTTGTAAACTTAATCATTAGAGAATTAGCCGTTAGCCTGATATTTTTTATTAATCGTACAGTACGATCTAAGGTCGTACAGTACGATTTAAAAAAAATTTTAATATTTAAAAAATCTCCCCCTGTGTGTGCATGGTTGCTCCCTTCACATGCATGCTTTTGTGACAGACTCAAAAAATAAAAATAAAGAAATAAAAATTACAGACTCTTCAACATCCTATTCTACCCGGTTTGAGTCTCCAGCAATCTTTAGCAGTGTGCATCTGACCTGAAATGTTAGTGCTCATATACAAAGATTAAACATTTGTAATCTAACGGAAGTCTATATTTACTCAGTAAATATTAGTTGTCACCATCAAAATTAAGTGCTCGGGATCCTGGATTCCAATAATCTCCCTCTTTTTGATGGTGTCAAATAATATTTTTTGATGGACAGATGTTCTGACTTCTTTAGCTCCCCCTCAGAAGAGTAGCTTATTAATTTTCAAATAGGAGGAGAAGAAACAGGTTTTTTTTTTTATTATAACAAAAATAAAACAACAAGATAAAAAACAAATGTACTGAGAACATAAACAACCAATAGCATTTAACAGTAAGCAAAAATATAATACAGAACACATAGAAAAGTCTCCCCCTTTTGACAACACCAAAAAGGGAAGAAAAAGAAAAACAAGTACACTGATAACAAAACAGAACATCTACAACAATCTAAAAATCTGGATCCTGATCCAGAGGTGGTGGTGGAGGTTCGGGAAACAGCTGGTGGTACTGATGAAGGGAGGCGAACTGGTGATTAATCGATGTGAAGCGCTCCCTAAACCATTTCATATCCGTGGAGTGCTCCTGATATTGCTGAGCAATGTGGGCGTCCAACCGAGTCTCCAGACGATCAAGTCGGCGAATAATGTCATCGTGAGGGTAGGCGGGAGGAGAAAGGCCAGGTGGTTGGATTGGTGGTGGTGGAGGTGCGTCAGCAGGAGCACCTTCCTCCTCGTCATCAAACTCGGGATCGGCAGGAGCGGCCCCCCGATGGAACAAGATACAAAAGGAGGCATCCGAGTAGAAGATAGGAAGGTGATCAGGAGGGAGCGGATAATGAAGTTGGTATTTTGCATCTAGGATATAGCCTATGACATGCCCTAAGGCAAGGTTCAGTTTACGACGGGCACCGGGATAGCAGAAGGCAGACAAGGTATGAATGTAGTCAAACACCATTTGAGCTTCATTAAATTTGGTGCCAGACATAATGAGATAGGTGACGACAGAAAGTAGGGGAGTAATATGGATGCGATCTCCAGCTTTAGGTATAATAGATGTGCGTAGGACATGCTGGATAACGAGGGCATTTTGATTTAAGGTTTGGACTAGGGGTAGATGTTGATTAGAGGGGACACCTCTAAGGGTCATATTGACGGACGTCCAATCATAGTCTTGGGAGATCATGGATTGGGGTCGAGGGCCATCAGAGGACAGCCCTATGTGCTCAGCAATGTCGTCGACGGTGATGACGACATTCTGTTTACAGACATACGACGTGAAAGTGGTGTTTTCAAGGTTAACTCGGATATTTGCAAAAAACTCAAACAAGAGTTCAGAGTGAAACGAAAAAGTGAGAGTCAGAAGAAACTGAAGGGTCGTGGAAGCGAACAGAGGCATCACCTCAAAACTTAAGGCGGCTTGATTTAACATGCAGGAGGGAGTGAACTTAGCTTCCTTGATTTTATTATACGCTTTCTCGTCCGCAGCGGAGAGAAAGCGATCATCGAAACGCCGAGTGGAGGAAGAGCTCCCGACGACCATACGACCGCGCTTACTGGACCCAGACATTTTGGAAGAAAGGATTGGATGAATGAGGGAATTCAGAGAGATTGAAGGTGAGGAGAGAAGCAAGGAATCCCTCCCGTTTTATAGAATTTGAAGACGATCGTACAGTACGATTGGGTATCGTATAGTACGATATGCGCAATAATGTCGTCTGGACGACTTTTCAGAAAAGTGAGTCAAATCGTATAGTACGATCAGTATCGTACTGTACGAACGTGAGTGTGAGGCGTTCGTCCCAATGAGTCGTCTGAACGACTTTTGACAAAAGTGTTCGTACAGTACGAACAGGTGTTCGTACAGTACAATAGGCAATAATGTTCGTACCGGCCGATTTAAATTCGTCCTAATCCGTTTGACACGTGGATCGTACAGTACGATTGGTAGTTTCGTATAGTACGATGACCAATAATTAGTATCGTACAGTACGAGTGGTGAATCGTACTGGACGATCGACTTAAGACATGAAAGATCTAGACCGTGAATGGGAATGGACGGCTGAGATTGGACTGATTTGAACCTTATCGTACAGTACGATAGTGGATCGTACAGTACGATTGTCAGAGAATATGAAGGTTGGTGAGCAGCATGGGAAGAGGATCAGGAATCCATTTTTTTTTTTTTTTTTTTTTTTGTTTTTTTTGTTTTTTTTTAACAAAACAAATCAGAACAAACAATAATTTTTTTTTTATTTTACTTTAGGCTTGAATGTCTATGACACCTAATCTGGTTCTTAAAGTGCTAAAAGTGTCCTAATCTAGTGGTTTTGTGAAAATATCAGACAATTGATCTTCAGTAGCAACGTGGTGCAGTTCATTATCTCCTTTGGCTACATGATCTCTAATGAAATGGTGTCTAATGTCTATATGCTTGGTTCGTGAATGTTGAATTGGATTTTTGGATATACAAATAGCACTAGTGTTGTCACACAAGATCGGAATGGTTCCTACAGGTAGTCCTAGATCTACAAGCTGTTGTTTTAACCATAATACTTGTGCAACACAGCTACCTACCGCTATATATTCCGCTTCAGCTCTGGATAGGGCTACAGAATTTTGTTTCCTACTGGACCATGAAACTAATGATTGTCCAATGAATTGACAAGTGCCAGAAGTGCTTTTTCTATCTACCCTACATCCTGTAAAGTCTGAATCTGAGTATCCTAAGATTTCAAAAGAAGTGCTGTGTCTAGGATACCAAATTCCTAAGTTCGGGGTGCCTAGAAGATATCTAAGAATTCTTTTGACAGCAGTCATGTGAGATTCTTTCGGGTCAGCTTGAAAACGGGCACAGAGGCACACACTAAACATTATGTCTGGTCTACTGGCAGTCAGATAGAGAAGCGATCCAATTATTCCCCTATACCTCTTTTGATCTACAGACTTCCCACTGGGATCTTTATCTAATTGAATATTAGAGCTCATGGGTGTATTCATAGCCTTAGCATTGTCCATTTCATATTTTTTCAAAATATCGTTGATGTACTTAGACTGGCTAAGAAACGTTCCACCTTCTGTTTGTTTTACACTAAATCCAAGGAAGTAGCTAAGTTCGCCCATCATGCTCATTTCAAACTCATCGCTCATTATTTTTGAAAATTCATTACATAGGTTTTTCTCCGTCGATCCAAACAATATGTCGTCTACATAAATCTGAACAATGAGTACTTCAACTCCTACCTTCTTCAAAAATAAGGTGGTGTCCACACTACCCTTTACAAAACCTCTATCTAGTAGGAACGTACTAAGTCTTTCATACCAGGCTCTAGGTGCTTGTTTTAACCCGTACAGTGCCTTTTTCAGTTTGAACACGTGGTTTGGAAATTGTGAGTTTTCAAACCCCGGAGGTTGCTCCACATACACATCTTCCTTGATTACTCCATTCAGGAAGGCACTCTTTACGTCCATTTGATACAGCTTAAAATCTCTAAAACAAGCAAAAGCTAACAGTACCCTGATGGCTTCTAGTCTAGCTACCGGAGCAAAGGTTTCTTCAAAATCTATTCCTTCAATTTGGTTATACCCCTTCGCTACTAACCTAGCCTTGTTTCTTACTACTATTCCTGAGTCATTCATCTTATTTTTAAAGACCCACTTAGTTCCAACCACACTTTGTTCTTTAGGCCTTTTGACTAACTCCCATACATCATTCCTAACGAATTGGTTCAACTCTTCTTGCATTGCTAGGATCCAAAATTCATCTCCTAAGGCTTGATCTATACTCGTGGGTTCAATCATAGATATGAATGCCGAATGGCTAACCTTTTTCCTAAGTCCATGCCTAGTTTTTACCCCTTCGGATGGGTCTCCTAAGATCAGCTCTCTAGGATGACTAGAAGAAAATTTCTAATCTTTAGGCAGATGTTCCTGAGGTTCCGCTCTAGTCTCTACGGTAATGTTTTCTATTCCCCGTATAACCTCAACTTCTTCTTCTTCATGATTAGGTTCAGATGTCTTATTGGATTCATCAAATACCACATGAGTGGACTCTTCTACTACTAGGGTTCTCTTATTGAATATTCTATAGGCTTTACCTACAGATGAGTAGCCTAGGAAAACCCCTTCATCAGATTTAGGATCGAACTTTCCTAAGGGTGTCTTGCCATTGATTAGGATGAAGCATTTGCACCCGAAAACGTGTAAATGGGAAAGATTGGGTGTCCTACCCTTAAGCAACTCATAGGGTGTCTTATTAAGTTTGGATCTAACATTTACCCTACTTAATACATAGCATGCGGTATTTACTGCTTCTGCCCAAAAGTATCTAGGGAGAGTATATTCAGCTAACATAGCCCTAGCAGCTTCAACTAAAGTTCTATTCTTTCTTTCTGCTATTCCATTTTGCTGAGGAGTTCTAGGGGCAGAGAAATTATGTTCTATTCCAACCTCTTTACAAAAAAATTCAAATTTATCATTCTCAAATTCTCCACCGTGATCACTATGAATTGTTGAAATTACACATCCTAATTTCCTTTGAATCCAAGTGGAGAAAATTCTAAATTCTTCAAATGACTCACTCTTATGAGCTAGGAATTTCACCCAAGTAAACCTAGAGTAGTCATCTACTATTACAAACCCATACAACTTCCCTCCTAGGCTGGCTGTACTAACGGGTCTGAACAGGTCCATGTGGAGAGTTTCTAGTGGCCTAGTGGTGCTGATATCCTTGATTGCATGAAATGAAGATTTAACTTGTTTTCCCAATTGGCAAGCATCACAAAGATGGTCCTTAGTAAAGTCTAACTTTGGTATGCCTCTAACTAAGTCTTTCTGAGTGATGTTCCTAAGTGTTTTCATACTAGCATGGCATAGTCTCCTATGCCATAGCCAAGAGTCATCTGCTATTGTTTTCAGACACAAGGAGTTTGAGGTTTCAATGTAGTTCAAGTCTAACATGTAAACATTATTTATACGTTTTCCTTCTAACACAAGTGAATCATTTAAACTAATCATGCATTTGTTAGACAGAAATTTTATATCAAAGCCCTTGTCACATAGTTGACTTATACTTAAAAGATTGTGCTTTAAACCATCCACTAAAAGTACATTCTCAATAATTAAATTTTTAGTATTTCCAATGATACCTGAGTCCACCACTTTTCTGGTGGTGTTGTCTCCCAAATTTATCTTGCCTCCTGACCTGGCCTCCAGTGTCACAAACTGCTTCACGTCTCCAGTCATGTGTCTCGAGCAGCCACTGTCCAGGTACCACATGCTCTCACTAGGTCTTTTGTGAGAGCATCCCTACAATGTCAATCATGGATTAGCTTTGGGAACCCAAGTGAGTTTGGGTTCCACATCATGCTTATATGAATGAAATGTACGCATGTTATGCTGTGATGAATGCAATTTTGGTCTCCACACTAGGTGTGTCCTATAGTGAATTGAGCACGTACGAGCTATGTGACCTAGCATGCCACAAGAATAACATCTAACACCTAGAAATGGGTTCACTAATCTACGGGGGTGGTAGTGCCTATTTCTGGGTTTGGATGATGCATGCCGTGCAGGTTTTGAATGAGATGATTCACATGGTGGAGGCTGATAGAACTCAGCAAATGTGGGGGGTTTTTTATAATTTTCGAATGCATGAAGTTTTTCTTTTAAAAATTTGTTGTGATTGTTAAGAGTTGCATATTCGAATCTCAATGCATGCTCACTACTACTAAGTTCCCCTGCTAGTTCTTCTAGTTCCTTAAATGCATCCTTTAATTCAACATGTGATGATTTCAAGGTATCGTGTGCAGTGGTTAACTCAATATGCTTCTTGTTTAATGCATCGTATTCATCAAGCAAAGACATATGATCTTTATCTAAGTCAGAAAAATTTTTTACTACACTAGTATGCTCCTTTTGTAAAGTACTAAACTCAGTATTAAGACTAACATGCTTTTTCTTCAACTTTCTATACGAGTCATGAATTTTTTCAGAAATAACAAGCAGTTCATCGTAAGACAGTTCACATACCTCATCTTGATCTGATTGATCAAGATTATCATTAGTCATAAGACACAGATTCGTTACCTCCTCCTCTGCTTCTTCCTCCGATGATTCTGAGGCAGAGTCGGCCCAAAACGCTTTCTGAGTCTTAAATTTGTCCTTCTTAAACTTTGATCTTTCCTCATCCTTCTCCTTGGTTTGATGAGTTTTGATGTTGGGGCAATCAGCTCAGAGATGACCGGGTTTCATGCACTCAAAGCAAATTGTTTCAGATGCAACCTTAGTATACTTTGAGTTCTTACCATTGTTCCAATTGCTTTGATGATGGCGCTGCTTTCTTTTCAGAAAATTTCTGAACTGACGGGTCATCAAAGCTATGTCGTCATCTTCCTACGCTGCTGAGCTGTCACTTTCAGAATTGTTCGCCTTTAAAGCCACAGCTCGCTCCTTTTTCTTTTCACCTGCATCACTTTGTCGTTGACTCACTCCTTGCTCGTAGGCAATGAGTGACCCAAGCAAATTATCAATAGAGTAAACATTCAGGTCTTTTGACTCAGTTATTGCAGTGATTTTAGCATCGTATGAGCTAGGCAAACATCGCAGTATTTTGTTTACTTTTTCCGAGTTAGACAACTCTCTTCTTAAGGCATGCAGTGATGTTACAATCTGGGTAAATCGAGTGTACATGTCAGATATAGTTTCACTAGGTTTCATGCGGAATAGTTCGTAGTCATGTAACAGTATGTTCAACCTAGATTGTTTGACCTCACTAGTTCCTTCGTACGTGATACACAGTTTGTCCCAAATTTGTTTACCAGTAGTACAGGTTGATACTCGCATATAGTCTTTTGATTTTAATGCGCAAAAAAAGCAATTTAGACATTTAGCATTTAGTTATGCCAATTCTCTATCCTCAATGCTCCATTCATTAAATAACAGTTCAGTTTTAATTCCATTCAACATACGAAATAGTGCAGAATATCCTTCTTGGACTAACATCCACATGCGATAGTCTAAAGACTGTAAAAATGTAGACATGCGTATTTTCCAAAAATCAAACGGTATGTTGTCAAATAAAGGTGGACGAGTTATGGAATAACCCTCTGCAGTGTTACGGTTACCAAATTGAGCCATGGATCTTATGTTTCTAGGTTTTCTAAAACACTATTTTGAAACCCCTCTCTGATACCACTTGAAAGTACGAGATGCGCTAAGAGGGGGGGTGAATTGGTATTTTAAAAATTTGACCCTACACAAGAGTTCTAATTTTTTTTTTGTATTTTCGAAATATAATTTAACGACCAATGTGCGGAAGCAAATACAACGATTACAACGATAAAATTGATAACACAACGAGATTTAAATATTAAATTTTTCACCAAGCAATTAAAACGCACAAATTTAAAAGCATGAAAAGTAAAGTACGGTAAACAGGAAAAAACACACCAGAGATGTTTATAGTGGTTCGGTCACTTGACCTACGTCTACTCCCCGGAGTCCTCGACTCCGGGATTTGCACTAGTAAAAGTTGACTCTCCTTTTGCCCCCACAGCAAGGCGGAGAAGCCTTTACAATACTCACTTTCACCTCCCTCGGTGTGGCGGAATACCAAACGCTATGTCACCCTCCCGGTGACGGCAGCGGACCTTCTCCTTTTTCTCCCTCCTGGAGATGGCAGAGTACCTTGGCGATGTTGATCTTGAAGTGATTCTTCCCTCCAGAACTTTCTTGAAGCTTCCAAAGCCACAAGAGGATCAAAGCATGCAGCTAGCTTGGAGCCACCGTGTGATCCCCTCACACTACTTCTCCCTCACGCTCAAGCTCACCTTCACCTTCCTCTCTCAAGCTCTAGATCTCTCCAAAAACTTCTCTCTACCGAATCCCCTTCTTTTTCCTCCAAGCCTCTCACAGCAAAAGGATTGATCAACAACTCCCTAAAGAAAATTTTAAGTAGTTTTTATATCAGGCTTCAGAAAACCCTAAAAGTTTCAACTTTTGCGTTTCTGATCGTACAGTACGATTAGTTCAATTACAGCTCCGTCCAGTACGAGTACAGACGAACAGTTATCAAATTTTATTCATATCGTACTGTACGATACGTATATCGTACAGGACGATACTGTTGATTCGTACTGTTCGTACAGGACGAACTGTTGGACGATCCTCGGGACGAAAGAATTCGTCTCTGTCAGTCGTCCAGCACACCTTGAATCGTACAGTACGATTAGTGTTATTTCAGGATATCGTCCTGTACGATACGAATATCGTCCAGGACGAATAGAACAAAAATTCTTGGGATCGTCTGGTACGATCAATGGGACGAAGAAAATAGTCTCTGTCGGTCGTCCAGCACTCCACCAATCGTACAGTACGATTAGTTCATTTCTTGATATCGTCCTGTACGATATGAATATCGTCCAGGACGATCAGAACAAAAAACCTTGGTTTCATCTGGTACGATCTCTGGGATGAATGAAATCGTCTCTGTCAGTCGTACAGTACGATACATGATCGTACCGTATGATCTACATTTAAATTAGAAACCAACGTTTATTTCCTGATTAGGGAGATAATTTTGGTAAGTAATAATTAATCGTACTGTACGATCAATATCATACAGTACGAACAGTTCAGAAAATCAAATTCAAACACTTACCAAACTTACTCTGGCGGCTAGGGTTTCACAATTACATATTATCGTACAGTACGATCTAGATCGTACAGTACGATAAGTTTGTAAACTTAATCATTAGAGAATTTGCCGTTAGCCTGATATTTTTCATTAATCGTACAGTACGATCTAAGGTCGTACTGTACGATTTAAAAAAAAATTTATTATTTAAAAAATCTCCCCCTGTGTGTGTGCATGGTTGCTCCCTTCACATGCATGCTTCTATGGCATACTCAAAAAATAAAAATGAAGAAATAAAAATTACAGACTCTTTAACATCCTATTCTACCCGGTTTGAGTCTCCAGCAATCTTTAGCAGTGTGCATCTGACCTGAAATGTTAGTGCTCATATACAAAGATTAAACATTTGTAATCTAATGGAAGTCTATATTTACTCAGTAAATATTAGTTGTCACCATCAAAATTAAGTGCTCGGGATCCTGGATTCGAACATTTTGAACTAATCGTACAGGACGATATCCCTATCGTCCTGGACGATCAAGTCTTTTTTTGGTCGTCCAGCACAGATTTCTCTGGACGACCCGAACTGTCTCCTGGACGATATCCCTCGATTTACACTAATCGGCCCGGACGATCGCAGGATCGTACGGGACGATATGAACAACTTTTTGAACATATCGTCCAGAAGAGCCAGATCGTCCAGGCTGAATCAGCTGAATTTATACTGATCGTACAGGACGATTGACCGATCGTCCTGGACGATCTTGGCCGACCAGTTGAGAATTAGGGCTATTTTTGAGCCCTCCTTTAAAAGAACTTTTTGTTGAAACAAAAAGATCTTTTGCCACTTTCCTTCCCTGAGAAACCCTAGAGAGAGAGAGAGTTGGGAGAGAGAGAGAAGATCTTGTGAGGGGGAGTTAGTGAGAGATTCACTAAGGTTGCTCCAAGCAAGGATCAGAGTCGTCGTCTCCGCTCGTCGTCTTCCGTCTAGTTGGAGTTCTTCGTGGGAGGATCGTTCGCAAGGAGATCCTGGGGTTCTCTGCCCGCTTCAGGTGGAAGAAAAAGGAGTTCGAGGGTTCTCTGCCCGCTTCATGTGGAAGAAAAAGGAGTTTCAGGGTTCTCTGCCCGCTTCAGGTGGAAGCAAAAGGAGGTCGGGTTCTCTGCCTCACCGGGTGGTGAAAAGGAGGTTTTGTACAGGCTTCTCCGCCTTGCTGTGGGAGCAAAAGGAGAGACACTTTTGTTTAGTGCAATACCCGGAGGGGAGGCTCCGGGGAGTGGACGTAGGTCAAGTTGACCGAACCACTATAAAATCTGGTTTGCTTTTCTGATTCAGTTCTGCATTTTACTTTTTGATATTAACTGCTTGGGTGATTATCTGAGATTGATATTTTCGCTCTTGATTACTTGTTTCCGCTGCTAAGTATCAAAAAGATTTTTCATGATTATCATGAAATTTTTAAATAACCAATTCACCCCCCCTCTTGGTTAGCCTCGGGACTAGTTCACTAGGGCTTAACATCCCTATCGAACTTTCAGTATCACCATCTGATATAATCTTAGATTATTTTCCCTCTCATTACTAGTGGTTTAGTAATTAGAAGAGTGGCACCCCGAGTGGTTTCTACACCTCCTCCTCTGTAGGTGATGTAGTGGGGCACTTATAGAAACGTGACCTAACATCATCTAGTAGAGTGGACGGGTCATAACCCTCTAATGGGGGCCTAGAGACTGGTGCTGGTGTTTGTTCAGTTCTGGCTTGATTGATTCTTGCCATGTAGTAGTCAAGAAGGTGTATTGAAGATCGTGCTCTCATTTCTACAACCTCCCTCCTTTGAGCAACAGGAGATGGGTGGAAATGATTTCCACCAGGGAAGGGGTTCATAGAAGGAGCAACGAACTTTTTAGTAGCCTTTGACTTGACTTGCTTTAAAGCTTTTTCCTCAGCAGTCTTTCTGGCCTTGATAACCTTCTTTCAGACTCTACGAAGGTAGTTCTTCATTTTGTTCTTGCTGGCCTTACTGATGACAGGGATACTAGAACTTGACCCAATCACATGCTGAGATGGTAGCTCTTCTAACATTATTGAGTTCTGATTCTTATCCACCTGGGCAGAGGGTACAATGGGTAAAGGGGTGATATCGACCTCCATCTCGGAGATGGGAGAGTCAATTCCTGACCCTAAAGTAATCTCAACCAAGGGGACGTTCCTTCGTATTCCAGCAGACATATCAATCATTTCTTCTCCATTGACTGATAACTTAAAGTCTTGGAATTGCATTTCAAACTGGATGAAATTACCAGAACTGATTCCTTCGACTATCAAGTTTCTATCCATAGAGAAGATGAGTTTCCCAGCCATGTGAGTGCTTAAATCCTAAAATTAATCAATAATGATTTGAATTAGTTAATCTTGAATTTGAATTTAAATTTTAAACTTGATTAATATTATTCAAAATTTGATAATTCAATCATGTTAGGTTTAGATTAAAAATAGTGATTCGTAGAATTGACAAGGACTTAAGGGTTAAACCTGACTCTTTCATTACACTAATTAACTTAGGGCAAAATGTTAAAGTTCAAAATCAAACTTGAATTCAAAATTGAATTTAAAATTTAAGGTGAAAATCAAATTCGAACTTAAGGTTGGGATTGTATTTTGGGTCAAAGTTGGATTTGAATTTGAATTTAAGGTTGAAGTCAAATGAATCATTCTTCAAATTTCATGACTCAATAGATCGAGTTTCACTCAATCATGTAGGTACACAAAATCGATATGAAAGCTCCAGGGATCGAGCTCGACTCTTTTCATTTCACCAATTGGCTTGGGTCGAAATGTCAGAGTCTGATCAAATTTAAATTGGCTTTAAATTAGAAATCAAATTCAAATTTGATGTTGAAATTATATTTGGACTCGAAGTTTTGAATTTGAACTTGAAGCTCAAGTCAAATGGATCTTTCTTCAAATTTTATGACTCAATAGATTGAGTTTCACTCAATCATGTAGGTGCATAAAATCGATATGAAAGAACCAGGGATCGGGCTCGACTCTTTTCATTTCACCAATTGACTTAGGTCGAAATGTCAAAGTCCCGAATTTGATCTTGAAATCAAATCTGAAGTTAAATTTAAGTTTGGAATTGAATTTGAGTTCAATTTTGAGATTGAATTTTGACCTAAGATTGAATTTGGTTTTGAGGTTGAATTTAAACTTAAATCTTGGATTCAATTCAAGCTTGAAATTGAATTTAAATTGAAATTGAATTTGAATTTGAATCTGGATTTAAACTCAAGATTGGAACTGAATGGATCCTCTTCAAAATTTGAAACTCAAAATATTAAATTTTTTTCAAATATGTAGGTTTATCAAATTAGCCTGAAGATCCTAAGGCTTGACTCTTTGCACCCTAGCAAGCAATTTAGGGGTGAAATGTCAAAGCCTATAATTGACTGAAAAATTTTGAATTTAAATTGCATATGTTCAACTACAATAGAATATTATAGAAGATATATAACAACAACGATTGAAGTTTATTTGAAAGATTTTCCTTGACTTTTGAAACTCAAAAATGTTGAGTTTATTTTCAACATAATGGTTAACAAAAGTTAAGAGAAATCTAGAGACCTGGTTTGACTCTTTCACCATACTGACTAGCTTAGGGTGAAATGTCAAAATCCAGGTTGAATTAAAGAAATTTTGAATCTGGGTTTTGAGATTGAGGGATTTTTTTATAATTTGTGAAACTTAGCATGGAGGAATCTATTCGCATGCGAGTTTGCAACATATGCAAAAAGATTTTGACAAGCTTGGCTTGACTCTTTTGCTCTACCAATAAACTTGGAGGCAAAATATCAAAGCCCGACTTGGAGGGAGGTTTCCTACACTCACCTCTCTTTTCACATGTCTTAATTGAGTTGGCCACACTCACCCAAGGGAGAAATAGGTAGAAGGACCAACGGAAGAAAGGTAGTTAAAACTACCGATGCAACAAAATTCGTACCGCTATTAAAGATGGAGAGAGAGATTGTCCCCAGTGGAGTCGCCATTTTTGATTTGATTAAAAAATATATGTTTTGAAAAGATTAATTTTCTTTGGGAAATATTTAATTTCTGAAATTTAAATTTTATAATCGAACACTTATTATGAATGATATATCACCTCGAAAGGTGAACATATCGTGCCATAATAGGTTCAGATTTCAAATCTTTGAATTTATCCTGATTATTATAATCAAACTCAAGGAGAAATAATATATGATCTTGAAAGATCAAAATAATATTTAATCCAATGTTAGACTATAATAATCAGAAATAAGAGATCACTAATTTCATGATCAAAATTGTAATAATAGAACGATATATCTATCTAGAGAAAGAAAATATTGTTTATTATTAATCATTTGAAAATGACGATAATGATCATTAGCTTTTTGAATTTCCCAAGGATAATTAATTGAAGTTTTGAAAGATCTTAATTTTGAAAATTTGGTCTGGGTTTCTAAATCTCTTATGAGTGCAAGCCCTCATAGTTAATTACATCATAGGAAAATAGAAATCTTTCTACGAATACACTCGATTAAAATAGCGATACAAATTTTATTTAAGAATTCAAAGCTTGATGTCAAAGGAGGTTAATTGTTGGAAATTCAACAGGGACTAGTTCAAGATTGAACACTTATTTTTGGAGTCAAAGGAAGAAGGGTAGGAGGTATTTTGAGATTCTGAATTACTTTAGAAACACCTCAAACTATTCTAAGTGTTGGGCTTGAATTTGATTGAAAGATATTTAGGTTAAAATGATCAATTTTATTAGAAGGTGGGAATTAAATTCCCGGAAGGTTGAGGTCTTAGGATTGAAGATTTACCTCAGAACCTAAGTCTAAAATGGGTACTGAGAATCAGTGACCCGAATCCTAGCTAATGCAATGTAATCTTGGACTTACCCTGGGCTGGATTGGGGAGCCAGCTAAACCACCTAAACGCTTCAAAACCATGAGACAAAGTCTTTATGAATGAGTGGTTAAGGATGTTACTTAAGATTAGTTTAAGGAGATCGGGGCTGACATCTAGAGAAGATTCCTAATTAGCCCCTTAACACATGTTGGGTTAAATGCTTAAGCTAAAAATGCAATTAAGATTTAGACTCAAATTTAATTTATATCTAATGCAATGCATGCTAGTTGACTCGATTAAATGCTTAAATTAATATGTAGCAGTTTTAAAATCAGGCTTAAAAAATAGGTTTTATCCTAGAGATTGCACAACATCCCCTTGGACAGAACTGCACCTAATATGTCAGGTGGTCTGCCAAAACCCGCAGGCGGGTAGGTGCCAAACACGGAAGAGAAAAATCAATATGAATGCATAAAAAACCCCCAGCGAGTCCGGGCTTAGTTCTTAAAAGCATTAGAGTTACTATCTGAGCTTAAAGTTTTTAAATTTTGTTTAAGTAGAAATATTTTATGATCGTACCCTCACGAGTCTCCAATCGGATTCCAGGCTAAATCAAAATCGACATGCAAGAGCGCCAAATAAACTACTAAAAGCATGCGGGTCCTTAATCGCAATCAACATCAAACAATCAACATTTAATTAAATCAATTAAATTAAAACTCAAATTGAAAGTCCATAGGCAAGTGCCTTTTAATAATACAACCTGGGGTCTGCAGGAAAAGTAAAGTGGCCGGGTACCACTGACTACAACCCGGATTCTACTCCTACGACTCAAGTGATTTTGAGAATGGGTCTTCTCATTCTTCACTTCTTCGTCTTCTTGTAACTCCTTGGATCGTCGGGTCTGGATATCCAAATGAAAAGAAACTCTCCCATGAAAGGGGGTTATCTTTCCTCTTTGGATATTTGAAAACATCTGAATCTGAATCTTCAAATAAAGAGGGACTCTCCCCTGAGGGATGTCACCCTTCTCTTTGAATTTCAAATTGGATTTATATCCCGTCTCAAATCAATTCTCAAATCAAATTACATTTGAAATTAAAAGAAAAATCTTGACTCAATAACCTGCAGAGTTATCCTAATAATCAACAGTTATATAAGCATCCCAAGCAGTTAATAGATTAAAATTTAAATACTCAATCACAGCCACACTTGGCCATGCTCTTTTTTATTTAAAGGGGGCTTAGCATATTTTCTGAAGAACCTGTTCAATTTATTATTTATGAAATTGCCCCCTTTATTTAATGCCCTGTATGAGCATGGCCACCTGCATAAGATTGAATTAGTACAAATCGTTCCTATCTTAGGGGTAGATCTAACGTATAATCAATCACATCATAGAGTGCAGTAAATAAATAAACAATCACATCAACATCAATTACTTAAATCTAGCAACCAGCATGCAATGAAAACCACAGAAAACCCGGCACACGCAAGTAGCAGAAAAGTAAACACCGGCCTAACCTAAGACTAGAGTTGGTTGCCCTAGCAAACCATCTAAAGTGTGTGAGGTAGGCTGTGTGGTTTTGATATGTCCTAGATAGGGTACTCGATTGAAGTTGCTTGATGTTCTAGTTGGTTGAAGGCTTAAGGGAATTTTAATTCGAATTTAAATCTTAATGTCTTAAAATTAGTTTTAAACTTGATTTTAATTGTTTGTTGGATACGACCTTTGTTGCACACCGAGGCCATGAAGTTTATTTCACCTTCCTTGGGGCTAATTTAATAGCCTCGTAGGCCTGGGTTACCCAGTGGTACCCGATATGATTAAGTGATTTGAGTTTGATTAAAGTTTAATGGTTGATTAATTTTTAATTGAATTTGATTGGTTTCTGGTTTTAAAGTTAAGTTGATGTTTTCTGGAATTTTTGAAGATTTATTGAATTTTGAAATTTTCTGGATTATTTTATTTATTTAATTCAAGGGTCAAAATTTGACTTTTTGATTTAAAGAGTTTTTGGAAAGTTAATATTTTATTAAAATACTAGACCTTAATACGATCAGTTAGACAATAATTACACTAAAATTAGATTTTTCTAGATTTTATTATGATGGTTCGAAGTTTTGATTTGATTTTGAACTAGGTTTGACCAAAAGTTGACTTTTTCAAAATTAATTAATTTCTGGAAACTTAACATTTTTAATAAATAGTAGACCTTAACATGAGTTGAATGCCTTTGAGTTTGCTCAATTTAGAGTTCATTTGAATTAGTTATGAATTTTCAACGTTTTGAGTATTATTTGAATTATTTAATTTGTTTAATTAGAGACCTTTTGATGATTTAAATCCAGATGATCTCCAAACTCCTTGAAATCAACTCCAAAGGACAGGAATGACCTAAGGAGTGATCTCCAAGTGTTTGGAAAATTTCTAGAATTTTTAATTATTTTTAATTAATTAAATTAATTAAATATTGAATTTCAATTAAACTCAAATTAAACTTAATTTTGAAGTCTAATCAAGGGGATTTTATTTTTCATTGATTAAAGGTTTAATTCTGGTCAGTTTAAGGTATTATTCATAAATTTTGGATTTAAATTTGATTTATTATAATTTCTGGAAGGTTTTAAGGCTTAATGAAGGTTTAATTTTGATTTAATTAGTTAAGGGGCTTAATGGCTTCAAAATTCAGTAGGAAAGTTTCTATGGGCTGTAGATGTCATTAGGTTCAAATGTTCAAAGTTTCAAGTCAATAGAATATATATCCTAATTAATAGGATTATTCTAAGTTTTCTAAATAAAGTCCTTAATTATTGTCCTTAATGATGTCTCTAAGTTTGAGTAGGTTCAAATCAATGTTTCCAAACCCTTGACTTAACATATACATAGCATGCACAAATACATAAACACATTCAACACCTAAATCTAGGAGAGCCTTAAGTGTGTGTGTGCATCTACACATGCAAAAGATTATCATTAATTACAATCAATGACTTGATTAGTGAATGATTAAGTTGTAATCATCCACTAAACCTTCCCCATGATTTCTATTCACATATTTAATCTTATGTTTAAAATTTCAAAGAGATCTCTCAAACTCCACATTTAACATAAATATAATTTTAAAATAAGATTTTAAAAACAATACAAATACATATATATATATATATATATATATATATATATATATGAGTATTTAAATTAAAATAATCAAAATATAGTTAAAATAATGTCAAATTATTTTAAGAGATCCCTGATTTTTAATATAATTTTAAAATTAATGTTTAATATTGAAAATAATTAGCTTAATGCTTAACTAAATATGAATTAAATATTTAAATAGTTGGTTAAGGGATTAAAATCATTTAAGGATACATATATGTTAACTATTTAAACACAAATTTTACTTTTAAAATGTTCAAATTATCATATATTTGATTGATTAAAATATTTGTAATAATATTTGAAGATTAGAAAATTATTCAAATTAATATTAATCAAATATTATTTAATCATAAAAAAAACAAAATATTTAAAGAAACTATTTTAAACTAAATTAAAATTTAAAATAAAATATGTTAGATGATATCAGTGAGCATTTAAAATATTTTAGAATAAAATTTCAAAACTAGAAAATATTTGGATTTAATTTAATGAAATACTAATCAAAATAACTAATATTTAAATATTTTAAATAATTTAACATATATTAAATATTTCAATTTGATTTTAATTTTAAATTAAAGAGGGTTAAAATTTGAGTAATTTGATATGTTACACTAATTTTTTGGATTAAAACTCAATTTTTAATGATTTATTGAAGTTTTGAGATTTAAAAAAAAAGGATTAAAAATTAATTAAGATTAATTAAAACTTAATCCAGCGACAGGAGGCTACGTGTCACATTTTTATTGGAGGAACCAAACCGCGACAATGATTGCCGGCGGCGGCGCATTAAATGCCAATGATTGGGCCGCCGGCAGTCATTGGTCTTTAATGCGTGAGGTCCACACGGTTTCATAATCCGCGTCAGCGCGGGATGGCCACCATTGGATCACCCGTGAAAATAGATCAAAGACTGGGATTGAGCCGGACGACATAGTTAACTGTAGGATCGGATCCGCGGGTAATATAAGCTGCGGAATAGCCAAATCATAACAGTTGATTATAAAATCAATGGTCTCGATTCCACCCAATTAAAAGCATGCACGAACCGAGCCCTAATCAAGTAAAATGACTCGCTCTCTCGATCTAGCCCACAAAATCAATTGAAATTTTAAATGAAGCTTAAGATCATGAAGAGAAATCTTGTGGATGTTTTAACATAGTTTGAAAAGTGCTTTTTATACCGCTATTTAGCTCTATGTGTATAGACTAGGGTTTGAGTTTGTAGAGAATCTAACCAATAGATTGGAACAATCTTAGGCTCTTTGAATTTATAGTTTGTCGAAGTTAAAGTTTGTAGAAGACACCTTGGCTTGATAACGTCTGGATCGGACTAAAAACACCTTGGACGGATTTGGCTTAAGGTCGCCGGGATCTGGTTGCCGGCGATGTTTTAACGGTGGGATTTGATAGGGGAATGTAGTGTAAGGTCTGGGGAGCTCGAAAGAACTGAGGTAGATGTCTAGGAGTTGGAGGTTGGTGAGAGAGTGTTAGGGTTAGAATGAGCTTGCCTTCATCCCTTTTACCCCTATTCAAGTGACCTGGACCCCTTGCATGGCTAGGATTGCTTTGGGGGCATCCCTTGATGCTTTCCACTTGTCCCCTAGGCAGTTAGAGAGCAGGGGAATAAAGGACTACAAGGATAATGAATGGGAGAGCTCTTTTTGTCCTTATATGCACATGGGACTACTCAGGATTGATTTGAACCTAATACAGAGATTAGGATTAGCTTAAGAATACTCTAGAAGCTATTTGAAACTGCTGGAATGGTTAGGAGTAGAATGGAAAGGGTTTGGAGAGGCATTTGAGATAATTTGACCATTTAAACTCCTTCCTTACCCTTTTGTTGACCAAATTGACTAGTCAACTGTCAAGGGGTACTGATATGGCATGGAGGGAGTGGGTTGAACTGATTGGAATTAATTTCCAAAGGGTTTGAAGAAAGGGGTTAAATATATGAGCAAATTTGAGAGGTTTGACCAAGTTTAATGGTTTGACTAGGTCAAATCTGAATGATTTAACTTATGAAAAAGCTAAGGAATATTCAAAACATCAAATGACATGGGTTTGAGGGTTTGAAGGTATTGACTTAATTGAATGGGTTGAAATAACCTATTTGAACCTTTAAGGGATTTTGGGTCAAACTAGGTTGGTTTGGTCAACTAGGTTGACCCAGGACCTGAATTTGGGTTTAATAGATTTGATTTGATATTGGAAGCCTGGCAGATGTGTTTCAGGAGTTTAAATGGGTTATTTGGGTCAAATGACCCATTTTGGTCTTAAATGGGCCTAATGGGTCAACTAGGTTGACTTGGTCAACCAGGTTGACCCAGAGTCAGGGATTGGGTTCAATCAATTCATAATGATATTCTGAGTCTACTGGTGGTGGTTTCAAGGTCTTGGGAAGTCATTTGGTCAAAATGACCTATTTGGGCCCTTAATGGGCCTTTAGGTCAACCCTGGTTACTTGGTCAACCAGGTGGGTCCAGGGTTTGGAAATGGGCTCAACAGATTTGAAAGAATATTTGGAGACCAATTGTAGTGGTACCAAGGCCTGAGGAGGTCATTTGGTCAAAATAACCAATTTTGACCCTAAAGGCCCATTAAGGTTTGACCCAGGGTCTTGTTTTGGGTTCAATGGGTTTGGTTTGATATTTAAAACTTGCTGGAAGTGGTTGCATTTGGTTTTGAGCTGATTTGGTTTAAAGTGACTATTCATACCCCATAGGGGTATTTTGGTCATTTTGACCCCTGGTCAACTATGGGTCAAATTGAGTCCAACAAAATGCAGTTTATTGCTTAATGGGTCATAATCAAGGGTCTGGAAGTGATTTGGAGCTTCATAGAAAGCTCCAGGATCAGAATCCACTGGGTGACAGGTCCAGTGACATAGACTGTAAATATTTGAAGGTTTTACAGCCTTTGGATTTCAATTCAGTTTCTGGGGTTAGAGACCTCAAAAAGGGCTCAAATTTGAAGGGTTGCCTCTAAAGACATGTCACATCAATATGGAACTGATAGACCTTGAATCAGAGGTCATTTGATAGGGTTTTGAAATGTTCAAAGATTCACTGGAAAAGGCTTTTAGGACTTAGACCTTTGGCCTTTGAATTTGATCTGGATTTCTGGTTTTGAGCTGGGTTTTGATTTTGAATGATAGGGTTTGAACTATCTAAATCATTTACAATCATTTGGATGATTGTAGATGATTAGATAGGATTAAAGTCAGGTCAGAGGCTGTAACTGTTGGATCTAAATTATTTAAAGGTCAGGATTGATCAGGGGTTTGAATTGAGTTAAATTCTAGAATGATTTGAGTCTTGAATGGGTTGATTTAAAGTCTGGGTTGGTCTGGAGTTTGAATAGATTTGAGATCTGGATTGAAATTAAAGTTTGGATTGATCTAAGATCAGATTGATCCTAGGGTCAAGATTAATCCTAAGGATTGGAAAGATCCTAAGGTCTGAATTGGTCCTTCTAACCTCATACAAAAATGAGGTCAACACTAACCCCTGAAGCTCTACAAACCTTTATCTAATGGTATGTTATCCTACTTCACTGGTTTGGATAATAAATCAAGATCATTTTGAGATGTTATTTTAGGAGCTACTTCTTCTTCACTTCATTTGATTTCTTTCATTCTTACTTTATTTATATAATTCTTGTTGTAAGTTCAATGAAGATGCTGTTGAAAAATTGGTAGCACCTTTTAAGTTTACTCTTGTGGGCCAGTTCATCTGTATAGTCCTAATATGGTCATTATTCATGATTTTTTTGTGAATCTTAAACTTTTGATTCTTTTTTTGTGGGTCATATGGATCTTAGAGATGTAGCTATTATGTTAATTAATTAATCATGATTATTGCAAAAATTTTCTTAGAATATCTTAATATATCAATCAAATGACCATCCTGAAATGGACTCCTTTGTTTGAATCAAAGAGGAATCTCCCATTGTTCTTATTTGGATTTCTTTCCCCAACCTTCATCTTCATATGTTTAACTCCCAAATCATCCATGCCTTGGCTTCTATTTCTTGGAGACCTCCTCAAATAGATCAAGATACTATTATGTGTTCATGTCCATCTGTAGCTTGTGATTTGGTTAGTTGGATATTTCTAAAAAATATCCTAAAGAAATATGGGTTGGAGAAAAAATTTTAGGTTATATGAAAAAGATGGAAATCAAAAATATCCCCATTTTTTGTAGCCATTTTAAAATCTATGGTCATGCAATTTATGAATGTTTTATTTTAAATCCTAATCTTAGTAAGCAAAATATAATTCTAAAGCATTATTCTCTTAATCAGAATATGGCTAGTTTGTAAAATTGTATTTGGTTTCATATAAAAATGAGGATGTTGTTAATACCATCAGAATAATTTAATGTTGGTTAATTGTGAACATATGGAGGAAGGTGAATTCATTGATAGCACATGCTTGGGTAAGAAGTTAATTACTTATAATATTGACTTTGTGATTTCTATGGCTACATCTTTTTCTGTTGGGAAAATTTTTGTGAAGAATGTTTAGAAAAAAAAATGATGATTTTACTAAAGTTGCTAAGAAGAAACATAAAGCTTTTAAAAATGTTTCCCTTTAATGCCCAAGGATTACTAGATCTCAAAATGTCCAAATTTTTTTCTATTGTTTAAAGCTTTATTTGAAACGTTAGGTGTATTGGATGCCCCTTTAATCGAATTAAGGTTAAGAGTATTTATAGGATTCATAACATTTTGCTACTTGTTGTGATTGAACCTATAATTGTTATTTATAAACTTATGTTTACTACTAAAGCTTTTTGCTTTAAATTTAGGCATGGTAACTATTTCATGGTAATTATTTCAATAAAATTGGGGTTTTTTGAAATAGTCCGGTCAACAATAATTTTATATCTTATTTTGATCCATCTTTGCATTCCTTTAGTGAGTTTTTTAATTTTAAATGTGTTGCTTCCTTTGTGTATACTTCTTGTAGTAGTATTACTCGGAAAAGACTTTGGGAGAAACTTTCTAACTTTTACTTTATGTTTGATTTGCCTTGGTTGTTGATGGTGATTTCAACATCATTTCTTCTCCTGATGAGAGATTAGGAGGGGCCATTCATAATTCTCTTGCTATGAAAGAATTTAACAATATGATTCTTGACTACAATTTAGTTGATATTTATTTTACAGCTATCAATTTTAGTTAGAATCGCGGTACTCTTTGGCAAATGCTTGATCTTATTTTATTTAATAATTAATGGATTTCTATCTTTACTTTCATCCATGTGGATCATTTGAGTAGAACACTTTCTGATTACTCTCCCCTTTTAGTCCATATAAAAACTCATGTTATGCAATCCCCTTCTCTATTTAGATTTCAAAATATGTGGTTTCTCGACTTGAGATTTTTAGATATGATTCAAGATAATTTGGTTGCTCCTCTCCAACTTGACAATTCCTATGGGGGTATGTTAAGGCTTTGGCATAAACTGATCTGCTTTAAACATAGAATTAATTGGTAAAATAAAAAAGTTTTCATGAATATTTTCACTTATATCCTTGATACAGAGGAAAAGTTTGTCTTTATTAAGAATAATTTTATGCATGTGCCTAGTGATATTAATTTCAATTTGCTCCAAGATTCCAATAATCTCATCAACCCCCTCCAGGATCATGAGGAGATTTTTTAGAAACAAGAAGCTACAGATAACCACTTATGTGATGGTGAAAAGAATATTATATATTTTTATGCCTCTGTTAAGAAGGAAAGTTGGAAAAACTATATTCAAAAAACTTCTCTACCTAATAAAGAAACTTGTGATAATGAAGATTATATTATCTCTCTAGGTATTGAATTTCTTAGAAAAGCTTTTTAATAAAAATTTTTATCCTCAGCCTATTGAGCAAATTAATCTTATTCCTCATTTAATTTCTAATGAAGATAATGCTTTTCTTGTTCAAGCTCCTAATGTTAAAGAGATTTAAGATACTATATTTGGGATGATTTGTATTCAGTTTTAGGCTTGATTGCTTCACTGCTTATAAAAAAAAAAAACTTAGGATATTATTAAAGATGATATTGTGATTGATGTTCGGATTTTTTTGCTTGAATTCTTTTACCCAATTAATTTTCGTTTACTTCTATTGTTTTGATTCCTTAGAGTAGTGCTATTAACACTTTGGATGATTTCAAGTCTATTAGCTTGTGTAATTTTCAATAAGCTTATTTCTAAGATTGTGATGGGTATACTATTTTTGCTTCTCCCTATGATTATCTCTCCTTCTCAATCTAATTTTGTTATCAGGAGAGCATTCTCTGATAACATACTTTATGTAGAAGAAATGGTTCATGATTTTAATTTTAAAGTGAAGGGTGGGAACATCATTTTCAAGCTTGATATTTCTAAGGATTACAAAAACATTACATGGGATTTTCTATACAGCATCATCTTTGCTTTTGGATTGGATACTCAATTTATTCAAATTATTAAAAATTGCATTGAGAACTCTCATTTTTTCCATTATTATTAATGGTGAAAGTAATGGTTGTTTTAAAAGTTTCTCAGGGTCTTAGACAAGGCGACCTCCTTTCCCTTTGTTTTTTTTTTATTGCTTTGGAGTATCTCTTAAGAGGCCTTAGAAATTTGTTTATGAACCAACTTTCTTTGTATTTTCATTCTAATGGGGGTCTCCCTATTTTTCTTTTAAGGTTTGCTAATGAATTTATTATTTTTTCCAATGACTCTATTAGAATGATTAACTTACTTAAGAAACATTCTTCATAAATTTGAGGAGACAAGTGGCTTAGTTATTAATTTTACTATAAATGTTTTCATTAATGATAAAATTATTAGTGGATTGGAATTACGTATCTACAGGTTCTATCTCTTTAATACTACTGTTGTTTTTTCAAAGTATGTCCCCTTGCAAGTTCATACTAATATGTTCATGGTTTGGCTTTATTTAAAATGTTATTATGTTTACTATTATTAACTAATTAAGTTTCTTTATGATTTTTTTTTTATTGGTTTCGTTCCACCTTATTTTATAGGTCATAATTTGGTGCAGAACAAAACTTTTTTGTTGGGTGCAACATGCTTTCATTTTTTACAGGATTATTGTGTTGAAAGCTCTTTGTTGGATCTCATATTTATGCATGGGTGTTGGCTCTTGGCTCTTGGGTTTACTTGTACTTAGATGGGATGTTAGCTCTTAGTTTTTTTATTGTTGATCTTGTTCTTTTGATCATTAGCATCTGACCCCTTTAAGGACTTATAATTTCTTTTTAATTTAAAATGTAGGCCTCTCTTTGGGCTTTATCTAAGAAAAAATAAATGCATTGAAACTTCCACATTTCCTAAATAATCTAAGGAAAGCCAAAAAATGTAAAGTAATACACACTGAACTCTTTGTGAATCATAATATAGAAAACACTAAATTAACATTGATTTAAAAGTAAACACAACTAATTAAAATTTCAAGGAATATTCAAAGAGTTAATATAGACTTGATTAAAAATTTTCATGTTAATATAGACTTGTTAGAAAATTTTCATGAAAATCTTCATCCATTTTAAGTTTCGATACTCAAAACCCAAGTCCAAACTCATAGGAATTCCTTAAGTTATCTATATTATAGAAATTTTACTAAAAATACAAATAAATCCATAAATATCAAAAATAATTTCTTGGTGACTTAATGACTTCTAAAAACAGTGAGTCAAAATTTTATGGATCAAAAATTAAAAAAAATGTTTTTATGACTTTGAGAAAAAATATATAATTAAGAAAAAATCATTAACTTTAATTTTAATGAGATCATCATGGGATTAAATTTGTAATTTATTTAATTATAAGAAAATAAGTAAATATACTGAATGTTCGTGATGGTTGGGTAACCCTAAAGAACTAGCCCGAGGCTAACCGAGAGGAGGGGTGAGAATTGGTGTTTTTAAAATTTTCATAAGGAAAATAGAAAATCTTCATGAAATCTTTTTAAATATTTTAAAACAAATGATTCTATCCCACAATAGGAAAGTACAACTAATTTTACAATAATTGAAATCACAGATTTTCAACGCAGAACAAATTACAGAAGTAATGCAAAAATTAAATTGGGGAAAAGTAATTAAAAATGACACACCATATTTATAGTGGTTCGGTCAACTTGACCTAAGTCCACTCTCCATAAACCTCTTTTCTGGGTATTGCAGTAAAAGTAGTGACTCTCCTTTTGCCCCCATGAAAAGGCGAAGAAGCCCTTATAAAATCTTTCCACCGATCCGGTGAGATAGAGTACCTTGAACCCTTTTACTCCCTCATGGAGTAGGCAGAGAACCTAGAAATCCTTTTACTCCCTCCAGGTAGGCAGAGAACCTTGAAAATCTTTTTACTCCCTCATTAAATAGGTAGAGAACCTTCGATCTGATGCTGATGAAGATATCCCTAGAGCCACCAAGGAACTAAGGGAGAAGCTTGACGAAGATGATGGAAACCTTACTCGGAGTAACCTTTGTGAATCCCTCATAACTCCACCTCACAAGGATCTCTCTCTCTCTCAAATCTCTCCTCTCTTCCTTTCTAAGCTCTCTCTTGATAGCCCAACAGTAAAAGATTTTCTAAGAAGAGTATTCAAAATCCTTTTAAAGTAGGCTTCAAAAACCCTATTTTTCACGAAATCCATCTTCTATTCATACCGTATAAGACACATATCATACAATATGATTTGGCTAATTTAGAATCATCCAGCAAGTTCTTGCAGATAAAGTGTTCAACTTTCATAACATTTCATATAGTACGATCAAAATATCATATGGTACGAACTATAAAAATTTCTTCTGTTCTTTTGGGACAATTCTTGGGATGGCCCATTTTCATACTTTGTTAATCATATAGCACTTAGGATATCGTGCTGTATAATTAGCGCAAAAATCATGGATTTTGTTTGGTACAATCTCTTGGATGACCAAAATTATACACGGGTAATCGTATAGTATGAAATGTATCATACAGTACGATTTCTCACAATAATTATCCATGATTTGCTTGCGTGATATTAAGGGATTATTTAAGAAAGATTTTAATTAGGGCATACAGTATAAACTAAATCATACGGTACGATCGGCATATTTAAAATCTTTCTTAGCCTCTAGCGACTAGGGTTTTGATAGAGCTCAATAGATCGTATAATATGCATTAAAATTATACAATATTATACACGTATCATATAGTACAAATAAAAATCATATAGTACGAATTACTTAAAAAGAAAAATTCTCCCAAAAATATTTTCCTCTCTCTCCCTATGTGTGTGCAAGGTTACTCAGTAATGATATCCATTCAATTACATGATATGATTGAAGAAAGGAAAAAATATAGAAAAAATTAAAAATACAAACTATAAGCCTAGTCTACCCAGTCTTGAGCTAATCAGAATTGTAAGTGAATGGTGGACAAAATTCCTAAAATGTTAGTACACACAACATAAAATTAAATATCACAAAAAAGAGAAAGTTGTAACAGACACAATAATATTTGTTATCACCAAATTCATAGTGCTTGAATCAGGTTTGCAACAATCTCCCCATTTTTGATGATGACAAACAAGATTTTCAAAAAGTTGCTTTCCTCTAAACTCCCCCTTAGATGAAAATCAATTGTAAGTAAAAGGAGTAAAAAGAAAAAAAACACTTTTAATAATAACAACTTCAACAAACAACAACAACAACAACAACAACTAACAACAAAATACTACTCCTCCTTTTGACATCACAAAAGGGGGAAAACAACATAAAGAAGAAGAAAAAAATAGAAAACAAAAATAAGAAATGCACAAAATAAACAGACTCAAAATAACAAACAACTCAAGGTAAAGAAAGAAACATCACCAACATGAGAACTCTCATGGGCAATCTTCTTGAATACAATAAACTTATTCTTTAAATAGAAAATAGAAATAGGATAAGTGTTGACTTTATTGTAACCAAAGGATTTAGATTCTAGAGTTTGCACACCCAACTTAACATCTTCACAAGCTAAAATCCTTTGCTTAAACAAAAATCTAATTCAACAATTATAATTAGACAGAGAAATTTAAACTTTTCAAACTGCTAGCATGAAATATATCAAATGGAATATTACTATAAAAGTGATGAATGAAGAACCAATATTTTCTAAGATCGGGTACTAAGCATTTTATGAAACATAGGAATTTTTTTAGAATTTAAAGATTTAATAGAATGAATACCTAATTTAAGTTGGTCTCATTTTGTGCCTCTTTTATCAGCTTTTGGCGCACATTATGCATCTTTTATTTTAACACACTTAGTGCATCTATTACTTTTGGCATCATTGCACATCTTTTTTTTTGGGCTCATTTTGTGCCTCTTTTGATTTTTGTAAATTGCTTCCTTTCTAAATCTTTAAGAATCTCAATTGTAAGATTATCTTCCAAATAGAAGAGAAGAGAAACTCACTCTCTTAATTGAATTTGGGAATGTCTCTAACATGTCCAAATTTTCTTCCCCCTATTTGAATTGTTTAATGGTATATTTGATTTAATTTGAACTTAGGGATTATATTTTGACCCTAAATTCAAATTAACTTAATGACCTTTCCAATAAGAATTAGGATTTGAATGTTTTTTGTGTTGATTGTGCTTAGGATAGGGAGTTTAGAACAACTTATTTCATCCCCCCCCTCCCCTCTTGCCCTAGGTAGGTAGTTATTATTTTTCTAAGGTAACCTTATGGTTACCTTAGGTGGTTTGGTTAACCACCTTAAAGGATTAAACATGGACCTAAATTCAGTGGGCTTGGGCCTTGTGGTCAAGTTCTACTTAAAATGGGGCCCATTTGGTCCACCAACTAAGGAACACAAAATCACCCCTAAAATTTAACCTAGATCCATAATTAAATACTAATTAATTCATATAAAATCTAAAATTTTATATAATTTTCAAATCACTCCTTAATCAGATTATTAATTTACACTAGTTACTACTAGTAATATGAGTCTACGAGGCTATTATTTTAGCCCCAAGGAAGAAAAAAATAAACTTCACGGCCTTGGTGAGCAGCAAAGGAAGTGATCAATCAACCTTTAAAATACACCTAAAAATAAACTTTAATACATTAATATTTGAAATCAAAATAAATTTCCCTTTTAGGCTATCAACAAACACAAACACCAGATAACTTTAACAAACTACCTAGTCTAGGACTATCCAAACCACATAGCCTAACAAACATACTTTTGATGGTTCACTAGGACAACTGACTCTAGACTTAGTCAAGGTCATTGTTTACTTTTCATGCTACTAATAGGACAGGTTCTTTGTGGGTTTTTACTATATGCTATTTATTAAATTAATTGATTGATGTGAGTGTTTATTTAATTATCCAATTTGTGAATTGATGTGATGGGGCATTAGACTACCCTTATGTTAGGAATGATTTGGTTCCTCACAGAGTTTTATGCAGGTGGCCATGCTCACACAGGGCTATAAATCAAAGGGGCAAATTCAAAAGCTTTTAAATTGACATATTATATATAGGTGCTAAAAAGGCTTAAGTCCATCTTAAAATCAAAAGAGCATGGCCAAGTGTAATGTTATTTTAATTTGAGCATATGCATACATAACTACTTGGGATATTATTATTGATTTTAATGGCTTAGGATAACCATGCTGTGTGTCTTAACATTTTTTGATTTCCTGAAATGTAATGTATTTGATTGAGCTGTAAGTAAGTGTCATGAATGTGATTCTTTGAGTTGGAATAAAAAGTATCCAACATGGAGCCTAAAGAGGAGGAAACATCCCTTAGGAGAAATTTTCCTTCCATTTAAAAATCCAAAGTTATGATTATTTCTAATATCCAAAGAGAAAACAAAATATCCCATTAAGGGAGAGTCTCTTTTCATTTGGATATCTGAATATGAAGAATCCAAGGAACACACAAAGAATGAAGAGGTGAATACTTAAAAAGTATCCCACTCAAAGCCATTTGCTTTAGTCCTAGGATTAGAATTTGGATTGTTGTTAGTGGTACCTGACCACTTTTAATTTTTATAAATTTTGGGTTGTAATAAAATGGCACTTGCCTATGATCATTTATTTATTTAATTAATTTGACTGATTAATTGATTGATTTACTTTGTTTGTGCATACGTTTGCCTGCTTTTCCAAGTTTCTTCTCTTGTATGTCATTTTTATTTTTAACTGGATATGCAGAGGCTCATGAGAGAATGTTAAAATATTTTCTAATTAAATTAAATAAAATTATTTTGGCTCAACATAGATACTCTAATGATCTAAGAAGTAAGCTCAGGACTACCGAGGGTTCTCATTAAATCTTATTTTTACCTTCTCTTTCTTATTAGGCACCTCCCCGCTTGCAGGTTCTGGTAGGCTACTTCTCCTATTAGGGTGCGGTCCTATTAAGTGGATGTTGTGCAATCTCTAGGGTAAAATTATTTTTAAGCCTTTTTAAAACTTCTTCATACCTTTTATGCATATCATCGAGTTAATTAGCATGCATTACATTAGAAATCAATTAAAGAGTAAAAATAATTTTAATTATATTATTCTTAAGCTTATTCACCCTACATAGGTTAAGGGCCACTTAGGATTCTCTCTAGATGTCGGTCAAGCTCCTCAAAATTTAATTAATATCCTACCACTCTTTCATTGAATACTGGACTCATGGATTTTAAATCGCCTAAGTGGTTTGGCTCCCTAATTGAGGTTGGGATAAGTCCAGGTTTTGCACTGTATTTGTTAGGTTTGGATTACTTTTATTTAGTGCTCAAAAAACATTTTGGACCTGGGGCTGACTTAAATCTTAAGGCCCCAACTTCTTGGAATATATTTCACAATTTATAATAAAATGATCAACTTAAAAACAAGCATCTCACAATCAAAGCTTAAATCCTAACACATATAATAGGTTGAGGTACTTCTAAATTATTTTTAGAATCCCAAAGTGCTTCTTACTTCTCTTCTCTTGATCTCTAAAATTAGTGCTCAGACTCGATCCAATCCCATTTGAGAATCTAAATTTAATTTCTTTGATGGCATTCTTAAAAAATCTCTAAGATAAAATTTTTGTTGTTATTCTGATCAAGTGTATTCGTAGGAAATTCAACCTCCCTATAATGTAACTGACTATGAGGGCTTGCACTTGTAAGAAATTTAAAGCCCACATCTATTTTTTAAAAACTAATTTTTAAAAACTCAATTTATCATCTTTGGAAAGAATCAAAGTCAACAACGATCATTATCATCATATTCGAATGATGGATGATAGGTGATATCTTCTTTCCTTATGGAGATATATTATTTATTATAGCATTTTTTTTAGGTATGAAAAATAATGATGTTTCATTCAGGTTATAATAACTAAATACAAGTAAAACCTCAGTTTGATCCTTTAGGGTCATATGTAGTTCTTCCTTAAATTTAACTATGAAAATCAGGATGAAATTTTCAGTATCATTATCTGAACCCATTAGGGAATGATATTTTTGCCTCTTGGGGCAATATATCATTCATAACAATGTGCTCGATTTTGATACTGAGCTTGTAAAATCAAATTTTCTAAAGAAAATTAACTATTCGAACCCCCCTTTTCAAAACATTAAACCCCAAACAAAAAAGATGGCACGCCCGATGGGACTAAGTTTTTCTCTCCATCTTTAATAACGGTGTAAATTTTATTTACATCGATAGTTTTGACTACCTTTCTTTTTGCTGGTCCCTCTACCCATTTATTTCTTTGGTGAGCTCAACCAACATAAAAAAGACATGTCAAAAAGAGTGGTGAGAAACCTCTACCTAAATCAGGCTTTGACATTTTTTGCATCCAAAGTAATTGGTAGAGCAAAAGAGTCGAGCCAAACCTTAAGATCTTTATATCAATTTTATAAACCTACATGATTGAGTCAAACTGAATATGTTGAGTTTTAAAATTTGAAGGAGGTCCATCGGTCTTGCTTGCAAGATTTGAAAACATTTAATATCTAGGCTTTGACATTTCAACTTTAGTTCAATCAATGAAATGAAAGATTCAAGCCAAATTTTTGATAATTTTCAGACCAGGTTTGTGAACCTTCATGTCCCACCAAACTCTAACTGACAAGTTTCAATGTTTGAAGAAAAATCCTCAATTTCAAAATGTTAGTTCCTTTTCAAAATCCTTCAAATCAATGTTGATTATCATTATTATATGTTATGCTATAACGCTCTCTTATAGAAAAACATTTACGGCAAAAATTCAAATCATTCTAAGTTATTGGTGATCTTTCGTCTTATCATTGTTGCAAATTTGAGCCCAAAATAGTGATTTTGATGATAATAAACATTACTGGTTCTTTAATACTACTATTCTTGCATATATGTTTTGCTTGTCCTGCTCACTAACATTTTAGGTCCACAAGTGCACTTGGAATATTAATCAGCTTATGATTAGGTAGACTAGGATAGAGTCACTCTGAAATTCCTCTTCTAATGCATCTTTTACCTTTTCTTTAGTCAAATATACTATGATGGATCCTGAGACTAAGTAACCTTGCACACACACACTCAGGAGAAGAAATTTGGTGAGTTAGAGTTTTCTTTATTTTTGATCATATTGTACTTGACAATTTATAAATCATTCAGGATGATTAGTTAAAAATAGAAATCCAGATTACGGCATCCCTGATAATTAAGTTTGCTTAACTAATTATCCTTGACGATTCAGATCTTATAGGATGATTAGTACAGATTGGGACAGACAACTGCCAATCACAATTTAGGTAAGATTTTATAATTTAAAATTTGTTCTTATCATACAAGATGATCCATATCATCCTGGATGATGTATTACAATCATGCCTAAAATAATCCTTTGATTAGGAGACTAATATGGTTAGATTGTTCAATCATATCGTACCGAACGATCTACTTGGATTATCCTAGATGATCCTTTGTATTTTTTAAGATGATTCCCTATCGTCCAAGATGAAAACTATAATTTTTTTATAATCATCTAGGGGATCATCCTGGACATCCTAAGAAGTTTGCTGGATGATTTGTCTATTTCCACCATCCTGAACTAATCATCTAGGATATCGTCCAGGACGTCCTGAGAGTATTGCAGGACAATTTATCAATTTTTACCCATATTTAACTAATCATCCCGAACATTTATACAATTATACGAGGTGATCTGTATAAAATACCTATACTGATCATATAGAGCAAAGGTGATTGTCCTAGCTAAAAAGGCTATTTTGTACTAATAATATAAGATGATCATAGGATCGTCCTCGATGATCTTTGATGCAAAGTTGAAAATTAGGGCTTTTTTGGAAGCCTCCTATTTAAGTTCTCTTAATTGCTTCTTAGAAAATCTTTTTCTGCTAGTCAAACCTAAGAGAGCTTAGAGTAGGAGAAGGGGAGTTTCGAAGAAACAAAGAGGATCTTGTGAGGGGGATTTTATGAGGGAGTTCACAAAGGTTTCTCCAAGCAAGGATTTGATCATCTTCTTCAAGTTTCATCCTTAGTTCCTTGGTTTCTCTATGGTGATAATCTTCAGCATCAGATCAAGGTTCTCTGCCTACTCCAGGTGGGAGTAAAAGGATTAATGGTTCTCTGTAAACTCTAGGAGGGAGTAAAACGATTTCAGGTTCTTTGCCTTCACCAGGAGGGTGAAAAAGGATTCAAGGTTCTCTATCTCACCAGGTCGGTGGAAAGAGTTTGTAAGGTCTTCTCTGCCTTACTGTGGGGGTAAAAGGAGAGACACTACAAGTTTAGTGCAATACTCAGAGGATGCCTTTGGGGGGGTGGAGTAGGTCAGATTTGACCGAACCACTATAAAATTTGGTGTGTTCTTTCTTATTACTTTTTCGCATTTTATTTTCTCACTTTTATATTATTTGTTCTGTGGTTGGAATCTCTAATTTCATTTTCTTCTTCTACACAAGTTATTTGCCTTTCAAATATCCAAAAAGGATAATTTTTTTTTTTCTTTTTGTTTAAGAATTTGTTAAAACACCAATTCACCCCCCCTCGTGGTTAGCCTTGGGCTAGTTCTATAGGGTTTAACACCCCTCACAAACTTTCAATCATCTCATGTTGGGCTATAGTTTTCTATACCCAGACATAAGTGATTAGATATAAGTTCCCTAATGACATTTCAATTTCAACTTTAAGTTTCTAATTCAACCTTTCTCTTTTTAATCTCAAAAAAATTCACTCTGCTAAAATGGCTGGGAAAATGATCTTCTCAATCGACTAAGACCTGCATGTGCAAGAACTAATCTACAACAAGACCATTCCGTTTGGCATGGGTTTCAAGTCAATCAAGTTTTCTGTTAACGGGAATGTGATAGTTGACTTTACTACTGAGGGAGAAAAGGATACTTCCTTGGTGGAGATTATTATAGGGATGGGGACTGACTCCCTCAATACCAAAAGGTAGGTTACTATTGCCTCCATTCCTATTGCATCCTCTCCCAAGCAGGAAGAAATTTTGAAAGCCCCACTTGAGACTATTGAAGTGGTGTTTGATGAAGGATCAAGTTCTGGGATCCCATTTACTAGTAAGAATCAATGGAAGAATTATCTAAGGAGAGTAAGAAAGAAGATCACCAAAGCTAGGAAAGTAACTAAACTTAAAGTCTAGGGCTAGGTCAAGCCAGAGGCTGCTGAGGAGCTCCCAATTCCTGCTTCTTCTCCACTCCTTAAGGGGAGTAGCTTTCACCCCCTTGCCATTGCCACAGGGGAGGGAAGGATAGCTAGGATAGCTAGTTCCACACCATGCTCGGTGGATTACCCTACCAAGAAGACTCCTAAAGAGAAACAACTATAAAGAACTAGGATATTAAGGAATATAATCCATATTTGCACTGCCCAGAAAGAAGAAACTAATGAATAGTATATGAGGCACCAAAATGGGGCGATCTCACACTACTTTGAGAAAGAGATTCTTAAAGAAAGAAATGTCTTAAGAGAAGAACTTAACTCTTTAGCCTATCTAGAAGAACAAGAAATTTTCTAAACAATAGTGACATCTGCATTAGTAGTTAGATACCAATGGGTACCACGCCCCCATCCTCTAAGATGGAGAGAATTATGCTCACCAGATTTGGCTAGGACCGCCATCCTGTTGTCAAGTCATTGGTCCCTTCTCCTAAATTTGTAAAGTTTGCCTCAATAGTGGTTAAGACCAGAGATCAAGATGAGAACAAATAGAATTTTGAAGCTAAGGGTAAGGGGTCTAAGTCCGCAGAGAAACAACACAGTCTGAAGAAAGTTAGCAGGACTTATATCCCCTAGATTCTAGTTATTGTCCCTGAGCTCCCTACCTAGGGATCTGAGGACTCTACCCTGCATGATATAGAAGTTGTTACAACTCCGAGCTCCTTCATCACATCCTAATATAGATGCCTCTCATCCTTTAGAGGATATCACCCTTTTGACTACCAATCCTGAGATTGTCGAAGGGGAAGGGGTAAACCTAGATGAAGAATAGAAGATGCTTGATGAAATGGTTATAGAACCCCTGACAGCAGACTGCCTTAAAATTCAAGATATCTTCTCCAAATTGGATGAGAAAGAATTTAATGATATGATGGAGTTTAAGGGCTACTTACCCCTCGACCCTGATTTAGTAAGGGAAAGATCAGTCAATGAGGTCGTTCAAGAAATTAGGGATATCTTTGAAAAGAAAGAATCTATAGAAGCTTTAATCTAGAACTTGATGATTTACTAATGAAGGAAGATGTGCGCACTCATAACATCTATATAATTGAAAATAGGGATTCCGTTAAAGAGAATAAGCTAAAAAATGCCATTCTGGCAAAGAAGAAGGGTTTCGGTCAGTAAGGGCAAGAGATGATGATCAACACATTAAGAACCTGGAAGCACAAGTTGCAGACATGTTGATGCAGGTCAAATAAGTGCAAGAATAGTTTGGTAAGTCATAATAACCATTATTTAAGCAATAATAACTTGTCGTTCAAGCAGAGAATGATCAGGCCAGAAAACCAGAATACAGCTTAAAAGTCCCTGAGTCAATGTCGATAGTCTCTCTAGTCCAGTAACCAGTTCTTTTAATTCCCCCAGTCAACCAGCTATCCCTTTAGTTCCATTAGTTCCTCCATCGTCAGCTCAGAGAGATCATAAGTAGTTGATTGAGCATCAGTTAAAGGAGACCTTAGCACATTTCCAAGAGACCACATCTATTTTAAAAGGTAGACATTACCCATAGGAATATGTTTCAGTCCCTTACCCCAAGGACTTTATGCTACTATCCTTAAAAATTTTCATAGGTATTAAAAACTTGAGGTAGTATCTAGCCCATTTTTGAGCGAGCTATTACAACACAAGAGGGTCAGATGCTCTACTTTTTTCACCAATTCATTATTAGTCTTTTTCGCATTACTTTTTAGTGGTATACCGATCTGCCCAATGGATTAGTGAGAACCTTTAACAAATTGGAACATCTATTCATAAAGATATTTTTTGGTAATAGTAGTGCATAATCTTGGGGGATCTAGTCGTGGAAAAATAAAAGCCATGACCGTCTTTGGTTATGTATATCCTAAGGTGGAAAAACCTCTCGATGATGTGTGAACCTCAATTATAAGAGCAACACGTAGTGGAGATTCTTTTGAAGAATATCCATGGGCCTATTGCTTTTCTCTAGAAAGGGTTCACAAACAAAATATTTGAAAAGCTTTTAAATAATGTCAGTACCATATAAGAAGAGGCTCTTCGGATGCCATTCTTAAAGGACCAGTCTTATGAGAAGAAGGTTCCCAAACTGGTGAAGTCCTTCGAGAAGAGGGAAGCTATACTGTCAGCGGTAGACAATGGAAAATAGCTTGTTACAATTTAGCTCAACATTCTTCTACCACCACTAGTTCAAAAGCAACCATTCCAACTAACCCCTCAACCTCTTAAAGAATCTTACTCAACCTATATTAAAGAAAGGTTGGCAAGAGCATACCCATTTAAAAGAGAGTCAGTAAGAAAGATCTTTAGGAATCTTCTAAAAAAGCTAGATTTAAAACTACCAGAGGCCAGGAGACCAAAAGATGAGGATAAGAAAGATGATCCCAAGTATTATCCTTACCATATGCTTAGTCATCCGATTGAAGACTATATTATTTTCACAGACTATATAGTGAAGAATTTCAAGCAAGGTAGTATCATCATTCCTATAGAGTATCTGGTAGACCTGGATTAGAGGTCGATTAAGATTATCTTAGGTAAATATTCTAATATTTGTGTATCAATTGAAGATGGTTGGAATATAGCTCTATCCCAGGTATTTAAAAAGTCAATTAATAATTTTTTCATCTTTCTAAACATCTGCAGATGAGAGCCTAGAGCCGGATCTATGAGGTTGACCTTGGAGGCTTCACAGGAGGATGTTGAGCTACTTTCCTCTCCAGTAGTTATAGGAACTACTATATTAAATGAAAAAAAAGAGTGATATTTTTGTAGAGAGAAAAAATATTGATGATAGTTGTATTCGAGCAATGAATGGTGGCATAAAAATCCTATCCTTGCTCCTATTATCTGACTTTTACTTCACCCCATCAAAGGCAAAGGGTTACAAATCTAATAAAAAGAATCCTTCTATGCTAATTTTTAATATTAACCGTGAGAACAGAATACAAGTTGACTCTTCTACAAATAAGAATAAAAATCAAATTGAAATCAATCAAGATAATAAAAAATTCAACCTTCTTGATTAGATAACTCAAGGAGAAGTCAAATTTGAGTGCTTATCAGATAGTGACTTCCCCCAAATTAACTTTTATGAGAGTCCTATCATAATAGATTTGTTAGATTTAGACTACTCTCCAAAAAATGGTGATGCACTACTTATGAAGAGCGTAGACCCCACTCCAAATTGTCCTCCCAATCAAATCATCAAGGTATAACTCTAGGGTGGTAAGGTCTTACACCTTAGGCTTCCTCCCCAAAAAAGGCATGTGAGTTATCTCCAATGATCCAATTCCAAATCTTCCTTAAAAACCCAAACTTCCATCAAATTTGTTGGGTCCTGAGTTCAATGTTCCTATAGTTGACTATAATATCCTAACTCATCTTACAATGTTGCTAGCCAAGTTGAGCATTTACGATGCCCTCATCCTCTTATGTAGATGAGGTAATCTTTAATCAGAGCACTTCTTAACCCAAAGATTTTCTTAGCTCAACTAGCTTTGTCATCCTGAGATGAAGCCCTCTATTTCAACGAAATCCCAGGAGTAACCATCTCTAACGAGAACTTACTTCAAGATATTACCGATCATAATCACCCAATTTACATTACTGTGAATGTGGGAAACTTTAAGTTATCAAGATTTTTGATTGATCTTGGTGCATTGGTCAATGTGATGAATGTGAAGACTCTCGCATACCATAAAGTTGATACAAGCAAGCTCACCACTGATAAGTTGGTGCTATGTGGGTTCAATGAAAAGGGTGAAAAGGCTTTATGTTTGATCACCCTGCTTTTAGGGATTGGAGAACTGAAAATCAAAGAAAAATTTTATATAATTGATTCAGCGACATCCTTTAACTTACTTCTAAATAGACCCTGGATCCATGAATATAGGATTGTTCCATTTACCCTTCATCAATATGCCAAGTACCAATACGACAACATTGAATATATTATTAAGGTTGATTTGCAACCAATTTATATTTAAGAGGTTAGGATCTATGAGGATGCTGCATATTATGCTCGTAAAGGTTCCTATGCATGTTCTAAACTTGAGATCAAGATTAAGAAGAAAATAAGTGCGTAAAGCTTCAATCAAAATTAAGAATCAAAAGAAGAAAAAGAAAAATTTCAAGAAGTACAATGATTAGATAGTGAAGATGATCTCAAGATCATGGTCCTTAGGTCTCCAAACATGTTATCTCAAAGAGGTGTGAGGATGGCCCAAAGGGCATGTGGTCGAGGCCGTGCTTTATTTGAAAGAAGAACAACCCTGATGTATATTGATCTGAAATCAGGTTCCGATAAAGAACAAAAAAAATGAGGCACTGTAATTCCTCTATATGACCAAAAAATTAATCCTCCTCCAAAATTTGATTTCACTTTAGAATAGGATAGTGCCCCTCAAGTTGATATTTTAAAAGTTTAAAGTGAAGAGCCTAAATTGACCATGTATGAAAAGCTTAGTTGGAGAATTAAAGCCTTAACCTTAACCCCACTATCTGCAGGTAGGGTTGCATGGTAAGTAATGAAGGAAGCTCCTAACCTAATGGCAAAGTAAGAAAAGTTCAAAAGTTCTATCCTGGCTCCTCCTCCTTAGGGAAAGAAGATCATGTAACCCTCGAGGAGGCATATTTTAATAAATTAATGGAATTACCTTTTGGGTACTTTTCTGCTGGTGTTAGAAGTCATATCTCTAAGGGTCTCATACTGAGTCAATGGAATAAGGTTCAAGTCTGATACCACAAAATCCTCCCTTAAACAAAAAACATGAGAAATTCAATGAGTGGTATCGACTTTGGTACCCTTAGTTCATTTAAACATAATGAATATTATCTTAAGATAACTTATCATCTTGAATCTAAGAATGTCATTATGGAAGTTATCGATTCCCTCAATTGAATTTATGTGGAGACTATAGATGACTTCGATGAACTTCAAGTTTGGGATGCACCCCCTGAATTTGAAGAAGAGATTAAATTGATAGCTTAATTAAAAGAGATTAACCTTGGAACAATAGATGACCCTTACACCATCTTCAGAAGTTTGTTGTTGAGTGAGGACGAGTCTAAGGATTTGATTCAACTTCTCTGTAAGATTAGAGACTGCATCACCTAGACATACGATGAAATGCTAGGCTTGCCCGCTGATGTAGAAGTCCATAAACTTGGAATTCGACATGATGTCATTCTTATCATACAAGCTCCTCTATGCATGTGCTTAGAGATAGAGCAACAAGTCATTTTTGAATTCAAGAAATTGGTCGAGGCTAAACTTATTCGAGAGAAATAATGCCCATCTTAGGTAGCCAACATCGTGCTAGTTCAAAAGAAGAATGGTCAAATCCAAACTTTTGTCAACTATAGGGATCTGAATAAGGCATGTCCCAGGGATGAATTTCGTTTGCTTATACCAGCGCCTATGGTGGACATTACCTCCTCCTATGTTATTTTCTCCTATGGATGTCTCTTCTGGTTATAATCAAATCAAGTTGGCCCCAAAAGATGAGTGAAACACTACATTCAGAGCCTCTATAGGAATTTTCTGTTATATGGTGATGCCATTTGGCCTTAAGAATGCTAGTGCAATCTACCAACACGCCATGACTTATATCTTTGATAAAATTAAGTTGAGTGCTACATTGATGATTTAGTTGTCAAGAGAAAAGTTAAAGAGGCTCACCTATATGACATAAGAATCATAATTGAGAAGTTGTGCCACTTCAATCTCAAAATGAATCCCTTAAAGTGCTTTTTTGATGTCACCTCAGGGAAGTTTTTGGGCTTCATAGCAAGGCATCGCATAATTTAAATTGATCCTTCTAAAGTTGAAGCCATCTTAAATATGCTGACTTCTAATAGTCTCACTCAATTAAGGTCTCTTTAAGATAGATTGGCGTATATAAGAATGTTTATATCCAAACTTTCTAGAAGATGTAAGACTTTCTTTGTCCTAGCTAAAAAGGATATTAAATTCATATGAGATAAGAAATGTCACAAAGTTTTTATTAACATCGAAGAGTATCTTACCAATACACAAGTCTTGGCAGCCCCTGTTCTTGGGAACCGTCTTATACTTTACACTGCTGCCCTCGATGAGTCACTCGGTGCCCTTCTGGCTCTAGTCAATAGTAAGGCGAAAGAGAATGCTCTCTACTACTCAAGCTAGAGACTTCATCCTACGAAAAGTTGGTATCCTTCTATCAAAAAGCACAATCTTGCTTTAGCTTTTGTAGCCCAAAAACTAAGATATTACATGCTCTCTCATCATATAAGTTTAATTTCAATAGTCAACCTGTTGCAATATCTTATGACCCACCCTATATTGTCAGGACATATAGCACAGTGGTATATGCTATTACTTCAACTCCAGATCACTTTTATTCCCCTGCGTGTTGTGAAAGGATAGGTCATTGCTGACTTCCTTGAACCACATCCGCTACTCACAAATTCTCCCTTAAATGATGATTTACCTGAAGAACAAATTATGATTATAAAGGAATCTGACGATCATGTCTAGAAACGGTATTTTGATGGTGTGGCATCCTCTCAACGGGACAACTCCTAGAAATTTATAATTCCCAAAAAAAATAAAATTGTTCTAATTTTCATAATGCCAGAAAAAGGAATGATGTATTTTTTCTACCATCTATTAGAGCCTTACACAAAGAACGAGGCTGAGTACAAAGCTCTGATAACTAGCCTGGAACATGTAATCCTATAAAGATTAAAGTGATTAAAATATTTTGTCATTCTCAACTGGTGATCAACCAAATTTCAAAAACCTATAAGGTTTTGAATCACAAACTCCTTAAATACCACCAGTACATCGATGACCTGCTCAAGCAGATTCATGTCATAACTTTGTATAGAATTCTTCATGGAAGTAACTTTGTGGCAGATGACTTAGCAAACCTTGTAAAGTAATTTTTTTGCCCAAAACAAGATTCCATTCCTATATAAATTCAAGTTCATAAGTCCTATCTTATATAGATTTGGAGCACATTAACAAGTAGTCTTCCTTGGTCCTTTCTACCTCTTTAGCAACTGACGAGGAAGGCAACCAGAGAAAACCTTTAATCGATAATCTTCAAGGGGGATACCTTCATCAAAATAAATCTCTTTCTAAGCAGATCAAGAAACATGCCCTCTCGTACGCACATGTGAACAATACATTATACCATAGATCATTCGACCAGATGTGGCTACATTTTTCAAACAAATGAGAGGCCCTGAAGATCATTAATGAGGTCCATTATAGACTATATGGTTCTCATCAATCAGGTCCTAAGATGAAATTAAAAATTAAAAGACATGGATACTACTGGCCCATGATAATTGATGATTGTATGAATGTTATAAAAGATTGTCATCAATGCTAGGTATATTGTGTGGTCTTAAATTAGCTGCCTAACTTGTTACATCCCACAACAACTTCTTGGCCCTTTGAGAGTTAGGGCATAAATGTTAACAGCATGATCCACCCTCCTGCTTTGAAGGTTCATTACTACATTTTAGTTGTGATTGATAACTTTTCAAAGTGGGCAAAAGCATTTTCTCTATGAAATGAAACATCACACCATTTCATGAAGTTCTTCTGCAATCATATTGTATATGGATTTGGCATACCCCACAGAATCATATCAGATAATGGGTCCATTTTTGAGTCTATAAAATTAATAATTTTTCAAGGCGCCATAGTATTGATTATAAATACTCGACAATCTATTACTTGAGGGCTAATGGGTTAGCTGAGGCCATCAACAAAACTCTAGTGCAGATCATTGAAAAGACCCTAGATAATAATAAATGTTAGTGGGATGAGAGTTTAGTGGAAACCTTTTGTGTTGCTTAAGTGCTATGGTTAAAGCAACAAATCCTTCATCATGGACTTCCTGTAAGCACCATTCCTATCATGTGTGATAACACTAGTTCCATTCCCATATCAAAGAATCTAATTCAACATTCCATGACCAAACACATAGGCATTATACAACATTTCATTAGAGACCATATAAGCAAGGGGGATTGTTGACCTCACTTTTTGTCTCGATCTTCCCCTAGGATTTATTAAAACTTAGAGCTTCCTAATATATTATAGAAGACACCCCTAGGATTTCCCTTAGGTGGACGCCGGATGACACAGTGTCGACAAAACCTTGATAGCATTGATTTTCCTCCAATCGAATAGGTTTACACTATATCAAATTCAATCAACCTTAGTACAAGTTAATGGGGGCTAATTTGGTCTAAATTATGATAAATGGGGTTATGCCAAGTGGATTCAACTCGATATTGAGTCAATTCGAATCAACTTGTGTTTAATTTAACTTTGATGACTTCGATCAGCCTATATTAACTTATCATTAAATAATCAAAATTAAATAAACACTATTTAAGTGAAATTAAATCGACCCAAATCTAATTTATATCAAATAAAATAAATTTAATGTTAAACTCAGCTTAATTCATAATAAATCTACCTAAATGAGATCAAATCCATTTTAAAATTGATTAAATTTAGTAAACTAAGCTCAATTTTAATCTAAATCATTTAAACTCAGCCCGATGGATTTAACTGATTCGAGCTCAATCAATAAAAAAAATGCATGTTAATGTTAATGTGAATAAAATATCATCAAATAAAAATACACTAAATTGGTTTCAACAAAGTTTAATTAAATCACTATTTACTTAATAACCACAATAATTTGGAATTAAATAGACTCACATTAAAATTTACTCAATCATTACTTCTACGTGAAGTGATATATAGAGAAGCCCTGCTAGGGTTTTTCTTTCCCGACTATTTTGTTTCCCGCCTTTTTGCCCTTCTCCTCTAGCCTTGCCCGAGGAATGTCTCACCCTCTTATGGATCCTACTTCTTATTCTTTTGATTTCCCCCTCTCTCCTCTGTGGCTGATGGTGTTTGTCCTCCTTACAGTGACTAGACAAAAATTTTCGCCCCTGTTGAGATTGCTTCAGACCCTATTCCCCTTTCCTGTTTCCCTTATGAACATGAGGTTATTGCTTTCTCTAGTTAAAAAATATTCAAAGGAGCACAAGATTGGAGCTTGAGTCTTGTTGGTTACTATATAGGTAGGTGGCCTTTTTACAAAGCTCTGCTCGGAGCTATCCAAAAAACCTGGTCGCTAAAAGGTTTGTTGCAACTCCTCTCTCTTAGCGATGGATTCTTTTTGTTGCATTTCTCTTCTATGGAAATTACAAAATGGTATGGTCTAGAGGGGTGTAGTTTCTCCTCAGTAAGCCCTTCATACTTCAAAAATGGCAACCCCATTTTCACCCTAAATGGGAAAACTTTTCTTTTGTCCCTATATGGATAAAAATACATGATTTACCTTTGGCATGCTAGAACTCTAAAGGGATCTTTAGAATTGCTAGCAAAGTAGGCATTCATCTTTCTGTAGACTCATTGATTATGCAAAAATCCTGCATCACCTTCACTAGGGTTTGTGTCTAAGTCGACTGTAAGGCTAAATACCCAAACGAGATTCCTATTTCTTTGGATGGGGATGAATTCAGCTTAAAAGTTCAATATTAGTGACGTTCTATGCCTTGTAAGTTTTGTAAGTCTTTGGTTCACTACTCCTCCCTTTGCCCTTTAAATCCTTCTACACCTTCAGTACAACCTGTGACTTCATCCAAACAGATAATAGGTAGGAGCTTTAGCAGAAAACCTTCCAACAAACATCCCGCCAAAGGCCTTAATGTGGCTAACAACCAAAATCTATTGAATTCTATTCTAGTTCATACAACATCCAATGCTCATGTAATAGCTAGTAACATCCCCACTACACTCACACCAACTAATATAAAGGGACAACATTCTACATCTCAAACACTCCTTAATGCAAACCAAGCTGTAGGCCCCTTTCCCTCAACACAAAATCCATCTATCCTGCATCACCAGCATGATACTAGGTAATACTCTTCCCATTCAACCTCTGTTGTTCTAGAAATGTCAATACCTACCATCCCAAATATCAATTCCCTATATAAAGACAACAACTCCTCAACCAGCTCATCCCATATTCCAGATCTTGACTCTCAAGTAGGGGTTATCTCTCCAATAAAGTTTGTTATACTCTAATAGCAAGAGAATTTACAATATACTGCAGATTATGATCCTAATAATGTTGACAACACCCAGCCCTTCACCATTTTTGTGATGCAAAAAAATTTTTTCTTGGGGGAAAGGTTAAAATCCCCCCACCCATCCAAAATCCTAATGTCTGTCCCTCCCATTATGGCATGGAATATCTAGGGCTTCAATAACCCTAATAAGGTGGTATGCTGTAGACGACTGGTTGATATGTTTAAATTAAATATATTGTGTATTCTAAAGAATAGGATTCATGTTTCTGCTCTTCAGGACCCTTTTCTTCTACTTCTTGCATTTTATTTTTGCTTCAGAGGATAGTTATAACAACTTTGAGTATTCTAAATCAGGTCGCATATGGGTCAAATGGAACCCAACTAAGCTGAATTTCACCCCTAACTCTATTGTTGACTAGATCATTTCTGGGATAGTTTCTTCTGGTAGTTTTCCCCCTTTTTAATTATATATCATATATGTATCTAATAGTGCAATAGATAGGGCATCTCTTTGGTATCATATTAGGTAGTTGGTGACCCCTCACAAGACCCTATGGATTCTCATGGGTGACTTTAATTTCAACCATTTTTCTTATGAAAAGGTGGGTGGTTCAATGTTGACTCAGAATAATCTTTAGGAGTTAAACTCAGTGATGTTTTATGCTAGTTTGATGGATTTGCACTCTGTTGGAAGCCTTTTCACTTGGCACAATCAATGTATTGATAACCCTATCCACATTAAATTGGATAGAACTCTTGTGAATGAGGAATGGAGGAGTTTTTTCCCAAGATATTTTTGTTCATTTGAAAGTCCGTCTTTCTTTGATCATTTCCAAATCATCCTGCAATGAGGTATACCTAAATCTTTAAAGCACAGATTCTTATTTAAAAACTACTTGACTAAATTGGATAGGTAGTAGGAGCTTGTTCTTGAGATTTTTTCTGGTCCTACATCGGGAAATCCCATCCTAGACCTGTGCAGTAAACTTAAAGCTCTGAAGGGAGAAATAAAGATTTAAGAAATGGGCCAATTCTTCTTTTATCAATTCCCATCTAGCTGCTCTTCATCAAAAGCAATATAAATGTCTTGATATGATTAATTCTGATCCTTTTCTGACCCTTTTCTCAATGCTACTCTCAAAGAGGTCAATTCTAATATTGCAGAGTTCATTAGTATGTTATCATCATTGGTTATACAAAGAGCAAAAGCAAACTTCCTCTCTTATCATGAGGATGATATGAAATTTTTTATATGCTAGAATCCGCTCTATACAATGCAGTAGAAAAGTGGTTTTGAATTTGGGTTCCTTCATCCAAAATTCTTCATGATCAAAGGTTATCAACTCCATTATTGATCAATTTAAAACCCTTTATAATCCACCTCCTCCTACTAGTAATGATATGGTTGCCTTTCTTATTGGGAACTGCCTTCCCGCTTCTTTGATTCCCTCACTTATTCAAAATGTCATGGATGCTGAAATCAAGACTGTTGTATTTTTGGGGACTTATTCTTCTGCTCTAGGCTTGGATAACTTCTATTTTTACAAAATTAGGTTGGCACATTCTTGGCCTGATTGTGTGAAAGGCTATTAGATCTTTCTTCATAAGTGGGTATCTGCCTAGTGGGTTGAAGGCCACAGCTCTTGCCATTATTCCTAAGTCCAAACATGCCACCTCCATTTCTGATTTCAGGCTAATTGCCCTTGTAATGTACTATACAAGATCATAACCAAAATCCTTTCCAATAGACACAAACCCATTATGCCATTGAAAGTAAAAGAAACTAAATTGGGTTTATCAAATCAAGAGTCTCAATAGATAATGTAATTCATGCTAAAGAATTACTTCTTTTAGCTCGTCATAATGGTTTCCATAGCTATTTTTGTGATAAGCTGGTTATATGTAAACTTTTGATACTATCTCTAGGGATATCCTCCTTACTCGGCATGAACTGAAAGGGTTACCTACCACATCATTAAATGGATTAAATCATGTATCTCTGATGAAAATTATTGTGTTCTGATTAATGGGGATCTAGAAGGCTATTTCTCATCCTCAGTGGGCTACATGAAAGGGTGCCCTCTTTGCCCTATCCTTTTTTGTATTGTCATCGATGCTTTCTCTCCTTTAATAGATGATGAAGGTTTTTAGGGTATAAACATTGATGGCTTTAAACTGACTCACCTCTTATATGCTGATGATCATTTGGTTTTTGGAAATTCTAAGGTGGAAAATTGCAATACTCTAACCTTAATTTCAATACTTTTGCTAATGTATCAGGTTTATATGTAAATATTGGGAAAAGCTCTTTTATGGTTCCTAAGAGACTTACTAATTATGAGGCTATTTGTCATGCTCTCTCTATTCCAAATATTAGCATTAATATTTTTTATTTGGGCATCCCACTCTCTTTCAAAAGGCGAACCGTGGCTGATTTTCTTCCTTTGATGGAAAGTATCACAAAAAATTGAATGGTTGGAAAGAAAATATCCTTTCTTTTGCAGGGCATTTGCAATACCTGAAATTTACTCTTCAGAATACAATTGCCTACTAGATCAGAGGATCAATTCTTCCCAAAATTATTTTTAAAGACATAAGAATACTCTTGTCTAGTTTTTTATTTTTTGGGGATACCTTGATATTGTAAAATTGATATTAGTGTCTTGGGATAATGTCTGTAAGCCTAAAAAACTTCATGAATTTGTGGTTGCCTTCTTTTCTAGCTCTCTAATTAGCCTTCAAGTGTTCAATGATAAGAAGAATATATCAACAAACTTCTCCCATGGCAACCTGGTTCACTTTAAGATATACCTCCCCTTGGCGCCCAATTCCACATTTCACATCTAACATCTGGAAGTCCATTTCTACTACTGCTACATTGGTTAGGAATGCATTTAAGTTTAAGGTAAATCCATACTCGGTTGGAATTTGCGATGTATTGCTTCAAACATACAATCAACATGTTTTGGTTAAGGATTTAATTTTTGGTTTGGCATGGAATCTACCTTATTCTCTCCCTTCTTCGGTTGCTAATACTATCAATAGAATCCCCATATATGACTCCTCAGTTATTACTCTTTTTTGGGAAATTCTTTAGCTTGTGTATTTATTCAATATCTCATGGAATTTTATAAAGATTTGCCTATTTGCTCTTGGTCAAACATGGTATGGCACAAGAAGTATGCTTTGAGATACTCCATTTTTTCTTGGCATTCTATTGTTGGAGGCCTTAAAAGAGTATATGTTTTCCTACATAAAAATATTCAGGTTGATCCAATTGCCCATCGGTTTCACTCTTCGAATGAATGTACTTCTGACATTTTCTTTGAATGCACTTATGCCCACTCTCTTATGGTTAGTCCCATGATTAGATCTCGTGCCCTGCTTATTAGGCCCATGATTTTACAATTACTTGTTTGGATTACTGATCAAGTGCATTTTGCGGTTGACACTAAAAATTTTTATTATCTTATTGTTTGTTGCGCTATATATTACATATGGAAAGAAAGAAATGAGAGGAGGTTTGGGAAATCTATGCATAGTTTTACCACTACCTCAATCAAAGTTAAGAAAGCTATTTTCACAAAGCTCTATAAGTAAAAAAATTCTGAGCATCTTATGGATCCTTATAAGGAATTTTGGTTTCCTGTTGGTACTCAATGCTATAGTTTTGGTCTTACATACTCTACAAGATATCACTCTATTACTTTGATCCTTCGATCTTGCCTATTGGGATTATATTCAAGCCATGAACAATGATGTGTCCCATATACAGGCTGCCCCTTAAACAATCCTCGGGCAACCAGGGGTTCTCTCGTCTTGGCTTTCGTGACTTTGTGTGCCTACTCATTGTTGCTTTTTGGAGCTCCCTCTTTTTGCTGCTTTGAGGATCGTTCTTTATGTTTTCTGTGGTTTCTCACATTGTATTCAATTGTATTCTCTTTTATTTTTTGTCTCTCTTGAGCTTGCTCCATTTTTTATGGTGCTTTTATTTCTTTTTAGAGCTTGTAAATTTTGAGGTTATATTAATATATGAGCTCCAACAAATTTTTCCCAAAAAAAAAAATTGACTCAATCTCAACCAACTCAAGGTTAAATTATTTTAAGCCATATCAAATTGAGCATCATCAATTTTAGAAAAATCAAACTTTGTCAAGTCGAGTTAATTCCAACCGAACAAATTCAAGTCCATTCAAACTAAATTCAGAATTAACTCAAACTTAGTTCAAATATTAGCAAATCTCATTTTTTTTAAATATTCCTATATATTTTCAAATCCAATTTATTACCAGAGGACTGAAATGACTCTCTCCATATTTAGCCATGCATGGCAGCCATTTTGTTTATAAAACTCCCAAGGGAAATGGAAAAGTTTGTTTTACTTGCTGGATCCAAATCTCTTAAGGGCATAATAGTCATCTAGTATTTTTTTTCACTATGGGCTAGTCTATGATTTTTCCCCATTCGGCCAGGGACTGCGAGAGATAGATGAGATGAAGTTGACGTGTGTGCATGTCTCTGCCATTTAACCCAACCAAGAGAAAAATGAGGCGGCATGCGTATGTATCTCCTCCTGTATTCTTCTGACCCTTCGATTCTTACATACCTTCCACCTATACGAGTGCAAGAGGGAAAGAGGGATGGTCAACCTTGTATGCCTTCTATATGTCCAAACAAGAGAAAGCTTAGGCGGCGTCAACTCTTCATTTCTCAAGGTGAGTTCTAAAGACTTTTCTCCTCCCCCTGGTCTCAGTTTTGCATTTTCTTTTGGTGTTATGGTTTTGGTATAGGAGAGAATTGAGAGAGGTAGATAACATACAAGAGGAGAGGTTCAAGACCAAGGAGTCATAAGTTCTCTTTCTCTAAATCAAACTACTATAGATTTTTTGTTTCCAAAATGAAATTGCTGTAGTTTTTTCCTTTCCTAACCTACATGAATAAACATCTTCTACTTTCTCAGCCAAGTCACTCCATATTTCTTCCTCTCTAAAGCTAAATGCCTACATTATTCCCTCCCATTAAATTAGATACTTGCATATCTAGTTTCTACTGGGGTCAAATGGGACCATTCTCTGTTTGGCAAGAAGTTACATTTTTTAAATTATATTACTTAACATATAGCAATGATGATCTTTGAAGCACTATATTATGGTGAAATTAATTAGTGGTTGTGGTTTTGTTATCACCAACATGGTTATCCCTTAATAGATGTATGCCTTTATATTTTCATGTGAAGTTATTCTCTCATTGCTTTTAGTGGTTAGTATTCCATAAATAATTTGCAATTTACGTTAGTACTGGTTCATAAAAATATGTTCAATGATGCTATCATACATTTAGTGAGGTTTTGTTTAAAAGCAATAAATCCTTTTGTTGTTTATGTTTACGTATTTATCCAAACATTATTTGTTCAGTATTAAACTTGTATGATAGAGTAATGAATTTTGTGGTGTAGTTACTATTTCTTTTCAGGGAGCTCGTGACTTAAATTTGTTTAATTTATTCTCACTAACAATTAAGCAAACAAATCATTTATTAAGAGTGGCATGATAAAGTAATTACCACCTGATATTTTGTTTGGCATGGATATTTATTTAAATACTTTGCTTTACTTTCTAAATAGAATCTTCAAGCGACATTTTAACATGGATGGCTTTCGAAAAAAAGAAAGATTTGGAAGTGGAGCAATGAATATAGGCCTGTATTTTATATCTCAATGGTATATATACACACATTTAGTAGGTGAAGAATCTAGTAGATTATCTCCTGGTGGTTATTACAAACTCATTATACTTCTAATTCATTGAAATTGATTAGAATTGCCACTTTAATATGAATTGGTTGCTTGTTATATAAATGAGTACATATCTAGCCACTTAAACTTGTCTTATTAACATTTACGTGGGGAGATTTCTGTTTCCTTTTGCATGATTTTAGAAGCTTTAACAATACTTGTTACATCCAATTAACATAAAACTTCTCCCAAATTATATTGCATGGGTGACTCTTCACTTGTCTATTTAGTAGCATTGTGATTGCAGTTAAGAGTGGAAAATTAGCATTGCAAGGTAATTAAGGTTCCAATTTACAAATAGTTAAATCAATTAGTTGATATGGTCTCTCTCTCATTCATTTTTATATCTTCTGTTCGGAGCCATCGCCAATCTGAATAACTTTGTTCTCTTTCTTTTTGGCATGAAATGATTTGAATGCTATTAAAAATATAAATATTTTCATGTTTGAATTTCTTCGACATGGGCAAAAGAACATATAAGTGAAAGTACAGAAGTTTATTTTATGAAAAGCTATAAAAATATCAATATGTGGACTCATTTTAATATAATAAGTTGTTAGCTTCATGATAAACTAAGTGACTCTATAAAGATTTCTACAGATGTGAGGTTTTGAAGTAATTTCATTAAACTTGATAGTTGTACATAAGAAATATTTTGGGATAGTCAATTATAATCATCCTTCGTTTTTTCATTAATATGATTTTGGAAGAAATAACAATGCAAAGTTTCTTTTATAGTGATTCTTATTTCTTAACAATTTCATGTTTAAAAATTTAAAGGAATATTTATATTGTGTCGATAATAGTTGAAGTCATAATAGTTTATGTATTGAGTGCTCCTTATGCTTCTTAGAGAGCTTGCAACTTGTAGTAGCATTTATTTATCTCATATGTTTTATATACTCCATTTTTGTGGCAGCATTCATTTGGTGACATACTTGGTCATTTGAATTTTCTTTGCTAACTTGAAGAGTTTTTCTTTTTAATGCCTAGCAACAGTTTAAAGTCCTTCTCTAGGTATGTGCTTTACACATTAATCCTTTACTTTGATGATCTTTGGAAAGTGCGAATCTAGTTAAATATAATATTCATGACATTTGATTATGTTTATATGACCTGAAAGAATGAGTTTATTATCAAAGTTTACAAATCACAAGATATTTTTCCTTTAAACATATGCCTTTAGGTAATGTTTGAGACACCTTGTTGGGAGTTACTTTCTGTTGATAGAGGACTATACAATGATGGAATTTAGGAATATAATGAACATATACACTTCTTAACCTTCTCACTTCTTCCCAATATTGAACATTAGGTTGACCATTTCATGTTAAATTGTGACAATGACTGCATAATTATTTACAAATTAGAATGATTGAACATAAAATCCACTTCATCGACGACCTTGGTGGGTGATGTTGGAGTATAGGTAGAAACCTTAGGCACTAGGTTTCTGACAGTTATCATCATTTATAAAAATCATATAGCATAATGTCAGCACCTTAGTGAAAGTTTGTTAGGGATGTTAAGCCCTTATGAACTAGTCCCGAGGCTAACCAAGAGGGGGCGTGAATTGGATATTTAAAACACAAGAAAAATCTTTTTATAACTTGCAGCGAAAATGAAATAAAATAATGATAAAAAGATCAATCACAGATTTCACCCAAGCAGATAATCACAGTAAAATAAAGTGTAGAAAATAATAAGAAAGAACACACCAGATTTATAGTGCTTCGGTCCAACTTGACCTACGTCTACTCCTCGGAGGCACCCTCCAACTATTCCACTAAACCAAAAGTGTCTCTCCTTTAGCCCCCACAGCAAGGCGGAGAAGCCCTTACAAAATCACTTCCACCTTCTCCGGTGCAGCGGAGTAGCCGGGTCCTATAACACCAAAGAGATCTTCTTCTTCCCGAAACTTACCTCGAGACGACCCTTGAATCCGATGGTACTTAGGTGCAAGCTTGCCGGAGCAACCGTTTGAACCCCCTCACACTCCCTCGAGAATCCCTCTTCCGAGGCTCTTCTCCCTCTCAAACTCCACCATTTCCTCTCTCCCTTCCAAGCTCTCTCTTCAAGTTTTCTCCAAAAGAAATGAAGACTCAATGGCTGCCAAAGACACCTATTAAGTGCCTTGAGAAAGCTTAAATAAAGAGCTCCAAAAACCATTCCAAATCAGTTCTGGCAGTATTGATAGTCCAGGACGATCACAAGATCGTCCAGGATGATGTGCTCAAAAAGACGGCTTCAAAAACCCTAAAAACTCAATTCTGCTACCCAAAATAAAGGACGATCGCAGGATCGTCCAGTATGATGTGCAGAATTTGACCTGGTAGTCCCGTACGATCCCTAGACGATCACCTGTACGATATGTTCAAATTTGCACAACTAGTCTAAGATTATTAGAATATCAAATTAAGAAGATTTGATTGACTAATTACATGAATAATTTAGGCAATATTGTCATAAATCATCCAGTATGATATGGATCATCCTGGACAATTAGACCACAAATAGAAACTTACAATCTTGCCTGAATTATTATGGCAGCTAGGGTTTTGAGATCGTAATGGATCATCCAAGATGATTCAAGAATCTGCCACGATGATTAGTTCTATGAACAGATCGTCCAGGATGATCCTAAGATCGTCCAGGACGATCCTAAGATCGTCCTGTACGATGTGTTCAAAAGTTAAACTTCTAGATATCACAAGATCTCACTCCCCCTGAGTACGTGTGTACATGGTTACAAGCAAGCATATACTTTACAGGACTAGACTTAAGAAATCAAAAGGTACATTAATGATATTTACAAATAACACACATCATAACCTATTCTACACGTTCTTGAGCCTTGATTCTTTGTTGGATGGTGCATGCTGTTTCCTGAAATGTTAGTATCCACACAAATAAATATACATTCCAAGTATTAGGAGATGTTAGCCAAATATTTGTTATCATCAAAATAAGAACTTGTGAGCCCGAGTCGTAACAATCTCCCCCTTTTTGATGATGGCAAACATTACTGGTTGAATTTGCAAAAAAGTATTTTCTCCTAATCTCCCCTTCACTAAGAAAAGACTTTTAAAAATAGAGAGAAACAATTTCATTTATTTTTTTTTTAATTTTTAAAATAACTACACAATAATAACAATACGATGTATTACAAACATCACAAATATAACAGTATGTTAAAAAAACCATCACAAATACAACAGTACGTTCTCCCCCTTTAACATTATCAAAAAGAGGAGGAGCACAAAAAAATGAAACAAAAGGAAAGACTAAAGATCAAAAAATAGTCTCTGATCTGGTGAAAAAAAAATGTTTGAAAAAATATTTTGAAATATCAAAAATTTTTCTTATAATGAGAAAGTCACCTCTTGATGTTCTCCAAAAGCTTAGTAAGGCATGAATTGACTCGTTTTAACCCAAAAAGGTTAGAGATTCAGAAAATGTTAATCTAAACTCAGGTTTTTAAAATAGGACAAAAAACTTTTTAAGCCAATATCTAAATCAAGGAACAAATTAGATAAGAAAATAAAAATCTTTCAAACCTCCTTTTATGAAATATATCTAATAGAAGATTAATGCGAAGTAATGAATCAAAAAATCTTGATTTTCAAACTTCAGTAACAAATCTATCGAAAAGACATAAGAGTTTTCTTAACTTTAGAGATTTATAAGAATGGAAGCTAGCTTTTATGGTCTTATTTTGTGCCTCTTTTTAATTTGGCGCACTTTGCGCATCTTTTGATTTTTGATATACTTTGAGTATTTTTGGCGACATTACGCATCTTTTGATTTTTGATACACTTTGTGTATCCTTCCATTTTTGGCGTCATTGCGCATCTTTTGATTTTTGAAAATTGCCTCCTTTCTAAATCTTTGAAATCAGCAAGCCTTATTCTTTTAATAAAGACGAACAACTTGAATAAGATAATTATAAAGTTGGTTCATTAATTCGCAAAAGATTCCTATGAGATAGACAAAATATTGGGAGATGAAAAAAGTTTTAATTTCAAAAACCAATTTATAAATTGAAACAGATTTTGAATCAAAAGAAAGATAGCCTTATATAAAGAAATGAGATAGAGAGACAAAATAATGAGTTTCCTTCCTTTGCTTGATTTTAGAGAAATCAACCACAACTTATATAGAATTTTAGAAAAAATAGGAGGTAAATTTTTCATTTTTGAAAAATCTGATCTTTGAAAAACTAACTTTGATTTTTAAAACAAGAGGAGTTATGTGTGTGCTTGATTAGAGAAACAATAAAAAACAACATAGAAACTAATTTCAAAAAAAGCTTTTAAAAGGAAAACAAAAAAAAATAATAAAACACAAAAAAACACAATGAATAAAAATTAGTTACAGAAAACAAAACACAAACAAAAACACACAAGAAGAGCATTAATTCACATCATCTCACTCTTGATCTGATGATTCAGAAGCTTGGTCTGCCCAGGACATTTTTTGTTTTGCATTATCCGCCCTTATTATAATATGCTTAGCTTTACCCTTTTCCTTTTCAGGAAGGGTTCTAAAGTTCGGGCACTTATTTTTCATATATCTAGGCTTCCTACATTCAAAACAAACAACGTCAGAAGAGAACTTTACATTCTTACCATTTTTACCTTTGTTCCACTTCTGATGTTGATGTTTGTGCTATAATAATTTTTTCAATTTGTTTGTTATTGATGCTAACTCTTTACTTTCATCATTTTCTGAGTTGCTTTTTCCAATGTCTTTAGTTTTCAGCACGATAGTTTCACCTGCATCCAAAAGCTTTTGACCCAAACCCTGCTCATAGGTAATGAGTGAGCCAATCAGATTATCAATAGAATATTCGTTCAAATTTTGAGATTCAAAAATTGCAATGAATTTGGCATCAAATTTATCAAGTAGAGAACGTAGGATTTTGTTGACATTTTTAAAGTTTGAAGGTTCTTTTCCTAAAACATGTAATGATGTCACAATTTGAGAAAACCTAGTAAACATGTCCAAGATTGTTTCATAAGGTTTCATGCTAAATAGTTCATAAACATGCATTAAAATATTTAGCCTAGACTGCTTGATTTCACAAGTACCTTCATATATAGTGCATAATTTATCCAAAATTTCTTTGCCAGAAGTGCATGCGAATATTAACATATAATCATTAGAATTCAAAGTATAGAAAAAATAATTCAAATATTTAGCATTCAATTGAGCATTGATCTGATCTGTTCTACTCCATTTAGAAAAGGGAATATCAATTTTAATTTCATCTATAATACATGACGGTACAGAATAACCAATTTGAATCATATGCCACATACGATAATCAATAGATTGAAAGAAAGTAGACATGCAAATTTTCTAAAAATCAAAAGAAATATTTTTAAATAATTGTGGCCGGGTGATTGAATATCCTTCCGTAACATTATTATTACAAAAATTAGCCATGGATCAAATTCAAAAGTTTTTAAACTTAAATTTTGAATCTCGCTCTGATACCACTTAAAAGTTTATTAGGGATGTTATGAACTAGTCCCGAGGCTAACCAAGAGGGGGGGTGAATTGGATATTTAAAACACAAGAAAAATCTTTTTATAACTTGTAGTGGAAATGAATTAAAATAATGATAAAAAGATCAATCACAGATTTTACCCAAGCAGATAATCACAGTAAAACAAAGTGCAGAAAATAATAAGAAAGAACACACCGGATTTAAAGTGGTTCGGTCCAACCTAACCTATGTCCACTCCTCGGAGGCACCCTCTAAGTATTACACTAAACCAAAAGTGTCTCTCCTTTAGCCCGCACAGTTAGGCGGAGAAGCCCTTACAAAATCACTTCCACCTTCCCCGGTGCAGCAGAGTAGCCGGGTCCTTTGACACCAAAGAGATCTTCTTCTTCCTAAAACTTCCCTTGAGACGACCCTTGAATCTAATGGTACTTAGGTGTAAGATTGCAAGAGCAACTTTGTGAACCCCCTCACACTCCCTCGAGAATCCCCCTTCCCAGGCTCTTCTCCCTCTCAAACTCCACCCTTTCCTCTCTCCCTTTCAAGCTCTCTCTTCAAGTTTTCTCCAAAGAAATGAAGACTCAATGGCTGCCAAAGACACCTATTAAATGCCTTGAGAAAGCTTAAATAAAGAGCTCCAAAAACCCTTCCAAATCAGTTCTAGTAGCACAGATCATCCAGGACAATCGCAGGATCGTCCAGGACGATTTGCTCCAAAAAATGGCTTCAAAAACCCTAAAAACTCAATTCTGCCACCCAAAATCTTCCAGGACGATCGCAGAATCGTCCAGTATAATGTGCAGAATTTGACCTGATAGTCCCGTACGATCCCCTGAACGATCACCTGTACGATATGTTAAAATTTGCACAGATCATCCAAGATTATTAGAATATCAAATTAAGAAGATTTGATTGACTAATTACATGAATAATTTAGGCAACATTGTCATAGATCGTCCAGTACGATATGGATTGTCCCAGACGATTAGACCACAAATAGAAACTTATAATCTTTCCTGAATTATTATGGCGGCTAGGGTTTTGAGATCGTAATGGATCGTCCAGGATGATTCAAGAATCGGCCATGATAATTAGTTCAATGAACAGATCATACAGGATGATCTTAAGATCATCCTGTACGATGTGTTCAAAAGTTAAACTTCTAGATATGACAAGATCTCACTCCCCCTGAGTATGTGTGCATATGGTTACAAGCAAGCATATACTTTACCGGACTAGACACAAGAAATCAAAAGGTACATTAATGTGATTTACAAATAACACACATCATAACCTATTCTACCCGTTCTTGAGCCATTATTCTTTGTTGGATGGTGCATGCTATTTCCTGAAATGTTAGTATCCACACAAATAAATAAACATTCCAAGTATTAGGAGATGTGAGCCAAATGTTTGTTATCATCAAAATAAGAACTCGTGAGCCCGAGTCGTAACACTTAGGCTTGAACAAATAGGCATAGGTTCACTATCTATTAGCCTATACACCTCCCAATTGTAAGCATAAGACTAAGCCCCCATCCTTTTATCCTATGAGGTCCCATTGAATGAAGTAACCCATGGTTACAGAAAAGGATCCTTAGGTCGGCACTCGACCAGTAGGTTAAGGACATTGAAAAACCAAGGATGATGGACTGCAATGGGATCTTGAGAGAGGAGGGGGGGGGGGGGGGGGGGGGGGGGGGGGGTTATACCCACCAGGTAGGGTAATTTTAGTTTCCAAATATTTATTTGCCTAAACTCCCAACATATACTAGATGTTAACCTTAGACCCTAGTTTACAGGATTAGGTTATTTATTTCTTATATATATTTTTATATACTACTTATTTTTATTTTCTTTTACTATTCATATTTTATGCTATATTTCATTTTCTTTTTCATTACAATTTTTAAACCTATAATTGCATACTCAAATCCCAAAATAAAATAAAAGACACCTGATTACAACTTTTCACCAAAATTAAAAACTGAAACTCTTATACATACAATAAAACCACCAACCCCATAATATCAGTCGACACTTTAAAACTTCTCTAAGTTTACACAAAAACATAAACTAGTGTGTAATGGACACTAGCATACTTTCTTGGAGACTATTTCTCACTAGTGTTTAGAGAAAAGTTTTTTGTTCAAAACAAAACAAAACCCCTTTAAACACATAGCAAGATAAGTAGGAAGATATAAATGATGAATATTCCCACCCTTTAAACAATCCACTAGAAATAAAACATTAACTTCCTTTAGTTTTAGAAATATGATCCACCACTCACGGTCTGGAGCCACTAGGATTTCTTAGATATTGACTCCAATCATCTTCTTAAAAAAATAACTTACCATATTTTGCATTTCATAAGACAATATATCATGTTTTTAAAATGCTAGGTGTAGTTTAGTTAGTAGTCCTGTCCAAGCATGATTGTAAGTCTAGGAGAGCAAGGCTTTCTAGGCCCTCTGTATTTTTTTTAGAATAGGTTTAAATTGCTACCCTGTAGCGACTCACCTCAGATCTTAATTTAATTCCTATATCATAAATCCTCATCTCCCATGCATTCTCTTCATCTGGTGATCAGGAATATAAGTCCAAATTTTCTAATAAAAATTTAACTTGAATAATATAAATCTCATCCGAAAATATTAAAGTCCAATCATAGGATATATTAGAGCACTACTGAGTGGTCTCATAATCCTAGTGCTCCTTACCCTTTTTTCCTTTGACTCTAAAAATAGTTGTTCAACTTTGATACTATCTCTTTTGATAATCCCAAAATCTTCGTATTCTTTTCCTAAACTTTGAAATCCTAAAAATATTCACCACTATTTTAATTGAGAGTGTTCTTAAGAGATTAACTTCTCTTAGGATATAATTAACCATAGGGGCTTGCCCTTATGGGGAACATACAACTCAAGATTAAAAAAAACCCTATCTTACTCTTATAGGATAAGGGAAAGATCTTTGGGAATGTAGACAATCTTTCCTAAATTCATTTCTTTTTTCAAATACCTGTGTAGAATGTTGCTATCTTCTTTCAAGAAGATACTATATTCTCTATCATATTTTATCATTGAAATGAAATAATTTTCAAAACCCATGCTTGCTTCCAAATCCTTTGTAGAATATTATGCTCGTCTCCCAAGAAAATATAATATTCTAATTATTGCATTTGGTTGCAAGATTGGTGGAACTTCTAAAACTCATTTCTATTTTTCAAACATTTTCATAAGAAATTGTGTTCACCTTTTGGGATGATGTTTTGTTCCTTCGATTTATGTTTAATTATAGAAATGATATCTTCTAAATTCTAATTTTGTTATTGAGTCTATTATAGAATATTATACCCATGTTCTGAGATGGATATTCACAATGCAATATTCATTCATAAAATAATAGAACACACATAATATGTGTGGTAATTTGCTTTCAAACATATTTTTCTAGCGATTCTGATGGGATTGGTTCCTCTCTCTATCTTTATTAGTGGCAAATAGTTTTACCTCGGTAGTAGGTTTGTGCATGTTCAGCATCATCTCAGACTACTTTTCCTTCGTTGGTGACATTGTCCATTTAATCCTTGGGAAATTATGGTCAACATCTCAATTTAAAATGACCCCCATAAATTTTGATGTGGTGGGAAAGTTACTAAATTTATTAAAAAAATGTTAATGAAACCTTAGTTATTCTTTAAAAATCTAAGAAACTGTTTTAAGTTAATTGCCTGATAAGTCAGGTTTTGAGATTTTTAGAGATCCCAGAAGTGAAAAGGGTTTGCAGCTTTGGAATCTTCTATTGGGTTTGGTTTCTATTATATAAGGTTCCAATCCACCTAAATCTAAATCTTTTCTCCTAAATTTTTCAGGTTATCAAACCACTTATCAATCTTAAATTTAGTGAATTGGATTGCAATACCTATAAGACTTAAAACTCAAAATCAAATCCCCCAATCTTTATAAACATATTACAGTTATATACTCTTATAGCTTGGTGTGTTCGTGGGATGGTCCAAATTCATAACTTAAAAAATATATTTTTTAAAAAATACATGATCCCTATCTTAATGATCATATTACAGTTATATATCCTTTGTAGCTTGATGTGCTTGTTTGGACTGGTCCAATCTTACCTAAATCCCAAAATTATTCAAAATTGATTCTCAAAACGGATTTGCCCCTAGGCTGATGTGTACATTACAGTTACATTTTATAGCTTGATGTTCATATTGACATAGGGTCCTAATCTTCAAAATTGTTGCACTCGAAAAAAATTCATCCCTGTTCACATATACACATTTTAGTTACATTCTCTTGTAACTTGAAACATGTATAACAGAGTAATGAATCCTATTTGGCAGAGTAATGAATTTTGTGGCGTAGTTACTATTTTTTTCACTTCAACATATGCAAAGTTCAGGGAGCTCATGACTTAAATTTTTTTAATTTATTCTCACTAACAATTAAGCAAGCAAATCATTATTAAAAGTAGCATGATAAAGTAATTACCACCTGATATTTTTTTTGGCATTTATATTTATTTAAATACTTAGCTTTACCTTCTAAATAGAATCTTCAAGCGACATTTTAATATGGAAGGTTTTAGAAAAAAGAAAGATTTGGAAGTGGAGCAATGAATATAGGCCTGTATTTTATATCTCAATGGTATATATACAGAAATTTAGTAGGTGAAGAATCTGGTAGATTATCTCCTGGTGGTTATTACAAACTCATTCTACTTCTAATTCATTGAAACTGATTGGAAATTGCCACTTCAATATGAATTGGTTACTTGTTATATAAATGAGTACATATGTAGCCTCTTAAACTTGTCTTATTAACATTAACATGGGGAGATTTCTATTTCCTTTTGCATGATTTTAGAAGCTTTAACAATACTTGTTACAACCAATTAACATAAAACTTCTCCCAAATTATATTGCATGGGCGACTCTTCACTTGTCTATTTAGTATCATTGTGATTGCAGTTAAGATTGGAAAATTAACATCGCAAGGTAACTAAGGCTCCAATTTACAAACAGTTAAATCAATTAGTTGATATGGTCTCTCTCTCATTCATTTTTATATATTCTATTCGGATCCATCGCCTATCTGAATAACTTTGTTCTCTTTGTTTTTGGCATGAAATGATTTGAATGCTATTAAAAATATAAGTATTTTCATGTTGGAATTTCTTCGACATGGGTAAAAGAACATATAAGTGAAAGGAGAGAAGTTTATTTTATGAAAAGCTATTAAAATATCAATATGTGGACTCATTTGAATATAATAAGTTGTTAGCTTCATGATAAACTAAGTGGCTCTATAAAGATTTCTACAGATGTGAGGTTTTGAAGTAATTTCATTAAACTTGATAGTTGTACATAGGAAATATTTTGGGATAGACAATTATAATCGTCCTTCTTTTTTTCTATAATATGATCTTGCAAGAAATAACCAACCAAAGTTTCTTTTATAGTGATTCTTATTTCTTAACAATTTCATGTTTAGCAAATTAAAGGAATATTTATATTGTGTCGATAATAGTTGAAGTCACAATAGTTTAAGTATTGAGTGCTCAATATGCTTCTTAGAGAGCTTGCAACTTGTAGTAGCATTTATTTATCTCATATGTTCTAGATACTCCATTATTGTGGGAGCATTCAGTTGGTGACATACTTGGTCATTTAAATTTTCTTTGCTAACTTGAAGAGTTTTTCTTTTTAATGCCTAGCAATAGTCTAAAGTCCTTCTTCTCTAGGTATGTGCTTTACACATTAATCCTTTTATTATGATGATATTTGGAAAGTTTGAATCTAGTTAAATATAATATTCATGACATTTGATCATGTTTATATGACCTGAAAGAATGAGTTAATTATCAAAGTTTACAAATCACAAGATATTTTTCCTTTAAACATATGCCTTCAGGTAATGTTTGAGACACCTTGTTGGGAGTTACTTTCTGTTGATAGAAAACTATATAATGATGGATTTTAGGAATGTAATGAACATATACACTTCTTAACCTTCTCACTTCTTCCCAATATTGAACATTAGGTTGACCATTTCATGTTAAATTGTGACAATGACCTCATAATTATTTACAAATTAGAATGATTGAACATAAAATCCACTTCCTCGATGACCTCGGTGGGTGATGTTGGAGCATAGGTATAAACCTTAGCCACTAGGTTTCTGACAGTTATCATCATTTATAAACATCATATAGCATAATGACAACACATTAGGCTAGAAAAAATAGACATAGGTTCACTATCTATTAGCCTATGCACCTCCGAATTGTCAGCGTAAGATTAAGCCCCCATCCTCTTAGCCTACGAGGTCCCCTTGCATGATGTAACCCATGGTTATAGAAATGATCCTTAAGTAGGCACTCGACGAGAAGGTTAAGGACATTGACAAACCCTAGATGATGGATGACAATGGGCTCATGAGAGAGGGGGGGGGGGGTCATACCCACTAGGTAGGGTATTTTTAGCTTCCAAATATTTATTTACCTAAACTCCCAACATATACTAAATGTTAACCTTAGACCCTAGTTTATAGGAATAGGTTCTTTATTTCTTTTACATATTTTTATATACTACTTATTTGTATTTTCTTTCACTATTCATATTATATGCTATATTTCATTTTTTTTTCATTACAAATTTTAAACCTCTAATTGCAAATTCAAAACCCAAAATAAAATAATAGACACCTGATTACAATTTTTGACCAAAATTAAAAACTGAAACTCTTATACAGACAATAAAACCACCAACACCATAACATTATTCGACACTTTAAAACTTCTCTAAGTTTACACAAAAACATAAACCTGTGTGTAATGGACACTAGCATACTTGCTTGGAGAATATTTCTCGCTAGTGTTTAGAGAAAAGTTTTTTGCTCAAAACAAAACAAAACCCCTTTAACAACATCGCAAGATAAGTAGGAAGATATAAATGATGAATGTTCCCACCCTTTAAACAGTCCACCAGAAATAAAACATTAACTTCCTTTAGTTTTAGAAATATGATCCACCACTCATGGTCTGGAGCCACCAGGATTTCTTAGATATTGACTCCAATCATCTTCTTAAAACAACAACCTACCCTATTTTGCATTTTGTAAGACAGGATATCATGTTTTTAAAAAGCTAGGTGTAGTTTAGTTAGTAGTCCTATCCAAGCATGATTGTAAGTCCAGGAGAGCAAGGCTTTCTAGGCCCTTTGTATTTTTTTAGAATAGGTTTGAATTGCTACCCTGTAGTGACTCAACTCAGATCTTAATTTAATTCTTATATCATAAATCCTCATATCCCATGCATTCTCTTGATCTGATGATTAGGAATATAAGTCCAAATTTTCTAATAAAAATTTAACTTGAATAATATAAATCTTATCCTAAAATATTAAAGCCCAATCATAGGGTATATTAGAGCACTTCTAAGTGGTCTCATAATCCTAGTGCTCCTTAACCTTTCTCCTTTGACTCTAAAAATAGTTGTTCAACATTGATCCTATCTCTTTTAACAATTCCAAAATCTTCTTATTCTTTCCTTAAACTTTGAAATCCTAAAAACAACTCCAAATTAAAATAAACCTTATCTTACTCTTATAGGATAGTGGAAAGATCTTTGGGAACGTAGACAATCTTTGCTGAATTCATTTCTATTTTTAAATACCTTTGTAGAATGTTGTTATCTTCTTTCAAGAAGATAGTATATTCTCTATCATATTTGATCATAGAAATGGCATAATCTTCAAAACCCATGCTTGCTTCCAAATCCTTTGTAGAATATTATGCTCATCTCCCAAGAAAATATAATATTCACATTATTGCATTTGGTTGAAAGATTGGTGAAACTTCTAAAACTCATTTCTATTTTTCAAACATTTTCATAAGACATTGTGTTCATCTTGTGGGATGATGTTTTATTCCTTTGATTGATGTTTAATTATAGAAATAATATCTTCTAAATTCTTATTTTATTATTGAGTCTATTATAGAATATTGTACCCATGTTCTGAGATGGATATTCACAATGCAATTTTCAATCATAAAATAGGACAACACAACAAATATGTGTGGTAATTTACTTTCCAACATATTTTTCTAGCGACTCTCATGGGAATTGGTTTCTCTCTCTATCTTTAGTAGTGGAAATTATTTTTACATCGGTAGTAGTTTTATGCATGTTCAACATCCTCTCAGACTACTTTTCCTTCGCTGGCGACATTGTCCATTTAATCCTTGGGCAATTGTGGTCAACATCGCAATTTAAAATAAAGCCCCATAAATTTTGATGTGGTGGGAAAGTTACTAAATTTATTAAAAAAATGTTAATGAAACCTTAGTTATTCTTTAAAAATCTAAGAAACTCTTTTAAGGTGATTGCTTGATAAGTCAGGTTTTGAGATTTTGAGAGATCCCAGAAGTGAAAAAGGTTTGCAGCTTTGGAATCTTCTATTGGGTTTGGTTTCTATTATATAAGGTTCCAATCCACCCAAATCTAAATCTTTTCTCCTAAATTTTTCAGGTTATCAAACCACTTATCAATCTTGAATTTAGTGAATTGGTTTGCAATACCTATAAGACTTAATACTAAAAATTAACTCCCCCAGTCTTTACGAACATATTACAGTTATATACTCTTATAGCTTGGTGTGTTTGTGGGATGGTCCAAATTCAAAACTTAAAAAATATATTTTTTAAAAAATACATGATCCCTGTCTTAATGATCATATTACAGTTATATATCATTTGTAGCTTAATGTGCTTGTTTGGACTAGTCCAATCTTACCTAAATCCCAAAATTATTCAAAATTAGTTCTCAAAAGTGATTTGCCCCTAGGCTGATGTGTACATTACTGTTACATTTTATAGCTTGAAAATCATATTGACATAGGGTCCTAATCTTCAAAATTTATGCACTCCAAAAAAATTCATCCCTATTCTCATATACACATTGTAGTTACATTCTCTTGTAACTTGATGTGTATATTAAGATAGGTTTCAAAATAATCTCTCTCATTCTTTTCCTAACATCATATTGAAGTTACATGTTCTTTATAGATCAATATGTTTGATAAAAAGGGTCAATAATCTGACACACTCAAAATTTTCATAATTAATGAAAAATCAAATTGAGAAAAGTTCGCAAATAAAGACAAAATTTAGGTCTTAAATAAAGATTTTCATCAAAGAAAGCAGTAGGTTTATTTTTTTCGAAGGAAATTCACCTCTATTTTCTTTGAATCATGTTATAAAATAGATTGTGGTTGACTCATCTAAACACTAAGAAAAGAAGGCATATGATAATTACTACTAATGGAAAAAAAAATTCTCTCGCTCCCGCCGCTTATGTAGGTTGATGTTTTGTGTAAGAGAATTATTTCATCTAACTTTAGAAACTTCGAATCATAAATTTTAGCATGGTTTGCAAGGTTTCTAGTTATCATTCAAGTTGAATTCAAATAAATTTCAAATTTTTTATTCAACCACATTATGACTTTCCTAACCTTAGGGAGGTATAACTATTGGTTGATGTGTTGAAGTTTGGAAAGCTACTTATAATTGGCCTCATCACTTATAATCAAACTTAAAGTTCTTGTAGATCAGAGCTTGGAATGTCTTTAAGTCCTATTTTCTATGGGTACCATATGTATACAATAATTTATCCTCTTCCATGTAGTTTAAATCCAATGAAAAGTGGATCTTAAGGCATGTGCTATGTTGAGCATCCTTTTGTCAATCATATTAAATCCCCATTTGCTAATTTGTAGTTTTCTCTTATGGTGAAATTTTCAAATCAAACTGTAGCTATGTTTATTCTTGGCTTTATCACTTCATTTGAGAAAACTTTTGTGGAATCCTTATTGAGATTGATCATCATAATTCTCTTTTAAAGTCAAAGACATATGTCATTTCAAGGTTTATTACTAGAGTTAACCCATGATATACTAAACATGTTGTTTGACCTTCGATCATGTGGTTAACTTCTCAGAATTAACTAATGGACCTTGAATTGAAACTAATTAGATGACTTCATAATGCCTTTAAAAGTTTTCTCCCTTTTAGTGAAAAAACTAAGTCAGATGACTTCATAACATCTTTAAAAGTTTTCTTCTTTTATTAGTGAAAAAAGAGCATCTTTGGGTTCAACCAATATTTATCCATTCATATTTTCTTTATATACATATATATATATATATATATATATATATATATATATATATATATATATATATATATATATATATATATATATTACTCCATTTTTATCTCATATGTTTTATATACTCCATTTAGGTGGGAGCATTTATTTGGTGACATACTTGGTCATTTAAATTTTCTTTGCTAGCTTGAAGAGTTTTTCTTTTTAATACCTACTAGTAATTTAAAGGCCTTGTTCTCTAGGTATGTTCTTTACACATTAATCCTTTCTTATGATGATCTTTGGAGAGTGCAGATCTCGTTGAATATAATATTCATGACATTTGATCATATTTATATGATCTGAAAGAGTGAGTTGATTATCTAATTTTATAAATCACAAGATATTTGTCCTTTATACATATGCATTGATGTAATGTTTGAGACACTTTATTGGGTTACTTTCTCTTGATGGAGAACTAAACAATGATGGATTTTAGGAATGTAATAAACATATACTACATTTCTTAACCTTTTAACTTCTTCCAAATATTTAACATTAGGTTGACTATTTCATGTTAAATTGTGATGATGACGCATAGATACTTACAAACTAGAATGATTGAATATAAAATCCACTTCACCCACGACCCTGGTGGGTGATGTTGGAGTATAGGTAGAAGCCTTAGGGATTAGGTTTTTTGCTATTTATCATCATTTATAAACATACATTTAGAATTATGTCAACACCCTAAGATAGAAAAAACAGACATGGGTTCACTATCTATTAGCATGTGTACCTCACAATTGTCAGTCTAAGATTAAGTCCCCAACCACTAAGCCTACGAGGTCCATCTAGATGAAGTAACCCATGGTTACTGAAAAGGATCCTTAGGTCAGCACTCGACCAGTTTGTTGAGGACATTGATGAATCCAGGATGATGGACGACCATGGGATCTTTATTGGGGGGTGTCATACCCACCAGGAAGGGTACTTCTTTAGCTTCCAAATATTTATTTATGTAAACACCAATATATACTAGATGTTAAACTTGGACCCTAGGTTTGGGGATTAGGTTCTTCATTTCTTTTTCATATTTTTATATACTGCTTATTTATATTTTCTTTCACTATTCATGTTTTATGTTATATTTCTTTTTCTTTTTCATTACATGTTTTTAAAACGATAATTGTAAACTCAAATCCCAAAATAATATAAATGACACATGTTTATAATTTTTGACAAGAATTGAAAACTGAAACTCTTATTTAGATAATAAAATAACCAATACCCTATAACTTCTCTAAATTTACAAAAAAACAAAAACTAGTGTGCGACTCACACTTGCATACTTTGTTTGAGACTATTTCTCACTAGTGTTTAGGTTTTCTATTAAAAATAAAACAAAACCGCTTTAAAAACATAGCAAGATAAGTAGGAAGATATAAATGATGAAAGTTCCCACCCTCTTAACAGCCCATAAGAAATAAAACATTAACTACATTTAGTTCTAGAAGCATAATCCACCACTCATGGTCTAGGGCCCCTAAGAATTCTTAGATATCAGCTCAAATCTTCTTCTTAAAACAACAACCTACCCTATCTTGCATTTCTTAAGTGTGTATATAATGGTTTCAAAATGCTAGGTGGAGTTTAGCTGGTAGTCCTATCTAGGCATGATTATAAGTCAAGGAGAGTCAGGCCTTCTAGGTTTGAATCTCTACCTGGTAGTGACTCACCTCAAATCAGGATTTAATTCTTATATCATAACTCCTTATCTCCTAGGCATTCTCCTAATATAGTGATCAGTAATATAAGTCCCAATTTTTTAGTTAAAGTTCAACAAGAATAATATAAATCTCATCCCAAAACATTAAAGCTCAACAATAGAATAGATTGGAGCACTTCTGATTGGTCTCAAAATCCTAATGCTCCTTGATCTTTCTCCTTTGACTCTAAAAAGAGCTGCTCAAATTTGATCTTATCTCTTTTGACAATTCCAAAATCTTCTTATTCTTGCCATAAACTTTGAAATCCTAATAATATTTGCCACTACTTTAATCAAGGGTGTTCTTAAGAGATTAATTTATCTTAGGATATAATTAACCGCAGAGGCTTGTCCTTATGGGGAGCCTACAACTCCACAATAAAATAAACCCTATCCAACTCTCGTAGGATTAGGGAATGTTCTTTTTTAATGTAGACAGTCTTTCTAAAATTAACTTCTATTTTAAAATACTTTTGTACAATATTGTTATAATCTTTCAAGATCATATTGTACTCTCTATCATATTTGATAATATAAATGATGCAATTTTTAAAACCCATGCTTGCTTCTGAATCCTTTGCCAAATATTATGTTCGTCTCCCAAGAAGATATAATATTCTTTTTATTGCATTTGGTTGCAAGATTCATGAAACTTCTAAATCTCATTTCTCTTTTTCAAACATTTTTCATAGGAAAATGCTTTCATCTTTCGGGATGATATTTGTCCCTTCAAATGATGTTTGATTATAGAAATGATATTTTCTAAAACCTTATTTTGTTATTGAGTCCATTCTAGAATATTGTGCTTGTCTTTCGAGATGGTATGACATTCACAATGCATTATTCAATCATAAAATAGGAGAGCACACTAAATATGTGTGGTAATATATTTTCTAATAGGGATATAAAGCTACATCATGTAGCAATTGAAAATAAATTGGAAGATATTTTTTACAAAATCCATAGCTTTTAAAACCCTTAGCACCTTAACGACTAGACCAGGTGCCATAGATATTCATGCTTTAATAAAAAAGATTTGGAAACTGAAAAGTAATTATTTTAGGTGTTTTCTCTTGAATTTACTTTTTAATTGTTTGTATTTTATTTTTTGTATTTGTAACCTTTTTTATATGTGATTTTCTATTTATTTTCTTTTTTGTGAAGTTTTCTTGATCATCACACACCACATAAAAATTGCTCACATCATACTGTATGATTCCACATCGTACTGTATGATCTTCACAAAAGTATCAAATCAATGCTCACAGTACATCCAAACGATTCTTATTGATCAATTATTGGTGATCGTACTGTACAAACACCTAATTCATGCTTTGGGATGCAAGTGGTAGTAGATGTTTGATGAATTGAATTTGATAAAATGATGTTTAATATCATATTGTACTATCTGAACACATATTGCTACAGGACAATCTGACCAGTCAATGATAGTCCAGGATGATGCCTCAAGATGAAATTTTTTTCTCTAATCATCCAGTACAATTTTGATTGTACTGTACGATAACACCATCTATTTGATTGATAGAACTGGATGAATTAAATGCACTCAATCGTACTGTACAATACCATATTATACTATATGAAATGGATAATTTTTATTTAAAGGGAGGGAAATCAAAGCTTTTCTTCACATAATTCTTTTCAATTATTATGAATTCCACCCTAAAGATCTTTTCTTTAAAATGGCCAGAGGAAAAAGATCATGAGCCCTTGTGAAAAGTTTCTCCCGATGACCCATGGATCCTCGGTTAACCAAAGCAGCTTACGAAGAGGCTTACAATCGATACAAAATTGCCCGGATCACACCCTCTAAGATCAAAAACTAGGAAGTTTTAAACTTTCAGGTACTCACTCTTTTCACTTGCACTACCCTTTTGTTCATTCTCACTCTTGCCTATCCATTAAATTCTAAACTCCTTTTTGAATTTTTTTCTAGTCTCCAAATTAACAGTGAGGGTACTACCCTCCTATCTTACCTAAATAGGAGGTATGTTAAAATTACCTACAAATACTTTTATGAAATTCTTGATCTTTCTACAACTGGCAAGAAATTTTACCATGTCGCTTCTAACACTGGCTATGATTAGACCATTGCAAACACCACCCTTAGAGAATCGACTATCAACTACCACGTTCCTCATGTCAATACTTTAGTGCAAGATGCTAGAATCATCCAGTATATCCTTCGCAACTCAATAATTCCAAAAGAAGGAGATTAAATCAATTTCACACCTCTTTTATCCCTAACCACCTACTTCATAACAGTTGAGATTAATTTCATTGCAACTAATTTAATTATATGATATCTTGGGAATCTGACCTGCATTCAAGATCCTAGACATATAAGAAAGATAAATCTTTCATTTGGTCACATAATTACCTTTGTCCTTGAATATAAGTACAGTTTTTAATTTCGTGTACCGTCAGATCACCATCCAAATTTATATTCCTATAAATCCTTCCACATCCTTCATAGCACCCATCAGCGTAATGTTCAATACTATGATGTCAAGGTAGAGGAGGCAGGGGGAAGATAGTCTCCAGCACCAGTACCTATCCACCAGTAATCATCATATGATATGCTGCTTCAAAGGTTTGAGAAATGGGAGGCTCATTTTGACACTTACGTAGCAGAGTAACAACATCAACATTATAATGATATGGCTCATTTTTATTACTATATAGCAGCACCAACAGCATGAAAATGACATGACTTGGTTTGGAGAGCAATTTTTTTTAGTTCACCAATTCTTCCAACCACCACCACCTCTACTTGATTAGGGCCCTTTATATTTTTTGATTGTTCTACTTTCGTACTTATGTTTGTATTATTTTTTTATGTCCCTATTTTTTGTTGTCTGTTTTTTTTTTTTGTCTTTACTTAGTAGTTTTCTCCTTTTTGTGATATCAAAAGGAGTAGTTTATTAATTGTAGGTTATACTCTATGTTGGAATGATTAATCTACTATTTTTCTTTCCTTATTATTTTTGTGTTCTTCCTTTAATGGCTTTCTATTAAAAAAATAATAAAAATAAAATAAAAAAATTAAATATTTTTTAACAAAAAAAAAACTCTCTCCTTATTTTCAAATATTAACCTAGTGAGGGGGAGCTCAAGACATAGCAAAAGGTTAACTTGAAATTGAAGCCAACAATGTTTGCCGTCATAAAAAATAGGAAGATTATTAGAAATCTGGATCCAAGTCCATGATTTTGATGATAATAAATATTATTGGATTTATAATTATACTATCTCCTATAAATTATTACTATTGCATATCTTTTTTTTCACTAACATTTTAGGTTCATCATAAAAGTTGGTGAAGGTTATTAAACCTTAAAGAACTTTCCCAAGGCTCACCAAGAGGGGTGCGATCAATATCATACAGTACTATTGGCTATCATTAATTAAACCATGATTTAATTGAATAATCACTATGGTTAATTTTAGCAATATTTCAAATATTTGTACAGTACGATTGACATCATATAGTATGATTAGTTTAAAAAATTAAATTTCAAAATCTTAAATAAATTAATCTAGCGACAAGGGTTTTCAGATCATAAGAAATTATACAATACGATTACAATCATACAGTATGATCAGTTTATAAAAACTAATTTTCAATTAGACGTTAAGCCCATTGTTTCAATACTAATTTTATAGTATGAGTGTAAGTCGTATAGTATGATTAGTACAAAAAAATTTAAATTTTAAAATTCATATGTCACTTTATATGTGTATGCACAGTTACTCAATTGCATAAACTCTTATGTGGCCAGACTCAAGAAATAAAAAAAAGAAAAATAAATTACAAACATTGTTGCTTGACATTCCTATTCTACCCATTCTTGAGGTTTCAGTAGCCTTGAGCAGTATATGTATTACCTGCAATTTTAGTGCTCATAGAAAAAAATTATCTGAAATATTTAATGAGGAAAATAACAATTCAATCAATAATATTTGTCATCATTAAAATCACACATTAGGGATTCTGGATTGCAATAATCTCCCCCTTTTTTATGATGTCAAATCATGTTGGTTGATAGGCAAGATAAATATCCTTTTCTCCTAAGCACTTCCTCACTAAGTGATGGATTTAAAATTTAAGGGTTGTGAATTTCAAATTTTTAATATATATATATTTATAATTTTTTTCTTTATATGATTATAATAAATAAAAAATAGAGAACAAAGTAAGACAAACACAAGATTTTATTAAGCTGAAAACATAATAAAAACATACATTTTCTCCCCCTTTTGACATCACCAAAAAGAGGAGGAACAATCAAACAAAGAGAACAGTACAAGAAAAAATAGCGAGATAAAATAGACAAACACTATAGGTAAGGTGGATCCTTATCAGCTGGTGGTGGTAATGGTTGAAAGTATCAATGCATGGAGGAAAATTAATTATCAATCGAGGAAAACCTTTCTCCAAACCATCTCATGTCTTCCTCATGCTGCTGCTGTTATTATTGAATGTGATAATCCAGCCTAGTTTCTAACTGTTCGAGCCACTAAATTATGTCTTCATGAGGGTATCTAGGGTAGGCAGGTACAAGTGGTGGTATTGGTAGCAGTGGAGGTCAACCTGTAAGAGCAGCTTCGCCATTTTTAACAAATTTTGGCTCAGCGTGCTCTTGCCTCCTATGAAAAAAGATACTAAAGGAGGCATCCAAATACAAAATATAAACATTATCGGGTTGAGCAGGATAATTGATTTGAAAATTTTTGTCAAGGATATATCCTATGACATGTCCTAAGGCAATATATTATTTTCTTTTTGTGCTGGGATATCAAATATGAGTCATGTTTTGGATATAATTAAGAATCATTTGGGCTTCATCAAATTGGGTACTCGATATTATGAGGTAGGTGACTGCAGAAAAGAGTGGGGTTATGTTAACCCAATCCCTAGCTTTTGGTATAATTAAGGTTCTAAAGACATGTTGGATGATCAAGCATTTTTAGTTATAGTGTGGACTAGTGGTTAGTGTTGGTTTATGGGTGCATTCCTAATGATCAAGATGATAGAAGTCTAGTCAAAGTCATTTGAGATAAGTGATTGCGAATGAGGTCCTTCGGTAGAAAGTCCTATATATTCTGCTAAATCAGCCTTGGTGATTTCTATATATCGATGGCAAAGATGGTCATGGTAGAGGTTTCTATATTTATCCTAAGGTTGGCTAAGAATTCACAAAGAAGTTTAAAATTGTAAGGAAAAGCAAGTGTGAGAAGAAATTGAAGAGTAGTGGAGGCAAATAGGCTCATCTCCTCAAAGTTCAGTGCTGATTGATATGACATCTGAGAAGGGGTGATTTTTACCTCCTTATACTTGTAATAAGCATCTTTACCCTTGATGATAGGAAATGATTATCAAAATGATGAGAGGAGGAAGAGCTCCCCTGAGTCATTCTATCGCATTTGCTTCGACCGGCCATTGGATAGGAAGGTTTAGAGGGTATGAGTTTGAAAGAGTAGTGAGTTAACTAAATTTGAAATGTTTAAAGCCTTCCAATTTATATATTTTAGGAAGATCATATAGTACGATCATGGTTCATATAGTACGATCAGGGAAGTTAATTTGTCTTGACGACTTGTCAGAAAAAGTGATCAAATCAGATGATATTAAGAAATTATGTTCTCCCTGAGGAGTCGTTAGTACGGTGTTTGATGAGAAGTATTGTACAGTACGAACAGGAACTCGTATAGTACAAAATGTAATAATTGTCAAGCTGGCTGAATTGAATTCATCCCAATCCATTTTGACATGTGTATCATACAGTACAAAGAGAGGTATCGTACCGTATGATTGGCAATAATTTCATACCAAATGAATTGAATTCCTCAATAGTTAGTTTCAGATAGAACATATAGTATGAGTAGTGGTTTGTGTAGTATGATGTACATTTAATATAATCTGGACCATTTATTAAATAAAGGATTGTGATCTGTTCATCTATGTATATCGTATAGTACAAATGTGGATTGTACAGTACAATAAGAATAAAATTTTGAAAGATTTTTTTTAGTCAGTGAGATGTGTGTGTGTATGATGATCAAGAAATATCTCAAATATTTTTTATTTATTTATTTTAACATAAATAACAAATAATAACACATAAACATGCACAAGAACAAACACATATAGGTTAACACATGTGAATGAATGATTTCGAATAAATTTTTTATTTATCTTAAATTAAGCATGAATGTCTATAACACCTAGTATTATCCTCAAGGTGCTAATAGGGTCATAGGCTAGAGTTTTGTGAAGATGTCTACAAATTAATCTCCTGTAGCTATATGATGTAATTCTATGTCTCCCTTGGTTACATGGTCTCTTATAAAGTGATGCCTAATATCTATATGCTTTGTGCGGGAGTTTTGAATTAGATTTTTAGAAATACAAATAACACTAGATAATCACACATAATTATAATAGTTCCTACAGGTAGTCCAAGATCTAAGAGTTGTTACTTTAGTTATAAGACTTGAGTAACACAGCTCCCTACTGCTATATATTCTGCCTTAATTATGAAAGGGCTACTGAGTTTTTTTTTTCTATTGGACCAGGAAACTAAGGATTGTCCTATGAATTGGCAGGTTCCTGAAGTGCTTTTTTCTATCGACCCTATATCCTACAAAATCAAAATTTGAATATCCTACTATTTCAAAGGAAGTGATGTTTCTAGGATACTAGATTCTTAGGTTTGGAGTGCCTAACAGGTATTTAAAGATTCTCTTAACAACAGTCATATGGAATTATTTTAGATCATCATGAAATCTAGCACAAAGGCAAACACTAAATATAATATCTAGTCCACTAGCAGTTAAGTAAAGACATGATTTAAATATTCCCTTATACTTTTTCTGATCTATTAATTTTCCATTTGGGTCCTGGTTTAATTGAATAATAGTGCTCATGGGAGTTTTTATGGCCTTGATATTAAGGTATTTATATTGGCTAAGAAAGGTTCCATCATCCATCTGCTTTACACTAAATCCAAGAAAGTAGATTAGCTCTCCCATCAAACTTATCTAAAATTCTTTACTCATTATTTTTGAGAATTCATCACATGGGCTTTTATTTGAGGATCCAAACAAGATGACATCAACATAAATTTAGATAACGAGTAAGTCTTCTCCTTCTTTCTTATGGAAGAGGGTGGTGTCTACACTACCCTTAATAAAGCCTCTATCTTGAAGGAAAGTACTCAGCCTTTCATAGCAGGCTCTAGGTGCTTTCTTTAACCCATATAAGGCATTCTTTCATTTGAATAAAATATTTGAGACTTATGAATTTTTAAAACATTGGGGTTGCTAAACATAAACATCCTCTTAAATCACCCCATTTTAGAAGGCACTCTTAACATCCATTTGGAACAGTTTAAAACCCTTAAAATAAGCAAAGGCTAACAACACCTTAATGGCTTGTAGTCTTCCTACAGGGGAAAGGGTTTCCTCAAAATTGATACCATCATTCTAGTTAAACCTTTAAGAAGAAGCCTGAGGCTAACTAAGAAGGGGGTGAATTAATTATTTTAAAAAAATTCTTTAATAAAAAGAAAATTCTTTTTATAAGTTTTTCAATATCTAAAAATAACAATTTTATTCCACAATATGAAAGCAAATTAAGTTCATAATAATCAAACATTTCAACCACACTAAATATACAAATGAGAGCAAAAATTAAAATACAAAAAGGTAAAAGAATGAATACACTAGAATTTATAGGGTTCGGTCAAATCTGACCTACGTCCCCTCCTCGGAGACCTCCTAGAATTACACTAAACCTTTTAGTGTATCTTTTTCAGACCCACTGTTATGCAGAGAAGCCCTTACCAAAATCTCTTCCATCGAACCGGTGAGGCAGAGTACCTTAAATCTTTTTCACTCTCCTAGTGAAGGTACAGAACTTGAATCCTTTTGCTCCCTCTTGGAGTAGGTAGAGAACCTGAATCCTTTTATTCCCTCCTAGAGTAGGCAGAGAACCTGAATCTGATGCTGAAGAATGTCTCTCCAGAGCCATCAAAGAATCATGACAGCATCTTGAAGAAGAAAATGAATACCTTGCTTGGAGTAACCTTTATGAATCCCTCATAACTCCCCCTCACAAGAATCTCTCCCTTTCTTCTCTCCCAAAGCTCTCCTTCTTTTCCTCCTATAATCTCTCTCTTAAAATAAATCAACAACAAACAATTTTCTAATAAGAGTATTAGAAAACGTTAAGTAGTGGGCTAAAAAAAACCCTAAAAATTCAAGTTAGTTGTCACTGTTCATATAGTATAAAAAGGGTTAGTACAATACAATTAGTTCAAAACTAGTCCCATCCAGTATGATGTAAATAGTCGTTCAAAGTGAACTGTTCAAATTTTATAAACACATCGTACAGTAAGATTAATAGATCATCCAACACGATCTGCTTGATTTCCTTTATTCGTAGGAAATGATACCTAGGATGACTAAAAATCATCTCTGTTAATCTTACTGTATTGCTCTCTTTGTATAATATGGTTAGTTTATTTCAGGTAGATCATCTAGTAAGATATGCATATCATATAGTTCGATTAGTTCGAAAATCAAGGTTTCATTTTATACAATCTTTGGGACGACCAAATTTCATCTATGCTAATCATTTGGTATGATCAATATCAATAAATACGACCAGCTATCATTTATTAAATCATGATTTAATTGACTAATTGTGGGGGTTAATTTTAGCAAGATTTAAAATATTCATATAATATAATTTACATCATACAATATGATTTGTTCAAAACTCATTTTTTAAAATCTTATATAAATTAATCTAGCGGCTAGGGTTTTCAGATCGTAATGAATTATACAGTATGATCACGATCGTACAATATGATTAGTTCACAGAAACTAATTCACCAATCAGCCGTTAAGCCCATTTTAAGATAATCAGATTGTATAGTACGAAGTTAAATCCTACAGTATGATTATATAAAAAAAAATTTCACTTTAAAAATTTTTTTCTCTCCCCCTGTGTGTGTGTGCATGTTACTCAGCAATGATATCCACCAAATTACATGATATAACTCAAGAAAAGAAAAAATATATAATAAATTAAAAATACTAAATGTAACCCTAGTCTACACATTCTTGAGCTGATACAGTGAAATTGAAATGTTAGTAAGCAGGGAAATAATACAGATATGAAATAAATAACAGTAAGAAAATAAAAATATTTATTATCATCAAAATCACAGTACTTGGGCTTAGATTTGTAACAATCTCCCCCTTTTTGATGATGACAAATATTATTGTTAATGATTTTCAAAGCTCTTTGAAACACCCCCTTAGAAGATGAAATTTTGAAAATAAAGAGTGTTTAATTTTTTTTTGTTTTTATATTTTTTAATGAAATACTAGACATAAGTAAAAAAATAAAAGACAAGTAAGCAGAAAACTTATTTTACTAAAACACAGGAAGCAAATAACACATTACTCCCCCTTTTGACATCACAAAAAAGAGGTAAAATATACTAAACAAAACAAAGTAAGTACATCATAAAATTAGAAGAAATGAATTGACAACTCTAGTAAATGGTAATTTTTTCTCATGATTAGATTAAAAAAAAGTAAGAAATGAATTGATAATATTGAAATCTAGAAAGGTTAGAAATTTGATTTTGTAAACCCTAGCTCAGACTCCTTACAGGTTAAAATTTTTTTTAAAAAAAAATTTAAACAGAAAAAAATTAGATATGAAAAGTGATCTTTTTAAACTTAGTTTTAAAAAAATATCCAATAGAATAGTACTGCAAAGTAATAAATCAAAATTTAATGTACAGAAAAAATAGTTTAAACATATAGCATTCAGTTAGACTAAATCTTTATCCTCTATGCTCCATTCAGGAAAAGGATGTTCAGTTTTTATGCCATTGACAAAACAGGAAGGTGCAGAATAACCTTCTTGAACTAACATCAATATGTGATAATATATTAAATGTAATAAAGTAGACATGCAAATTTTTCAAAAATCAAAAGAAATATTATCAAATAAAGGCGGTCATGTGATTGAATATCCTTTTGTGGTATTATGATTTTTAAAGTTAGCCATTTATCTTTTTATCAAAATGTTTTCTAAAACTTAGTTTTTGAATCCTGCTTTAATACCACTTGAAAGTTCTTGAAGGTTGTTAAACCTTTAAGAACAAGCCCGAGGCTAACCAAGAGGGGGGGGGGGGGGGTGAATAAGTTATTTTAAAAAAATTATTTAATAAAAAAATCTTATTATAACTTTTTAATATCTAAAAATAACAATTTTATCCACAATGCAGAAGCAGATTAAGTTTATAATAATAAAAAAATTTAACCACACAAAAATCATAAACGAGTGTGGAAATTAAAATATGAAAAAGTAAAAGAATGAACACACCAGATTTTAAGTGGTTTGGTCAAAACATGACCTACGTCCACTCCCCTAAGGCCTCTTACGAGTACCGCACTAAACCTTTTAGTGTCTCTACTTTAGCCCCCACAGCTAGGTGGAGAAGCCCTTACAAAAATCTCTTCCACCGACTTGGTGAGGTAAAGTACCTTGAATCTTTTTCACCCTCCTAGTGAAGGTAAAGAACCTGAATCCCTTTACTCCATCCTCGAGTAGGCAGAGAACCTGAATTCTTTTACTTCCTCCTAGAGTAGGCAGAGAACCTAAATATGATGTTGAAGTACATCTCCCCAAAGCTACCACGAAATCAAGACAGTAGCTTGGAGAAGACAATAGAAACCTTGCTTGGAGTACCCTTTATGAATCCCTCACAACTCCCCTCATAAGAATCTCTCCCTTTTTTCTCTCCTAAATCTCTTCTTCTCTTCCTCCTATAAGCTCTCTCTCAAAACAAATCAACAGCAAAAGATTTTCTAATAAAAATATTAGAAAACCTTAAGTAGTGTGCTTCAAGAATCCTTAAAAATTCAAGTTACCCATCGCTGTTCGTACAGTATGAACAGGGCTTGTATAGTACGATTAGTTCAAAACTAGTCCCTTCCAGTATAATATAAATAGTTATTCAAATTAAACTATTTAAACTTTATGAACACATCATACAATACGATCAATAGATCATCTAATATGATATGTTTGATTTCCCTTATTCGTATGAGACATTTCCTGGGATGATTGAAAATTTTCTCTATTAATTTTCCCATATTTCTCTCTTCGTACAGTATGGCTAGTTGATTTCATGTATTTTATCCAGTATGATATGAATATCGTACAACATGATTAGTTCAAATATTATGCTTTCTTTTGGTAAATTCTTTGGGATGACCATATTTCATCTGTGCTAATCATTTGGTAGGATTAATATCGTACAGTACGTCAGTTATGATTAATTAAACCATTATTTAATTGATTAATTATGGGGGATAATTTTAGTAACATTTCAAATATTTGTACAGTATAATTTACATCGTACTGTATAATTAGTTTAAAACTCAATTTTCAAAATCTTACTTAAATTAATCTGGCAGCTAAGGTTTTCAAATCGTAACGAATCATACAGTAGAATTAGTTTACAAAAACTAAATTACCTATTAGTCATTAAGCCCATTTTAAGATAATCAAATCATACAACTTAAAATTTTTTTTTCTCTCCCCCTATGTGTATATGCATGTTTACTCAGTAATGATATCCACCAAATTACATGATACAACTCAAGAAAAAAAAATACATAACAAACCAAAAATATAGACTATAACCCTAGTCTACCTAGTCTTGAGCTTATCAAAATTGTAAGTGAATGGTGGACCTAAAATGTTTGCGAGCAAGGAAACAACATAAATATGCAATAAATAGTAGTAACAAAATAATAATATTTGTTATCATCAAAATCACAGTACTTAGGATCAGATTTACAATATTCTTTAGTTTGAATAGATGATTAAGGACTTGTGAATTATCAAAACCTGGGGGTTGCTCAACATAAAATTCCTCTTGAATCACAACATTTTGGAAGGCACTCTTAACATTCTTTTGGTATAGTTTAAAACACTTAAAATAAACAAAGGCTAATAGCACCCTAATGGCTTCTAGTCTAGCAACAGAGGCAAAGGTTTCCACAAAATATGTTCCATTGATCTGGTTATACCCCTTAGCTACTAATCTTCCATTATTTCTCACTACTATTCCATAGTCATTCATCTTCTTTTAGAAAACCTAGTTTTCTCTAATCACATTCTGTTCTTTAGGTCACTTGACTAGTTCTAATACCTCATTTCTTACAAATTACTTTGGCTCTACTTGCTTTGCAAGGATCTTAAATTCATCAACTAGGGCATGATTTATATTTGTGGGTTCTATCATAGAAATAAAAATTGAATGACTAACTTCCTTCCTAAGTCTATGCCTAGTTCTAATACCTTCAGATGGGTCTCCTAAAATAAGTTTTTTAAGGTGACCAGAAGAATATCTCCATTCTCTAGGAAATTTTTCTTTAGGTTCTACTCTTTCTCTTATAGTAATTACTTCTACCCCTCGAATGACCTCAACTTCTTCTTCTTCAGGTTTAAATTCAGAGGTCCTGCGTGATTCATCAAATACCATATGGGTTGACTCTTCTACTCCTAGGTTCCTCTTATTGAAGATTATATAGGCCTTACCTATAGATGAGTAACCTAAGAAGACACCTTAATCAGACTTTGGATCAAATTTTCCTAAGGGTGATTTTTCATTAATTAAGTTGAAACATTTACAACCAAAAATATGCAAGTGAGAAAGGTTGGGTGTCCTACCCATAAAGAGTTTATAAGATGTCTTACTGAGTTTGGATCTAACATTGACCTTATTTAAAACATAACAAGCCGTATTCACTACTTCTACCCAAAAATACCTTGGGAGTGAATACTCAGCTAGTATTTCCCTAGCAGATTTTGCTAAGGTTCTATTTTTCCTTTCAATTATTCCATTTAGCTGGGGGTCCTAACGGCAGAGAAGTTCTGTTCTATTCCAATCTCTTGACAGAAGGATTCAAACTTATCATTTTCAATCTCTCTACCATGATTACTATGAATTATTGTGACTTCACATCCTAATTACCTTTGAATCCATGTGGAAAAAGTTCAGAAATCCTCAAATGGCTCACTCTTATGTGCTAGGAATATAACCCAAGTAAATCTAGAGTAGTCATCCATTTTTACAAATCCATATGTCTTCCCTCCTAGGCTGGCTATACTAAAAGTCCAAATAAGTCCATGTGAAAGATTTTTAGTGGCCTAGAGGTGTTAATGTCTTTTACTGAATGAAATGAAGACCTTATTTATTTCCCTAGTCGGAAGGCATCACATAAGTTATCCATAGCGAAGTCAAACTTATGTATGCCTCTAACTAGGTTTTTCTGGGTAATATTCCTAAGTCTTCATGCTCACATGACATAGTCTCCTATGTCATGGAAAACTTATAGTTTTTAAGCACAATGAATTTGAATATTCAATGTAGTTCAAGTCTAACATGTAAACATTATTCATTTATTTTCATTTTACCACAAGTTTTTCATCTAAGTTAATAATACATTTGTTAGAAAGAAATTTAATATTAAAGCCTTTATCTCATAATTGACTAATACTCAATAAATTATTCTTTAAACCATTAACTAATAAGACATTTTCAATCATAAAGTTTTTAGAGTTGCTAATTATACCTGAGCCCTCCACTTTCCTAGTGGTGTTGTCTCCTAATGTCACCTTGCCTCTTGACCTGGCCTCCAGTGTGATGAAATACTTCATATCACTAGTCATGTGTCTCGATCATCCACTATCCAGGTACCACATGCTCTCACTAGGCATTTTGTGAGACCACCCCTATATAGTCATTTAAAGGTTAGATTTGGGAACCCAAGTGAATTTGGTTCCACCTTATGCTTAATTAGATGAGATGAATGCATACTATACTATGATGAATGTAATTTAGGCCTCCACACTAGATATTTCCTATGGTGAATTGTGCAAATGCGGGCTATGTTACCTAACATGCCACAATAGTAACACCTTACACCAGGAAACAAATTTATTAATCTATATGAGTTATGGCGCCTCATCCTAGGTTTAGGTAATGCATGTTGTTTTTAGGGGTTGTACCACTAAGCTAATATGGGTAATGGTTTATTATTCTCAAGTGCAATGACTTTTTCTCTCAAAAATTCATTAGCATTTTTATAGCTTGCCACTTCTAGTTTTAATGCATGCTCACTACTATCTAGTTGACATGCAAGTTTTTTTAATTCATTAAATGAGTTTTCTAGTTTAATATGTGATGTTTTCAAGGAATTATGCACATTAGATAGGTTAGTATGGTTCTTATTTAATGTATCAAATTTGTTTAATAAAGTCATATGATCATTATCTAAAGTAGAGTGCTCGATAATTAAACTAGCATGCTCCTTTTATAAATTATAGAATTCAATATTAAGACTAGCATGCATCTTTTCTTTCATATATGAATCATGAATATTTTTAGAAATAATGAGTAATTCATCATAGGAAAGTTGACAAACCTCAGCTTGATTCGATTGATAAGGATTATTATTAGCTATAAGACACATATTTGTTACCTCCTCCTATGCTTCTACTTCTGATGATTCTGAAGCAAAATTCGCCCAAAAATCTTTTTGCATCTTTTACTTGCCCCTCTTAAATGTTGGCTTCTCTTCACTCTTCTCCTTGATAGGTTGAGTCTTAAGGTTGGGGCAATAAGCTTGGAGATGATCTAGTTTCCTTCACTTGAAGTAAATTATGTCAGAAGAAGCTTTAACATTTTTGTTATTTTTACTCCAATTTTGCTAATGACATCTCTATTTACTTTTGAAGAAATTCCTGAATTGTCGTGCCATCAAGGCGATATCATCATCCTCCTTTGTTGTAAAACTCACTATCCGAATTATTTACTTTTAGTGCTATAGTTCTCTCCTTCTTCTCTCATGCATCACTTTTCCTTTGACTCACTCCTTGCTCGTAGGCAATGAGTGACCCAAGCAAATTAGTAATGAAATAAACATTCAAGTATATAGACTCAGTAATTATAGTTATCTTGGCATCATAAGAACTAGGTAAATAGTGTAAAATCTTATTAACTTTTTTTGAGTTTGATAGTTCTGTACCTAGTGCATGTAAGGATGTCACTATCTAAGTGAATTTAGTGTACATTTCAGATACAGTCTCGCTAGGTTTCATGCAAATAATTCATAGTCATGCAGTAGAATATTTAACCTCGACTATTTAACTTCAATAGTTCCTTCATAAGTGATACATAACCTACCCAAATCTCCTTCCCCATAGTGCATGTAGAAACTCGCATATAGTCCTCAGATTTTAAAGCACAAAAGAAACAATTCAAACATTTAATTGTGTGAGCTCCTTATCTTCATAACTTTTTTTTAATTTTTTTGTTTTTTTTATTTTTATTCTTATGTCCTCATAACTCCATTAAATAAAAAGAATATATGTTTTGACACCATTAACTACATGCTATAGAATTGAATAACCAGTTTGAGCCATATGCCAAATTATATAGTCAATGGATTATAAAAAAATTTGACTTGCGTATTTTCTAGAAATCAAAAGGAATATTTACAAACAGTGGTGGACGAGTCATCGAATAATCCCCCGCAGTGTTACGATTACCAAAATGAGCCATTAATCATTTTCTAAAAGTTTTCTAAAACCTTGTTTTCAAAACCCACTCTGATACCACTTGAAAGTTTGTGAAGGTCGTTAAACCTTAAAAAACTAGCTTGAGGCTCACCAAGAGGGGGGGGGGTGAATTGTTAATTTTAAAAATTTTCTGAACTCCTAAATAGTCATGACAATATTTTGAAACAATTTTCAAAATTTAAAAATACCAAAGTTTAATTGATTACGGAAGTAAATAACTTTATCAAAAATATTGATTTTACTATGATGATATTTGGATCTATGAAATAAAGCAATAATCATCAAATTTCCCAAGAAATTACAATAGAAATAAAAAAGTAAGAAATATAAAAGTGCAAATGGAAAAAAATTAATTAGAGATTTTTAAAGTGGTTTGGTCAACCCTGACCTATGTCCACTCCACAGAGTTCTCTGCTCTGAGAATTGCACTAAAATAAAGTGACTCTCCTTTTGCTCCCACAGTAAGGCAGAGAAGCCCTTACAGACTCACATTCACCAAACCTGATACGACAGAGTGACAGTGGACCTTGACTCTTTTTTCTCCCTCCTGGAGAAGAAGAGAACCTTAACTCCTTTTTCCCTAGAGAGCTTTCAAAGACTCACCAATACCACAGGAAGAGTAAGAGAGTAGCTAGCCCAGAGCAATCGTTTGATCCCCTCACACTCCTCTCTCATGCTCAACCTTACCTTCTCCTTTCTCTCAAGCCCTAGATTTCTCAAACCTCTCTCTCAGAGTACCTTCAGCAGTCACACAATCCTCTCAATATTTTTTAAGAGAATCTTTAAAACATGCATAAGTAATGGGATTCAAGAAACACTAGAAAATCAAGTTAGTTGTTAATGTTCATACAGTACGATTCAAGTTCATACAGTACGATTAATTCAAAACTAGTCCCTTCCTATATGATGTAAATAGCAATTCAAACAAACTATTCAATTAATTTAAACACATCATATAGTACGATCCAAAGATCATCCAGTACAATCTGTTTAATTTTCTCTATCCATTTATGATGATTCCTGGGGCGACTAAAAATCAACTCTACTAATCATCCTGCACTGCTCTCATCGTACAGTATGGTTAGTTGATTTCAAGTAGGTCATCCATAATTATATTAATGTCGTACGGAATGATTAGTTCAAAAATCATGATTTCATTTGTACGATCTTTGGGAAGACTAAATTTCATCTTTGCTAATTATTTTGTACGATCAATATCATATAGTACAATCAGCATTCATTAATTAAACCATGATTTGATTAAATAATCATGAGGGTTAATTTTAATAAGATTTGAAATATTCGTACAGTACTATTGATATCATACAGTGCGATTAGTTCAAAAAATTAAATTTCAAAATCTTACTTAAATTAATCTAGTGGTTAGTATTTTTTGATCGTAATGAATCGTATAATATGATTAGTTCATAAAAACTAATTTTTTAATTAATCATTAAGCATATTCTTTTTATATTGATTATATAGCACAATTGTAAGTCATATAATATAATTAGTACAACAAATTTTAACTTTTAAATTTCATATCACTCCTTCTATGTGTGTGTGTGTATAGTCACCCAATTGCAAACACTCTTATAGGGCTAGACTCAAAAAATAGAAAATAAAGAAAAGTAAAATTATAGATTTTGTTACTTGACATTCTTATTCTACCCATTCTTGAGCTTTCAGTAGCCTTGTGTGGTGTATGTCTTACCTATAATTTTACTGCTCATAGAGAAAAGAAATATCTAAAATATTTAATGATAAAAGTAATAATTCAATCAATATTATTTGTCATCATCAAAATTATTGACTAGGGATCCTAAATTGTAACACACCGTACACTTATAAATTTGATTAGCTCAAAATTGGAAGAATAGGGTTTAAGTGTCTAAAAGAGTCTATATTTTTATTTTTTGTTATTTCTATATTTCTTAAGTCAAAATTATGTATTTGATGGATATTAGACTTGGTAACTATACACACACAGTCAAGGTAGCAAGTTAGTGACAAAATTAGAAGTTAAATTTTTTAGAACGAATCGTACTGTAACCATATCATATTGTATGATAGGCTAATCAGAAAAATCATTTAAATAACTAATTATGATAATTAATTTAATTTAAATTAATCATATTATATGATGTATATTGTACATGATGATCAGTTGAAATCTGGATCCCAACCATCAATAAAAATTTAGGTAATATTTTGGTATTCAAATTTTGTACTAATCATACGGTATAATAGCTATCGTACTGTAGAATATAATAAAAACTTACCTAAATTAATCTTGTGATTAGGGGATGATTTGAGATTAATTGATCTAGTCAGATCATAGAGGATAATTGAGACCAATCGTACTATACGACCTGATTCCTACATGGGATTATAATTTATCATCGCCAATTGTGCAATATAATAATCCAAGTCATTTATTCTAATTGACTAGATGATGCTACAAATCATTCGTGATGATTAGCTCAATTCTTTTAACTAATCATATAATGCCTAGCTCTTCATACAGTACTAATAGGAGTACTTTGAACTAATCGTGATCATGGATCATACTTTATGATTAGTGTCGACATAATTAAATTTAGGGTTTTTTTAAGGCTTATATTTAATCTCTCTTAATAGACTTGATTTAAGTCTATGGTTGTTGAGTGTTCTTGAGAGGGAGCTTGGAGAGGAAGATCTAGGAGAGCTATGGCAAGAAGAAAGGGAGAGCTTATGTTTGAGGGAGAAGTAGTATGAGGGATTCAAACAGTTTCTCTAAGCAAGTGTCTTGCCTTGTTCCTTTAGGTGTCTGTCTAGGTTTCTTGGGTGGCTCTGGGAAAAAGTTCTTAAGCCCAGGGATATGGTTCTCTGCCATCACCAGGAGGGTAAGAAAGCAGGTTGTGGTTCTCTACCATCACCAGGAGGGTGAGAATGGATATTTATTTTCTCTACCTTCTCCAGGAGGGGGAAAAAGGAAATTGAGGTTCTCCGCATTCTACAAGAGGGAGAAAATGGATTGAAGGTCCACTTTCATAACTAGTAGGGTGATAAAGCTTTCGGTTCTTCGCTGCATTGGGTTTGGTGGAAGTGATTTGTGTAAGAGCTTCTCTACCTTGTTGTGAGGGACAAAAGGAGAGACAAAATAGTGATAGTGTAATACTCAGAGAGGAGTACTCTGATGAGTGGATGTTGGTTATTATTCGACCAATGCCCTATAAATCTCTGGTGTGTTTGTTTTGATTTTCTACTATCACATTTAATTTTTTCTTCATTTTTTACTATGATAATATCTTGGTGAAAAGCATGATCAATGCTTTGTTCTATTGATTATATTATCATCTTCAGTGGTTTGATATGTGATAAAATTATTTGCTTTTGCATTAAGTAAAAGTTGTTAATTTAATAACTAAAAAATCCAAAAATATATTCCTTATTTTTTTAAGTAAGCAATTAGTTTTTAAATTCTCCAATTCACCCCCCTCTTAGTGTGCCAATGGACAACTTCACTTAGGCTTAACATCTTTATCAAACTTTCAATTGGTATCGGAGTAGTACTCAAAAATAGTGTTTTAGAAATAGAGGAAAATGATCCATGACATATTTTTGAGATAGGAACACCGTGAAGGTTACTCTATTATTCAACCACCTTTATTTAACAATATACATTTTGACTTTTGGAAAATCCACATGTCAACTATTTTACAATCTATTGGTTTTCACATGTGACTTTTAGTACAAGAGTGTTATTCTGCACCATCTCATTTTATCAATAGCATTAAAATAAGGTTACTATTTAATGAATGGAGTAATGAGGATAGGGACTTAGCTCAATTTAATAAGAGATATTATAATTTCTTTTTTGTGCTCTTAAGTCCAAGGATTATATAAGAGTCCCCAACTGTACCACTAGCAAGAAATTTTGGGATAATCTGTGTATTATATATGAGGAAACCAACTTGGTAAAATAATCTAGGATGAATATTATGTTGCACGATTATGACTCTTTTGCATGAAACTTAATGAAACCATTTTAGACATGTACACTAGGCATACACAAATCATAAAATCATTGCATGCTTTAGGAAGAGAACTTTCTAACTCTAAGAAAGTAAACAAAATTTATAGATGTTTACCTAGTAATTATTATCCTAAGGTTACCACCATTTATGAATCAAATGATCTTAATGTTTATTCTATAGATAACTTATTAGGCTCATTCATTGCTTATGAGTAAGGTGTAAGCCAAAGAATACATGATACATGAGATAAGAAAGAGGACAAAGTGATAGCACTAAAAGCAAATGAGTCAAAAAGTGATAGCTTCATAGCTAAAGGAGAGGATGGCCTAGCACTAATGTCATGATGATTTAAAAGCTTCCTGAGAAGATAATAAAAAGCATCATCAGTAGTCTAACATAGGTAATTAAATAAAAATTTTAAGATGTCATCTGATACTATTTGTCTTGAATACAGGATATCAGGGCACTTAAGGATAGATTGACCCAACTAAAAAGCTCACCCGATCAAGGATAAAGATCAAGGATAAAGTCGAAGATAAGATAAATTTTAAAAAGGCAAACAATGAACTCAAAAGGTATTTTGGGCAAAATCCACTATATATTCATTGAAAATAGAAATAGGAGATGAGGAAACCAATCTGTGCCTTATGGTAGATAATATTCTTGATCATTCTGATCAAGAGGAGATATGTGAGCTTTCTTATAATGAATTATTTGAAGTTTCAAAAAAAAATTCACAATGCATATACGAAGCTCAATAAAATGTATGCTAGTCTCAACATAGATTTCTTAAATTTGTAAAAAGAATATGATTTCCTTTGAATAGAACATTCTATATTAGATAAGGATCATGTATTTAATTGATGAATATAATGCACTAAACAAGAAGCATATTGAATTGGAAGGATCATTTAAGGAATTAGAAGCAATTGCATGTCAATTAGATAGTAGCGAGCAAGCATTAAAATTAGAAGTGGTAAACTTTGAAAGTGCTAACAAATTCTTAAAGCAAAAGTCAATTCACTTCATAATAATAAACCATCACTTGCATTAGAATAATAACATAACTCATCATCACGGCATGCATTATATAACCATAGGAAGAGGCATCATAACCCACATATATTAGTAAAACCTTTCCCAGGTGTTAGGTGTCATTCTTGTGGCCTGCTAGGTCATATAGCCCACACTTATGCTGTTCACCATAGGACCCATCTTGTGTGGAGGCCAAAGTTACATGCATCACAATATAGCATGTATACATCTCATTCATTAAAGCATAAGGTGGAACCAAAACTCACTTGGGTTCCCAAATCTAATGTTTGAATGACTTTATAGGAATGCTCTCATAAAAAGCCCAATGAGAGCATGCGGTATCTAGAGAGCGGATGCTCAAGGCATATGACTAGAGACATAAAATAATTTATCATGTTGGAGGCCATGATAGGAGGCAAGGTAACACTTGGAGAAAATACAACTAGAAAAGTTTTAGGCATAGGTATGATTGATAAATCTAAAAATTTCATTATTGAAAATGTTTTACAAGTTGATGGCTTGAAACATAATTTACTTAGTATTAGCCAACTGTGTGATAAAGGTTTTCACATTAAATTTTTATTTACTAGTTGTGTGATTAGTTTGAATGGAAATACTATTTTAGAAAGAAAGAGAATTAATAATGTTTACATGCTTGACCTAAAATTTTTTGAATTTGCAAATTCTCTTTATTTGAAAATAATTGCTGATGAATCCTGACTATGGTATATGAGACTATGCCACCTAAGCATGACAACTCTTAAAAAAATAACCAAAAAGGACCTAGTTAGAGACATAACCAAATTAGACTTTTCTAAGGACCATCTATGTGATTCCTATCAAATAGGACAACAAATCAAAAATTTAATTTGAGTTGAATAATTTATTGGAAATTTAGGATTATATTCCCAAAGGTTAGGGTCTTATGATTCAAAATATGTCCTAGATCCTAAATATAAATTTGGCACTAAACCTTAGTAGCCAAAACCTAACTAATATAGTGCAAAATCTGGACTTATCCCGATCTGGATTAGGGAGCTAGCTTACCACCTAGCTAATTAAAATCCATGAATCTGATCAATTTTATGAAAGTGTGGAAGGGACGTTATAATTAAAGTTTTAAGAGTTGGAGCAAACATCTAGAGTGCATCCTAATTGGCCCATTGACTTATTTGGGGAGAAAATTCTTAAGATAAATGAAATTAAAATTTTAGAGTCACTAATCAATTTCTAATGCAATGCATGTTGATTGACTCGATAAAATATATAAAATGAATATGTAGAAATTTTAAAAAAGGCTTAAAAATCATATTTTTTTTAGAGATTTTATAACATCTTCTTGATAGATCTGACCCTCAAAGGCCATGTGGTATGCCAGAACTAGAAGGTGGGGAGGTGCCTAACAAGGAAGAGTAGGTAAAAATATGCTTATGCTGACTCCCGATGGTCCCAGGCTTACTTCTTAGATTATTAGAGTTTCCATGTAGGCCTAAAATTTTAAATTTTAATTTTGAGTAGAAAAATTTTATACGTGCCCTCATGAGCATCTATATATCAAGGCTAAAGCAAGATCGACATACAATCACCAAAAAATAACTAGTAAAAGCAAGAAGGCCTACTCATAGTCAAATGAAATCAAACACATTAATAAATCAAATTAATCAATTAAATTTCCATAGGTAAATTGCCTATTTAATATAACCCAAGGTCTACAAAAATTAAAAGTGGATGAGTACCCTATCCCCTAAAGAGGTATCCTTTCCTCTTGGGAATCCAATTTTGGATACTAGTATCTCGACTCAAATGTCTAACTTTCACAACTCGATACCTTAAACAAATTACATCAAATCAAAAAAGAAATCTAGAGTTTCTTGGAGGATTATCCTAAGCATTTAAAATCAAATCAATCACAAGCAGTTATACATATACATTAAAAGTAAATCATACTGAGCCACACTCTCATTTGTTTGGGGGTTAAGAAGCTAAAGCACCTATAGCAATTATAATAATTATTAATTTAGCCGCCTTTTATTGCCTTGAAAGAGTGTGTCCACCTGTAGAATATCATGTTAGCAACCTGATCTATCCTAACCTAAGGGTAATATATCGCCCATCAAATCAATTCATATAGTGCAGTAAAAGAAAACAAATACATCAATACATTTCCAAACTCAACATGTAGTAAAAAATTAAAAGCACAGCGCACAGCAATAAAAGTAAACACCGGCCTAGCTTAGACAAGAGTTAGTTATTCTAGCAAACCAATTGAAGTGTGTAATAGGGCCATGTATTTAGGGTAAATCCTAAACATGGTAATTTGTTAAAATTATCTATTGTTAGAGTTTGTTAAAGGTCAAAGGGGAATTTAGGTTTAAGTTAAATATTAATATATTAAAGCTTAATTGGAGTATGTTTTAATTATTAAATAATTACTACCTTTATTGCTCACCGAGGCCGTGAAGTTTAATTCACCTTGGTTGGGGCTAAGTTAATAGCCTCATAGGCCTGGGTTACCCAATAGCAATCAGGGTTGTTTAAGTTAGCTTGATTGGTTAAAGATTAAAGGTTAATGAATTTTAATTAAGGGTGTTGATTACTGGTTCGAATAGTTGAATTAAAGTTTTTTGGAAATTTAAGTTAAATATTGAATTTTACAATTATTGGGTTTATTATAATGTGTTATGTAAGGGGTTAAAAGTTGACTTTTGAAATCAAAGTGATTTTTAGGAGTTTAGCATTCTTTTTTAAATATCAGACCTTAATATGAGAGATTAGGATTTGAGTTTACTCAATTTGGAATTTTCTACATTAAGTTATGAATTTTTGAAGTTTTGACCTAGTTTTGAACTATGGTTGACCGAAAAGTTAATATTTTTACTTTGACTTAATCTTTGAGGTTTGACATTTTTAGAAAATATAAGATTTTAGTTGAAGTTGAATGGCATTTAGTTTGGTTGAATTGGACTTTTCTAGATTTAATTATGATTTTTAAAAATTTTGGTATTTTTAAATTTTCTAAAATTGCCTAATTAAATAGATTTTGATCCAAATTAGTCCCAAGCCTCTAGGGGTCACCCCCAAAGGTCAAGAATGACCTAAGGGGATGTTTCCAAGAATTTAGGTACTTTTTGGGTATTTTATATTGATTAAGGGTTCAATTAGGGTCAATAAGAGGGCTTAGTTGAATTTTAAAAATTTAATAAGAATTTTTGGTGAATTAATAATGTTCTAGGTCAAATCTAAAATGGGATTTTGGGGTTCCTCATTGGTGGGCCAAATGAGCTCCAAATCTTGTGAATTTTGGACTATGAGATCACCTAACCTCAGGGTCAAATGTCCGTATATTTGAACCCAAATGGACCTATCTAAGGTGGCTAACCAAGCCACCCTAGGTAACCACTAGGTCACCTTAGACCTAGGTCTTAGAATGGGGTGCAATCAATGGCTCTAAACTCCCTAGACTAAGCATAATCAACACGTAAAAGATCAAATCCTAAATCCCATTGGAGAGATCATAACTCAAATCTTAATTTAAGGGTAGAACCATGACCCTTAAGTTCAAATTGCCATGAAATTTCCCTTAGATACCTCAAACAGCAGAGAGAAAATTTGGAAATGTCAGAGATATGCCCAAATTCACTCTCCCAAAGTCCCAAGCCATGGTGACACCTAATAAGCACAAAAAGGCAATAATACCATAAACATTCAAACAAAAATTAACATCTACACAAAATTAATCAAAGCTTGGGACCATAGAGATTTTAAAGATCTCCCTGAGATCTTTCCAATGAGCCTAAGAACACCTAATTTGGTCAAGTGTGGAGGGAGATAAGAATTTTATAAGTTTCACTCAATTATATAGTCAGTCGATGCTTTATATATAGCATGATCTAATTGGCAGGGTAATGATTACCTGCTAATAGGGTAAATGCGAGATTGATTACAGGCGTTGGATTATTGATTCAATGGTTGAGATCAAATGGTCTTAAGAACCATGGGACTTAATCCAAATAGTTGATTAAAATCAAAAGCTACGATTACATCTTGAACCTCTTACAAAGACTTGAAGTCATTTACCATCTATGGCATGATCACAGAGATCCTACCAGTGAACTCATTCAAAATTTCATAGGAAGGATCAGGATGGTGGAAGCTTCCAATACAATAGTGGAAATTCGTTGGATTGGAAGTTTTCTTCACACTTGACCGGACTACCTATCTAGGGAGCTCGAGATCAAAATCTCACCATGTAAAAAGTATTAATGAATGGGTTTTTCTATCAGGAAGATTCAGGGGATGAGGGCGAGCAATTCTCCTTCAATATCCAAATTAGAGAATGGTTTGAGGTATGACTTCTAGTGGAGAGTAGAGAGCTTTTGCTGGGTTTCGCTCAGAATGATAGCTCGAAACTACTAGGAAGCTGGGGAAGCTACGGGATTACTCAAAGTGCTCTGGGGAATGATTTCAAAATCTTAGAATTGAATGGGGAGGCTTAGGTGGTAGTGCCCAGTTCAATCCATGCGTGAGAATTTACATAACCAGGATCGATTGGAGAATTCATTGGATGGCCACCAACTATTAGAGGACAACCTGGGGAGTCATTTCAAGCTCTAAGGGGATGAGATCAGGCATTGAAGTAGCTTTGGCTAGGGCTCATGAATGGGGGACCATTGTAGCTCATTTTTTAATCATTCCAGCCACCGCTAGCTAGAGGCTAGGTTAGACTGAGCTGGAAAGGCTGGTAGAGATCAGGTGAACTAAATGGTGAGCTCAATTAGCCATGGGGAACCTAATTCAATTAGGTGGCTGGGGTTGACCTAAAATAGTACGGTTTTGGTCAATTTAGGTGCAACCCATGTCAAGCCAAACCATAAGATCAATAGGGAAGACGGGTTAGGTCCTGGTTCACCTAGTTATGGGTTAAATTGGACATGGGGTGGATAAATTCCCTAATATGGCTTGGGTTGAATAGGTTACGGATAGGTATAGGTCCATTTGGGTTGGAACCTGGTCAAGCTAGGTGAAGGGGTTGATAGGGAACATGCATTGGGTAAAGGGCTACCTAATGCAAGAGTCAATTGGGTTTAATTAGGTTTAATTGGGTTTAATTGGGAGAAGGATCAATTCAAAGTGGTTTTGACCACTTTGGGCTAGCCTAGAGGTTGACCCAAGTCAACCCAAGGGTTTGCCTGGCTAGGGCGGGTGTGTTGAACCTAGGGATACCCAATAGAGGTGTTGGTTGGGTTTAATTGAACAAAGGTTGAGAAATTGCTCAACCTAAGGTAGATTTGGCCACTTTTGGTTAGCTTAATTCCCAATCCAAGTTTACCCAGGGGTTGGGTTAACTAAGGAAGGTGTATTGGGTCAAGGGGAACATAATGCCACCATTGGTTAGATCCAACTGAGCTAGAGTTAAAATTTGGCTCAAGCGCAACCCCTCTTTGGACACTTAGGTCTAGCCAAATGGCTAACCCAAGTGGGACCAAGGCTTGGGCTTCAAGAGAGGTCTCTTGATGACCCAATGGGCCACCCCATAGGTTTAAATGGGTTTTGAAAAGTCATGATCAAAGGGTTTAAAAGGGTAGAGGTGTATGGAAGGTTTGGTCACACTTTGTTGACTTGGTCAAACAACTTGACCTAGGGTCATGATTTGGGTCTATTGTGTTCAAATTAATTATACGAACTCAATGGAGGTGGTCCCAAGTCAAGGTGATGTCATTTGGTTGGAAATGGGTGTTTAAACCCTAAAGGATCACTTTGTTCAACAATGGTTGACTTGGTCAACATGGTCAAACCAAATTGTGGGTTTAAGTCTAATGGGTTCCTAATGATATTTAGGATCCATTGGAATAGGTTTTAAGGTTTGATAGAGTTAAGCTAAGTTGAATTTTGGGGAAAAGACCAAAAACCCCTTTATAAGGTAATTTGGTCATTTTGACCCATGGACAATCCTGGGTCAAATTGGGTCCAAAAAAGTGTAGATTAATTGTTAACATGTAATAAGGAAGGTGAAGGGGGTGGTTAGAGGGTTTGGAAAGGGTCCCAAGGTCAAAATTACATTGAATGGCAGGTCTAGTGGCATAGGTTATAAATATTTAATGGTTTTGTAGCCTTTGGGAATCAATCTAGTTTCTGGGGATAGGGACCTCCGAATGAGCTCTAATTTGGTAGGATGGTCCTAGAGATATGCCTAATAATTATTAAATTTATAGACCCTAAATTAGAAGTCATTTGACTAGGTTTCCAAGTGATATAAAATTCACACATAATGGGTTTCAAGAACTGGGTCCTTAACCTTGGAATTTATTTTAGACGGTTGGATTTGGATTGAATTTTGGACTTGAAAGGTTGAGTTTGGATTATCCTTAGCAATGGAAATCAAATAAATGATTTAGATAGAATGAATAAGATTTGAAAGTTGATTGAAAATCTAGCTGAAAGTTGGACTGAAAATTGAGTTTAAAGGATGGAAATGGATTTGGTTTTGACTGGGGCCTATATGAATGAGAAGTGGACACATTCCAATCATTATGTCACCAAAAAGAATTTTAGGTAGGTCCTAGTGCCCTCATACAAAAATTATATCAATAAATAGACACCCAATATGTGAGGTAGAAGGAAGTTCTACTGCACATATTAGTGTTGACCGAATGAAAGTATGTAATATGGGATTTATATTCTAGGGAAGGGAAGGACCAATTATTATAGAATCAAAGTTGATTTGGTACTAGGGTAGTGCCACAAAGGGCATTAACCACCACTAGTAAATTACCGTGTGGTGGGGTCAAAATATGCCTAATATAGAGGATCAGGTGATCATATGATGGAGTTGAAACATGTCCATCATAGTGGATCGAAACCTAAGGGAAGGCGTCACCAAACCCAAAGGGAAGTAGATTGGATGATCATGTGGTGGGGTTAAAATATTCCAATCATAGAGGATCGAGTGATCATATGATGGGGTCAAAACATGCCCATCATAGAGGATAGGGTTTGAATGATCATTTGGTGGGGTTGAAACATGCCCAACATAGAGGACCGAGTGATCTTATGATTGGGTCAAACATGCCCATTATAGAGGATCAGGGTTGAATGATCGTGTGGTGGGGTCAAAACATACCCAATATAGAGGATCGAGTGATCATATGATGGGTTTGAAATATACCGACCAAAGAAGATCAGGGTTGAATGATCATGAGGTTGGGTCAAAATATGCCCAACATAGAGGATCAAGTAATCATATGATGGGGTCAAAGCATGTACATCATAGAGGATCGAATGATCATATGATGGGTAAAAATATGCCCATCATAGAGGATCAAAACCTAAGGCAAGGCATCACCTAACCCAAAGGGAAGTAGAAAGGATGATCATGTGGTGGGGTTAAAATATGCCCATCATAGAGGATCTACACTTAAAGAAAGGCATCACCTAACCATAAGGGAAAGGAAGATTGGAATAATTGATTGACAATTTTGATCTTTTCAAAAATTATTTTGATGGTGAAAATAGGATTGAGAAGAATTAATTCAGTATATCAAAACATTTCATTAATTGAGAATCTGAGCTATATCAAGCTTAGTATTTCTTAAGGAAATGACCATTTACATGTAACATTGGGTGATATTATTTACAATCCACTAGGCTATACGAGCCTCCTTCATAGACTATTTCCACAATAAAGGATCCTTCTTAGGTTGGCTCAAAAATCCCACTCATCATTTGGTGAACTAAGATAGGCCTCTGAAGAACCAAGACTGAGTCTCTTACTTGGAAGGTTCTAGTTCACTCTAACTTATCATGAGCTTGAGTCATTGTGGCCTTATATAACTCTAGACTCTATTGGGCTTGGAGATGACGCTCTTCAAGGCCTTTAAGTTCTTCTAGCCGAAGTTGTGCATTCCACTCAGTTGTGATTTGATTTTGAATTGTAACTCCAAGTGAGGGAACCTACACTTCAAGGGAGAGTATGACCTCATATACATAGACTAGTGCAAATATAGTGGATTGGGTCGGGGTTATATAAGAAGCCCGATATGCCCAATAAGCTTCCACCAACCTCTCATCCTATTGGCGTTTGTTGTCATCAAGGGTCTTTTTGATAATCTGCACTAATATTTTATTGAAGGCCTCATCCAACCCAGTAGCTCGAGTGTAAAAGATTATTGAGTATCTCCAATAAAATTTTATAACATCTTATAAAATTATTAATTTTTGTCAACTTGAATGCAAACCCATTATCAGATATTATTCTATAAGGTACCCCAAATCTGTACATAATTTGGGCATAAAAGAACTTCAAAACATGGTATAATGTTATGTTGCGTAGGGAAATTGCTTTCGCCCACTTTGAGAGGTAATCAGTCGCAGTGATGACCCCTTTAGGAAGGAGGGTCAATTGACCCTATAATATCCATGGCTGTTGTAAAATCACACCATGGAGCTACAATTGATGATAATATTTTTTAATACACGTATAATTGTCAATCATCATAGGCCAGTAATATCCAAGTCTTTTGATTTTCAAGTTCATTTTTTGACCCGATTGTTGAGCACCGCACAGTTCAGAATGGACCTTGTTGATGATCTCCAGGGCCTCTAATTTATCTAAGTAACATAGCCACATCTGATCAAACGATCGGTAGTACAATGCATTATTGACAAGTGCATATGATAAGGCACATTTCTTGATCTGATTTTACAGGAAAGGTTATCTCCAGTCACCTTCTTCATTGGTTATTGAAGAGGTAGAAAGGACCTGGGAAGATTGCTATTTGATGCAGTCTAAATCTATAAGGGACAAGACCTAATGACCTTGAATCTCTATTGGGATGGAGTCTTCTTCCGGACATACAAATTTCTTTGTAAGCTTTGCCCGGGCACCTACCATAGAATTGCTTTCACGGGGAACCCTATACAAAGTTATAATTAGTTTTAAGCAGGTAATAATTGTACTAGTGGTATTTGAGGAGTTTAGGATTCCAAACCTTATAAGTTCCTACAACCTAGTTGATCACCAGTTGAGAATCACCAAAGATTTTAATCTCTTTAATCTCCATTATGATTGCAAGCTCTAAGCTAGTTATCAGAGCTTCACACTCTACCTCAATATTTATGCAAGTCTCTGATAAGTGGGAGGAAAAATGCATCATTCCCTTCTCAGCTGTTATAAAAATCAAGGAAATTCTGATTTTTCTAAGAATTATAGTTTTTTGGGTTTTACCCTATTGAGATGACACCATGTTGCAATTGAGGCTCCCAAGTTTATGATTTTAATGATAACAAATATTATTGATTGCCTCTTTATTTCTCCTAGTACATGTAGTATATATCTGTTTGTGTACTGACTAACATTTTAGGCACAACATGCACCATTCTTTGAAGATTTAGGGCTCAAGATGGGATAGAATAGGTTATATTGAAAGAATCCATAATTTTCATTTATTTAATTTTAACTTCCTAAGTTAAGTCCTTTAAGTGTGTATGCTAGCCTGGTGAGCGTGCACACACACATAAGGGGAGCAAAGAAAATGTTAAATATTTTAATTTTTTTATACATTATACAGTATAATCTGGATCATACTATATGATCTGGTGTTATAAAAATTATTTAAAATTTTTTTTAGAAAATAAATATATTTAAAATATAACTAATCAAATAATAGGAACACCACATCGTACTGGATGATCTGTTATAGTTAGAAACCCCGCCGTTCATTAAATTAGGCAAAAATTTGAATTTAAAATATTATTTTATTCATAGTGTACGAACCTAATCATATTGTATGATGTTTAAAATATTGCCTAATTTAATCCTATGATTAATCAATCAAATATGCTTAATTTTGACATTTTGATCATATTGATAATCAACAGAGATGATATTTGGTCATACCATGATTCATCCTAGACAAAATGCATTCGATTGAACTAATCATACCATATAATTGGTTATCATACGGATGATCATATAACACTAACAGACAAAATTGAATTGCTCGTACTATACTAATTGGTGATCGTAAAGTACTAACAGGTCAAATTCTACACATTGTACGGGACAATACTGCGATTATACTGTATGATCTTTGACGGATGAAATAAATTTTTAGGGCTTTTTGAAGCCCTCTATTTAAGCTTTTACATAAGATTTTGTAAGAGTCTTTTAAGCATTCATTGAGTTTTTTTTTATTGGAGAAAGTTTAAAGAGAGAGCCTTAGGCTAGGAGAGAAAGGGTGGAGTTTGTAAGAGATAGAGAAGATTCTTGTGGGCTTCAAGATAGTGTGAGAGGAGGTTTTCTCATGGTTGCGAAGATGAACTTGCACCTAAGTTCCTCCAAGAGTCAAGGTTTATCTTTAGGAAATTTTTTGGAAGAAGACCTCTTTGGCATCAAAAGTCCTTGCTACTCCGCCACACCAGGGAAGATGAAATTGATTCCAAGTTCTCTGCCTCAACTGGAGGGTGAAAAGGAGTCAAGGTTCTCTACCTCACCAGGGGGTGAAAAGAAGTCAAGGTTCTCGCCCTCACCAGGAGGGTAAAATAGAGTATAGGTTCTCTGCCTCACTAGGATGGTGAAAAGGAGTCAAGGTTCTCTTCATGTGAAATGAGTAAGATCCTCTATCGCACTAGGTTAGAGGAAGAAAGTTTGTAAGGGCTTCTTCGCCTAGATGTAGGGGCTAAAGGAGAGATACTATAGTGATAGTGCAATACCTATACAAGAGGACTCTGAGGACTGGACGTAAGTCATGGTTTGATTGAATCACTATTAAATCTGGTGTGTTCTTTCTAATTTTATTTTCTGCAGTTTATTTTTTTAAATTTATTTTTTATTATAACTGTTTGGTTGAATATCTATGATTAATATTAGGTTATATTGATTATAATATCATCACCATCTTTGTAAATTTTGATAAGTGTACTAGCTTCTGCATCAAGTGATAGTATTTCTTTTATATTATTATGCCTTAGGGACAGTTCAATGAGGTCTTACAACCTCCATGGACTTTCAAGTGGTATCAGAGTGGGATTCTTAAATTAAATTTAAGAAAACTTCTAAAAAATGATTTATGGCACACTGTGAAAATAGAAACATCGTAGAGGGTTATTCAATAACTCGTCCACAAATTTTTGAAAACATTCCTTTTAATTTTTGGAAAATTTGCATGTCTACATTTTATAATCCATTTATTTAAGAATGTGGCATATGATTCAAACTAATTATTCTACACCATCATGTATCATCGATGGAGTCAAAACAAAAATTCCTTTTATTGAATAGAATATTGAAGAAAAAATTAATGCTCAATTAAAGGCTAAATCTTTGAATTATTTTATCTGTGCTTTAACTTCTGAAGATTATATGATTATTTCTACCTGTATCACTAGTAAGGAAGTTTGGGATGAACTATGCATTACATATGAAGGTAGTAGTGAAGCCAAACAATCTAAATTAAATGTACTATTGCATGACTATAAACTTTTTCACATGAAACCTTATGAGACTATCTTAGACATTTATACTAGGTTTACTCAAATTGTGACATCATGCTTTAAGTAGATAACTTTCAAACATAGAAAAGGTCAACAAAATTCTACCTTTTGTACCTGATAAATTTGATGCCAAAGCCACTGTTATATGAAAATCAAAAGACATGAATGCTTATTCTACAGATAATCTAATCGACTCACTCATTGCCTTTGAGCAAAGTGTGAGTCAAAGACTTTAGATGAAAGTGATGAAAAAGTTATAGTACTAAAAGCAAAAGACACAAATAAAGATGGCTTAGGAAATGATGAGAATTAGAAGATGACCTTAATAATAAGGCAATTTAAAAGTCTGCTGAAGCACAAACACAAGCGTGAACAAACGAGGAGCAATGATAAAAATGGTAAATATGATAAGCTTACTTCTAACATTATTTTCTTTGGGTGTAGGAAAGCTGAACATTTTAAATATGTATGCCCCAATCTTAAGAAACACCCTATAAATAAAAAGGGTGAGGATAAGCTAATTACAATAAGGGGAAATAATAAGAAGCAAAAAATGTCCTATTAGACTTAGCTTATGAGTCATCGAAACAGGAACAAGATGATGAGGTAGCCAAGTTATGCTAAAGAAAAAAACTCAGTGACTCATTTTGCTCCAACAGCAAGGCAGAGAAGCCTTTCCAAAAACTCCTTTTCTCCAACCCCGGTGAGGCAGAGAACCCAAACTCTTTTGCTTCCACCTGAAGCAAGCAGAGAACCCAAACTCCTTTTGCTTCCTCCTGAAGTAGATAGAGAACCTTACATCCTTTCACTTCCTCCTGAAGCAGGCAGAGAACCTTACCCCCTTTTGCTTCCTCATGAACCAAGCAGAGAACCTTGATCTTCTTGCTGACGATCCTTCCCAGAGAGCCACCAAGGGATAAGGGACAACAACTAGAAAAGATGACTTGAATACTTGCTTGGAATAACCTTATGAACACCTCACAAACTCCCCCTCATAAGATCCTCTCTCTCTCTCTCCCATGCTCTCTCTCTCTCTCTCTCAAGGCTCACTCAGGTGAGGACAACCGCAAAAAGTTTTTATATTAATAAATAAGAGAGCTTAAATAGAAGAGATCAAAAATTGCCCTAAATTTCAACTTGCCATCAAAGATCATCTAGGACGATCTGTTGATAATCCTGTACGATTAGTGTAAATAAGCCCTTTTTGTCCTGGATGATCTGGTGATTCTGGACGATTAGAAGACATGGTCTATTCTGATCGTCCGGGATGATCAGGCAATCGTCTAGAACAATTAGTTCAAAATCAAGAATATCTTCCAGCAAATAGTTCAGGAAGTCCAGGAGAAAAATTTGGATGATCTGTAGAAAATAACTTGATCGTCTAGGATGATATGACTATCATCTTGTATGATTAGTTCAAAAATGACCAATATCATCTGACACATAGTTCAGGTTGTTCAGGGAAACTATGCTATACGATTTCACTATAGCTGATCGTTCGGGATGATAATTATATCATCTTATATGACTAGCACAAATAAGGCCATATTGTCCAGCACATCAATCGGGTCATCCAGGTGAGTTATTTTGGATTATGAGGATTTATAACTGATCGTCGAGGACGATCTCAAGATCGTCCTGGATGATATGATCGATCAATTAATCCTCAATTACTTTTCTTAATCACCTGGCTAATTTAAGTATGATTGTAATGAATCATCCAGGATGATACACGTATTGCTCGGGATGATTAGACCAAAATCCTAAAAATAAAAACATGCCTAAATGAGTTTGGCGACTGAGATTTTTTGATTTTGAGCATATCGTCCTGGAAGATGGGAGGATCATCCAAGATGATTTTCTTAATCATACCGACTTAGCATGGCTGCCCTAATTAGGGTTTTTTTTTAATGGATCGTTTAGGATGATATTACTATCATCAAGGATGATATGATCAAAATAGAATAAGAACTCTAACTCATTAAAATTCTCCCACTGAGTGTGTGTGTGCAAGGTTACTTAGCTTGGGGATCCATTACATTAAATTTGACTCAAGAAAGAAAAAATATTACATTTGAACACATACACACCCAATCTTGAGCTAGCTTGAATTGCACTTGATCTTGTGGACCTAAAAGGTTAGGCAGTCAAACAAAAATAGAAATATTTATTATCATTAAAATTATAATCCTTAAATCTAGATTTGTAATAATCTTCTCCTCTTTTTATGGCAAATATTTTTTGGATAGTTTCAAATCAAGCAGATTAAACAGATTAACACAGAAAAAATGATTAATCATGAAGATTTCAGATTTACTAGAAAGCACGAAACAGTACAATTTTGACACTACTCCCCCTTTTGACGTCACAAAAAGGAGGAGCCCAAAAAATAAACATATAACATAACACAAAAAATAATAAAGAGAAGAACTATAGTACAAAACATCACATAAGAACAAATAGAAAACCAAGCAAAAAACAAATATAAAGTACCAGAAAAGACGATATAAATGGGAAGATAATAACACAAAACTAGTTTTTTTTTAATCGATCAGCTCCTGTAAATGAGGGTTTTTCCTTAATTTTAAATTCAAAAGCCAATCAGAAGAAATTGACAAGGCCAAAATTCAAAAAAAATCAAAAATTGACTTTCGTAAACCCTATCTCGGACACCTTACTGGTTCAAATTTATTTCAAATAAAAATCTAATTCATAAGAAAGGAAATTGATTTGAAAAGAGATCCTTTCAAACCTCATTACAGAAAAATATCTTATAAAATATTATTACAGAGTAAAGACTCAGAAATCATGATTTTTAATCTCAAGTGTTTGAAAAAATTAAGTGGCACATAAATTTTTCTAAGATGTTTAAAGATCTGAAAGGGAAGAAAGCTTAAATTTTATGTGGGCTCATTTTTGTGCCTCTTTATCAATTTATTCAGCACACTTTGTGTATCTTTTGATTTTTGATACACTTTTTATTTCTTTCCATTTTTGGCATCATTGCTCATCTTTTCATCTTTGGGCCCATTTTGTACCTCTTTCTATTTCATTTGCAAGCTTGTTTCCTTTCATAATCTCTAAAGAATCTCAGTTGAGAGATTACCTTCCAAACATAAGAGAAGAAAGACTCACTCTCTACAATAAGGAAGTATAATCCATAGAACAAAATCATACTCATATGATAAATGCAATCGCTTGACTAAAAGAACATAATAATGTTTCAATGCTTTGAAAATACTATTCATATGAGATAGATTACTGTTAGGAAGATAAAATAGATCTCTATTTTAAAAACTAACTTTTTAATTTAAAAAAAGTTTTTGATTTGAAAAGAAAAATATATCATTAAAGGAGCTAGAGGAAGAGAAAATAATCATCAATGTTTCTTTCCTTTAACTATTTTAGAGAGGTCAATCACTGCTTACAAGCTTCTAAACAAAAATAAGACAAAATTCTCATTTAGAAAAAAAGTTTATCAGCAGTAATGAGCAGTGATTTGATTTTGAAGAAAATAAACAATAAATCAAAAATAGGAGGAAAGCTCATAGAAAGAAATAACCAAATCAAGTAAACAACACCAACAAAGGGAAAATCCATAGAAAATAAGAAAACCTAAAAGAAACAGACAACCAAATCAAATAAAAACAAAAGAATATAAATAAAAAAATAGAAAATTTAGAATCCAGTAATCATCAAATTCATGCATTTATGTCAATCACACCCAATATGGTCCTTAAGATGCTGAATGTGTCAAATGCCATTGGTTTAGTAAAGATATCAGCCCATTGGTTTTCAGTTGCTACATGGTGTAACTCAATGTTTCCTTTGGTAACATGGTCCCTAATGAAGTGATGCCAATGTGTTTAGTTCTTGAGTGTTGGATAAGATTTTTAGAGATGCTGATGGCACTAGTGTTATCACATAGAACTGAAATTGTGCCAACAGGTAATCCTAAGTCTAAGATTTGTTGCTTCAACCAAAGGACTTGGGCCACACAACTTCCTAAGGTAATGTGCTCAACTTCAGTAGTGAAAAGTACAACAGAGTTTTATTTTTTTACTAGATCGGGAGACTAAGGATTATCCTATAAATTAGCAAGTTCTAGAAGTGCTCTTTCTATCCACCCTACACCCTACAAAATTAGAATCAGAATATCCAATAATTTCAAAAGAAGTGATGTGCCTAAGATACCATATTCCTAAGTTTTGGGTCCCCAAGAGATATCTAAGGATTCTCTTAAGTGCGATCAGGTGGGATTCTTTAGGATTAACTTGAAATTTAACACAAAGGCAAACACTAAATATTATATCAGGTCGGCTAGTAGTCAAGTAAAGATGTGATCTAGTTATTCCTCTATGCTTCTTTTGATAAATAGTTTTTCCATTTGAATCCTTATCTAACTGGACACTAGAGCTCATGGGAGTGTGTATTAGCTTGGACTTATCCATTTTATATTTTTTTCAAGATGTCCTTAGTGTACTTTGATTTATTAAGAAAAGTTCCATCATCCATTTGCCTTATGCTAGACACCAAAAAGTAGGACAATTCTCTCATCATACTTATCTCAAACTCTTTACTCATTATTTTAGAAAAATCATCACATAAATTTTAATCAGAAGATCCAAAAAGTATATCATCAATATAAATTAGACAATGAGAAAATCATCTCCTACTTTCCTTAGAAAAAGGGTGGTGTCTATGCTCCCCTTAACAAACTTCCTTTCAAGTAGGAATATGCTTAAGCCTCTTGTACCAATCTCTGGGTGCCTGCTTCAATCCATATAAGGCCTTTTTTAATTTGTAAATATGATTTGGAAATTGGGAACTCTCAAAACCTGTGGGTTGCTCTATAAACATGTCTTCTTTTATTATTCCATTTAAAAAGGCATTCTTGACATCCATTTGGAAAAGCTTAAATCCCTTATAACATGTAAAGGCTACTAGCACTCTAATGGCTTCCTATCTCGCTACATGGGAAAAGGACTCCTCAAAATCAATCCCTTCTATTTGGTTATACCTCTTAGCCACCAATCTTGCCTTATTACTAACCACCACATCAGAATCATTCATTTTATTCTTAAAGACCCATTTGGTACCTACTACACTTTGATCATTGGGTCTTTCTACCAACTCCCAGACATCATTCCTCACAAATTGGTTAAGTTCTTCTCGCATAGCTAAGATCCAAAATTCATCAGAAAGAGTTTGATTGATGTTGGTGGGTTCAATCATTTAGATAAAGGCATATTGGTTCACTTTCTTTCTAAGTCCATTCTTAGTTCTAACACCATCATAAGGGTCTCCTAAGATCAGTTCTTTAGGATGACTAGAAGAATATCTCTATTCTCTAAGCAAAGTATTTTAAGGTTCTACCATTTCCTCCAGACTTTTAGTTTCTACTCCTTTGGTAATCTCTCCAATTTCATCTTCTTCCATAGCTCTAGACTCCTTAGGATCATATTCATCAAACACTACATGAGTAATCTCCTCCACCACCAATGTCCTCTTGTTAAACACTCTAAAGAACTTCCCCATACTTGAATATCCTAAGAACACTCCCTCATTAGATTTTGGGTCAAATTTTCTTAAGAGTGATTTTCCATTATTAAGAATAAAGACTTTACAACTAAATACATGGAGGTGATAAAGGTTTGATGTTCTACCCTTAATGATCTAATAGGGTGTCTTGTTCAGTTTGGATCTAACATTCACACTATTCAACACATAATAGGCTATGTTCACCGCTTTTGCCCAAAAGTGGTTTGGAAGTGAATACTCAGCAAGCATGGCTCTAGCGACTTCCACTAAGGTCTTATTCTTTCTTTCAGCTACCCCATTCTGCTGAGGGGTCCTAGGAGCTGAAAAATTACGACAAATCCCTTACTCTTCACAAAAAGTTTCAAATCTCACATTTTCAAACTCTCCACTATGATCACTATGGATGGTAAAGATCTTATAACCTAAATTCTTTTGAATTCAAGTGTTGAAAGATTTAAATTCGTCAAATGACTCAGTTTTATGTGACAGAAATCTAATCTAAGTGAACCTCAAGTAGTCATTGACAATCATAAATTTATAGACTTTTCACCCTAAGCTGGCACAGCTATTGGGTTCAAATAAATCCATGTGAAGGACTTTTAAAGGTCTAGAGGTTTTAATATCCTTAATATAGTGGAAAGAGGATTGGACTTATTTCCCTAGTTAGCATGCGTCACACAGGTGGTCTTAGTGAACTTAAGCTTGGAGACACCTCTAACTAAGTCCTTTTTGGTTACTCTTCTAATGGTTTTCATGCTGGCCTGACAAAACCTCCTATGCCATAGCCAAGACTCATCAGCAGTAGCTTTTAAGTAGAATAAAGCAACACACTCAATGTTATTTAAATCAAGCATGTAGATATTGTTGATCCTCTTTCCCTGTAAAATAGTGTGATTATTTAAGCTGATAATGCAAGTGTTTGCAAGAAACTTTATGTTGAACCCTTATTATCACAGAGTTGACTGATGCTAAGCAAGTTATGTTTCATTCCATCTATAAGCATAACATTTTCAATTAACTAGTTCTTGGAGTTTTTTTATTATACATGTGCCCACCACTTTCTTGGTGTTGTTGTCTCCAAAAGTGAGCTTGCCTCCAACCCTGGCCTCCAGCGAAATGAATTGACCTGCATCTCCAGTCATATGCCTTGAACATCTGTTGTCCAAGTACCACATACTATCACGAGGCCTTTTGTGAGAGCACACCTACAAAATCATCAAATATATGATTTTGGAACCCAAACAGGTTTGGGTCCCTTCTTTTGGAAAGGAGAATGCAATGCATGTGTATTATGTTGTGAATCATGAAAGGGTCTCCACACTCAATGTGTACTATGGAGAATAGTGCAAGTGTGAGAGATATGTCCTAATATGCCACATGAGAGACATCTAACTCCAGGAAAAGGTTTATTAACCTACGTGGGTGATGGTGTCTCTTCCTAGGCTTGTATGATACATGCTTTAATGATTGAATATGAAATACTTCAAGTGAAGATGGTTTTCTATTTTGTTCCAATGCAGTGATTTTTTCTTTTAAAAATTCATTCGCCTTTTCAAAATTCATCACTTCCAATTTTAAAGAATGCTCGCTACAATATAATTTGCATGAAAGAGTTTCCAAATCTTTATAAGCTCTTTCTAAATCAACATGTTATTTTTTCAATAAATCAAGCTCAATAATTAAATCAGAATGCTTTTTATTTAACTCATCAAATTCATCAAGTAATAACATGTGATTGCTATTAAGTGTAGAATGATCTTTAAGCAAAACTTCATGCTCTTTCTGCATATTCAAGAATTCCAATTTTAGGCTAGCATGAGATTTCTTAAGTTCTATATATGATGAATGAATTTTCTCAGAAACATCAAGTAATTGATCATAGGTTAATTCACATATATCTTCTTAGTCAGAATGACCAAGATGTTCATCGGCCATCAAACACAAGTTTGTAATCTCCTCTTCAGCTTTAGTTTGAGAGGAGTTAGATGTAGAATCTGGCTAGAAAGCCTTTTGAATTCATTTCTTGTCCTTCCTGAACTTGGGTTTCTCCTCACTCTTCTCCATTCTTGGTTAAGCCTTAAGTACAAGATAATCAATTTTTATATGTCATGGCTTCCTTTATTCAAAGCAAACCATATCAGAAGAACTTTTAGAATTTTTGCTATTCTTACCTTTGTTCTATTTCTGGTGGTGCTTTTATTTCTTCTTTAAAAGGCTTTTGAATTCCCTAGTAATTAAGGCAACATCATCACTTTCAAACCCAAAAGAATTAGTATTTGTATCATCAACCTTCACTGCCATAGTTTTCTCCTTCTTTTTCTCACATGAATAAAGTGGTCTTTGGTTCACTCCTTACTCATAAGTAATTAGTGAACCAAGTAAGTTATCAATAGATTAATTATTCAAATCTTTTGATTTAGTGATCGTAGTTATCTTGGCATCATAGGAAGAAGGAAAATATCTCAAAATTTTATTAACTTTCTCATAGTTAGTGAGCTCTCTTCCTAAAGCATGCAGGGAGGTGGCAATTTATGTAAACCTAGTATACATTTTTGATATTGACTCACTAGGTTTCATGCAAAATAATTCATAATCATGAAGAAGATATTAAACCTAAATTTTTTAACTTCAATTGTGCCCTCATAAGTTATACATAATTTATCCCAGATTTCTTTACTAGTTGTACAAGTCGACACATGCATGTAATCTTCAAATTTCAATGCATAGAAAAAGTAATTTAAATATTTTGCATTAAGTTACGCTACGTCCCTATCATCATGAGTCCATTCAGTAAATGGAAGTTCTTATTTTACACCATTAACAAGTCTATAAGGTGTATCATAACCATCTTTAATAAGCATCCATATGCGATTATCGATCAATTACAAATAAGTGGACATACGAGTTTTCCAAAAGTGAAAGGTATATTATCAAATAATTGTGGTCGAGTGATTAAATACCTTCTGCAGTGTTGAATTTTCCAAGGTTAGCCATAAATCAAAATTCAAAAGTTTTCTAAAACTTGATTTTATGAATCCCGCTCTGATACCACTTGAAAGTTTGTTAAGGATGTTAAGCCCTTATGAACTAGCCTAAGGCTAACCAAGAGGGGGGTGAATTGGTAGTTTTAAAAATTCTTAAGTAAAAAATTTTGAAGACCTTTCTGAATGTTTTAAAATAATTATAAATGTATGTTGATGTAGAGAAGTTTAATATAAAAATAATAACTTTAACCACATGATTATCCACAGGAAAGTAAAGTGCATAAATTAAAAAGTAGAACAGTAAAGGAAAGAACACACCAAATTTTATAGTGGTTTGGTCAACTTGACCTACATCCACTCCCCGGAGCATCCCCTCCAGGTATTACACTAAAACTCAGTGACTCTCCTTTTTCTCCCACAGCAAGAAGGAGAAGCCTTTACAAAAACTCCTTTTCACCAACCCTGATGAAGCAGACAGAGAACCCAAACTCCTTTTGCTTCCTCCTGAAGCAAACAGAGAACCCAGACTCCTTTTGCTTCCTCCTGAAGCAGGAAGAGAACCTTACCTCCTTTTCACTTCCTCCTGAAGCAGGCAGAGAACCTTACCTTCTTTTGCTTCCTCCTGAAGCAGGCAGAGAACCTCGATCTTCTTGCTCATGATCCTTCCCATAGAGCCACCAAGGGACAAGGGTTGATGACTGGAGAAGATGACTCAAATCCTTGCTTGGAGTAACCTTTGTGAACACCTCACAAACTCCCCCTCATAAGATCCTCTCTCTCTCTCTCTCCTAAGCTTTCCCTCTCCCTCTTAAGACTCTCTCAGGTAAGGATAGTAGTAAAAAGTATTTACATTAATGAACAACAGAGCTTAAATAGAAGGGCTCAAAAATTGCCCTAAATTTCAACTTACCGTCAAAAAGATCATACAGGATGATCTATCGATCGTCTTGTATAATCAGGGTAAATAAGCCCTTTTTGGCCAGAATAATTTGGTTCTTCTAGATGATTATATGACATGGTATGTTCTGATCATCTGGGATGATTTTGTAATTATCTAGGATGATTAGTTCAAAATCAATAAATCATCTAACAAATAGTTCTGGACGTCCAGGAGAAAAGTCTGGATGATCTGTAGAAAATGACTTGATCGTGCAGGATGATATATCTATTATCCTTTACGATTAGTTCTAAAATGATCAATATCATCTGGCACATAGTTCGGGTCGTCCCGGGCAACTATGTTATATAATTTCACTATAACTGATCATCCAGGATAATAAGTCTATCATCTTGTATGATTAGTATAAATAAGGCCATATCATCCAGCACATCGGCCGGGTCATCCAGGTGAGTTATTTTGGATGAAGTGGATTTATAACTGATCATCCAGGATGATCTCAAGATCATCCAGATGATTTGATCGATCAATTAATCCTCAATTGCTTTCCTTGATCACCTGACTAATTTAGGCATTATTGTAATGAATCATCCAGGATAATACATGTATCTTCTGGGATGATTAGACCAAAATCCTAAAAATAAAAACATGCCTAAATGAGTGTAGCTGCTGAGATTTTTTGATTTGAGATATCAACTCAGGCGATGGGAGAATCATCCAGGATGATCTGCTTAATCAGATAGACTTAACATGGTTGCCCTAATTAGGGTTTTTATTTTTAATGGATCATCCAGGATAGTTTTACTATCATCAAGGATGATATGATCAAAATAGAACAGGAACTCTAACTCACTAAAATTCTCCCCCTTAGTATGTGTGTGCAAGGTTACTTAGCTTGGGGTTCCATTACATTACATTTGACTCAAGAAAGGGAAAAAATTACATTTGAACACAGACACACCCGATCTTGTGCTGGCTTGAATTGCACTTAATCTTGTGGACTTGAAAGGTTAGGTAATCAAACAAAAATTGACATATTTGTTATCATCAAAATTATAATCCTTAAATCCAGATTTGTAACAAATAAGGGTTTAATTGTTAATTCTAATCAGGTATAAGTATGGTAAGGTTTGTTTTTGTGTTTGATTTTTATTACATTTAAGCCTAATTTCATATTTTTAGTCTCTTTTGTATGTTGTTATTTTATTCTGCATGTAGTTTAACTTATGTGTTGCATTTTAACTCCTTTTTTATAATATCAAAGGGGGAGAATGTATTGTGGTTGGTTGTATTTATGGTTAGCTGTTGTTGTTCACTATTGTTGTACATATATTTTTTTGTAATTTAGTTTTTAAATTTTATTTGTCTTTGAAAAATTAAAAAAAAAAATTCCCCCTCTTTTTTAATATAATTCTTTTAGTGAGGGGGACATTAGGAGAAAATATTTTTAGTTTGCAAATACAACCAATAATATGTGCCATCATTAAAAAAGGGGGAGATTGTTACAACTCGGGCTCCTGAGTTTATGATGATAACAAATATTATTGATTGCCTCTTTATTTCTCCTATTATTTGTAGTGCATATTTATTTGTGTTTTAACCAACATTTCAGGTACAACATGCACCATTATTTGAAGATTCAAAGCTCACGATGGGGTAGAATAGGTTATGCTGAAAGTTTGTAATTTTCATTTATTTATTTTTAATTTCTTGAGTCAAGTCTTGTAAAGGAGTATACTAGTCTGGTGACCATGCACACACACTTAAGGGAGCAAAAAGAATTTTAAAAATTTTATTTTCTGTTCATTGTACTGTACAAACTGGTGTAATAGAATTTAATTAAAATATTTTATTTTTATAAAAAAATAATTTTAAAATATAACTAATCATACAGTACGAACACCACATCATAATGGAGGATCTATTATAATTAGAAACCTCGCCTTTCATTAAATTAGGCAGAAATTTGAATTTGAAAAGTTGTTCTATTGGTATTGTACAAACCTAATCAAATTATACGATGTTTAAAATATTGTCAAACTTAATCCTATGATTAATCAATCGAATCTGCTTAAATTTTATATTTTGATCGTACTATATGATTAATGGAGATGATATTTGGTTATCCCATGATTCATCCTGGACGAAATGCATTTTAGTTGAACTAATCGTACTGTATAATGGGTCATTCGTATGGATGATCACACAATACTAACAGGCAAAATTTAACTATTTATACTATACTAACTGGTGATCGTAAAGTACTAATAGGTCAAATTCTGCACATCATCTTGGATGATCCTACGATCGCACTGTATAATCTTTAACGACTAAATTAAATTTTTTGGATTTTTTTAAGCCCTCTATTTAAGCTTTCTCATAAGAATTTTTAAGTGTCTTTTGAGCATTCATTGAGTTATTTTCTTCTAAAGAAAGTTTGAAGAGAGATCCTTAAGCTATGTAGAGAAAGGGTAGAGTTTATAAGAGAGGGAGAAGATCCTTGTGGGCTTAAAGGGAGTGTGAGAGGAGGTTTTCACACTGTTGCTCTGGAAAACTTTCACCTAAGTTCCTCCAAGAGTCAAGGTTTGTCTTGACGGAATCTTTGGGAAGAAGACCTCTTTAGTTTCAAAAGACCCAGCTACTCCATCACACCGGGGAAGGTGAAAGTTATTCCAGGTTCTCTGCCTCACTAGGAGGGTGAAAAGGAGTCAAGGTTCTCTACCTCAATAGGAGGGTGAAAAGGAGTCAAGGTTCTTTTTCTCACTAGGAGCGTGAAAAGAAGTCCAAGTTCTCTGCCTTACTAGGAGGGTGAAAAGGAGTTAAGGTTCTCTAACTGTGAAATGAGTACGGTCATCTACCGCACTGGATTGGTGGAAGAGAGTTTGTAAGGGCTTCTCCGCCTAGCTGTGGGGGCTAAAGAAGAGACACTGTAGTGATTGTGCAATACCTAGAGAGGAGGACTCCAGCGAGTGGAAGTAGGTCATGGTTTGTCCAAACCACTATAAAATCTGGTGTATTTTTTCAGATTTAATTTTCTGCAGTTTATTTTCTGCATTTTTTTTTCTATTATAAATGCTTGGACAAAAATATGTGATTGATATTATTTTGTATTAATTAGATTATCATCACCATCTTTGTGACTTTTGATAAGTGTACTAGCTTTTGCATCAAGTGATAGTATTGCTTTCATATTATTATGCATTAGGGACAGTTCATTGAGGTCTTACAATCTCCATAAACTTTCACGCTGCACTATTAAATTATAATTTCTTGATAGGATTATCGTATTCCCTTAACATCATGATATGCTCATTCAGTAAATAATCATTTAAAGGAGAATTCGTCGACAGCGGGTGCACCATAAGGAAATCGGCAATGGCGTGTCCTTTCACAGCACACAGGGGAATGAAAGTACTTTTAAATTGAAGTAATTTTGTAGACCACCAAGCCAAACATCCTAACAATGTAGGCTGAGTCATAAGGTATTGCAAGGTATTGACTCTAGAAATCAAACTTACTTGATTAGAAAGCATATAGCTTCTTAGCTTTTTAGCTTTTAATACTAAAGCAAGACGGTGCTTCTTTATCGAAGGTACTAAATTTTCAAAGGAAGAAGTCTTTAGCTAAGCTAATAGAAAGAAATCTTCTTTCCCTCTTAGTTTACTTGAGCTTGAAGAGCACTAAGCAATTCATCATGGTCAGCTATGTAAAGAATGAGAGATTTTCCTGTAATAGGGGCTGCCAAAACTTACGGATAGATAAGATATTATGTGATGCTTTTAAAGGCATTCTGACATTTCTCATTCCAGATGAATTTAGCATCCTTCTTAGCTAAGACAAAGAAGGATTGACATCTTCCAGAAAGGTTGGATATAAATCTTCTTATATACACCACCTTATATTGAAGACACCTCAGCTGGGTAAGGCTCTTTGGTGGTGGCATATTTAAGATGGCTTCAATTTTGGAGGGGTCAATCTCAATTCCATATTGTCTCACTAAAAATCCTAGAATTTCCCTGAGGTGAAGTTGAAAGCACACTTTAAAGGATTTATTTTGACGTCGTAGCGGCATAACCACTCAAAAATGATTATTAAGTCATAAAGATGAGCCTCATTGACGCTGCTCTTGATAACCAAATTGTTGATGTAGCACTCAACTTGACTGTGCATTAGGTCATCAAATATTTGTGTCATGTCCCGTTGATAGGTTGCACCAGCATTTTTAAGGCTAAATGACATAACTATATAGTAAAAGATTCCTATAGGGGTTTTTAATGCCTTGTTTCTCTCATCTTCTTAGGCCATCCTGATTTGATTGTAACTGGATGAGCCATCCATAAAGGAGAAAACTGCATGTGAAGAGGAAATGTCCACCATAAGCTTAGGTATGGTTAAAGGAAATTCATCCTCGGGGCATGCCTTATTTAGATCCTTATAGTCAACACAATTCTGGACTTAACCATTCTTCTTCCAAACCAAAATGATGATGGCTACCCAAGAGGGATATTATTCCTCTCAGATAAACCCAGCCTTGGCCAATTTCTTAACTTCAGAAATGACTTGCTGCTTTATCTCTAAACACATATGCCTAGGAGCTTGTTTAACAGGAATGACATTCTCTAAACTCAAAAAAGGAGTTGAATCAGATCCTTAGACTCATCCTCACTAAAGAGGGAGCTTATGAAGGTATGGCAAGGGCCATCTTTAGTTCCCATATTGATTTCCCTCAGTTCATCAACTGTCGACTTAATCTCTTCCTCAAAATTAGGGGCTGCATCCCAAACTTAAAGTTCATCAAGATAATCCAAAGTCACCAAGCAGCTTTTATTGAGGAGATGATGACTTCAGTAGGGACATATGGAGATTCAAATTTATAAGTTATCATTAGGCAATATTTTATCTTCATGAAATGAACTAACAATACCAAAGCCGATACCACTTCTCAAGTTGTTCTTGATTTTTGTTTGTCAAATGTTTTTATAGTATCTAGCTTGACCCTTAGTCCATCAATATGGTATAGGACTTTGGAGAAAGAAATCTTTATACAAATAGGAAAGTAACCAAAAGGTAATTCTATTAGGTCATTGGAATCTACCTCCTCAAGGGTTACATCACTTTTATCTCTTGAGGAGGAAGAGCCAGGAAAAAAATTATGGACTTTCGTTATTTTACTTTTTAGGTTAGGGGCCTCTTGAATTTCTAACCCTGTAATTCTGCAAGCTAATAGTGGGTTAAAGGATAAGGCCTAAATTCACCTACTCAGCTGTTCATACAGTATCAATTCAGGCTTGTCACTTAAAACTTTTAGAGCATCAAACTCTGGGTCACTATCCTGTTCTAAAGTGAGATCAAACTTTGGAGAATGATTGATTTTCTGATAATTAAAAGGAATTGCTGCACCCGGTATTTCTAGTTTCTTATCAAAACTTGATTCTAGATTAATTTATACTTTGGTCGTTCTTCTTTCAAAAAAAGGACAACCTCGACCATGTTCCCTTAAAGCCTGAAAGTTTGTGAGGGTTGTGAAACCCTAAAGAACTAGCTCGAGGCTAACCAAGAGGGGGGGGGGGGGTGAATTGGTGTTTTAAAATTTATTAAGGCAAAAAGAAAATCTTTTTGAATATTTTTAAAACAAACAATTCTATCCCATAAAGCAGAAGTACAACTAATTTCAGAATAACTAATATCATAGATTTTCAACATGGAATAAATCACAGAAATAATGCAAAAATTAAATGTGGAAAAGTAATTAGAAAGAATACACCATATCTATAGTGGTTCGGACAACTTGTCCTATGTCCACTCCCCAGAAACCTCCTTTCCAGATATTACACTAAAAGTAGTGACTCTCCTTTTGCACCCAAGCTAAGGTGGAGAAGCCCTTACAAAATCTTTTCACCAACCCAGTGAGACAGAGTACCTTAAATCCTTTTACTCCCTGTAGGAGTAGGCAGAGAACCTTGAATCCTTTTACTCCCTCCTGGAGTAGGTAGAAAACCTTCGATCCAAAGTTGTATAAGATCTCCCTAGAGCCACCAATGAACTAAGGAAAGAGCCTAACGAACACGATGGAAATCTTTCTTGAGCAACCTTTATGAATCCCTCATAATTCTCCCTCACAAGGATCTCTCTCTCTCTCTCTCAAAGCTCTCGTCTCTTCGTTCTCTAAGCTCTCTCTCTCTCAGGGCAACCTAACAATAAAATATTATCTCAAGGATAATATGAGAGCTTAAATAGAAAGCCTCCAAAAGAAGCCCTAATTTTTAATTTTTTACTTTTGATCATCCAGTACAATCCTTAGATTGTCCTGTATGATTAGTACAAAATAGTCCTTTCGGCCAGTACTTTCAATATTACCCAGTACGATCAGTTTAAGTATTTGTACAGATCATCTAGCATGATTCTATGATCATCCGGGATGATTAGCTCAAGGTACTATATTGATCATCTAGTATATTATGGGATGATGGGTGGTGATTTAAATATCATCCTGTACATCCCTCAGGATGTCCAGTATGATCGCCTGTACGATTAGAAGAAAATTGCAATTTTTATCTTGGACAATGGGGGATCATCCTATGAAATATCAAATATCATCCAGTACGATCATTGTAGATCATCATGTACAATATGATTGAGCAATTTAGCCATAATTGTTCCCCTAATCACAAGATCAATTTAGGCATGATTGTCATAAATCATCCAATATGATGTATATCATAATGTATAATTATAACAAAATTTGAAGTTTAAAAAATTGCATAAATTATGATTGGTAGCTATTTTTTCATGTCTATAACTGATTGTCTTGTACGAACTTGAATCGTTCAGTATGATTAGTTAAGCAGTCTTAACAACGAGTGCCCTTATTAGGGATTTCTACATAGCTGATCATCTAGTATGATTTACATCGTACTATTCAAATAGTTCAAAAATCCATTTTTCTCCTAATTCATTAACTCACCTCATTGAGTGTGTGTGTGCAAGGTTACTTAGCTTGGGGCTCAAGAAAGCTAAAAAGTATGTTGAAATTGAAATTACATATAAACTCAATCCTAGTCTACCCAATCTTAAGTTGATTTGCATTGCAAGTGAACTTATGGACCTGAAAGATTAGTAAGCAGGGCAAACAAAATAGATTTGTAGTCCTAATAGTAGTAAAGAAATAATAATATTTGTTATCATCAAAATTATAGTACTTTGACCCAGATTCATAACGATCTCCCCCTTTTTGATAATGACAAATATTGTTGTTTAAAATTTTGAGAGCAAGGAAAATTTTTATTTTTCTCTTTTTTTATTTTTATTATTTTTTTATTTTTGTTTAAGGAAATATGAGATAAGAAAATAAATAGAGCAAAAATAGAATAAGGTAAATTTCACTAAAATATAAGAAGCAAACAACACATTTCTCCCCTTTTTGACATCACAAAAAGGAGGAAAAAGAAACACTAAATAGAACAAAGTATAGAAAAGAAGACCAGTATAAACACGAAAACAAAAGTGAGAAAACCAGAAAAAAGAAGAACCCTGATCAGGTGGAGGTGGTGGTGGTGGTGGTTGAATGTATCGGTGAAAAGAGGCAAACTGGTCGCCTATCCAGGCCATATTCTTGTCATACTGCTGATGTTGTTGTGCTGCGTAGCTTTGAAAATGAGCCAGATCATTTACATGCTATTGCTACTTCTTTGCGAAATAGTTTTCAAATCTAGCCTCCCATTAATCAAACTGTTGGACCAGAATCAATCTGAGATTGCTAGCTGATAGGGGCAGGTGCAAAAATAGGTCCTTCCTCTTCAACCACAGGCTCTTCGTGCACAGGGTGCTGAAGTGTACTATGAAGGACGTGGAAGGAGCTATTGGAATAGAATACAGGGAGGTGATTAGGTGGAGCAGGGAATTGATGATTTTATTTTGAATTAAGGACATAGGAAATGAGATGTCCTAAAGCTAGAATGGGCTTTCTTTTTTGACCTGGATCTCTAATGCATGTTAAATGTTCAATGTAGTGAATGAGAAGATCTGCTGCAATAAAATCAATGTTTTCCATGTAAATTCGATCCCCAGTTTTATGAAAAATGGAATTGTGGAAGATGTCCTGGATGGTTTGGGCATCTTTGACTAAGGAGCTTATTGTGGATTCATGAATGTGAATATTGGATTACCTAAGGATGTTGTTAACAGGGGTCCAATTAATATTAGGAGCAAAAGCTAAGATGTAGATTTTATCTCCAGTTATGGACAAGTAAAGAAATTCATGAAAATCCATGTAAGCTATCTCTACAGGCATTCTATTCACATATGATTGAAGAGCAGTAAAATCAATATTAAGGCAAAGGATTGCAAAGAATTTGAATAGCATTTTAGAATTGAAGGGATAGGCAAGGGTAAGAATAAATCCAAGAGTTGTGCGAGCGAATAGGTTTAATACCTAAAAGTTCAGAGTACTTTGATTAACAATCTTGGAACGGCTGATAATAGCAGTTTTATAGCAGTTGTAGGCTGCTTCATCGGATTCCTCACTGAATCGAGGATTAAAAGAATGCCTAAAAGAGCTTCCAACAAGCGCACTGGATCTTTTCCCACAAGCCTTGCAAGAGTATGAATTCAAAAGGGAAGAAGAAAGGATTGGAAGGGTGTGAAGAAAATGAGAAAAAACAGCCATTTATAGAGAAATTACCAAATCGTACAGTACAATAATGAGATCATCCTGTATGATCAGGTGTAATCAATTCATCAAGATAATTCATCAAAAAAGTTGGTCATATCAACTAGTACAATCAGGTATCATACTAGATGATTAGACATATAGTGATCTTCCCAAGGAGTTAGCCTGTACGATCGTTGACTAGCTCGATCGTACATGATGAATATGTGGATCGTCTAGGACAATTTGTCATAATGGATCGGCCCAAAAGCATTCAAATCATCCAATATTTTTGTTGATCTCATTTTTGTAAGAGGTCACTAGGACCCATCTGGGTTTTCTTTTGGTGACTTAATGATTGAGAGGTGCTTACTTGTCGATCATATTGGTCCAAATAAAACCCCAATCTAATTCTTAATTATATTCCAATCCAACCTTCAATAATTTTCCAATCAAATTTCAATCACACTCCAATACAGTCTGTAATATATACTTCAATCATACTTCAGTCCAATTTTAATTCAAGCTTCAAACATCCAGTTTTCAATCAATCATTAATTAAAACTCATTTTATTTTTATCAAACAAATTCAATCAAGTGAAATAGAATTGCGTCGACGAGTTTGTATTTAATTTAAAGCTCAATGGGTTTGATGGACATGATTTAAACTAGCTCAGCTTGATATAAATCAAATTGACATTAATTAACTTGAATACTTTAAATCAAATTAGTGTGAATTCTATACTTAATTAAACTGGCTTATTTGATTCAATTATTTCATTCAAATAATTTTAATATTTCATTTTACAATCCACTTTTTATGAGCCATTGGATCAAGGGTTCGCATGGGTAGAATCATCATATTTTTTCTCTTCATACTTCAGGTTTTAAAATAGAAGAGGCTAGGGTTGGCCGTCACAGAGGATACCACGATCTCATTACAACAAGCAGCTGCCCCTTTTGTTGATCCATATAATCTACACGTTCAAGCTGCTAGTGGCGGAACAAGAGAAGCGAGTGGCTCAAATTTTCTAAGTTTTCATCCTCTTAAGCCCTAGCCGCATCTCATATGCCTCTAAGTCTCCTCCCATGAATTGACACCTCTATCTTACAAGCAGCTGCCCCACACATGAGAGCTCTCACTACTCTCGGTTCATCCTTAAGAAACCCTAGTCGTATGCTCAAGCTTCTAGCCGGCATCATCACACTTTTTTGGCCCTTGCTTTCTTGTGTTCTGCGATCCCATAGACGAGTAGAGAATAGGTAGATGGAAGAGGTGAACAGGTGAGAGTTCTCATAGCTTTGTGTGGTTCATAGAGGGAGAAATTGATGGAAATCTTCTTCATCTTCTCCAACCTCTACATCTCCTTTCTCTTCTTATTATAGCTTTTTCTCTGCTTATACTTAAGACTTGTTAGTCAAATTAAATATATTTTATTTATGGAGTTTGTGCTTTGTTTGAACTCTTCATAACCGAACTTAGCGATTTTCATCTACTGCTCTTATTCTCGTAACTCAGATTTAAGTTAAATCTTGATTTTATTCTAAATTTGATTGATTTCCTTTATGTTTATATTGATTGAGTACTCTCAAAAGTTTGAACATTATAGATGTAGATTTCACATTGATTATGTATGAGATCCAGTGGATCATTTAAGAGTTTTCTTTTTCAGATATGAAAACTAAATTTTGTTATTGCTCTACCTAATTACTAGATGTTATCTACTCTTGAAATTTGGTGTCGGTTGTGTGGGCAGTAAATCTGATTACTTATTGCACAATACATGGGAGATATTGTTGAAGGTTCATGATATTGTGAATGGCTTACCGCTTTTGGTCTGCCTGAGAGAAGAACATTTGAACTAGATGGCTTGGATGTAATGATTTGTTAGAAATAAATAGTGTACAAAACTTCTCTCTCTCTCTCTCTCTCTCTCTCTCTCTATATATATATATATATATATATATATATAATTCTTGTAAAAGAAGTATGAAAGGTAATGGTGAATCCTCTAACTATCCTTATGATTTGGAAGAAGTGAAGGGCACAATCTTCTTTAAACAGCAGGAAACGATCCAACTAAGCTATTGGAGTTTTCTTTGGTCTTGAGCCTGGGCTTCATGGCTTTCCTGTTCATGCCTTTGGTAACATTACAAATGGCAGTTGTTTGTCCCTCTCTATTCCTACAAGTTATATTGAAGGTCAATGATTATTTTCTTTAGTTGCTTGTCATGTAGATGTAGATAATAAAATGAGAAGCATCCATTTATTTGGGATATTGTAAGAACTAGCTCACATATGTTTATTAAAATACTTCAATTCCAAACTTAAATATGTTAAGTGATGGTCAAGTTGGAAAGGTGCACCTTAACACTCTACTATATCTATAGTTGTTAAGAAACAATTCAAATGAGTTTGAGCAGGTAAAATAAACATTCTTGTGGGGGAAATGATATATCTATGTCTTTTTGGATTATTGTCTTGTTGTATGTGAACAAACAAGAGAACAATAAGTGTAAGAAAAATTGAACTTGTGAAGAAATTGTTGATTTAAGTTATAGCGGTTTGTGGGCTAGTCCATTTCCTATCAAACTAAAGTATGTAAAGTAGACGAACCTGAAGTGAAGCTAGCCAATAATTTTACCTCTATCAATAAGGTTATTTCTTGATGGCCTCAGAGCTTGATGGTGACATTTGATACTTTACATTTATAATTGTTAGCATTTTACCATTTCATATAGAACTTGTAGTTTGCATTGATACTGATTTTAGAAGAATATGCATTGGGTTTAAAGAAGGATTGGTAACTTGTTTCTTGTGACTTTTCTTCTTGAGACAAATTGAAAAGAATGTTTTTTTTTAATGTGATGGTCGTTACATTTTTGGATGCCTGCACTTCTCTATTTCTTTTCCTTGAGTGGTTGTATTAATTCTCCTTTCCATTCTAAGCAAAGGAGGCGAGTAGGGAGAGAATGAAAGTTTTTTTTGATGTCGTGATTTGGGAGAGGAAAGGTGTTGGAATTTGGCCTTGTGTTCATATAAGGAATTGAGATGGGCTTATGAGAACTTATTTTTCCATACCTCTTTTCTCCTTTGTTATTTAGTTTGAATTCTTGCAATAAAAGGGATGCATTGCTATATATTTGGAAGGTTTCATGAACATCAACCTATTGTAAGGAATCACATGGTGCTGAAATATTCTTATGAGGGTTATAAAATATTGAACTTTGTCTCTTCTTCACTTCTACCCATACTCTTGCTTTCCTTATCCATAGAAGTAAGATTGCACAATGGGTTCTGTACATTCATGATTCAAGAGGAAGAGGGCTTGAAGTTGTATGTTACATATAGGATTAGTTGCATGAATCATGATTAGTTGGGAGAATTTTATGTGCAATCCCATGGTCAAATTGATTCATTGATAGAATTTGGGTAAGGTGTCTTGGCGACAAGCTCAAAAATCAATTTTCTTTGTCTTGCTCACTTTCTTGAGAAGTATGATAGAAAGGAATGGATATTTATGGTGATGATAGGTGGTGTTTGCTCTTTTATCACTGTTTGTCACAAAACACATACAATCAACACATTTATCTACATTTTGTTCCCGGTAAAAACTTTCTTAAGGATAGTGATATAGTTTATCTTTGAGAAGAAATGTTACAGATCATTTACAACACCTTGATTGAATGATTTGGTAAAGAAAATAAAGTTGAGATGGCATTTAGGTAGTTTGATGAAAAGCTAGTTGGGGCTGCCACCCAAACGTTGTGACCCACAACATCTTGCTTGGTCTTTTGGATAAAATATAGGATGATTTTCTTGTTGTTTCTTGAAGTTTAAAGCAAAGTTTTTGTTTCTTGATGTTTAAAGAAAAGATTTTATAAATTTATATTTATCTAAATTGATGTTCATTTACACATAGCCTTTCTTCTTTCATAATTTCAAATTTTTTTTATATAGCTGATAGATTCATTAATTTTAATTGTTAAGAAGCCCTTTGAGACTCAATTGATGTATAATGTGATTCACTTTCTAAATCTATACACTTTGTATGGTAACAAAGGAGAAGCTGTGGTAATCTTCTATCAATGATGATGCGAGTGATGAAAAATAGATGTAGTGTGAAATAAATATACAAACTATTATTCTCGTCAAAATTTTGATATCTTTGAAGTTTAAAAATAGTTATTGTCTTCTTATGTGTTGTAACCATAGCGTTGAGCATGTAAATTAGATAGTAAAAAAAAGCAACACTTAGAAGATTTTTTTTACATATTCATATTTGCTCGTTTACATATGTCTATCCTCAAGTATTATTTGATACTACAAGTGGGTTCATTCTTTAAAGTTTCTAATTATTTACACTGGCTTGAATTGAATGTTGACTATATTCATTAAAAGATTGATAAGTCTACAAATGTGTTAACTTTCTCATTTAATAATAAAGTTGATGTGAGTTTTGATATTATGGATGTGCAACATTGTTTATCTTAATAAGACTTATTCTTGTTAATTATGTGTAAACTAATTTAATTTTTTTATTTTCATAATTGTGATTTCGCCACATGTTTGATTTCTTTTTATGAGAAAACACATGACTTTCTAGCATATAATTATATATGTTGATTCATTCTAGTGAGATAGTATATGTATTGGAATTTCCTTCTATATAGAAGCATATGTATTGAAACCATTTCTTGCAAAATAACATACATTTTGAAATTTTTTTAATAATTTGATTTGAGTTATATTTTCACATATCCACTAATATGTCAATTCATATTAGTTTCTATACTCACATACATGATATTCTGACACCTTTTTGTCTCTTCGCCTTTTTGCGAGGTACTAATGGAGCTGATTGGAGGATAGAGTCAAGGAGCCTCAGTCACCCCGTTTCTTCCAAATGGGGGTGTTAAGGCTGGAGCAACAGGACATTAGCTTTGGTGAGGTAAGCTTTTCATAAAAAAATATTACGAGACCTTAGGGCCCCTAGATCTCTTTGTTGAGCTATTCCCCCAGCATTAGGTCCTTGTAGTAACCTGTTGTATTTAAATTACCTTCTCTTTCTCTAAACCCAAAACCCATTAGTTTACACCTGTAAGTATGTTTAAAGGGTTAGTAACCATGATTATAATCCTACAAAATAATAGTGTCATTTAAGGACAATAATTAAGGATAAGTCTTAGATAACTTAAATTAAATCTAGGGCTCACACATCTCTTAGGGTTGAAACATTAAACATAGATAACTTAGCAGCATCACACCTTAGGATTAATATATACTGTTAACTTGACATCAATCAAACTTAAAGAATAATTAATCAATCATTAATCCTTAAGATTTTAGAAACTCCAATAATGAATAATGATTCAAGTAAAACACATAAAAAGTACCAACCTTCAATAATTATTTTCAATCAATGCATACAATCATTAAAAGACAAAATCTAAATTTAAGTTCTACTGAAACTTGATTAACATCCTAATTACCCCTTTATTAAATATTATTTAGATAAATTCATTAAGAATGAAATAAATATCAAAAACATAAAATAAATTCAAATGAGAACTAATAAAGATCTGAAAATTTTAATTTCAACTTAATATAAAATATTTCAATTAAACTTTCATTTTATTTTGTTAAATAATTAAACTCACCTGTAGTTAATTAAATATAATAAAAATAATTTAATAATCAAATCAAATTCTTGAAAACTCTATCTTGATTAATAAACCCTTCAACCGACATTCTAATACACAATAACCACTCCAGAGATGAAGTTTAGGATGGACTACTCCGGGCTGCGAGGCCAAGTGTCCTAAGGAGGCCTGATTCCTCGAGCCTGGTGGCACAATGCCACGAATGGATTCAATGGAGTGTAAAATAATAGAATTAAATGATTTTTAATGATTCAACCAAATGAAAATCCTTAATTCAACTACAACAACTAGGTTTTTAGGATGGACTACTTTGGGCTGCGGGGCTAAGTGTCCGAAGGAGGCCTGGTTCCTTTAGCTTGATGGCACAATGCCATGAATTGGTTGATGAAAAATCTAAACTAATTTAATCAAAAAGATTTGTAACTAATCAAATCAAATAAAATCCATTGGTCCCTTAATCTTTAACTAATTAAATTTATTTGACCAATCAACCTTTAAAATGCATCCTAAAATAATTCTTAATACATTAATATTTGAACTCTAATCAAATTTACCATTCAACCTTCAACCAATCCAAACATTAGACAACCTCACCAAATCACCCATTCTAGGACATATCATAGCTATACAACCTGCCACACACACTTAGATTGGTTTATTAGGACACGAACTCTAGCTTTAAGTTAGGCAGTTATTTTTTTTATTTCTAAGATGTGTTAATCTGCATGCGAAAGGAGTGTTGATTAATTATTACTCGCTATGTTGGATTCCTTTGATGATTATTTTTAATGCTTGTGGTGGAATCCTAGGTTAGATAACATGGACATAGCTTCATTATTCACATACCCGTACACTTCCTTTTTGTCAGCCTAGGATTAGGTCCGTAGCCCCTTGGCCTATAAGGTCCCCTTGAATGAGGTAACCCATGGTTGCTAACATGGATCCTCAAAGTTTGTGAGGGGTGTTAAACCCAATAGAACTAGCCCGAGACTAACCAAGATGGGGGTGAATTAGTGTTTTAAAAATTCATTAAAAAAAAAAAGAAAATATTTTTGAATATTTTAAACACAAACAATTTAAGTGGAAGAATATAATAAAAATTAGATATTTCAATCACAAAAAATGTGAGGAAATGAATGTAAAAAAATAAGTAGAAAGAATATAACAAATTTATAGTGGTTCAATCAAATAAGACCTACGTCCACTCCTCAGAACCTCTAATTCTAGGTATTGCACTAATCAGTTAGTGTCTCTCCTTTTGCTCCCAGATCAAGGTGGAGAAGACCTTACAAAATCTTTTCACCTACCCAGTGAGGCAGAGAACCTTGAATCCTTTTATTCCCTCCCTGAGTAGGCAGAGAACCTAACAATCCTTTTACTCCCTCCTGGAGTAGGTAGAGAACCTGACAATCCTTTTACTCCCTCTTAGAGTAGGTAGAGAACCTGGATCTGATAATGATGATTATCTCCCTAGAGCCACCAAGGAACAAATGATAAAGAAGGAAGAAGATGATCGAATACTTGCTTGGAGCAACCATTATGAATCCCCTCACAAACTCTCCATCATAAGATCCTCTCTCTCTATCTATCTCAAACTCTCTTTCTCGTTCTCTAAGATCTCATAGGTTAGAAAAATAACTAAAGATTTCATCATCAACAATTAAGAGAGCTTACATAGGAGAGCTCAAAAGTGCCCTAATTTTTAATTTGCCAACAAGATCGTCAAGGATGATCTGTCGATCATCCTGTATGATCCGTGTAAATCAGCACATCTAGGCAAGATGATATGAGTTTCCTATAAAATTAGAGAAATAAATTTATATTGAATGTCCAAGATGATTAGTATATCATCCTGTAAGAATAGTTTAAAACATGACTTATCCTCTAGTAGATTGTTCGGGATGTCCGAGATGATTGGAAGAAAAAATGTACTGATCTTCCCAGACGATCTTGCGATTGTCCAATACGATTAGTTCAAAAACATGATTTAACATTCAGCAGATTATTCGGGACATCCAGGATGATTAGAAGAAAAAAGTATAGATCATTAAGGATGCTCATAGATGATCATCATGTTCAATCTGATCGTTCAATCTAACCATACTTAGATCCTTAATCATAGGATCAATTTAGGCATGATTGCTACAAATCATTATGAACGATCAAAAATCATCCTGTACGATTAAAAACAAAATCTCAATTATCAAATCTTTCCTAAATCATGTCTGGCTGCTGGATTTTTGATTAATACATATCAGCCTATACGATGATATGATCATCCAGGATGATCTGGTTTAATCAAGCTTATTTGACACATAAGCCCTTATTACGGTTTTGAGCTAAATAGATTGTCCAGGATGATACATAATTATCTTTTACGATTTGTTCAAAAAATTAAAAACTTCCCTAACTTACTTCCATACTTCCTTGAGTGTGTGTGTAAGGTTACTTAGTTTCAGAATCCAACACATTACATTTGACTCAAGAAAAAGGTAAAAAATATATTGGAATTAAAATTATAGACTGACTAGATCCTAGTCTACTTGATCTTGAGCTGATTGACGTTCCAAGTAAACTTGTGGACCTGAAAGGTTAGTGAGCATGACAAACAAAATAGATATGCAAGACTAGTAGTAGTAAAGAAATAGTAATGTTTGTTATCATCAGAACCATTATATTTGGGCCCATATTTGCAACAATCTCCCCCTTTTTGATGATGACAAATATTGTTGTAAAATAATTTCAAAGACAAAAAACTTTTTATTTTTGTTCTTTTTTAAATAGATGCATAAAAATAGATTAGAACAGATTTCATTAAAATATAAGTAAACAACATACTAATCAACAAACACGGAAAACAATATACTACTCCCCCTTTTGACATCACAAAAAGGAGGAAAATAGGAAAAACAAAATTAGAACAAGAAGAAATTAAACACTGTAATACAAGAATAGAAAGAAAATAAACTACAAATCAAAGGGATCCTGATCAGAAGGAGGCGGTGGTGGTGGCGGTGGCTGAAAGAGGTGAGTAATGGAGGCAAACTCCTCTCCAAACCAAGTCATGTCTTGCGTGTGGTGTTGCTACTGCTCAGCTATGTATTCATCAAAACGTGCTTCCCACTGGTTAAATCTCTATTCCAACTGATCTAGCTGGGACTGCTATCGAATAGGAACAGAAGCAGGAACAGGTTCTTCCTCATCTCCTATAGCCTCCCCAAGCTCTAGATGAAGGCAAGTACTATGGAGGATGATGAAGGAATTATTGGAATAGAAAGTAGGTTGGTAGTTAGGTGGGTTAGAATATTGAAGGTTATACATTATTTCTAGGACATAAGCAATGGTGTGTCCTAAAACTAGATTTGGTTTTCTCTTGTGGCTGGGATCCCTAATGCAAGTGAGGTGATCAGTATATCTTATTAGGAGATCGGCGACATTAAAATCTCTATGAGCCATTTTATAGTACGTGGTGAGGGAAAGGATGAGAGTGATGTGAATTCTATCCCCAGCTTTAGGAATAATAGAAGTTCTAAAAATATGTTGGATGGTCGAGGCATCTTTTACTAAAGAACTGGCTGCAGAGTCATGAAAATGGGCATTGTTGTTCCTAAGAAGGGTATTAACATGACTCTAATTAAAGTCAAGTTCAACGAGTAAGGTGTGAATCTTGTCTCCAGTGGTGAAAAGGTGAAGAAGTTCATGTAGGTCCTGATTTCTGATTTCATTGGGTTGTTTGTTCATATAGGATTGGAGTAAAGTATAAGTTGAGTTAATTCTAAGAATGGCAAAAAACTTAAAGAGAAGTTCATAATTGAAAGGGAAAGTGAGGGTTAGAATGAAAATAAGAGTTGTATGGGTGAAGAAGGCAAGTACCCTATAGGTCAGAACATTTGGATTAACCACTTTGGAAGGAGTAATCCCTGTAGACTTATAGTGAGCATAAGCAGCTTGATCCACTACTTCAATAAAGCAAGGGTCAATAGTTCCCCTTGAGGAACTTCTTGTTTGCATTCTAGAGCATTTTCCACCAACCATATTGAAGATTTGAGTGAAAGAGAGGAGGAATTGAAGGATTTTGGAATGAAGAAAATAATTAAAAACATCTATTTTTATAGGGTCAGCCACAATGTCTAGGATGATCGAGATATCATCCAGGACTATCAGGAGCAATAACTCATCCAGAATGATTGGTCAAAAAGGTGGTTGTATCATCCAGGACGATCAGGTATCATCCAAGATGATTAGACAGACGATCGTCCCGAGGAGTCAGTCCGTATGATCATTGACTGGCTTGATCATCTAGGACGAACACGTGGATCATCTAAGATGATGAGTTATTATGGATCGTACCAACTAAATTCAAATCGTCCAACTATTTTTGCCACGTGGATCATCCAGGATGAATAGGTGGATCATCCAGGATGATTACCAATAATAGATTTCAGATCAGCCGTTAGATGAGGGTTGAACAGATATTTGATAATATCATCTAAAATGATGTGAATCATCCAAGATGATTACCAATAATAGATTCATATCATCTGTTGGATAGATGTTGAATAGTGATTTGATCACATTGTCCAAGACGTTGGTATCATCTAGGATGATGTGAAAAAAATTTGAAAGACTTGAATAATGGAGGGGGATGATCAGAGAGGAACCAAAATACAAAAAATTAACTCAAAATATTAGAAATCAACAACAAAATAAAAGATACGATAAAAACCAACCGTTAAAACAAACCAAACTTTTTTTTGTTAAATGATCAGCTCTAATGAATGACAATTTTTACATCAAATTTAAATTTAAAAACTCAAAATAATGAATCGACAAAGCTAAAATCCAAAAAATGTTAGAAAATTAATTTTTGTAAACCCTTCCTCAGACACCTTAGAGGTTCAAATTCCTTTTAAATAAAAATCTAATTCAGAAGAAAAGAAATTAGATAAGAAAGTGATCCTTTCAAACTTCATTCCAGAAAAATATATGATAAAATAGTATTACAAAGTAAAGAATCAGAAATCATGATTTTCAAGATCAAGTATTTGAATATATTAAGTGGCACATGTATTCTTCTAAGATTTTTAAGGATTTGGAAGAGAGGGAAGCTTATTTCTTTGTGGGCTCATTTTGTGCCTCTTTTTTAGTTATTTGATGCACTTTACGCATCTTTTGATTTTTAATACGCTTTATGTATCTTGTAATTAATTGGGGAACATTGCACATCTTTTTAGTGTTGGGCTCATTTTGTGCCTCTTTTTAATTCTTTTGCAAGCTTGCTTCCTTTTATAACCTTCAAAGACTCTCAGTTATAAGATTAACTTCAAGATATAAGAGAAGAGAAAACTCACTCTCAAATATAAGGAAGAGTAAACTACGAAACAGAACCATATTCATATGATAAATACAACCACCTGATTAAGAAAACAGGAAAGTGATTCAATGATTTGAAACAATATTCATATGAGATAGATTATTGTAGGAAGATAAAATAGATCTCTATTTCAAAGTCAAACTTTTTAATTTTAAAAAAGATTTTGATTCAAAAAGAAAAATATACCATTAAAGGAGTTAGAGAAAGAGAAATAATCATCAATGTTTCTTCCTTTAACTATTTTAGAGGAGTCAATCTCTGCTTACCATATTCTAAACAAAAATAAGACAAAAATCTCATTTAAAAAGCAAGTTCATCTGCAGAAGTGAGAAGTGATCTGATTCTTAAAATACTGATGTAATAATAATAGGAAATAAAAAAAACATAAAGCAAAAACACATAAAAAAGAAATAAATAAACAAATCAAACAAAACACTAAGAACTGAAAACATAAACAGAAGGCATCATTTTCAAGCATGAATATCTATCACATCTAATCTGGTTCTTAAGGTGCTAAAGGTTTGAAAGGCCAGTAGTTTTGTGAAGATATTTGCAAGTTGATTTTTAGTGGCTACATGGTGTAGCTCTATGTATCCTTTGGTAACATGGTGCCTAATGAAGTGGTGCTGATGTGTTTGATCCTGGAGTGTTGGATTGGATTCTTTGAAATGCAGATGGCACTAGTGTTATCTCATAGAATTGAAATTATGCCTTTAGGTAATCCTAAATCTATAATTTGTTGCTTTAGCCAAAGGACCTGGCTATATAACTTCATAAGGCTATATACTCAGCTTTAGTAGTGGACATGGCAGCTGAGTTATATTTTCTGCTAGACCAGGAGACTATGGATTATCCTATGAATTGACATGTCCCATTAACAAAGGTTCTTTCAAGTATGAAGGTGCTATGTCTTTCATACTATACCCTGTGTGCTTATTTTAATCCATATAAAGCCTTTTTTAATTTTTAACACATGATTAGGAAATTGTAATTTTTTAAAGAATGGGGGTTATTCTACATACACATCATCATTTATTACCCCCATTTAGAAAGGAACTCCTAACATCCATTTGATATAGATTGAATTCCTTAAAACATGCAAAGGCTAGTAACACCCTAATGGCTTCTAATTTAGCTACAGGGGTAAAGGTTTCTTCAAAGTCAATCCCTTCTATCTGATTATACCCCTTAGCCACTAATCTTGCTTATTTCTCACCACTACACCAAAATCATTCATTTTGTTATTGAACACCCATTTAGTTCCAAATATACTCTGGTCCTTAGGTCTTCCAATTAGCTTCCAAAAATCATTCCTTACAAATTGATTCAACTCTTCCTTCATGGCTAAGATCCAGAATTCATCAGATAAGGCTTGATTTAGATTGGTGGGTTCAATCATCAAAAGAAAGGTTGAGTGGTTTACTTCTTTTTTAAGTCCATACCTAATTCTAACACCTTTAGATGGGTCTCCTAAGATCGTTCATTTGAATGATTTGAATAATATCTCCGTTCTTTAGGTAATAAAACACCAGGTTCTACCATTTCCTCTAGATTTTACGGATTCTACTCCTTGGGTGACTTCTATAATCTCTTCTTTTTCTACCCTAAACCCTCCAGAATTATCCAGAATTATCAATTCATCAAATATAACATGAGTAGTCTCCTCAACTACTAGTGTACACTTATTTAAGTCTCTATAGGATTTTCCAACCCTTGAGTAACCCAGGAACACTCCTTCATCAAATTTTGGGTCAAACTTCACTAGTTGAGACTTCCCATTATTCAGAATGAACACTTTACATCCAAAGACATGAAGGTGAGAGTGGTTGTGTGTCATACCCATAAGAATTTCATAGGGTATCTTATTCAGCTTAGATCTAAGATTTATCCTATTTAGAATATAATAGGCTGTATTAATCGCTTCTATCCAAAAGTATTTAGGAGGTGAGTATTCAGCTAACATGGCTCTAATGGCTTCTACCAGGGTCCTGTTCTTTCTTTCAGCTACCTCGTTCTACTGAGGGATCCTATGAGCTGAAAATTTGTAATCTATCCCTTGCTCCTTACAAAAAAACTCAAAATTTTCATTCTCAAATTCTCCACCATGGTCATTATGAGTGGTTGCAATCTCATAACCTAGCTTCCCTTGAATCCAAGTGAAAAAGATTTAAACTGCTCGAATGATTCACTTTTATGAGATAAAAATCTAACCCAAGTAAACCTCGAATAATCATTAACTATCACATACCCATAGACTTTCCCTCCTAGGCTTGAGGTGCTGACAGGTCCAAAGAGATCCATGTTAAGGAATTCTAAGGGTTTGCTAGTGGTAAGCTCTTTGATTGAGTGGAAGGAGGATTTAACTTGCTTTCCTAATTGACAAGCATCACACGGGTGGTCCTTAGTAAACTCTAATTTGGGGACACCTTTCACTAAGTCATTTTGGGTGATCTTCCTAAGGCTTTTCATGCTTAAATGACATAATCTCCTATGCCATAACCATGATTAGTCAGCAATTATTTTTAAGCAAAGAGCAATATCATCTTTTAAGGAATTTGCACCCAGCATGTAGATATTATTGATGAAGCCTTTCTCAAAAAGCTGAATGATGCAGAGCAGATTATATTTTAGTCCATCTATAAGAAAAAATTTTAAATTATGAAATTTTTTGAATTACTAATTATACCTGACCCCACCACTCTCTTGGTGATGTTATCTCTAGGTGTTACCTTGCCTCCTGCCTTGGCCTCTAGTAAAATGAATTGATTTCCATCTCCAGTCATATGCCTTGAACATCCACTATCTAGGTACCACATGCTCTCATGAGGTCTTTTGTGAGAGGACACCTACAAAATCATCGATGTTAGATTTAGGAACCCAAATAGAATTGGGTCCCTTGTGATGGAAAGAAGAATGAAATGTATGCATGCTAGGCTGTGAATTTTGTAATTTTGGTCTCCACACAAAATGTGTTCTATGGTGAATGGTGCAAATATGGGAGATATGTCCTAGCATGCCACAAGAAAAATATATAACACCAGGAAAAAGGTTTACTAATCTAGGTGGGTGATGGTGCCTCTTCCTAATTTTGAATGATACATGCTTTGTTGATGTTTTATGAAACTCTTCAAGTAAAGGTGGAGTTTTATTTTACTCTATTGTTATGATTTTTTGTATTAGAAATTCATTACCCTTTTCATAGCTTTCTACTTGACATTTCAATACATGCTCACTACTATCAAATTTGCATGCAATAGTGTCTAGTTTTTTTAAAGCTTTTTCTAAATCAACATATGATGTTTTTAATAAATCATGCTCAAAAATTAAATCAGAATGCTTCTTCTTTAAAATATAAAATTTATCTAACAAAGCCATGTGATTGCTATCCATAGTGGAATGATCTTTCCTTAGAATTTTATGCTCTTTAAGCAGAATTAAGAAATCATACTTAAGGCTTGCATGTAATTTATTGAGCTTCCTATATGAAGAATGAATCTTTTTAGAAACTTTAAATAGTTGGTCATAAGTAAGCTCACATACCTCTTCTCAATCAGAATGATCAAGATGATCATCAGCCATTACGCACAGGTTGGTTACCTCCTATTCAGCTTCAATTTTAAAGGAGACAGATGCTGAGTCCGCCAAAAAGCCTTTTGGGTTCTTTTCTTATCCTTCTTGAACTTAGGTTTCTTCTCACCCTTCTCCTTGCATGGGTGAGCTTTAAGATTTGGGCAATCAGACATCAGATGCCTTGGCTTCCTGCATTCAAAACATATAACATTAGAAGAATATTTAAAATTCTTACAAGTTTTACCTTTGTTCCATTTATGATGATGCTTTTGCTTTTTCCTTAGAAAGCTTATAAATTGCCTTGTTATTAAATCCATGTCAACATCATCAGAACCAGAAACATCAGTGTCAAAATCATTAGCCTTCAATGCTATAGTTTTCTCCTTTTCTTTTCACATGCATCAAGCTGTCTTTCGTTCACCCCTTGCTCATAAGCAATTAGTGATCCAAGTAAGTTATCGATTGAATAAATATTTAAATTCTTAAATTCAGTAATGGCAATAATTTTTTCATCAAAGGAAGAAGGTAAACATCTAAGAATCTTGTTCACTTTTTTATAGTTTGTGAGCTCTCTTCTTAAAGCATGTAAAGAAGTAATAATCTATTTAAACTTAGTATACATTTCAAAAATTGATTCACTAGGTTTCATTGCAAAAAAGTTTATAATAATGAAGAAAGATGTTCAGCTAGATTGTTTAACTTCAGATATTCCTTCATAAGTTATGCATAATCTGCCCCAAATTTCTTTTCCAGTAGAACATGTAGAGACACGCATGTAGTCTTCAGATTTTAATGCACAAAAGAAATAGTTTAGATATTTAGCATTAAGTTGTGCTAAATCTGTATCATCTAAATTCCATTCAATAAAAGGTATTTAAGTTTTAATGCCATTTATTAATCAAAAAGGTGCAGAATAACCTTCCTAAACTAGCATACACATGCAATTTGCTCAGAAAATTAAAAATTTCCCTAACTTACTTACTCACTCACTTGAGTGTTTGTGTGCAAGGTTACTTAGCTTCAGGATCCACTACATTACATTTGACAAAAGAAAAAGGTAAAAAATATATTAGAATTAAAATTACATACTGACTCAATCCTAGTCTACCTGATCTTGAGCTGATTAATGTTCCAAGTGAACTTGTGAACCAGAAAGAATAGTGAGCAGAACAATTAGATATGAAAGACTAGTAGTAGTAAAGAAACAGTAATGTTTGTATCTTCAAAACCATTATATTAAGGCCCAGATTTGCAACAAATCCTCTGGTCGGCACTCGACTTAGTAGGTTAAGGACACCAACAATCCCGGGATGGTGGAAAACCATGGGATCTTGACCGGGAACGTCATACCCACTTGGTAGGTTAGTCTCTACCCTCACCTCCTGGGCATTCTCCTCATCTTGAGATCATGAATATAAGTCCCAACTTTCTAATAAAATATCAACTCAAACATAAATATTTCTTTTTCTAAAATACACCTCCTACATAAGGTAGGCTGGGGTGTTTCTAAAATGTCTCAGAATCTCAAGACACCTCCTACTTTCCCCTTTGATCTCCAAAAATAAGTGCTCCAATTCGATCCAATCCCAATTGGAATTCAAGCCTCACTCCTTTGATATCACTCCTTGAAAATTCCTTTAAAAAATTTTTAGTTGTTATTCTAATCAAGAGTATTCGTAGGGAATTCAGCTTCCCTACGATATAATTAACTATGAGGGCTTACACTCATAGCAAGTTTAGAGCCCACATTAACTTTTTTAAAAATTAATTTTCAAAACTCAATTAGTCTTCTTTGGGGAAATTAAATTAATGATGATCATTATCGTCATATTCAGACGATCGATTAGTAAATGATATTTTCTTCCTTTAGAAAGATATATCCTTTCATATCAAAACTCTGAATATAAAATTAATTATATCTCAATTAGATTTGTAATAGTTAAATATAAATAGAATGTCATTTTGACCCTTCAGGGTTAAATGTAGTCCTTCCTTGAATTTGATTATTACAGCCTAAACAGAATTCACAGTTTCATTATTTGAACCCACTAAGGAGTGATATCTTCACCTCCCAGGGTGATATCATTCATAGTGATGTGTTTAATATTGATACTGAATTTTGAATTAAAATCCCCCAAAAAAACTGAAATTTTTAAAGCCCCCTTTCAAAATTTTCACCAACAAAAAATGGCACACCCAGTGGGACTAAATTTCCCTCTACATCTTTAATAACGGCATAAATTTTGTTGCATCGATTGTTTTGACTACGCTTCTTTCATTGGTCCCTCTACCCATTTCTCCTTTGGGTGAGTGTAGCCAACATCAAAATGAAAATATGTGTCGAAAAAAGAGGTGAGCCATTTTGCTTCCATGTCAATCGCTAGAGCAAAAAAGTCAAGCCAAATCCTTTAAGATCTTCCTATAAATATTGTAAACGTGTATATCCAAACAAATATCAAGTATGCTAAGTTTTATAATATACGGAAGTCCCTTCAGTATCAAAATCAAAATTCAAATTTCTTTAGCAAAATTTGGGCTTTGACATTTCACTCCCAAGTTAATTGGCAGGATGAAAGAGTCAAGCCCAATTCTCCTGATTTTCTTATCAAATTTGTAAACCTTCATATTTGAGTGAAACTCAATATATTGAGTTTCAAAATTTGAAAAAAGATTCATTTGACTTCAATCTCAAATTCAAACTCAAGTTCAATTTAAATATCAAGTTCGATCTAGGCTTTGGCATTTTACCCCCAAGTTGATTGGTGGGATGAAAGAGTCAAGCGAATTTCTTTGAATTTTTTCACTAGTTTTGTAAACCCTCATATTAAGCATAAAATCAACATCTTGAGTTTTAGAGACTCGAGGAAATTCTACCAATTTTCAAACATTCAAAATTCTTTTCAAAATCACTCAAATTAATTCAAACTTTAAAATTCAAAACCCCTATCAAATCTAGGCTTAGAATTTTGCCCCCAAGTCAATTACTGGAGCAAAAGGGTCAAGCCATACTTTAGGATCTTCATGTTAATTCTATAGAACTACATATTCAAAGAAAATTCAATATGTTGAGTTTCAGAATTTAAAGAAGATATGTTGATTCCAATTTCAAAATTCAAATCTTCTCAACCAAATCCAGGCTTTGACATTTCGCCCCCAAGTAAACTGGTGGAGCGAAAGGGTCAGGCCATCCTTTAGAATCTTCATATCAATTTTGTAGACCTGCATGACCAAGAAAAATCTAACATGTTGAGTTTCAAAATTTGAAGAGGATCTGTTTAATTTCAACATCAAGTTCAATCTCAATTTTAACTCTAAATCTAAGTATTGACATTTCACTCCAAGTTATCGGGTAGAGTGAGAGAGTCAAGCCCAACTCTTGATATTTTCATGTCAATTTTGTGAACCTTCATGTTGGGTGAAAATTCAACATCTTGAGTTTCAAAATTTAAAGAAAATCAATTAATTTCAAGATTCAAATTCTATTTCAAAACCAGCTAATTCAAGTCACCTTCCCTTAACTTTGGGAAATCAAACCTACCCAAATAGCTGGAAAACTTACTTTCTTGCTATATAGTAGCACGACTGTAGAAGAACTACCTGCATGGAGTTAGAAAGAAAATTATTAAAGCTAGAAAAACTGTTAAATTGGAAGCCTTAAAGAAAGTAAAATCTGAGGCTAATGGAGAGTTCGTTGCTCCTTACACATATCCCCTCTTTGGTGGAATTCACTTTCACCCTCTTTCTGATACTCAAGGGAGGGAGGTTGTGAGAATGATAGCATGATCTCCATTGTGCCCTTTTGACTACTACATAGAAAAGATCTACCAAACCAGAAATGAGCAATCACTAGCAATAGACCATATGCCTCTAGTTGAGGGTTATGACCCATCCACTCTATTAGATGACGCTAGGTCACATTACTATATGTGGCTCACTATATTATTTATAGAGGAGGAGGTGTATAAATTGCCCGGGGTGCCACTCTCATAATTATTAGGTCACTAATAATTAGGGAGGGGAATAATGATGGATCCGAGATCATATCATATTGTGACACTATCTAAATTTAACTTCTAAAGGGGGTCCTATCTGTTATAACTCGGGCACCCAAGTTTATGATTTTGATGATAACAATATTATTGATTGCCTCTTTATTTCTCATAGTATTTATTGTGCATACATGTTTGTGTGTTGACTAACATTTCAGGTACAGAATGCACCATTCTTTGAAGATTCAGGGCTCAAGATTGGGTAGAATACGCTATGTTGAAAGAGTTTGTAATTTTTATTTATTTATATCTTAACTTCTTGAGTCAAGTCTTATAAGGGTGTATGCTAGCCTAGTGATCGTACACACACAAGGGGAAAAAATTAATGTTTAATATTTTAAATTTATGTACATCGTACTGTACGATCTAGATTATTTTGTATGATCAGGTGTTATAAAAATTAATCAAAATATTTTATTTTTTTGAAAAAATAATTTTGAAATATAATTAATCATATAGTACAAACACCATGTTGTACTGGATGATCTTTTATAATTAGGAACCCCATCGTTCATTAAATTAGGCAAAAATTTGAATTTGAAAAGTTATTCTATTCGTACTGCATGAACCTAATCGTATTGTATGATGTTTAAAATATTACCTAATTTAATTATGTGATTAGTCAATCATATCTGCATAATTTTGATATTTTGATCGTATTGTACGAACTGAATCATATTGTATGATCAACAAAGATGATTTCTGTTGTCCCATGATTCATCTTGTACAAACTACATTTCGGTTGAACTAATCATTTTGTACGATTGGTCATTCATAATAATGATCGTACAGCACTAACAGGCAAATTGAATTATTCGTACTAATATCTGTACTGAATCGTACAGTACTAATAGGTCAAATTCTGCACATCATACTGGATGATCCTGCGATCATATTGTATGATCTTTGACGGCTGAATTGAATTTTTAGGGTTTTTTTAAGCCCTCTATTTAAGCTTTCTCATAAGACTTTGTATGAGTCTTTTGAGCATTCATTGAGTTATTTTCTTCTAAAGAAAGCTTGAAGAGAGAGCTTTGGGCTAGGTAGAGAAAGGGTGGAGTTTATAAGAGAGGGAAAAGATCCTTGTGGGCTTCAAGGGAGTTTGAGAGGGGGTTGTACCTGAGTTCCTCCAAGAGTCAAGGTTTGTCTTTAAAGAAGCTTTGGGAAGAAGAAGACCACTTTGGTGTCAAAAGACCTGGTTACTCCGCTGCACCGGGGAAGGTGAAAGTGATTCCAGGTTCTTTTCCTCACCAGGAGGGTGAAAAGGAGTTTAGTTCCTCTGCCTAACCAGGACGGTGAAAGGAGTCAAGGTTCTCTGCCTGTGAAAGGAGTATGGTCTTCTTCTGCATCGGGTTGGTGGAAGAGAGCTTGCAAGGGCTTCTCTACCTAGCTGTTGGGGCTAAAGGAGAGACACTATAGTGATAGTGTAATACTCGAAGAGGAGGACTCCGGGTGGTGGACGTAGGTCATGATTTGACCGAACCACTATAAATCTTGTCTACTCATTCTAATTTTTACTTCCGCACTTTATTTTCATGCACTTTATTTTTTATGATAACTACTTGGTGAAAATCTAAGATTAATATTTTTGTTGTAATAATTAGAATATAATCACCATCTTTGTAATTATTTACAAATCATTAGCTTCCGTATTTAACTAGATAAGCTTTGATTATAAAAAATCTAAAAAATCAATAAATATTAGAACCCTTGGTGCATCTCGATCTTTCAAGTCGTATCAGAGCGGTACTCAAAATAGTGTTTTAGAAAATCTAGAGGAAAATGATCAATGGCACAATTTGGAAATAGAAATATTGTAGAAGGTTATTCAATAACTCGTCCGCCACTTTTTGAAAATATTCCTTTTAATTTTTAGAAAGTTTGCATGTCTATATTTTTACAATCCATTGATTTTGGGATGTGGCATATGATTCAATCTGGATATTATGTACCATATTGTATTGTTAATGGTGTGAAAACTGATATTCCTTTTGCTAAATGGAGTAGAGAAGAAAAAATTTATACTCAATTGAATGCTAAATCTTTAAATTGCTTTTTCTGGCTTTAACATCTAAAGATTATATGATTGCTTTTACTTATATCTCTAGAAAGGAAGTTTGGGATAAACTATGCATTATATATGAAGGTAGTAGTGAAGTCAAAAAATCTAGATTAAACGTATTATTGCATTACTATAAACATTTTTGCATGAAACCTTATGAGACTATCCTAGACAAGCATACTTGGTTTACTCAGATTGTGACATTATTGCATGCTTTAGGTAAAGAACTTTCAAACTTAGAAAATCAACAAAATTCTACGTTGTCTACCTGATAAATTTGATGCCAAAGAGATTGTTATATGTGAATCAAAAGACTTGAATGCTTATTCTATTAATAATCTGATGGGCTCACTCATTGCCTACGAGCAAAGTGTGAGTCAAAGACTTTTGGATGCAGGTGATCAAAGGGTTATACTGCTAAAAGCAAAAGACACAGATAAAGATGGCTTAGGAAGTGATGAGAATGAGAAAACGATATTAATAATAAGCCAATTCAAGAGTCTACTAAAGCACAAACGCAAGCGAGAACAAAAGTGGAGGAAAGGTAAAAAAGACAAGTATGACAAGCATGCTTCTGACATTATTTATTTTGGGTGTAGGAAACCTAGACATTTTAAAAATGAATGCCCCAATCATCAGAACAGGAGCAAGATAATGGGGTAACAAACTTATGCTAAATCATCAAGGATTTGATTGGTAATTTTGATGGGGTATAAGTATGTTGAGGTTTGTTTGTGTGTTTTGTTAATGTGTTTTATGTGTTTGATGTTTATTATGTTTTAAACATGATTTTATATTTTAATTTTCTTTTTGTATGTCATTACTTTCTTTTGCATGTAGTTTAACTTATGTGTTGCATTATATCTCTTCTTTTTTATAATTTCAAAGGGGGGGGATGTATTTTGGTTGGTTTCATTTATGATTTAGTTTTTTTTTAATTTTTATGTTATTTAGTTTTTAAATATATATTTTTCCTAAAAAAAATGCTTACCCCTATTTTTTAATATAATTCTCTTAGTGAGGGGGAGATTAAGAGAAAATATTTTTAAATTTGTAAATTCAACCAATAATATTTGTCATCATCAAAAAGGGGGAGATTGTTACAACTCGGGCTCTCGAGTTTATGATTTTGATGATAACAATATTATGATTGCCTCTTTATTTCTCCTAGTATTTGTTGTGCATACCTATTTGTGTGTTGATTAATATTTCAGGTACAACAGGCACCGTTCTTTGAAGATTTAGACCTCAAGATTGGGTAGAATAGGCTATGTTGAAAGAGTCTATAATTTTTATTTATGTATTTCTTAACTTCTTGAGTCAAGTCCAGTAAGGGTGTATGATAGCCTACTGACCGTGCACACACACAATGGGAGAAAAGTTAATGTTTAATATTTTAAATTTTTTGTACATCATACTATAAGATCTTGATCATACTGTACGATCTGGTGTTACATAAATTAATTAAAATATTTTATTTTTTCTTAAAAAAATAATTTTTAAATAAAACTAATCATACTGTATAAACACCACATCGTACTGGATGATCTGTTATAATTAGGAACCCCGTTGTTCATTAAATTAGGAAAAAATTTGAATTTGAAAAGTTGTTCTATTCATACTGTATAAAACCTAATCATACTATATGAAGTTTAAATATTTCCTAATTTAATTCTATGATTAGTCAATCGAATCTATATAATTTTGATATTTTGATCGTACTGTATGAACTGGATCGTACTGTATGATCAATAGAGATAATTTTGGTCATCCCATGATTTATCTTGGATGAACTGCATTTTGGCTGAACTAATTATACAGTACGATTGGTCATTCATACTGATGATCATACAACACTAACAGGCAAATTGAATTATTCGTACTGATATTCGTACTGAATCGTACAGTACTAACTGGTTAAATTCTACACATCAAACTGGATGATCCTGCAATCGTACTGTACGATCTTTGAAGGCTGAATTGAATTTTTAGGGTTTTTTTAAACCCTCTATTTAAGCTTTCTCATAAGACTTTGTATGAGTCTTTTAAGCATTCGTTGAGTTATTTTCTTCTAAATAAAGTTTGAATAGAGAGCTTTGGGCTAGGGAGAGAAAGGGTGGAGTTTGTAAGAGAGGGAGAAGATCCTTGTGGGCTTCAAGGGGGTGTGAGAGGGGGTTTTCACATGGTTGCTCTGGCGAACTTGCACCTTAGTTTCTCCAAGAGTCAAGGTTTGTCTTGAGGGAAGCATTGGGAAGAAGAAGACCTCTTTGGTGTCAAAAGACTTAAATTTTCTTCTCATATACTTACGATATAATCCTGGTTTTTCTTTTAAAAAAAAGGTAATTATTTTAATTTTTTTTAAAGGAGATAAAGCCTCTTTTAAAAAAAAATCAAAAGATGCTCAAAGAGCGCCAAAATAAAAAAAATAAAAAAATCAAAAGATGCACTGAAATTCAAGAGATGCATAAAGTGTACTAAAAAATTAAAAGATGTGCAAAGCGTGTCACTAAAAAAAAGGAAAGATGCTCTCTTCTTTTCAAATCCTTAAATCTCAAAGAGTCCGATCACCGTTAATAGCTTGGCTTTGAAGAATCTTGAATCAAGATTTATTATTGTGCATGGACAGCCTATCAGATACAAAAAGAGTCATGCAAGAGAATTGAAAGATTAAATTTCTCTCTCCAACTTAAATCTTTTGAAATTAATTTTAATTAAAAATTTTGGTACAAGGGAGAACCCTAGTTAAGTTTTTATGAAACTTGATAAGGGTTAACACAATCCAAACCCTTAGCCCTTTTCGGATTAGTTGAAGTCACTCTACTTATCACTGTACTTTTAAATTTTTTCCCACTTATTATTTCGATAGGGTCCAAATGGTTAAGAGGAAATTTTCCAATAAAAAGAATGAATCTTCTACTCCTGATCAGAATCCAAATCTCATTCTTGAGAGAAATATATGAGCCCTTAAATATAAACATCATTTCTTCTAAAATCCACTCTGTAAAATAACACTCTATGCTGAGTCCAAGATTATTCTCATATAGAGGTGTATTTTACATCACTAGAAATTGCTTTTCAAAATTGAGTCATAACTGAGTAGAGTGCCCGACTCTAATTGGATGAGCTCGAGATCCTTGAAGAAAGTTACTTTCAAACTCAACAAAATTTAAAATTACATAAGTTACGAATGATTCAAGATCGTGTTAAATTATGTCACCTCGAGACTTTCCAAGTAGGAGACTTGTCTATAGTCCTTTGGAGACCAATTTTAGTTTACCATAAGATCGATAAAAACTTTGAATCAATATTGACTGTATTGTTCACCTTAGAGACGATCTATGAGGGAGGTTCAAGTCAATTAATCAATCATGAAGGATGCCACTTGATGTTTTTAACATTGGGGTGGCTCTTCAATAAGTACCATGCCTGTTGAGCATCAAATTAAACATCTAAATTTCCCGTCCAAATTTAAAAAAAAAATCAATCAATCGACTTTCATCCTCTTTTCCTTAAAGTTAGGATTCTTCCTTTCCTTAGGATTAGACTCGTTAGTGGTGGAGTATGCCCTTCTTGGAACCATCCTAGCTCCCTCCCAATTTCAATCCTCTGTGATGGGCTAATTCCTACCCCCATCATACGATCAGTCACTAGTGTAGAGTACGCCCTTCGTGGCACCATCCTAGTTTTGATCCTCTGTGTGGAGCAAGCTTCCTCCCCATATGATCATCATAGTTTTGATCCTCTATGATGGGCCAATTCCTACCCCCACCATACGATCACTCGCTAGTGGTGAAGTATGTCCTCTGTGGCACCATCCTAATTTCGATCCTCTATGTGGAGCAAGCTTCCTCCCCACATGATCATCCTAGTTAATCCGTCTATTAGGAGTAAGTCTTCTATCAGCATACTATAGACCTAAGGTTAGGTGAATCCTTAAAAAAGACTTGAGATTAGGTGATGCCTACCTTAGTTTCCAAGTTAATTTGTCTATTAGGTGTAAGTCTTCTATCAACATCCTATAGACCTGAGGTTGGGTGATGCCCTCCTTTGACTCAAGGTTAGGTGATGCCTATCTTGCTTTCCCAATTAATCCGTCTGTTAGGTGTAAGTTTTTTATCAGCATCCTATAGACCTAAGATTTAATGATGCTCTTCTTAGATCCGAGGTTAGGTGATGCCTTCCTTTGTTTCCCAGTTAATCCATCTATTAAGTGTAAGTCTACTATCAACATCGTATAGACCTAATCTTGGGTGATGCCCTTCCTTAGACTTCCAAAAATCCACTTCAATCTTCTAATTCGTTCAACATCAATATGCGTACTAGAACTTCATTCTACTATACATATTTGGGGTCCATTTGTTTACCTCATTTTTGTATGAGGTCACTAGGACCCATCTAGGTTTTCTTTTAGTGACCTAATGATCGATAGGTGCTCACTTGCTGATCATATTGGTCCTAATCAAACCCCAATCTAATTCTTAATCAAATTCCAATCCAACCTTCAATCAACCTTCAATCATTTTCCAATCAAATTTTGATCACACTCTAATCAAGTTCTTAATATACACTTCAATCAAATCTTCAATCACACTTCAGTCCAGTTTTAATTCAAGCTTTAAACATCCAGTTTTCAATCAATCATCAATCAAAACTTGTTTGATTTTTAACAAACAAATTCAATCATGTGATATAGAATTGAGTCAACCAGTTTGTATTTAATTTAAAGGTCAATGGCTTTGATCGATGCAATTTAACCTATCTCGGCTTGATATAAGTCAAATTGGCATTAATTAACCTGAATACTTTCAATCAAATTAGTGTGAATTCTATACTTAATTAAATTGTCCTATTTAATTCAATTATTTCATTCTAATCATTTTAATATTTAATTTTGCAATCCACTCATGTATCAGCTGTTTGTTGCAACTTAGTTTTCTTAATTATGTTTTTATATCATGTGTATTTTGTGTCTCTTATCATTTTTGTGAGCTTGCTTCCTTTCAAAATCTTTAAAGACTCTCAATTGTGGGATTATCTTCCAGATATTAGAGAAAAAACTCACTCTCTAAAATAAGAAAGAGTAAACCACAAAATACAATCATATCCATATGATAAATGCAATAACCTGATTATGAAAACTTGACAGTGATTCATTAACTTGGAAGATTATTCATATGAGATAGATTACTGTAGGAAGATCAAATAGACACCTATTTCAAATCCAATTTTTAATTTGAAATAGATTTTGATTCAAAAGAAATTACACCACTAACGGAGTTAGAGGAAGAGAGACAATCATCGATGTTTCTTCCTCTAACTGATTTAGGGAAGTCAATAACAACTTACATATTTTTAAATAAAAACAAGGCAAAATCATCATCGAAGTGACCAGTGATCTTTTTTCTTTTAACTACAGGAAAGCAATAAAAAGACAAAATATAACATAAAAACACATAAAATAAAACATACAAATCAAAACATTGAAAAATTGAAAACATAAAGCATCAATCTCAAGCATGAATATCTATAACACCTAGTTTAGTTCTTAACATACTTATGGTTTCAAAGGATAGTGGTTTTGTAAAGATATCAGCAAGTTGGTTTTTAGTGGCTACATGGTGTAGCTCTATGTCTCCTTTGGTAACTTGGTCCCTAATGAAGTGGTGCCTTATATCAATTTGTTTGGTCCTAGAGTGTTTAATTGGATTCTTTGATATATAGATGGCACTCATGTTATCACAGAAGATTGGAATTGTTCCTACAAGTAGTCAAAAATCCAGAATTTTTTGCTTTAACCAAAGGACCTGAGCCATATAATTTCCTAAGGCTATGTACTGAGCTTCAACAATGGACAGGGCAATAGAGTTCTATTTTCTATTAGACTAGGAGACTAGGGACTGTCCTACGAATTAATATGTTCCTGAAGTACTTTTTCTGTCAACTCGGCATTCTACAAAATTTGAATCAAAATATTCTATGATTTTAAAGGAGGTTCTATACCTATGATACCAAAATTCTAAATCTTCAGTTCCTAAAAGATATCTAAGAATTTTCTTAATAGCAGTCAAACGGGACTCTTTTGGATTAGCCTGAAATTCAGCACAGAGATAAACACTAAACATAATATTAAGTCTGCTAGCAGTCAAGTAAAGAAGTGATCCAATTACTCCTATGTATATCTTTTGATTAATAGATTTTTTATTTAAATCCTTATCTAATTGAATAGTGGAACTCATGGAAGTGTTGATTGGCTTGGCTTTATCCATTTTATATTTCTTAAGGATGTCCTTAATGTATTTTGATTAACTAAGGAAAGTTACATCATCCTTCTGCCTTATACTAAATTCAAGAAAGTAAGTTAGTTCTCCCATCATACTCATTTCAAACACCTTACTCATAATTTTTGAAAATTCATCACACAGTTTTTCATCAGAAGATCCAAACAGAATATCATCAACATAGATTTGGACAATCAGTGTTTCATCTCCTACCTTTTTAAGAAATAGGGTGGTGTCTATGCTCCCCTTAACAAAGGTTCTTTCTAGTAGGAAGGTGATAAGTCTTTCATACCATCTCCTGGGTGCTTGTTTTAATCCATATAAAACCTTTTTTAAGTTGAACACATGATTGGGAAATTATGAATTTTTCAAGCCTGGGGGTTGCTAAACATACATTTATTCTTTTATCACCCTATTCAGAAAGACACTCTTAACATCCATTTGGTATAGTTTGAGTCCCTTAAAATAGGTAAAGGCTAGTAATACCCTAATGGCTTCTAATCTCGCTACAGGGGTAAAGGTCTCTTCAAAGTTAATCCCTTCTATCTGATTATACAACTTAGCCAATAATCTTACTTTATTTCTCACAACTACACAAGAATCATTCATTTTGTTTTTGAAAACCTATTTAGTTCTAACCACACTCTGGTCCTTAGGTCTTTCAATAAGTTCCCAAACATCATTCCTTACAAATCGATTTAACTCTTCTTGCATGGCTAGAATTCATAATTTTCAGATAAGGCTTGATTAATGTTGGTGGGTTCAGTCATTAAAATAAAGGCAGAGTGGTTTACTTCTTTTCTAAGTCTATGCCTAGTTCTAACACCTTCAGATGGGTCTCCTAAGATCAGTTCCTTAGGATGACTTGAAGAATATCTCTATTCTTTATGTATTTTTAGGTTCTACCCTTAATTCAAGATTTGTAGATTCTAATCCTTGGGTAACTTCTACAACCTCTTCTTCTTCGTCTACCCTAGACCATCCAGAATTATCAGATTCATCAAATACAACATGAGTGGTCTCCTCTACTACAAGTGTTTTTTTATTGAAAACTCTATAGGATTTCTCAACATTTGAGTAACCTTGGAACACTCCTTCATCAGATTTTGGATCAAGCTTTCCTAGTTAAGATTTCACATTATTCAGAATGAACACTTTACATCCAAAGACATAAAAGTGAGAGAGATTAGGTGTCCTACACTTAAGAATTTCATAGGGTGTCTTGTTTAGCTTGGATCTAACATTTATCCTATTCAAAACATAATAGGTTATATTCACCACTTCTACCCTAAAATATTTAAGAAGTGTGTTTTTAGCTAACATGGCTCTAGCAACTTCTACCAAGGTCTTATTCTTTCTTTCAGCAACCCCATTCTACTGAGGGGTTCTAAAAGCTATAAAATTATGATCTATCCCTTGCTCCTTACAGTAAGATTCAAAAATTTTATTCTTAAATTCTCCACCGTGGTCACTATGAATGGTTAAAATTTTGTAACCTAGTTTCCTCTGAGTCCAAGTGGAAAAAGATCTTAACTCCTCGAATGATTCACTTTTATGATATAGGAATCTAACCCAAGTAAACCTCGAATAATCATCAACAATCTCATACCCAAAGATTTTCTCTCCTAGGCTTGTAGTTCTAGCAGGTCCAAAGTGATCCATGTGTAGGACTTCCAAGGGTTTACTAGTGTTAATGTCTTTGATTGAGTGGAAAGAGGATTTAACTTGTTTCCCTAATTGACAGGCATGACATAAGTGATATATAATGAACTCTATTTTGGGAATTCCTCTCACTAAGTCTTTTTGGATGATTTTCCTAAGGTTTTTCATGCTTGCATGGCATAACCTCCTATGCCACAACCAGGATTCATCAACAATAATTTTTAGGCAAAGAGGAGCATTAGGTTCAACACTGTTTAAATTAAGCACGTAAACATTATTAATTTTAATTTCTTGCAACACAATGTTTCCATTTAAGCAAATCATACAGCTAGTAGATAAAAAATTAATGCTAAATCCTTTATCATAAAGCTGGCTTATGCTAAGCAGGTTATGTTTCAAGCCATCTACTAGTAAAATATTTTGAATGATGAAATTTTTAGAGTTACCAATTATTCTTGATCCCATCACTCTCCTGGTGGTAATATCTCCAAGTGTCACCTTGCCTCCAACCCTAGCTGAAAGTTCATGAGGGTGGTTAAACCCTTAGGAAGTAGCTCAAGGCTAACCGAGAGGGGGGGGGGGGGGGGGAGGGGGGTGAATTGGTATTTTAAAAATTCTTTAAACAAAAATAAAAGTCTGTTATAATATTTTTAAACTAAAATAACTTAAGCGGAAGTAGATGACAAAATCAGAGATATCAATCACAGATTAGATAAGAGAAACATGTGAACATAAATGCGAAAAATAAGTAAAAAGAACATAGCAGATTTATAGTGATTTGGTCAAATCAGACCTAAGTCCACTCCTTAGAACCTCCTGTTCCAGGCATTACACTAATCAGTTAGTGTCACTCCTTTTGCTCTAGAGGAAGGCGGAGAAGCCCTTACTAAATCTTTTCACTGACCCAGCGAGGTAGAGAACCTTAAATCCTTTTACTCCCTCCTAGAGTAGGCAAAGAACCTAACAATCCATTTACTCCCTCTTGGAGTAGGTAGAGAACTTGATAATTCTCTTACTCTCACCTGGAGTAGGCAGAGAACCTGGATCTGATGCTGATAATCGACTCCCCAGAGCCACCAAATAACTAAGGATGAAGAAGGATGAAGACAATCGAATCCTTGCTTGGAGCAACCTTTTTGAATCCCCTCACAAATTCCCTCCACAAGATCCTCTCTCTCTCTCTCCCAAACTCTCCTCCTTCTTTAAGCTCTCTTGGATTAGAAACATAGCAAAAGATTATTAAGAAGCAATGTATGAGAGTTTAAAAGGAGGCTTCCAAAAAAAGCCCTAAAATTCAATTTTGCACTTCTGATCGTCCAAGAAGATTCTTTGATCGTCTTGGACGATTAGTATGAAATTGCCCTTTTAGCCAGGATGATTGCCTTTGCTCTATAGAAGAATTTTGTACATATCATCACAAATGATTATGAGATCATCTAGGACGATTAATTACATTTGGGTTGCAATTGACATATCATCCTGAGATAGTCTCGGGTCGTCCAGTACGATCACCTGGATGATTAGTTCAAGATGGTGGAATTTACGAATTGTCCCGATATAGTCTCAGGACGTCAAGGATGATCCAAATAGATCATCCGAGATGATATTATTGAAATAATTTAACCATAATTAATTTTAATTAGAGGATTATTTTAGGCATGATTGTCATGTATCATCCAGGACTCTAGGGATCATCCGAGATGATAGGAACAAATTTCTAATTATAAACTTTGCCTAAAATATGATTGGCAGATTATTTCTCAATTTATACTGATCATCATATATAATCGTAATCGTCCAGGATGATTAGTTAAGCAAATTCTTTTTAGGGGAAACCCTCGGCGGGGATTATATGTTGATTAAAATAAAAGTACAAGTTCCTTTAAGGGCCCTCGAGCTCAGTATTGCTCAGAAGAGCTACAAAAAGAAACAAAATAGATCTTACAAGCTCGATTTCCCAACTAAGAAATAATACAAAGACACATAGGTACATTCTAGGGTGGCTAGAAGTCAACACCCAAAAAATAGAAAGGATCCCAAGATAAGCTTTAAGCACCATCCTTCCAAACCAAAATCCAGGAGCGTGCAACACAAAGAAGGAGAAATACCTGCCAAAAAATTTAAGAAACAAAATATCCAGAGAATAATAGGGATTACTAGAAACAACTAGAATCATGTGATGCAAAGTATGATAATATAAAAACTAAGTTAACCAAGTACCACCTAAAGATAAAAGACAGAAAGTAAAACCCCTAAACATAACCTTGCAGTAGAAATTATCATGGTAGTAGAGGTAAGCAAGCACAGTAATAGTTAAGTAGACAAAATCCTCCCAATAATCTAACTGCAGAGAAACAGCGTTTCCAAAGCACAAAGGAAAGTAATCAGCAAACTTGTGATGAAACATGTGGGCCACAGACCACATGTTAAAAGGAAAACCAAGGATGAACAATCCAGTCCATAGAATAACCAAAACATCACAACACAATAGGTGCACCCAAAGGAATCCGTAAAACAAAGCAGCCACCATGCAAAAATAGAGGCAAAGGTCCCTCCAAAGCTGAGACAAAAATCTGAAACAACTAACACCACCATAGCAATTGAAAATGGGTAAAGGAAGAGCCACAAAATGAAAAAGGTCGGAAGCAACAAATCCCAAACATGAATAAGGCCCATAGAGCTCAGGATAAAGCACCAATTGCAACCATCATTACGAAAACCCCTATACCACTCCATTCTAAACACAAACACTCTCAGTTTCAAGAAATAAAAGAGGAAAGTAATATAAAAGAGAACCATAAAGGAGATAAAAACAATAATAATTGCAGCAGAATAGTCCCAATCGCATTCCAGGATAATCCCATTAATCCATGAAGTAATACAAATACTAAAAGCATTCCATAAACTAAGGACAACCCCCCAAACATTCCAGCACTATAGAGCATAAGGAACATGCCCAGAATTGCAATGGGCTATTCCATAACCATCCAGCATCCAGTTCTTCAAACAACCTATCAGCAAAATCATACTAGGGAAAAGAAGAGCAACAAAAGAGGTTGAATCGGGTTTAAAAGGATTCTAATCGCTGCCCCAGGCCCACACAAAGACATACAAAATGATAGCTAAATTCATAGGATAATCAATACGGAAATTAAAACACAACTTCACAAAACCAAGGATAAGGACCAAACAAAATGGCCCCAACCAGAAAACAGGTAGAAATGTGATAAACAAATCAAAGCTCATAACACTGCCAAAGAAGACAACCAAATCAACTTCTAACATAAGGTAAATTCATTTTGTCAAACCTAACCATCCCTTTCAGATGATTAGGTAAATTAGAGGCAATAAAATCCATAAGGCAATCCAGATCACAACCCAAATTGGCTAACCAATCAACACAAGCATTACCTTCCCTGTGAACATGAGCAATATTAAAGTTAACAAAAATTAACAGTTGCTTAATCTCTCTAATAAGATAGAAAAAATTTGGGTTCCAATACTATCTGATTGGTTCTTAAGACAATGAATAGTAGAAGTGGCATCTACCTCAATCCAAATATTTGAAATACAAAGAGAGATTCATAACTTAAGCCCATTGAGAATGGCATAAAGCTCAGCCATAAGCACAGAGCATTTATCTAAAGGGCCAGCAAAAGCCATTACAAATTACCTTGCTCATCTCTAATAATGCCACCATAACCATACCTACAGTTTTGAACCAAACCATCAGTATTCAACTTAAAAGTGTTATGAAGAGGTTTTAACCAATAAATAAATTTTGGGAAGTCTAAAGAGCTGACATTAGGAAAAATAATGCCAAAATTTTGAGCAATAAAAAAATAATTCCTAAAATCTTTTTATTTCAAGAGTTTAGCATTAAAAAGCTTACACACTTTGTCATTAATGTTCTGAACAATAATGTGGTAATCCAAACAGATATTGTTGAAAAGGGAATTATTTCTAGCATTCCACAAATACCACAGAATAAGGGAAGGTATCAAATTCCTGATATGGCATTTTGAGTTAATACACGATAAATCCAACAAGTTTTTAATTGACAGGTGAGCATTAAAATAGTTTAACTTGAACATATCTTCAAAGTAGACCCAAATTCTAGCAGCAATAGAACCATAAATAAGTACATGATGAATAGTTTCCACATGATAGCAACATTGACACTTAGAAATAATAATAAAGCCTCTCTTCCTTAAAATGTCATCAGTAGGATTAAAATTGTGCAAAATTCCCCAAATAAACACAGAAATAATCTTTGGAATACTTTTATTCTAAATCATAGAAAAAACTTTCCCAACAGAATGCTTATCTCTAAACACATGCCAAGCATTCTTCAAACTAAACATACCATTATGAGAAAAATCGCATAAAAGCAAATCATTAGAATCCATATTAATAGGTAAATTATAAATACTAGAACTAACATCTTCCAGAATCATATCAATAAGCTTATTATAGTCCCAATTATTATCCATGATGAAGTGGTTAACCTTAATAGCATTAGTAGTAAAAGTATTAACAATAAAGTCAATAGAATGATCACTAAGCCATTGATCCTGCCAAAAGAAAAGGTTAGCTCTACCAAGACCCCATTTAACATGAGGTTCTGCTTTCCACTTAATACTACAAAGTCTTTTCCAAACCCTGGAATCACCTATATTCTAAGAACACATAGTAGGATGCTTGCCAACCCAGTACTTATCAGTCATAAACTTTGCCCAAAGAGACAGTTTAGACCTAAAATTGAACCACAATTTAAATGAGAAGGCCATAGAAAGATCATACATATTCTTGTAACCCAACCTCCCTTCTTCAAAAGTCCCACAACAACTAGTTTACGAAGACCAAAGAACTTTAGAATTCTCATTGGTACCACACCAAAAAAACTTATTCAATAATTTTTCAATCCTATTACAAACAGTCTTGGTAGGTTATAAAGTTTGGAAAATATAAACAGGTAAGGAGCACAACACTTTTAATAACAACAAGTCTACCACCAAAACTAAGAAAATTAGAGTTCCATGAATTCAGCTTATGCTGCATAGAAGTAATAAACTCATCAAAAAGAAAGATATTCTTCCTACCCTTATAAAGAGGGACCCCTAAGTACTTAAGCAGTAAAGTACCCTGTAAAAAACCAGTACAATTCCTAATGGGAATAACCCAATCATGAGTGACCTTGTTGGACACAATAAAGGAACTCTTACTCTTATTAATATTCAGACCACTACAAATTTGAAACTCATTTAAGAACTTCATGATTATAATAACTTGATTAATCAAAGAATTAGAAAAAATACTAACATCATCAGCAAAACATAAATGTGAGACAAGCAAACCACCCAAAGTTCTATAGTAATTGCTCAGAAAATTCTCATAAAGATTGGAATTGCCTCTAGAAAGATACTCCATGGCAATAATAAAAAGGGCAAAAGAAAGAGGATCCCCTTGTCTTAAACAATGAGAAGACTTAAAGAAATCGTTACTATCGCCATTGATAATAAGAAATAAGAGTTCTCGATGGATAGTTTAATAAGGTTAATGACGAAAAAATTAAAGCCAAACAAAAGTAAAATTTGGTGAATAAAATCCCAATTAATGTTATCATAAGCTTTAGTGATGTCTAATTTAAAAATAATGTTACCACCCGAAACTTTAACATCTAAGTCATGAATAATTTCTTGAGTCAATAAATTATTATCCGTAATAGATCTCCCTTTCATAAAACCAGTTTGATTAGGAGAGATAATTCTAGGGAGTAAAGGACCAATGCGGTTCAGAAGAATTTTTGAAATCAACTTACTAAAAAAGGTACAAAGATTAAAAGGTCTAGAATCTTTCCAATTACAAGCGTCAGTAACCTTCGGGATAAGCACAATTGAAGTAGAAGAGAAATATTTAGGCATGTTATTACCTGCAAAGAAATTTTTAATAGCATTAAAAAGATCAAAATTAACTATGTAGCAAGCTTTTTGAAAAAAGTTAGTAGTAAATTCATCAGGGCCTGCAACAGAATCAATGTTTAAATCAAAAATAGTTTTCTTGATTTCCTCCAAAGTAGGAAAAGTAGTGAGGGACAAGTTGTCCTCTTGATTAATGATATGAGGAATAAGATTACGCTTATCAATAATAGTAGGAATAAAATTTTTATTAAACAAATTATTATAGAAATCCATCTCAGAAGACTTAATATCCCTAGCATCATCAATAAAGGAACCATCATCTTTAGAAATTTTATGAATACGATTGTTAGCTCTATTTCTTTTCACTAAAGCATAAAAATATTTAGTGATACTGTCCACATCAATAAGATGCTTAGAAGCAGCTTTCTGCTTCTATAAAGCTTCTTCCTGAGCTTATAAAGAGAAAAGGTAATTTTTGGCATGTAGGAGGTCAAAAAAATTATCAACAGAAGGATTAAGATGATAATTTTGCCCTAAAGAATTGACTTTATCCTCAGTAGACAAAATATTAGAAAAAATATTTTTAAAAACATTACGATTCCACCAACTTAATTTTTTCTTTAATCTCTTCAGTTTAAACCACAATTTATTCATGCCAAACATAGAATTAATCAGATTCATAGGGGCTTGCTAGTTCTCCTATACCATATCAATGAAAGAGTTATCAAGAAGCCACATATTTTGAAAACTAAAATTAGTAGCAAAGAAACCTTGATTTAACCTAATAGAAATAAGCATAGGAGAATGATCGGAAAATGTTCTACTAAGTTGTTCAACATGCATAGAATTGAAATAATTAATCCAATTATCATTAAAAAGAACTCTATCCAAATGTTGCCAGAGGTTACCACGTTTCCTAGTAAATTTACTACCCGTATAACCAATGTCAATGAGGTTGCAATTCAAAATCATATTGTTAAAATCTTCCATAGAGTGATAAACAGGGTCCCCCCCCCCTCCCCCCCCGAGCCTTTCAGTAGGAGAGGAGATGGTATTAAAATCACCCCCCACTAACCATGGAGAGTTAACATGACTATTAAATTGACTAAGTTGATCCCACAAATATCTTCTAGTAATCCGAGAGGAAGAAGAATAAACAAATGAAGCAAAATTGTAACAAATTAAAACTACAGTGAATCACCTTGGTAAAATCATCCACAATATCAATAATAATAGGATCCTTCCAAAGAACCCAGATTTTATTACAAATAATAGACCCGTGCTCAAGAAGAGCTTTATTTTGTTCATTTTCAGCATAACCGACCAGAGATGGTTCTATAGGATGTTGGATAACATTTCTGGCAGTCATGGGGAGTTCTGCCTCCCCACTAACCTCCACAAGACCTCCAAGCTTTTGTGTATCAATATTATTCCTTTTTGACAGTTTAGGAATGTCCTTCTACTTACATAAATGAGGGTGCAAAAGAAAACAGTCAGCATTACTATGTCCATGCATTTAAAGTAAGTACAAAATATAGGCAAATTCTCAAATTCCACTTTTTGTTGATATCCATTATGCTCAGAACCTATCCATATTTCCTTGGGGTATTTCTTAGAGATATCCAATTCAACCAAAATATGAGCAACAGATGGATGCGAGACCGACGCAGTGGCTTGGTCCATCTATAAAGGCCTTCCAAAGATAGAAGCTAAAGCAAATAATATCTCAGAATTAAAGAAATGCAGCCTTAAATTGGGAAAAGAAATCCACATAGGAGTTATGGGAGATTCCTTCTTAACATCGAAATCCGGCATCCATTTTAACAACTGCATTTGACAACCTTGTATATAGTAAGCTCTTCTTGAAAAAATACGGCTATAATCTAAGTCATTCAAAAGCTAAATTGTAATATATCGTTGGTCCATCAAAAAAACAGTAAAAGCCCTTGAAATTTTGAGGTTCAGGAAGAACTTTTGAATAACATCCAGATTTGGACGCCTCAAGAGAAACTTTCCCACAAATGTAAAAGCAAAAGGAGTATCAAGATGAGAAATAACATTATCATTAAACATCAAAGCATGAAAACCTTTAAATAAAGTATGGACAGAATCAAGCTTAGTATTAGAAGAAGAAGATCCACTAGAGAGCACAACCTTAAAAGACTGATTTTTGCCATCAAGATTCAACGGCGGGACCAATGACAAAGGTGTTTTCATTGCCCAAAACCCACGGAATAAAGAAAAAACACCAAAGTAAGAGCTTGAGAACAAAACTAAACTAAGGACATAGAGAAATAAGAGGAAAAATCAACAGAAAAATGCTCTAGTAAGAGAACCCTAAAATCGCCTCAGTGTCGCCAGAGCAAAGAGACATTACGAAGTTTTTAATGATTAATTTAACTGATCATCCAAGATGATCTCACGATTGTCCGGGATGATATGAACAAAAATAGAACAGGAACTCTAGCTCACCAAATTTCTCCCCCAGAGTGTGTGTGTTCAAGGTTACTTAGCATCAGGATCCACCTTATTACATTTGACTCAAGAAAAGGTAAAAACCTTTGGAATTAAAATAACAAACTGACTCAGTCCTAATCTACCCAATCTTTAGCTGGCTTGAATTGCAATTAATCTTGTGGACCTGAATGGTTAGTGAGCAGGGCAACTAAAATAGATATGGAGGAGTAAAGAAACAGGAATGCTTGTTCATCAAAATTATAATGCTTGAATCTAGATTTGCAATAATCTCCCCCTTTTTATGATGGCAAACATTTATTAGACAATTTTAAATCAAGCAGATATTGAAAATATTATTATTATTATTATTTTATTTTTAAAAAATGAAACACAAAATAAAAGATAATAATATAAGGCAAAGCAAATTTTACTAAAGCAAGAAAACAATACAACACTAACTCCTCCCCCTTTTGACATCATAAAAAGGAGGAACAGAAAAATAACCACTAAATAGAACATAGTACAGAAATAAGTACAAACTCAGAAACAAACACACAAAAAAACATGAAAGAGGAACTTTGATCAGGTGGAGTTGGTGGTGGCTGAAAGTATCTATAAATGGAAGCAAACTGCTCCCCTAACCAGGTCATATCCTAGTCATGCTGCTGCTACTACTGGACTACATAGGAATTGAATCTGGCCTCCCACTGATCGAACCTCTGTACCAGCTGATCAATCTGAGGCTACTAGTTGATAGGGGCAAGTGCAGGAATAGGACCTTCCTCTTCTTCCCCAGGCTCCTCGTGCCCATGGGGATGATGAGTACTGTGAAGGGTACTGTGAAGGGTATGGAAGGAGCTATTTGAGTAGAAGATTAGGTGGTGATCAGGTGGAGTAGGGAATTAAAGGTTATATTTTGATTCAAGAACATATGCAATTAGGTGTCCAAGGGCTAGGTTTGGCTTTCTTTCTTGGCCTGTAACCCTAATGCTTGTTAAGTGCTCGATGTATCAGATAAGAAGATCAGGAGTATTAAATTTATTATTGGACATGATATAGTAGGTGGTGAGTGAAAGGATGGGAGTGATGTGAATCCTATCTCTAGCTTTTGGAATAACTGAGGTGTAAAGGATGTGCTGGATTGTTCATATATCATTGACTAGGGAACTGACAGAGAACTCATGAAAGTGAGCATTAGTATTCCTAAGGGTATTGTTGACATATGTCTAGTTGAAGTTTGGATCAGAAGGAACAAGATGGAGCTTGTCTCTAGTGGTGGATAGTCAAAGAAATTTAAAGAAATCTTGATATGTTATTTTGACAAGATGTCGATTAACATAGGAATAAAGGGAGGTGAAATCAGAATTGAAATAGAGACTGGTGAAAAACTCAAACAGGAGTTCATAATTCAAATGGAAAGCCATAATGAGAATGAAACTCAGGGTTGTGTTGGCAAAAAGGTGTAATACCTGAAAATTGATGATGGATTAATTTACGATTTTTGAGGGGTTGATGCCAACAGATTTGAAGTGGGCATATGTTGCTTCATCGAGCATCGACAACACTCCAAGAAGAGCTACCTACAAGGGCACGAGATCTTTTACCGCCAGTAATATCAGGAAGTGGAAAGCTTGAGTGATAGACAGGTTAAAGGATTTGGTAAAAAATAAGGTTTGAAAAGGCTATTTAAATAGATTTGAGAAAATTTTCTAGGACGATCGTGGGATCATCCAAGACAATTTAAAATAGGTGATCATCCTGAGGAGTCATTATGAATGATTGTTGATGAAAAGCATCATCCAAAATGATTAGGTGGATCGTTCAGGATGATTAGCATTAATGAATTGACCAAATTTTAATCATCCAGAACAATTTCAATGTAGATCATCCAGGATGAATAGGTGGATCTCCAGGATGATTATCAATAATTGGTTCAGATTAGTCGTTGGATGTGGATTGAATAGTGATATGATCATATCATCTAGGATGATGGGGATCATCCAGGATGATTGCCAATAATAGATTCATATCAGTTGTTGGATGGTTTTGAATAGTAATTTGATCATATCGTCTTGGATGATCTAGCAATCTTTTGAGATAATATAAACAAAAAGTGGAAGATTTGAATAATGGAGAGAGATGAATAGAATAGATCCAAAAAAAAAATTAACTAAAATTACTAGAAATCAAAAATAAAAAAATATGAAAAATAATCAACTATTAAAACAAAATAGAATTTTTTTTTAAATCAATCAGTTCCAGGGAATGATAATTTTTACCTCAAATTCAAGCTTAAAAACACGAAAGAAATGAATCGACAATGATGAAATCCAGAAAAAATTGAGAAATCAATTTTTATAAACCCTACCTCGGGCACCTTACAGGTTCAGATTCTTTTCAAATAAAAATCCAATTTAGAAGAAAAGAAATTAGATAAAAAAAGTGACACTTTTAAGCTTCGTTCCAGAAAAATGATTTGAAAAGTACTAAGCCAGTAGGAAAGTACTAAGCCACTCATACCATGCCTGGGTGCATCTTTTAATCCATACAAAGCCTTTTTTAATTTGAAAACATGATTTGGAAATTAGCAATTTTCAAAGCCTGGGGGTTGCTCTACAAACACATCTTCTTTTATTACCCTATTTAAAAAGGCACTCTTGACATCCATTTGGAAAACCTTAAATCCCTTACAACAGGAAAAAGCTAATAGCACCTTAATAGCTTTTAATCTAGTTACAGGGGCAAAGGTCTCTTTAAAGTCAATGCCTTTTATCTAATTATACCACATAGCCACCAATCTTCCTTTTTTCTCACCACTACTCCAGAATCATTCATTTATTTTTAAAAACCCATTTAGTTCCAACCACACTCTATTCTTAGGTCTTTTTACTAACTCCCAAACTTCATTCCTTACAAATTGATTCAACTCTTCCTACATGGCTAAGATCCAGAATTCATTAGATAATACTTGATTTAGGTTGTGGGGTTTAGTCATTGAAATTAAGGCAGAGTAGTTTACTTCTTTTTTAAATCCATGCATAATTCTAACACCTTCAGATGGGTCTCCTAAGATCAGTTCCTTAGGATGACTTAAAGAATATCTCCATTCTCTAGGCAAAGAAACATCAGATTCTACCCTTTCCTCTAGATTTGTATGAAAGTACGAATAGGTTGTTAAACTTATTAATTATGTCCCTAGGCTAACCAAGAGGGGGGGTGAATTGGTACTTTTAAAATCTCTTGGTAGTTTTGAAAACCTTTATACAAAACTAGAATATATCATATAGTATGAAAAGTGTTCGTATAGTACGATCAGATGTGAATTACTTACTTTTTCAACCACAGAAAAATAATGTGCAACGAAGTAAGAAAATGTAGAAAATAAAAATAAGAACAGAGAACATCATATTTTATAGTGGTTCGGTCCAAGAACGACCTACATCCACTCCCTAGAGACTCCTTCTCTAGGTATTGCACTAAATCAAAGTGACTCTCCCTTTACCCCCACAGTAAGGCGGAGAAGCCCTTACAAATACCCTCTTCCACCAAATCCCGGTGCGGTAGAGAACCATCATCCTTTTTCACCCTCCTGATGAAGGCAGAGAACCCACTCATCCATTTATACCCTCCTGGTGTAGGCAGAGAACCAAGCTTCCTTTTTCACCCTCCTGGTGACGACAGAGAACCACACCTTCTTCAAAGATCTTCTCTGAAGAGTCTTTCAAGAGATAGGGAAGAATTTTGAAGTATAAATAATGAGATCCTCACACTTGGATAACCTTGTGAATCCTCCCACAATTCCCTCTTCAAAGATCTCACTACACTTACTCCCAAATACACTCACTATTCACTCTTCCTTCCACTCTCAAGAAGAAATTCATAGAAGATTAGTGGCAAAGTCAGTTTTTAGGACCCTTATATTCAAAGGACAAGAAAAACCATCCAAAAAATTGAAAATTTTAATTTTTATGAAGTAGGATCGTCCAGTATGATCGACAATCGTATTGTACGAATAGTTTAAAAAATGGATGATTTGTCCCATACGATATCTCGTACGAACCATGTACGTCCTATTTCGTACTCTGGAAAATGAAATATGAAACCAAATCATACTGTATGAATAGTTCAAAAAATTGAACGATTCATCCGGTACGATGTTGTACGAACCTGTGAATCCCATTTTTCATACTCTATAAAATGGCATACGAACTTAAATTGTACTGTACGAACAGTACAAAAATGCACAGTTCATCTCGTACGACTAAGTACAAAGCATGAAAGCCCACATTTCATACTCTAGGAAGAGATGAACAAAACCTAATCATACTATATAAATAGTTCAACAAATTGAATAGTTTATCCCGTACGATCCGATACGAACCATGTGAGCTCCCATTTCGTACTCTGTAAAGAAATGTATGAAACCTAATCGTACTATACGAATAGTTCAAAAAATTAAATAGTTCATCCCATACGATCCGGTACGAACAATGTAAGCTCCCATTTCCTACTCTGTAAAGAGATGTACGAAACAATTTTGTTCAGTATGATTTATTCTTAGAAAAAATTTTCACCATGCAGGTTCGTTTAAGAGGAGAAACAACACAAATCATCCCGTATGATTTGACATCATACAGTATGATTAGTTTAAAAAAAATTATCTCACATCTCTAGTGTGTGTGTGCACAGTTATCCAACTTACAATCACACTCTCTCAGACTCAAGAAAAATAAAAAATATAGACTTCACTTACAATACACTCTTAATAAAATAACTTGAAGTCTTCAGCAGTCTGGAGTGTTAATTTCTTGAAAGACATGTTAGTACACACAAAACAAAATTTTTTCCAGTATATGTTAGGAGAAACAATAATCAAATAATAAGCTTTTGTAATCATCAAAAACTAACATAAAAAATTCACTTGAATAAACAGATTTGCACAAATCTCAACAATCTCCCCCTTTTTGTTGATGGCAAAGCAATTATTATTTGTATTAATAGGTAAATACAAATTTTTTCCTAAACTCCCCCTAAATAATCTATTGGAAATTAGGGGAAAGAAAAAAAAATTTTGAGAGACAAAGATAAGATAAAACAAGCACATACAAATACACACATAACATGCATATCAAACAAAAATAAACACACATATGCAACACAAACATATGCAACAAAAACATAACACATAATAAACAATACCAAACTACCCCTTTTGACAATAATAAAAAAGGAAACTAACAAAGTAGTTGAAGATTAAGATAATGTTAAATGAATGTTAACTACAATATTAAAATCAGATGCAAAAAGTAAGGACTCAAAATATTTTAAATCACATAATAACAAGGATAAAAGAAGTTGATCTATGTCAGTAATGTAATAGACATATTATGTAACCACAACTATTGCATAAACGATGAAATAAAATTTCTAATTTTCTAATTCAATAGTGATGATCATTGATTAGTGTAATTGAGAAAATGTTAAAGGAAAGAACGATTGGCGACATTGCTCATCTTTTCAAATTTAATGGCACACTTTATGCATCTTGAAAATTTTGGGCTAATGTTGTGCCTCTTTATAATTTGGCAACATTGTTCATCTTTACATTTTGTGGCACACATTATGCATCTTTTTATTTTGTGGCACACTTTGTGCATCTTTTCATTTTTAGGCTCATTTTGTGCCTACGAAAAAAAATTCTTTCCAACAACACAATCTCTTAAACATAAATACAATAATGAACACTTTGAGATAGAAAACAAGGGCAATATTAAGACATCAAATATGCAATAATTTAAGCTAAGTAATACATGTCTAAAAATAATATAAAGAAAGATCTTCCAATCTACACCAAATCACAATGTAATCTAAATATTTTGAGAAATTAGATTATGCACAAAAATTACTATTGTAATCCAAATTCAATCAACATTTTATAAATTTAATCAACTACATTTGAGAGATAAAATTTAAAATATTTCTAGTCACAACCATAATCATATAACAATATGCATAGAAACATAACTTTTTCTATTCCGTTGAACATATAATGAAGCAAGCTTACATTCAAATCAACCAAAAAAATATCAAAGCTTGCAAGTACAGCAGTCATATGACAAAGCATCACCAATAACAACAACAACAATCATAACAACCAAGCCTAGAATAATAATAAAGATAACCAAATACTAATCCAAACAAATAGAAAATCATCACTAGTAATCCGAAGGACCCTGATCTGGAGGTGGTGGTGGAGCAGTGAACATTACAAAATAGCTATTGATAGTGGCAATATTTATGTTCACTGGCTCAAGCTGGTCACGAACACAACCTCTATCCACTACGTAGCGAGCATCCTGCCTGTTCATTCTGTTCTCAATTTGATCAAATTGCTGATCAAAATGAGTTTCTAGCCTATCAAACCGGTGGACCATTTCCTGATAGAAATTTTGATCAGGTCCAAGTGTAGGTGCTGGTGCTGGTGCTGGTGCAGGTTCTTCCTCAGAGTCATCCCCAGAACCCTCTCTCCCAAAGAGAGCTCGAAAAGAAGCATCAGTAAAGTAGATTGGCAATTCAGAAGGTCTATCAAGGTGGACCAAATTGTACTTCTTCTCTAAGATGTAAGAAATCACATGACCAAAAGTAACATTTTTCTTCATTTTGACACTAGGCTGGCCAATATCAGTAAGAGGATAAGAGTAGTCCAAGAGCAATTGGGCTTCATCTATTGGTTGACCCGTCATTATAAAATAGGTAACAGTTGAGAGGAGGGGAGTCATATTTACTTGATCTCTAGCTTTTGGAATTATGGAAGTCCTAAGAACATGCTGGATGATTCTTGCATTTTGAATTAAGGTGTAAAGTCTAGGTAGGTAACATGGTTAGCTTACACCCCTAAGGACTTGATTCACTTTGGACAAATCATAATCTACTCTAGAAGTTAGAGTGTGAGCTCGAATACCTAGGGTTTTAAGATGAAGAAATGACCCAAAGTCCTCCTCAGTGATTTCTACTATTTGTTTAAGTACATAGGAGGTGATCCTAGTGTGATCCTGATTGAATTTCATGTTTGTGAGGAAGCCATGAAATAAATCTTTGTTGTAGGCGTGAATGAGGGTAAGAAAGAATGATAATTGAGTTGAATCAAAGAGAAGCATTATCACAAAATAAATATTCTTTTGCAGAAAGATTCAAGAAGGAGTAATTTTAGAAGCAGAAAATCTAAGGTAAGCCTCTTAATTTTGAGCAGACAAAAAGTTGTCATCCCAGTCTTGCCTAGAGTATGAACCCCTAGTATGTCGTGCTCTTATTCCACTAATGAATATCTCTAATTTATGGCTCTGAAGAATTTATAATGGAAGTGAAATGAATCAACATGACCCTTCTTTATAAAAAAAAATGATCAATCATACAGTATAAAAAGGTTTTATACATGATGAAATAAATTTCATACGGGATGAAATAAATTTAGTATGTATGAACGGAAATGGCCAAAGATGAAATGGCTTTTCGTAAACTTCCCTTCCAGATGCATCCTTTCATACACACTTTTTTACTTCTTGATCATGTAGACGATCATGTGTTTATCCAGGATGATCAGAAAATTAAAGATCGTTCAGGTGACGGTTAGGATCATCCTTATATGAATCAATTACGTGGATCGTACAGACGAACCTGTATATATCTTACGGTATGATGATGTCATCGTACAGTATGAAAAGGCTATAAAATCATAATTACATCTCCTCACCTCTACAAACTTTATGCAAATGCTATAGAATTCATATTGTATAAAAATATTTTGTACAGTATGAATAGAACAATAAAAATATAAAAACATTTAACTTATATCATGCACACACTTGACATAAACAAAACATACAAAACAAAATTACAAAATTTTCAATTATGCATTAAGATTAATCACACCTAGCCTTGTCCTTAAAATACTAAATGTATCAAAAGCTAGTGGTTTTGTGAAAATATCTGCAAGTTGATCCTTAGTAGCAACATGATATAATTCAATTTCTCCTTTTGCTACATGATCTCTTATAAAATGATGCCTTATATCGATATGCTTGGTTCTAGAAAGTTAAATAGGATTCTTTGAAATGCATATGGCACTAGTGTTATCACAAAAGATTGGAATTATGCCAAAAGAAAATCCTAAGTCAATTAGATATTATTTTAACCAAAGCACTTGTGCAATATAACTTCCTAAGGTAATATATTCAGCTTATGTAGTTGTAAGGGCTACTGAGTTCTGTTTTCTACTAGACCAAGAAACTAAAGAGTTTCCTATAAATTGATAATTTCTAGAAGTGCTTTTCCTATCAATCCTACAACCTGCAAAATCGGAATCTGAGTATCGAATAATTTCAAAAGCAGTACTATTCTTAGGATACCAAATTTGTAGATTTTGAGTCCCCAAAAGATATCACATAATTCTCTTAACTGCAATAAGAGGTGATTCTTTAGGATCTGCTTAAAATCTAGCACACAAATAAATATTAAACATGATATCCGGTCTGCTAGCTGTCAATTAGAGTAAAGATCCTATCATCCCTCTAAATTTCTTTTGATCATTTGATTTTTCTTTAGCATCCTTATCTAACTACACTGAGGAACTCATGGGTGTACTTACTGGTTTAGCCCTATCTATTTCATACTTCTTAAGGATATCCTTAACATATTTTGACTGACTCAGAAATGTTTCAGCCTCATCCTGCTTAATGCTAAACCCCAAAAAGTAACTCAAATCTCCAATTAAGCTCATCTCAAATTCCTTACTCATTATTTTTGAAAATTCATCACAAAGATTTCCATTAGTAGATCCAAACAATAAATCATCAACATAAAGTTGAACAATGAGTATTTCATCTCCTATTCTTTTTATGAAGAGAGTGGTGTCCACACTCCCTTTTACAAATAATCGTCTAAGTAGAAAAGTGCTTAGCCTTTCATACCATGCTCTAGGTGCCTGTTTAAGTCCATATAATGCCTTTTTTAATTTAAAAACATGGTTGGGAAATTGAGCATTTTTAAAACCTAGAGGTTGCTCAACATAAGCATCCTATTTAATCATCCCATTTAGAAAGGCACTCTTAACATCCATTTGAAATAACTTAAATCCTTTAAAACAGGCATAGGCTAAAAGCACTCTAACTACCTCAAGTCTGGCTACAGGGGGAAAAGTCTCCTCAAAATTAATTCCCTCAATTTGATTATGCCCCTTAGCCACTAACCATGCTTTATTCCATATAATCACTCCAGAATCATTCATCTTATTTTTAAATACCCACTTTGTTCTAACAACACTTTGATCTTTGGGTCTTTCTACCAATTCCCAAACATCATTTCTAGCAAATTGGTTTAATTCATCATGCATAGCTAGAATCCAAAATTCATCCAAAAGTGCTTAATTTACACTAGTGGGTTCAATCATTGAAATAAAAGTGGAGTGATTGACTTCTTTTCTCAAACCATGCCTATTTCTAACTCCCTCACTTGGGTCACCTAAAATCAACTCTTTAGGATGACTTTCACAAATTTCCATTCCCTAGGCAATTGGTTTTCTTCCTCATTTTCAACCTTTTCTTCAACATTTTCATTTTCAAGTATTTGGGTTATCTCCTCAACTTCATCTTCATCCAACCTAGACCCTCCATAATTATCCGATTCATCAAAAACAACATGAGTGATCTCTTCAACTACCAATATTCTTTTATTTAAAACTCTATAGGATTTTCCAACACTTGAATAACCTAGAAAAATTCCTTCATCATATTTGGAATCAAATTTTTCTAAGAGAGTTTTACCATTATGAATGCAGACAAATAGTTCACAAATTTTATAAATATTATACAGTACGATCCATTGATCGTATTGGACGATCCTTTTACTTTTAACTGTTCATACGGGATGATCTATGGGATGAACAAAATTTATCTCTATCCATCGTCCTGCACTGTACCATTCATTCCGTAAGATTAGTTCATTTTCATATCATAATCCTGTACGATATAAATATTATCCGGGATAAACAGTAAAAAAATTATGGTTTCATCTAGTACGATATATGGGATGACCCAAAATCATCTATGTTCATCATACAGTATGATTGATATCATACAATACAATCGACTATAATTAAGAAACCATGATTTAATTGCCTGATAATGGGGTATAATTTTGGCAAGATTTTAAATATTCATACAGTATGATTGTAATCGTATAGTACAATTAGTTAAAAAATCAAATTTAAAAAACTTACCAAAACTGTCCTGGTGGCTAGGGTTTTCAGGTTAAAACAAATCGTACAGTATGATTAGTTTACTAAGCTAATCATCCAGAGTTAATCGTTAGCCTGAGTTAAAATTCTATATCATACAGTACGATACAAAATCGTACAGTACGATGTGTTTTAAAAACTTTAAATTTTAATTAAGGATTTTAACTCTCCCTTGTATGTGTGTGCTTGGTCACCCCTTTTGCATGCATACTTTGTGGTAGACTCAAAAAATAAAAAATAAAGGAAATAAAAATACAAATTTTTACACATCCTAGTCTACCCAGTTTTGAGTCTTAAGCAATCTTGAGCTATGTGTATCTTACCTAAAATGTTAGTGCTCACAGACAAAAATAAATATTTATAATTTTTAAGGAAGAACATATTAATTCAGTCAGTATTTTTTGTCATCATCAAAATCAAGTTCTTGGGATCCTGGATTGCAACAATCTCTCCCTTTTTTATGGTGTCAAATAATATTATCTGATAGCCACAATAGATATTATTTCTTTCTTAGCTCCCCCTCACTAGATGATAGATTTTAAAAAACAAGGGGATTTTCAAAAAAAAATAATTTTAATTATAACAGAATGAGATTAACAGAACATAATAAGAATGATAAATAACATTAATTCTAAGAACATAACAAGTAACATAACATCACAGAACTTCTCCCCTTTTAATAACAGCAAAAAGAGAAGAACACTCAAACTAGTACAAACAAGAAAAATAGTAAAACAACCAATACAAGAAAAGGATAGTACAAAAGAAAAAGAACTACAAAACAAACTTAAACACAAACAACTAATAGACGGGATCCTAATCAAGTGGTGGTGGTGGTGGCTGAAAGTGCAGATGGAGGGACACAAAATTTTAATCGATTGAGGCAAATTATGCGCCAAACCATTGCATATCCTCTTCTTGATCGTGGTGTTATTGTTCAATGTGTTGACCCAACCAAGTTTCTAGTCGATCAAGCTATTGAAGAACATCATCCTGAGGGTAGGCAGGGTAGGCAGGTCCAAGTGGTGGAATGGGAGGAAGTGGAGGTCCTCCCACTGGAGCAACTTCCTCTTTTTCAACAAAGTAGGGATCAGCGTGTGCGTGCTCCCATGGAAAAGAATGTGGAAGGAAGCATCCGAGTAGATAATAGGTAGATTATCTGTAGGGAGAGGATAGTGGAGGTTATAATTGGCATCAAGGATGTTGCCTATGACATGTCCTAAGGCAAGATTTTGTTTTCTTTGGGCACTAGGATATCGGATAGAAGCCAAGGTATGAATATAGTCTAAGATCATTTGAGCTTCATTGAATTTGGTGGCTGACATGATTAAATAAGTGACCACAGACATAAGTGGGGTAATGTGTATGCGGTCTCCAGCTTTGGGTGTTAAGGATGTGCGAAGAACGTGCTGGATAATGCAGGCATTTTGATTGAGACTTTGGACAAGGGGTAGGTGTTGATTAGTGGGTCCATTTCTAAGTAGCATGTTGACGGAGGTCCAATCATAATCACTAGTGAGTAGGGATTGGGGATGAGGTCCTTCAGTGGAGAGTCTATTGTGTGCAGTTATATCATCTTTAGTGATAACGACATTGCTTTTCCAGACAAAGGAATTCAGTGTTATGCATTCTAGATCAATCGTAAGGTTGGCTAGGAATTCTTAAAGAAGTTCAGAGGGAAATGTAAAGGCGAGTGTAAGAATGAATTGGAGAGTCATGGAGGCAAAGAGATTCATAACCTCAAAATTGAGAGCAGCTTGATTAAATATGCGGGAAGGAGTAATCTTTGCCTCTTTAAACTTCTTATATAGTACGATAGGCACAAAAATCAAAGGTTTGGGTATCAGCAAGATGAGTGTGAGGAGATCAGGAAACCCCTTTTTTGTTTTAAATTAAGCATGAATGTCTATGACACCTAATTTTGTTCTCAATGTACTAAAGGTGTCATAAGCGAGTGGTTTTGTGAAAATGTCAGCCAATTGATCTCCAGTAGCAATATGGTGCTGTTCAATATCTCCTTTGGCTACATGATCTCTTATGAAGTGATGTCTAATGTCTATATGCTTTATTCATGAGTGCTGAATTATATTTTTAGATATACAAATTGCACTAGTGTTGTCGCACGTTATTGGAATGGTTCCTACAAGTAGTACAAGATCTAAAAGCTATTGTTTTAATCATAGAGCTTGAGCAACACAGCTTCCTACCGCTATATATTCTGCTTCAATTATTGAGAGGGCTACCAAATTTTGTTTTTTACTGGACCATGAAACTAAGGAATGTCCAATGAATTGATAGATGTCAGAGGTTCTTTTCCTATCTACCCTACTTCCTGCAAAACCTGAATCTGAGTACCCTAAGCTTTCAAAAGTAGTGCTGTGTCTAGGATACCAAATTCCTAAGTTTGGGGTGCCTAGTAGATATCTAAGAATTCTTTTGACAGTAGTCATGTGAGATTCTTTTGGGTCAGCTTGAAATCGAGCGCAGAGACATACACTAAACATTATATCCAATTTACTGGTAGTTAAGTAGAGAAGTGATCCAATTATTTCGCTATACTTTTTTTGTTCTATTGACTTTCCATTTGAATCTTTATATAATTGAATGTTAGAACTCATGTGAGTATTCATGGCCTTAGCTTTGTCCATTTCTTACTTTTTTAGAATATCCTTGATGTATTTAGATTGGCTAAGGAATGTTCCACCTTCCATCTATTTTACACTAAATCCAAGAAAGTAATTAAGTTCTTCCATCATACTCATTTCGAACTCATCACTCATTATTTCTTAAAATTCATCACATAAGGTTTTCTCTGAAGATCCAAACAAGATGTCATCCACATAAATCTGAACAATGAGTATCTTATCTCCTACCTTTTTTAAGAAGAGGGTGGTGTCCACACTACCCTTAACAAAGCCTCTATCTAGTAGGAATGTACTAAGTCTTTCATGCCAGGCTCTTGGTGCTTGCGTTAATCCATATAGTGCCTTTTCAACTTAAACACATGATTTGGAAATTGTGAGTTTTCAAATATGGGGGGTTGTTCAACATCAATATCTTCTTAGATTACCCCATTTCGGAAGGCACTCTTATCATCCATTTGATATAATTTGAAACCCTTGAAACAAGCAAAAGCTAAGAGTACTCTTATATCTTCTAATCTCGCTAAAGGTGCAAAGGTTTTCTCAAAATCTATTCCCTCAATTTGGTTATATCCCTTTGCCACTAATCTAGCCTTATTCCTCACTACTATTCCAGAGTCATTCATCTTATTTTTAAGGACCCACTTAGTTCCAACCACACTTTGTTCTTTAGGTCTCTTGACTAATTCCCACACATCATTCGTAATAAATTGATTTAGCTCTTCTTACATTGCTAGAATCTAGAATTCATCTCCTAAGGCTTGATCTATGTTGGTGGGTTCAATCATGGAGATAAATGCAGAATGACTGACTTCTTTCCTAAGTCCATGCATAGTTTTTACACCTTCTGATGGGTCTCCTAAGATCAATTCTTTAGGATGACAAGAAGAATATCTCCAATCTCTAGGCAATTGCTCCTGAGGTTCTACTCTATTCTCTATGACAATGGTTTCTACCCCTAGAATGATCTCAACTTCTTCCTTCATGATTAGATTCAGATATTTTATCTGATTTGTCAAATACCACATGGGTAGACTCTTCTACTACAAGGGTCCTTTTATTAAAGATTCTATAGGCTTTACCTATAGATGAATAGCCTAAGAAGACACCTTCATCAGATTTAGGATCAAATTTTCCTAAGGGTGACTTACCATTAATTAAGATAAAGCGTTTGCATCCAAAAACATTTAAGTGAGAAAGATTGGGTTTCCTACCCTTAAGCAATTCATAGGGTGTCTTATTAAGTTTGGATCTAACATTCACCCTATTTCGAACATAATAAGCAGTATTCACTACTTCTGCCAAAAAATATCTAGGAAGAGTGTATTCAGCTAACATTGCCCTAGCAGCTTCAACTAAAATTCTATTCTTTTTTTTCGCTATTCCATTTTGCTGAGGAGTTCTAGGGGCAGAGAAATTATATTCTATTCCTATCTCTTGATAAAATGATTCGAACTTAACATTCTCAAATTCTCCATCGTGATCACTATGGATTGTTGAAATTTCACATTCTAATTTCCTTTGAATCCAAGTTGAGAAAGTTCTAAACTCTTCAAATGACTCACTCTTGTTTGCTAAAAATTTTATCCAAGTAAACCTAGAGTAGTCATCCACTATTATTAATCCATAAGATTTCTCTCCTAGGCTAGCTATAATAATGGGTCCAAATAGGTCCATGTGTAAAATTTCTAGTAGCCTAGTGGTGTTGATATCCTTGATTGAATGAAATAATGATTTCACTTATTTTCCAAATTAGCAGGCATCGCATAGATGGTACTTAGTGAAGTCTAACTTAGGTATGCATGTAACTATGTCTTTCTGAGTGATATTCCTAAGTGTTTACATGCTAGTATGACATAGTCTCCTATGCCATATCCAAGAGTCATCAGCTATTATTTTCAAACATAAAAGGTTTGAGTTTTCAATGCCTTTTAAATCTAACATATAGACATTATTTATACATTTTCCTTCTAGCTTAAGTGTATCATTTAGGATAATCGTCGATTTGTTAGAAAGAAACTTTATGTCAAAACCCTTGTCGCATAGTTAACTAATACTTAACAAATTATGCTTTAAATAATGAACTAAAAAAACATTTTCAATTACCAAATTTTTAGAATTTCCAATAATACCTGTGTACACAACTTTCCTGGTGGTGTTGTCTCCCAAAGTCACCTTGCATCCTAACCTGGCCTCCAGTGTCACGAACTGCTTCATGTTTCCAATCATGTGTCTCGAGCAGCCACTATCCAGGTACCACATTCTCTCACTAGGTCTTTTGTGAGAGCATCCCTATAATGTCAATCAAAGGTTAGTTTTGGGAACCCAAGTGAGTTTGGGTTCCACCTTATGCTTGTATGAATGAGATGCATCCATGTTATGCTGTGATTAATACAGCTTAGGTCTCCACACTAGATGTATCCTATGGTGAATTATGTAAGTGCGGGCTATGTGACCTAGCATGCCACAAGAATAACACCTAACACCGAGAAATGGGTTCACTAATCTACAGGGGTGATAGTGCCTATTCCAAGGTTTGGATGGAACATGCTTTGAGGATTTTGAGTGAGATGGTTCACATGGTGGAGGTTTATAAAACTCAGCAAATGTAGGAGGTGTTTTATTATTCTCAAATGCATGAATTTTTACATTTAGAAATTAATTTTCTTTCTAAATACTTACAATTTTAAATTTTAATGTATGCTCACTATGATCTAGCTCAGATGCAAGTTCCTCTAATTTTTTAAAGCATTCTCTAGTTCAACATGTGATGACTTCAAGGAATCATATACAGTAGTTAATTAAATATGCGTCTTATTTAATGCATCAAATTCATCAAGCAGGGACATGTGAACTCTATCCAAGTCAAAAAATTCTTTAACTACACTAGCATGCTCTTTTTGTAAAGTACTAAAATCAGTGTTACGACTAGCATGCATTTTCTTTAACTTTCTATACGAGTCATGAATCTTTACAAAAATAATTAACAATTTATCATAACAAAGTTGACATACCTCATCTTGATCTGAATGATCAAGGTTATCATTATTCATAAGACATAAATTTATTACCTCCTCTTCTACTTCTTCTTCTGATGATTCTGAAGCAGAGTCAGCCCAAAAGGCTTTTTGTGTCTTAAATTTGCCCTTCTTGAATTTTGACTTTTCCTAGCCCTTCTCCTTGGTTTGATGAATCTTAACGTTGGGGAAATCAGCTCAAAGATGACATGGTTACCTGCACTGAAAGCAAATTATGTCAGATGCAACTTTAGTATTCTTTGAGCTTTTACCTTCATTCTAATTGCTTTGATGACGCCATTGCTTTCTTTTTAGAAAATTCATGAACTGATGAGTCATCAAGGCTATGTCGTCATCTTCCTCTACTACAGAACTGTCACTTTCAAAATTGTTCGCTTTTAGAGCCACAATTCGCTCCTTCTTCTTTTCACCTGCATCACTTTGCCTTTGACTCACTCCTTGCTCATAGGCAATGAGCGACCCAAGAAAATTGTCAATTGAATAAACATTTAAATCTTTGGACTCAGTTATTATAGTAATTTTTGCATCATAAGATCTAGGTAAACATCTCAATATTTTGTTATCTTTTTCAGAATTTGATAACTCTCTTCCTAAAGCATGCAAGGATGTCACTATCTAGGTGAACCTAGTGTATATTTCAGATATAGTCTCGCTAGGTTTCATGCAAAAAAGTTCATAATCATGTAGAAGTATGTTTAGCCTAGACTGTTTAACCTCATTTATTCCTTCATACGAGATACACAATCTATCCCAGATCTCCTTACCAGTCCTACAAGTAGATACTCATATATAATCTTCTGATTTCAATGCGTAAAAGAAATAATTCATGCACTTAGCATTTAATTATGCAAATTCTCTATCCTCATTACTCCATTCATTAAATGATAACTCAGTTTTAATGCCATCTCATACTTTCAAGTCTTGAACCAATATCCACATGCGAAACTATAGACTGTAAAAATGTAGGCATACAAATTTTCTAGAAATCAAACAATATAATAACAAATAAAGGTGGACGGGTTATAGAATAACCATCCGCAGTGTTAAGGTTACCAAAATGTGCCATGGATCTTATGTTTCTAGGTTTTCTAAAATACTATTTTGAAACCCCGCTCGGATACCACTTGAAAGTATGAGATGGGCTAAGATGGGGGCTGAATTGTATTTTAAAAATTAATCCTAAACAGGAGTTTTATTTTTTATTATTTTTTTTAAAATTAACAACTTAACAAGTAGAATGCGTAAGTTAATGATTCGTTCACAACTACGATATTGCTGACATAATTACAAATCTAATAATACAAAATCAAAATCAGATTTTTCACCAAGCAATTTAAAATAGTAAAAAAATGCGTGAAAAATAAAGTGAGAAAAAAATAGAAAAAGTACACCATAATTTTTTATAGTGGTTCGGTCACTTGACCTACCTCCACTGCCCAGAGTCCTCCACTCTGAGAATTACATTACTAAAGTTGACTCTCCTTTTGCTCCCACAGTAAGGCGGAGAAGCCTTTACAAGACTCACTTTCACCTTCCCCGGTGTGGCGGAGTACGAGACGCTATGTCACCCTCCAGGTGATGGCAATAGACCTTCTCCTTTTTCTCCCTCCTGGAGACGATAGAGTACCTTGAGGACGTTGACCTTGAAGCCTCTCTTCATAAAGAACCTTCTCGAGACTCACCAAGGCCACAAGAGGAGCAAGCGTGCAACTAGCTTAGAGCAACCGTGTGATCCCCTCACACTCCTTCTCCCTCACGCTCAAGCTCACCTTCTCCTTCCTCTCACAAACCCTGGATCTCTCCAAAAGCTCCCTCTCAAGAGTTCCTTTCTCTATCAACCACAGCCTCAACAACTTCTCATTGAATAACAAAAAGTCTTTTTTAAATTAGGCTTCAAAAAACCCTAAAAATTCTAATTTGATGATTCTGTTTGTACAGTATGATCCAATATCGTACAGTATGATCAGTTCAAAAATAGTTCTATCCAGTACGAATGCAGATGAATAGTTCACAAATTTTATGAATATCGTACAGTACGATCAATAGATCGTATTAGACGATCCTTTTACTTTCAACTGTTCGTACGGGATGATCTATGGGACGAACAAAATTCATCTCTGTCCATCATCCCGTACTGTACCATTCATACAATATGATTAGTTCATTTTTAGATCATCATCCTGTGCGATATAAATATCATCTGGGACGATCAGTACATAAATCGTAGTTTCATCTTATATGATATATGGGACGACCAAAAATCATCTCTGTTTATCGTACAGTACGATTGGTATCGTATAGTACGATCGATTGTAATTAAAAAACCATGATTTAATTTCCTGATAACGGGGTATGATTTTGGCAAGATTTCAAATATTCGTACAGTACGATTAGTTCAAAAATCAAATTTAGAAAACCTACCAAAACTATCCTGGTGGCTAGGGTTTTTAGGTTAAAATAAATCATACTGTACAATAATGATCGTATAGTATGATTAGTTTTCTAAGCTAATCATCTTGAGTTAGCTGTTATCCTGAGTTAAAATGCCATATCTACTAGTACGATGCAAAATCGTACAGTACGATGTGCTTTAAACACTTTAAATTTTAATTAAAATTTTTAACACTCCCCCTGTGTGTGTGTGTGCTTGGTCACCCCTTTTGCATGCATACTTTTGTGGCAGACTAAAAAAATAAAAAATAAGAAAATAAAAATACAAATTTTTGCACATCCTAGTCTACCCAGTCTTGACTCTTCAACAGTCTTGAGCTGTGTGTATCTTACCTGAAATGTTAGTGCTCACAGATAAAAATAAATATTTATAATTTTCAAGGAAGAATATATTAATTCAGTCAGTATTATTTGTCATCATCAAAATCAAGTGCTTGGTATCCTGGATTGCAACAGTCCCATGAAATATAAAGGATCATCCAGGAAGATCCAAATAGATCATCCGGGATGATATGATTTAAATAATTTAACCATAATTAGTCTTTTATCAGAGGATTATTTTAGGCATGATTATCATGAATCATCTAGGATTATAATGATCGTCTGGTTATTATCCTAGGTAATAGGAACAAATTTCTAATTATAAAACTTTGCCTAAAATATGATTGGCGGCTGATTTCTCAATTTGTACTGATCGTCCTGTACGATCGTAATCATCCAAGATGATTAGTTAAGCAAATTTAATTATTAGGGATGCCCTAATTAGGGTTTTTATTTTGAACTGATCATCCAGGATGATATGATCAAAAATAGAACAGGAAATCTAACTCACCAAATTTCTACCCCTGTATGTGTGTGTGCAAAGTTACTTAGCATCATGATCCACCTTATTACATTTGACTCAATAAAAGGTAAAAACTATTGGATCTAAAATTACAGACTGACTAAGTCCTAATCTACCCAATCTTGAGCTAGCTTGAGTTGTAATTGATCTTGTGTAACAAAAGATTAGTAAGGAAGGCAACTAAAACAAATGTGCAGTAGTAAAGAAAAAGGAATGTTTGTTATCATCAAAATTATAATGCTTAAATCCAGATTTACAACACTGGCCTATAGGAAAATTAATTTATTAGCAACTCCAGTCATGTGCCTTGAACATCAACTATCCAGGTACTACATGCTCTCACGAGGCCTTCTATGAGAACATCCTAAAATCATTAGATGTTAGATTTGCGAACCCAAACAAGTTTGGGTTTTATCATATGGAAAGAAGAATGAAATTTATGCATGATATGATTTGAGTTTTGGAATTTTGGTCTCCACACCAAAAATTGTTCTATGATGAATGGTGTAAGTGTGGGAGATATGACCTAGCATGCTGCAAAATAAATATCTAACACTAGGAAAAGGATTTACTAATCTATTTGGGTTATGGTGCCTCTTCCTAGGTTTGAATGATGCATACTAATAAGATGGATTATTAAACTCTTCGAGTGAAAATGGTTGTTTATTATTCTCTAATGCAATGACTTTTGTTCTTAGAAACTCCTTTGCTTTTTATAGCTTGAAACTTCTAATTTTAATGCATGCTCATTACTGTCTAATTGAAAAGCAAGAGTTTCTAAGTCCTTGAATGCATTTTCTAATTTAGTATGCGTTGTTTTCAAGGAACCATGTTCAGTAGTTAAATCAAGATGCTTTTTATTTAAAGAATCAGATTCATCTAATAAAGCCTTGTGATTACAATCCAGAGTGGAATGATCTTTCCTTAGGTATTCATGCTCTTTCTGCATAATTGAAAAATTAGATTTAAGGCTGGTATGTAATTTTTTAAGCTTCCCATATACATTATAATTTTTTTGAGAAACTTCAAACAATTGATCATAGGTAAGCTCACATACCTCCTCTTGATCAGAATGATCATGATGATCATCTTCTATTAAGCATAGGTTGGTTACCTCCTCTTCTGCTTCAGTTTTAGAATAGTTTGATGTTGAGTCTACCTAGAAAGAATTTTGAGTCCTTTGCTTGCCCTTCTTGAATTTAGCTTTTTCTTCACCTGTCTCCTTTCTTGGGTGAGCTTTAAGAGTTAGGCAATAGACTTCAGTTGTCCTGGCTTCCTGCATTCAATGCGTATAACATCAGACAAAATTTTAGAATCTTTACCATTTTACTTTTATTCCATTACTGATGACAATTTTGATTTTTCTTTAAGAAGCTCTTGAATTGCCTAGCCATCAACGCAATGTCGTCATCATCTTATTCAGAAGAGTTGCTATCAGAATCATTAGCCTTTAAGGCTACAGTTTTCTCTTTTTTCCTTTCACCTACATCAAACTGCCTTTGACTCACTCCTTGCTCATAAGAAATGACTGACCCAAGTAAGTTATCAATAAAATAAACATTCAGATCTTTAAATTCAATAATGGTAATAATTTTTGCATCATAGGGAGAAGGTAAACAATAAAAAATTTTGTTAATTTTTTCATAATTTGTAAGTTTTCCTTCTAAGGCATGTAGGGAAGTAATAATCAAAGTAAACCTAATATACATTTAAGAAATAGATTCACTAGGCTTCATGCGGAAAAATTCATAATCATGAAGAAGAATATTTAGCCTAAACTATTTCACCTATTTTTTTCCTTCATATGTAATGCAGAGTTTATCCCTAATTTCTGTGCAAGTAGTGCAAGTGGAAACCCATGTAGTCGTCATATTTTAAAGCACAAAAAATAGTTCAAACATTTGGCATTCAATTTGGCTAAATCTCTATCATTAATAGTCCATTTTGAAAAAGGTATTTCATTTTTAATGCCATTTACTAAATGAAAAAGTTGTAGAATAATCATCCTGAACTAGCATCCACATGCGATAATAAATTGATCGTAAAAGGGTGAGCATACTAGTTTTCCTAAAATTGAAAGGAATATTATCAAATAGAGGTGGTCTATTGATTGAGTTTCCTTCCGTAGTATTACGATTATCAAAGATAGCCATAGATCTTTTTTCAAAAGTTTCTAAAACCTAATTTATGAATCCCGCTCACATACCACTTGAAAGTTCATGAGGGTTGTGAAACCCTACAGAACTAGCTCGAGGCTAACCAAGAGAGGAGTGTGAATTGGTGTTTTAAAAATTTCTTAAGGGAAAAAGAAAATCTTCTTCAAATAATTTTTAGTATTTTAAAACAAATGATTCTATCCCACAATGCAGAAGTATAACTAATTTTACAATAACTAAAACCTCATATTTTTCAACAAATAATAAATCAAAGAAATAATGCAAAAATTAAATGCGAAAAAGTAATTAAAAAGAACACACCATATTTATAGTGGTTAGGTTATGTTGACCTATATCCACTGCCTGAAAACCTCCTTTTCAGGTATTACATTAAAAGTAGTGACTCTCCTTTTTCCCCCATGGTAAGGCAGAGAAGCCCTTTCAAACTCTTTTCATCGACCTGGTGAGGCAGAGTACTTTGAATCCTTTTACTCCCTCCTAGAGTAGGTAGAGAACCTTGGAATCCTTTTACTCTCTCCTAGAGTAGGCAGAGAACCTTCGATCTGATGCTGATTAAAATCTCCCTAGAGCCACTAAGGAACTAAGGAAAAAAGCTTGATGAAGTAACCTTAGTGAATCCCTCACAACCCCCCCTCACAAAGATCTCTCTTTCTTAATGCTCTCCTCTCTTCCTTCTTTATGCTCTCTCTTAGGGCAACCTAACAACAAAAGATTATCTTAAGGATAATATGAGAGATTAAATAGAGAACCTCTAAAAGAAGCCCTAATTTTTAATTCTGCACTTTTGATCATCTAGTACAGTCCTTAGATCATCCTATACGAATAATACAAAATAGCACGTTTAGCTAGTACGATTAATATTACCTCGTAGGATTAGTTCAAGTATTTATACATATCATCGGGTATAATTCTACAATCATCTAGGATGATTAGTTCAAGATACTGTATTGATCGTCCAGTATGTTATGGGATGATGGGTGGTGATTTAAATATCGTCCTACACATCCCTCAGGATGCCCAGTATGATCGCCTGTTATGATTAGAAAAAAATCATGATTCTCATCTTGGACGATGAGGGATCATCCAATGAAATATCAAATATCATCCAGTATGATCATTATCGATCATCCTATATGCTATGATCGAGCAATATAACAATAATTATTCCCCTAATCATAGGATCAATTTAAGCATGATTATCATAAATTATCTAGTACAATATATATCGCCCTGTACAATTAGAACAAAATTTGAAGTTTAAAACATTGCCTAAATTGTGATTGGCTGCTATTTTTTCATGTCTATAACTGATCATTCTATATGATCTTGAATTATAAAGTATGGTTAGTTAAGCTGTCTTACTTAACAACAGGTGCCCTGATTAGGGATTTCTATATAGCTAATTGTCCTGTACATTTTATATCATACTATAAGATTAATTCAAAAATCCATTTTTCTCTAAATTCACTAACTCACCCCCTTGAGTGGATGTGGGTAAGGTTACTTAGCCTTGGGTCCACCAGATAACTTAACTCAAGAAATATAAAATGTACATTAAAATTAAAATTACAGATAAACACAACCCTAGTCTACTTGATCTTGAGTTGATTTGCATTACAAGTGAACTTCTGGACCTAAAAGATTAGTAAGCAGGGCAAAAAATAGATATATAATACAAGCAGTAATAATTAAACAATAATGTTTTTTATTATCAAAATTATAGTACTTGGAGCTAGATTCGCAACAAAACCATCACACCACCTCTTTGAGGTAACATGTTTGGAGGCCTAAGAACCATGATCTCGAGGTTATCTCCACTATCTAATAATTGTAATTTTTTTTATCTTTTTCTTATTTCACTTTTTTTCTTTTAATCCTTTTGATTCTTGATTTTGATAGAGCTTCGCTCACTTTTTTCTCCTCAATTTTGATCTCAACCTTAGAAGGAGAAGAGGAACCTTTTGGTATGAAATATACATCATCCTCGTAGATCCCGATTTCTTGAATTGAGAATGGTTGTAAATCACCCTTAATCACATGTTTAATGCCATCTCTTTGGCACTTAATGCATTTGTATGGGGTAGATGGAACCATCTTATACTCATAGATCCAGGTACTACTTAGAAGTGCATTAAAAGATATAGCTGAATTAATAATATGAAATTTCACTTCGATTTTGAGTTCTACAATTTCCAATAGGAGAATAATCGAGCCCAAAGCGCTCTTGCCTTTTCATTGAACCCACGTAGCCTAAACTGGCAAGTGGCAAGCTTACTTGTATCAACTTAAGAATGGTAAGGGTCTTTAGATTCATCATGTTGAACGATGCACCTTGATCGATAAGGACTCTTGATAACTTAAAGTTTCCTATATTTATAGTAATGTAAAGAGGGCGATTATAGTCGGTAGTACCCAAAAGTAAGTCCTCGTCAGAGAAAGTTACTCCTGGGATTTCCTTGAAGTAGAGGGCTTCTTTTTTAGAAGTTGAAGCCAGTTGAGCCAGGCAAATCTCTAGGTTAAAAAGCGCTTTGATTAAAGACTCCCTCACTTCATTTGACATTATGAGGGCATCGTAGAAGCTCAACTTAACCGACCACTTCCTAATGTGAGCCAGAACATTTTAATTAACCTTAGGAACATCAAAATTAGGACCGGTGGAGTGGAAGAAAGATTGGATTATTAAGGAGGATTTGGAGTCAGATTATTAGAGATAACTTATTTGCCTTTATCCTAAGCAGCGAACCTATGGGATACGACTTTACTATCTTGAAGTTGCACCTATCTGACATATTCAGAAGGGCAAATTATAGCAAAGTCTATGCTCTCCATAGGTATAAAATTATTATTTTCTGAATAGAAGTCAGAATCAAAAAATTCTATCACCATAGGACTTCCCTGAAAATTAAATTGGGAGAAGTCACTCTCTAATAAGGCTTCAGGCTCAGCTTCTCCTTGAGAGGTCAAATTAGGAAGGTCGAGTTTTTTAATATTTAGATCGATCTCAATAGAATTTTGAATTTCATTGAAAGTGTTATCAATTTGCATTTCATCTTTATGGCTAATCATCAAAATTGACGTAAAAAGATACTTTTTATTAAATTTTCAACCTGTTATCTTTGATGGGCAAATTAAAAGTCAGATAATAAGAGTGGGGAAAGGGTTTTTACACCAACACTACCACTCGAATACATTTCTCATCAGTATACTTCCCTCTCTACAAAAATCTCATCTTTTCGTTTTCATTTAATACAGTAGTTCCTAGGACTACTGGAAAGGGAAGCAGCTTAACATACTCCTGTGGAACCTCCAGGTCAACCTCCCAGATTGGGCCCAGGGTTCTCATTGGTAGCTATTGAGAAAGATGAAAATACTTATTAATCAACTTTTTATGTACCTGAGATAGAGCTATATCCCAGCCATCTTCAATTGATAGAGAATTATTAGAAGGATTACCTAAAATAGTTTTGACTAACCCTTATTTTGAGTCTACTAGGTACTCTTCAGGAATGATGATATTTCCTTGCCTGTAACTCTTGTCTATCCAATCTTTGAAAATAATAAAGTCCTTAATTGGATGACTGAGCATACGGTGGTAAGGATAGTATTTGGGGTCATCTTTCTTATCTGCATCCTCTGGCCTCTTGGCCTCGAGCAACTAGAAGTCTAATTTTTTTAGAAGGCTCCTAAAGATTTTCTTTATTGACTCTCTTTTAAATGGGTATGGTCTAACTAACCTCCCTTTAATATAGGTCAAGTAAGGTTCTCTAGGTGGTTAAGGAGTTATTTGGAATGGTTTCTTTTGAACTGGAGGAAGTGGTAGAGCAATGGGCTGAGTGACTACTGGTTGCTTTCCCTTGAAGATTGCTGACACTGTGGTTGCTTTCTTTTCAAAGGACTTCATCCCCTTTAGAGCTCTCTTGTCATCTGGAAGATCCTTTAAGAAAGGCATCTGAGGAGCCTCTTCATGAAGGTTACTTACCTTATTTGGAAGCTTCTCAAAAGTTTTAATTGTGAAACCCTTCAGAAGAAAAATAACATGCTTGTATAGATTTTTTAGAAGAATTTCTACTACATGTTGCTCTTGCAGCTGAGGTTCACACTTCATTGAGAGTTTTTACCACCTCAAGCTGTACTCAATAAGAGACTCACATGGCTTTTGCTTTTCAACGATGAGATCACCCACAATTGGGCATTGTTGTGCTCCCAAAAATCTCTTTATGAATAGATTTTTAAGTTCATTGAAAGTTTTTACTAAATCGTTGGGCAGATCTATACTTGGCCATGCTCCTTTTTTTATTTGGGGGCTAAGCAGCTAAAGCACCTGTAGCATTTACATTTATTATTTATTTAGCCCCCTTATTGTCCTGCACGAGCGTGACCACCTGCAAAAATTCATTGAGCATCTAGATCATTCCTAACCTGAGGGTAATCTAATCGCCCATCACATTAATTTACAGAGTGCAGTAAAAAAAGTAAGCAAACACTTCAATCAATTTTAACCACAACATGCAATGAAAACTCAAAAAACCTGGCACACAGTAGAAAAGTAAACAACGGCCTAGCCTATATATAGAGTTGGTTGTCCTAGCAAACCATCTAAAGTGTGTGTAGAAGGTCATGTGGCTGGGATAGATCCTAAACTGGATAGTTTGTTGAAGTTGTTTAAAGTTTGAGTTCGTTAAAGGCTGAAAGGGAACTTTATGTTTGAGTTTAAGTATTAATGTATTAATGTTTGATTTGGATGCATTTTAATTGTTAAATGATCACTACCTTTGTTTCTCACCGAGGCCGTGAAGTTTATTTCACCTTCCTTGGGGCTAAGTTAATAGCCTCGTAGGCCTGGGTTACCAAGTAGCAATCGGGGTTGATTAAGTTGATTTAGTTTATTGGAAATTAAGGATCAATTAATATTAATTAAGTTAATTAATTACTGATTTTAAAAGTTAAATTAATTTATATTTTTCATCAACAAGTTTGTGGCGTTGTGCCACCAGGCTCGAGGAACCAGGCCTCCTTAGGACACTTAGCCCTACAGCCCGGAGTAGTCCATCCTAAAAACCTTACTGATGTAGTTGAATTAAGAGTTTTAACTTGAGTAAGTAATCAAAAGTAACTTAGTTTTGATGTTTAACACTCCATTGAATTCCTTCGTGGTATTGTGACACTTAGCCCTGCAGCCCGGAGTAGTCCATCCAATAAACTTTATCTTTAGAGTGATTTTTATGCATTTGAGTGTTGGTTGAATGTTTTATTAATAAAATCAAATTTTCTGGAATTTTGATGAATTAATGGATTTTTAGGATTTATTAGAATTATTTAATTATGTTAATTAAGGGTCAAAAGTTGACTTTTTAAATTAAAGTTAATTTTAGAAGTTTCAGATTTTTAATAAAAATTAGACCTTATGATGAGTTGTTAGACTGTTAGAACACTCAATTTGGAGTTTTCTATGAAAAGTTATGATTTTTTAAAGTTGGACCTAGATTTGAACTACGGTTGACCAAAAGGTTGACTTTTAACTTTGACCAGATTTTAGAGGTTTGATATTTTTAGAAAATACTAGACCTTAATTGGAGTTGATTGACATTAAGTTTATTCAATTTGGATTTTACTGTAATTAGTTATGAATTTTCAAAGTTTCCTTAATTATTGGAATTTTAAAATTGCTTAATTAGGAAGATTTTGATCATTTTAATCCAAACTCATTCCAAACTGCATGGAATCACTCCCAAAGGTCATGAAAGACCAATGGGGACATTTCCAAGTGTTTGGAAATTATTTGGAATTTTTTAATAATTTTTAATTAAATAATTTAATTAATTATTAATTTTCTTTAAAAGTCAAATTAAAATTGAATTAGGAGTCCTGTCAATTGGCTTTTATTTTTCCTAGGTAGAGGACTACATTCTGGTCAATTTGAGATATTATTTGTAATTTTTAGACTTAATTTAGATTTATTGTAGTTTTTTGAATTTTTTGGGTCCTAAAAAGGGCTGAAACTTTGGATAATTAATTTTCTAACCTAATAACCTCCAAATTCAATGAAATTTAAACTTAAAGTACATGATGTCACTAAATTTTTTGTGTTCAATTTTTACCCCTATTGGGTGCATGTTTAAATTCCTATGACTTTTCTAAGTTCGTAAACCTTGACCCATAATTTTTGTCCTTAAGTGACACTAATGTTTGAATAGGTCCAAAATTTGGTGTATCTAACCCTTACAACAAAACACATGTACCATAAAAATTTCAAAGCCTATTCTATGTGTTTTGAAAGAAATGAATTTTTAAAGTTTTAGGTCAAAATATGACCTAGAGCTTTAAAAATTCAATTTGCCAAATTACAGTCATGAATAAGGGCTATGAAAAATTTTGGATGTGAGGAACATCCTCAGGTATGCCCTGCCAAATTTGAGTTAAATTGGATCGCTAGATTATGGCTTATCAAGGAAATTCAATTTTCCATAAAAAAATATCTAAAAATACAGTGGTCCAATTTTCATAAAATAAATTTTAAATAAATTTGATTCGAGACGATTCCAATGAGTCCAAGAACATCAAATTTGGACAAGATATGACTTTTTGGCAATTTTTTAAAGTTTCAGCTGTTTCTTTGAATTAAGGATCATACTGGACGATATAAGTTCGTAGTGTACGAAACGAACTCGTACAGTACAAACAAAAACCATATAGTATGATTTTAAACATGCGTTCTGAGCAAGAATCATACATGTGATCATACTATACGATCGTGAGATCGTAAAGTACGTTTACGCGTGATCTGGAGTGAAATCACATCCGTTTGATCAAAATAAAGGGAACGAACGGCTATGATTTCATCTTCTACCCATGAATAACTAAAAACTAAACTTAGAAAGCTTTCTAAACATAACCTAGGGTAGATTAAATGGAATGAAACTTTCGAAAATCATAAAATGTAATTAAAGAAGATAAATAAAGTTATTTTTATGTTTTAAAATGCATCACACTTCAAACACATTAAACCCTAGATCTAGGAGCTAGGGCTAAGGATTTACCACTATTGGGTGAATGGTTTTTGATGTTTAATAGCTTGTTGAGCTTGTAGATTGTCCACGAATAATCCTCTAGAAGGAACCGAGGGCTTCCAACATCTAGATCCCGAGCTAGAGGGGTCAGACGGGCTTCAAGAAAGAGATAGCCGGAAGCTCGTCGCTGGCAAATTTAACTGACTGGATTAGACTTGGGAAAATGTTGAGGGGTTGTTTGGGAGCTCAAATGAAGTGAGGGTTAGGTCTGGGAGAGCTTGAATGGAGAGAGAGTGTGAGATGGATAATGGGTGCTAAAAGGGAGGTATTTCCCTATTGATGTGTGCTGGAGCTAAAGGGACGGCTAGGATTGACTGGGGACCCTCCTTGATGACTGCCACATATCACTAAGGTGGTTAGATGGCAGGGGGAAAGCATGGACCAAACCATTCTCCCATTGGGTGCTTTGGGCAAAAGGTGGAGGGACCATTACCATTCGAGGCTAAACTAAGCCTTTAGCTCAGTTTGGTGAGCTTAAGGAGAGCTTTAGCCCTTAAACAACAACTCCACAACAACTTAGACCAAAGGCTATGAGGTTAAATATGAGATTTGATATTTTGCAAAGGTCTATAGCTTTGAGTTGACTATCTTGACTAGTAAAGGGTTAGAAGCCTGAAGAGGTGGCATCTATGTGGCTTCAAAAATCTGGTAGGATGTCTTGGGTTTGATACATGAAGTAAGAGATCAATGTTTGGAAGAGTTTATCCACTTAAGAGCACTATGGAGACTTGGTTTGATTATTTGACTGATTGAATAGCCAACATGACTGCTGAGGTGGCAGACAAATATCAATGCTAATTAATTGGAGTAGCTTGGATGGGTTTAAGCCTAGGGGATTTGAGCTTGAGTGAAAATGTGAGGGCTCAAGGTAGTTTGACTAAGTTTTGTTGAGTTGACTTAGTCAACTTGACCATGGTTTGACCCATGGTAAGCTTAGGAATATCCAAGACATCTAATTGGGTGGATTTGAAAATTTTAATGGATTAATTTGATCGAACGGGTTGGATTAACCCATTAAACACCTTAAGGTCATTTTGGACAACCATGGTTGAATTCGTCAACCAGGTCAAACCAAAATGTGAGTTTTGGTTTAGCATATTCTTAAAGATGTTTAGGATCCATTGGAGTAGGTTTTGAAGGTTGATATGGGAAGGTTATGTTAAACTTTGGGGAAAAGACCAAAAACCCCCTATAAAGGGCATTTTGGTCATTTTGACCACTGGTCAACACTAAGTCAAACTGGGTCCAGTAAAGTGTAGGTTATTGGTCAATAAGTCATAACAAAAGTCATGGATATGGTTGAAAGGTTTGGAAGGCGTCCCAATATCAAATTCCACCAGATGGCAAGTCTAGTGGCATAGTTGTAAATATCTGAAGATTTTGCAGCCTTTGGGAAAAGATGTAGTTTCTGGAGTTAGAAGGGTCGGATCAAGCTGAAATTTGGAGGGTCGGTCCTAGAGACATATTTGATTAGTATGCAACTGATAGATCATGATTTGGAGATCATTTGACTTGGTTTCCAGGTGACAGAAAGTTCACCCAGAAAGGGTTTTAGGACCTAGGTCCTTGACCTTGAAGGTTTTATTTGGAATGTTGGGTTTAGGTTGGATTTAAGAGTTAAATGATTGAACTTGAACCATCCATATCAATGGAAATCAAATGAAATATTGAAATTAATTAGATATGATTTGGAATTTGATTGAATGTTGATTGAAGGCTGGATTAAAGATTGAGTTGAAATGTAGAGCTCGGAGTGATTGAGATTGAATTGGGTCTTTATTAGGACCATTATGACTGAGGGGTAGACACCTCCCCATCATTAGGTCACTAAAAAGAAACTCAAGCGGGTCCTAGTGACCTCATACAAAAATGAGGTTAATAAATGGACCCCCAATATGTGTAGTAGAACGAAGTTCTAGTGCACATATTGGTGTTGACCGAATGGAAGGGTGAAATTTGAGACTTTAATTCTAAGGGAAGAAGAGATCTAACCCTAGAGAACTATATAGGAGGTAGAACTAGAGTGGTGCCACAAAGGCCGTTATCCACTACTAGTGATTCTAATCCTAAGGAAAGGTAGAACATATCCTAAGGAAAGGAAAAGGTAGAAGGTAGAACTAGGATGGTGCCACGAGGGGCATTATCCACAACTAGTGATTCTAATCCTAAGGGAAGGCGTCACCTAACCCAAAGGAAAAGAAAAGGTAGAAAGTAGAACTAGGATGGTGCCATGAAAGGAGTTATCCACCACTAGTGATTCGAATCCTAAGGAAAGGCAGCACCTACCCTGAAGGAAAAAAAAAGCAGGTAGAACTTGGATGGTGCCATGAAGGGCGTTATCCACCACTAGTGATTCTAATCTGAAGGGAAGGCATCACCTAACCCAAAGGAAAATAAAAGTAGGAAGAACTTGGACGGTGTCACGAAGGGCGTTATCCACCACTAGTGATTCTAATCCTGTGGGAAGGCGTCACCTAACCCAAAGGAAAAGAAAAATAGGTAGAACTAGAATGGTGCCACGAAGGGCGTTATCCACCACTAGAGATTCTATTCCTAAGGGAAGGCATCACCTAACCCAAAGGAAAAGAAAAGTAGGTAGAACTAGGATGGTGCCATGAATGGTGTTATCCACCACTAGTGATTCTAATCCTGTGGGAAGGCATCACCTAACCCAAAGGAAAAGAAAAGCAGGTAGAACTAGGATGGTGCCACGAAGGGCGTTATCCCCCACTAGTGATTCTAATCCTATGGGAAGGTGTCACCTAACCCAAAGGAAAAGAAAAGAAGGTAAAACTAGGATGGTGCCACGAAGGATGTTATCCACCACTAGTGATTCTAATCCTAAGGGAAGGCGTCACCTAATCCAAAGAAAAAGAAAAGGTAGAACATAGAACTAGGATGGTGCCACGAAGGGCGTTATCCACCACTAGTGATTCTAATCCTAAGGAAAGGTGTCACCTAACCCAAGGGAAAAGAAAATTAGGTAGAACTAGGATGGTGCCACGAAGGGCGTTATCCACCACTAGTGATTCTAATCCTAAGGAAAGGTGTCACCTAACCCAAAGGAAAAGAAAAGCAGGTATGAGGGAATGATTTTAATGATGATTGATTTTAAATTTGAAGAGTTTTCATTGATGTTGAATTTGATACTCATCTGGCATGGTACTTCTCGAAGAATCACCCTGATGACAAGAAACATCAGGTGGCATCTTTAGAACAGATCAATTGACATGAACCTCGCTTATAGATCATCTCCAAGGTGAATGATCCAATCAACATTGATTCAAATTTTCCATCGATCTTATGGCGGACTAGAATTGGTCTCCAAAGGACTATTGCCAAGTCATCTGCCTAGAAAGTCTTTAGGTGACACAATTTATCATGATCTCGAATCATTCGTGACTTATGATTTCAAATTTTCTTGAGCTTGAAAATAACTTCTTTGAGGCCCTCGAGCTCCTCTAATCGGAGTCAGGCACTCTACTCAGTTATGACTCAATTTTCAAAAACAATTCCCAGCAATATAAAACACACCTCTATATGAGAACAATCTTGACCCAACATAGAGTGTTATTTTACGAAGTAGATCTTAAAGGAAACAACACATATGTTTCAGGACTCACATATTTCCCTCAAGAGTAAGATTTAGCTTCCTATCATGAGTAGAAGATTCATTCTTTTTAATGGAAAATTTCCTCTTAACCATTTGGACCCTGTCAGAATGACAAGTGGGAACAAATTCTCAAGTACAGTGACAAGTAGAGTGAGTCCAACTAACCCAAAAAGGGTTAAAGGTATGCACGGATTCTATTGACCCAGATCAAGTTTTATAAAAACTGAACTAGGTTCTCCCTCGTACCAAATTTTTTCTAATTAAAATCAATTTCAAAAGATTTAAGTTGGAGAGAGAAATTTAATCTTTTCAATTCTCTTGCATGACTCTTTTTGTATCTGATAGACTGTCCATGCACGACGGTAAATCTAGATTCAAGATTTTTCAAAGTCAAGCTATTAAGGGTGATCAGGCTCTTTGAAGTCTAAGGATTTAAAAAGAAAGAAGCCTCTTTCCTTTTTTTGTGGCGCACTTTGCGCATCTTTTAATTTTTAGTGCATTTTGTGCATCTCTTTTTTTTTTTAGTTTTGATGCATTTTGCGCATCTTTTGATTTTTTTATTTTGACAAGAGGCTTCACATATTTCAAAACCTTAAAATGATTGCTCTTTTTTTTAAAAAAACTAGGATTATATCACAAGTATAAGAGAAAAAAAAATCATTCTCTCATGCAAGGAAGAATAATCCCAAGATCGGACCCTTTTTTTTGATAAGAAAATGAGCTTGACTGGAAAGTCATTGAATAGATTTAAAGCACGCAAAAGATGCCTATAAGATAGAAAATTATGAGATGATCGAGAAGATTTTTATTTCTAAAGTCAACTTAAGTTTCATAAAGATTTTAATTCAAAAATCAAATCGACCCGCAAAAGCAGTGGGAGGGAGGGGCCTTTAAATATCCGATGGAGTCAACTACAACTCTCTCCTATTTTTGATTTAAAATAGAGGTAAATTTTCATTAATGAGATGAATCAACTATCTTGAAAATCCAGGCTCAGTATACTTAAGAAATGATATGTTTTACTTTAAAATTGCAAGTCTAGGTGGCAATACCCTATCAGTGTAGAATTATATTTCTACAATCTCTTAGGAGGAAGAGATTATTGTAGGGTCTGCACTATCCCAAGTTAATGCTGCATCATTTCAATTTAAAAATCTATCACGATAGGACCCCTTTAGATGTTAAATTCAAATGGTGTCACTATCTGATAAGATATAAAATCCATCATTATTCCCCTCTCTAATTACTAGCGACCTAGCAATTATGAGAGTGGCACCCAGGGGGGTTTCTACACCTCCGCCTCTATAGATATAATGAAGCACGTATAGTACCGTGACCTAACATCATCTGGTAGAGCGGATGGGTCATAACCCTCAACTAAGGGCCTGTGGTCTATTATTGGTGATTGCTCAGTTCTGGTTTAGTAAATCTTTTCTGCGGAGTAGTCAAAAGGGCACAGTGGAGATCACGCTATCATTCTCATAACTTCCCTTCCTCGAGTGTGGAAGTGACTTCCACCAAAGAGGGGGTATGTGTAAGGAACAACTTTAAGGCCTATAATTTAGCAATATTTCTAGCCTTAATGATTTCTTTTGACTCTAAGCAAGTGGTTCTTCCACAATCGTACTGCTGTGCAATGAGAAGGAAAGTTTTCAAGCCATTTGAGTATGTTTGATTTCCCAGAGTTATGGAAAGGTGACTTGAATCAATTGATTTTGAAATAGAATTTGAATCTTGAACTTGATTGATTTTCTTCAAATTTTGAAACTAAGGTTCATAAAATTGACAGGAAAATCTCAAAAGTCAAGCTTGACTCTCTCATTCCACTAACTAACTTGGGGTGAAACGTCAAAGCTTAGATTTGAAGTTGAAATTGAGATTGAACTTGATATTGAAATTAAATGGATCTTCTTCAAATCTCAAAACCCAACATGTTAGATTTTTCTTGAACATGCAGGTCTACGAAATTGATATGAAGATTCCAAGGTATGGCTTGACCCTTTTGCTCCGCCAATTGACTTGGGGGCAAAAATGTCCAAGCTTGACTTAGATAAAGGTTTCCTGGTTCACCTCTCTTTTTGATGTGTCTTTTTTTTTTGATGTTGGCCACACACACCCAAGGGAGAAATGGGTAGAGGGACCAACGGAAGAAAAGGTAACTAAAATTATCGATGCAACAAAGTTTTGCCATTATTAAAGATGGAAAGAGAGATTTAGTCCCACCGTGGTCGCCATTTTTTGTTGGTGTTGAAAGCGGGTTTTGAAAAATTTAGTTTTCTTTGGGGAATTTAGATTTGAAATTAAAATTCAATTCTAAAATCGAACATCCCCTCAAAAATATTATACCACCTCAGGAGGTGGAAATAAAATATCAGAATGGGGTTTAGATTTAGAATTGCAAATATGGTCTTGAATATTGTAACCGGATTTAAGAGAGAACCTCACATGGCCCCGAAGGGTCAAAATAAAGTTTATTCAAATATCGAGCTACGATAATCAAGGGAAGTGATCGTTATTTCATATTCGAATTCATTTTAACAAAAGATATATCTCCTTGAAGGGAGAAGATATCATTTGTAAATAATTGTTCGAACATAATGATAACGATCATTAGTGATTTAACTTTTCCAAAGATGACTAATTGAGTTTTAAAAATTAGCTTTGAAAAATTAGATGTGGGTTCTAAATCTCCTATGAGCACAAGCCCTCGTAGTTAATTACATCGTAGGAGACCGGAGTCCCCTATGAAAACTCTCAATTAGAATAACGGCAGAAAATTTGTTTAAAGATTTCAAAATGTGAGTATCAAAAGAGGGTGAATTTGGATTTTGAAAAGGGATTGGGTCAAATTTTGAACAGTTATTTTTGAGTCAAGGGAAGAGGGGTAGGAGACACTTTGGGATTCTGAAGCAATTCAGAAGTGTCCCGACCCAAGCTAAGTGTTGGGCTTTAAATTTTGGATTGAAAGAGGATTTAGTTTGAGATGAGCATTTTATTAGAAATTTGGGATTATAGTCCTGGAAGTTGGGGTCTTATAATTCAAAATTTACCTCGAATCTTAGATCTAAATTTGGACACTAGAACACAGTAGTCTGAACCTAACTAATGTAGTGCAAAACCTGGACTTACCCCGGCCTAGATTGGGGAGCCAGCTAACCACCTAGACGATTAAAATTCATGAGTCTGATCTTTTTATGAAGGAGTGGTAGGGACATTATAATTAAGGGTTTTAGGAATTGAGGCCGACATCTAGAGATTGTCCTAAGTGGCCCCTTGACTTATGTTCGGTGAAAATGCTAAAAAAAAATACAATTAAGATTTAGACTCACTTTTAAATTAGTTTCTAATGCAATGGATGCTAATTGACTCAATTAAATACTTAAAATGGAATGAAGCAATTTTAAAAAGGATTAAAAATAGATTTTATCCAAGAGAAGCACAGATCCCCTTGGACAGAACTGCACCCTCGTAGGCCAGGTGGTCTACAGAACCCGCAGGCGGGGACGTGCCTAACAAAGGAAAAGAATAATTCATCAATTATGAAATGAGAACTCCCGGCGGTCCCAAGCTTACTTCTTAAAAGCATTAGAGTTTCCATGTTATCCTAAATTTTTTTATTAAAGTTTAAGTAGAAGAATTTTTTCATACCCTCACGAGCCTCCGATCGAATCCAGGCTAAATCAAAAAGAATGACATGAAATTGCCAAAAAAACTAAAAAAAGCAGGCAACTCTATACACAATCAAATCAAATCAAAGAACATTAAATAATCAAACTAATTAAATAAATTTCTATAGGCAAATTGCCTTGCTTATTACAACCTAGATTTACATAAATTAAAAGTGGCCGAGCACCACTAACAACAACCTGAATTTTAATCATAATATAGACGCAAGTGACTTTGAGTGGGATACTCTTTGTCTTCAACTCCTTGGTTTTCTCCTCTTCAAACTTCTTGGATTCTTCATGGCTGGATACCCAAATGGAAAAAGGAACTCTTCTCTCAAAGGGAAGGTTACTCTTTCTTCTTTGGGCAGTAAAGTGATCCAAATTTGGAGTTCTAAATGGATTAGGACTATCCCCCAAAGGGGTATCCTTTCCTCTTTGAAATCCAATCTTTGGATCTATGTATCCCAAACTCAAAGTGCACTTTCACAACTCAGTTCTTAAATAAATTATATATAGAAATGAAATTTCTAGACTCTCCTGCAAGGTTATCCTAAGTATTTAAATATTATAATACATCCCAAGCAGTTATATGTATATATGTACAGAAAAGTAAACACACTTGGCCACCCTCCTTTTTTTATTTGGGGGCTAAGCAGCTGAGGCACCTGTAGCATTTATATTTATTATTTATTTAGCCCCCTTATTGCCCTACACGAGCGTGACCACCTGTAAAAAATTCAGTGAGCATCTAGATCATTCCTAACCTGAGGTTAATCTAATCGCCCATCACATTAATTCACAGAGTGCCGTAAAAAAAGAAAGCAAACACATCAATCAATTTCAATCACAACATGCAATAAAAACTCAAAAAACCTGGCACACAGCAGAAAAGTAAATACCGGCCTAGCCTAGATCAAGAGTTGGTTGTCCTAGCAAACCATTTAAAGTGTGTGTAGAAGGTCATGTGGCTGGGATAGATCCTAAACTGGATAGTTTGTTGAAGTTGTTTAAAGTTTGAGTTCGTTAAAGGCTGAAAGGGAACTTTATGTTTGAGTTTAAGTATTAATGTATTAAAGTTTGATTTGGATGTATTTTAATAGTTAAATGATCACTACCTTTGTTTCTCACCGAGGCCGTGAAGTTTATTTCACCTTCCTTGGGGCTAAGTTAATAGCCTCGTAGGCCTGAGTTATCTAGTAGAAATCGGGGTTGATTAAGTTGATTTAGTTTATTTGAAATTAAGGATCGATTAATATTAAATAAGTTAATTAATTACTAATTTTAAAAGTTAAATTAATTTATATTTTCCATCAACAGGTTTGTGGCGTTGTGCTACCAGGCTCGAGAAACCTGGCCTCCTTAGGACACTTAGCCCTGCAGCCCGGAGTAGTCCATCCTAAAAACCATACTTATGTAGTTGAATTAAGAGTTTTAACTTGATTAAGTAATCAAAAGTAACTTAGTTTTGATGTTTAAAACTCCATTGAATTCATTCGTAGCGTTGTGCCACATGGCTCGAGGAACGAGGCCTCCTTAGGACACTTAGCCCCGCAGCCCGGAGTAATCAATCCAATAAGCTTTGTCTTTGGAGTGATTGTTATGCATTTGAGTGTTGGTTGAATGTTTTATTACTCAAATAAAATTTTTTTGGAGTTTTTATGAATTTTTGAATTTTTAGGATTTATTAGAATTATTTAATTATGTTAATTAAGGGTCAAAAGTTAACTTTTTAAATTAAAGTTAATTTTGTAAGTTTCAAATTTTTAATAAATATTAGACCTTATGATGAGTTGTTAGACTATTAGAACACTCAATTTGGAGTTTTATATGAAACGTTATGATCTTTTGAAGTTCGGCCCTAGATTTGAACTACGGTTGACCAAAAGGTTGACTTTTTGACTTTGACCAAATTTTAGATGTTTGACATTTTTAAAAAATACTAGATCTTAATTGGAGTTGATTGACACTAAGTTTGTTCAATTTTGATTTTTCTGTAATTAGTTATGAATTTTCAAAGTTTCCTTTATTATTGGAATTTTAAAATTGCTTAATTAGGAAGGTTTTGATCATTTTAATCCAAACTCATTCCAAACTGCATGGAATCACTCCCAAAGGTCATGGAAGACCAATGGGGGAATTTCCAAGTGTTTAGAAATTATTTGAAATTTTTAATGATTTTTAATTAATTAATTTAATTAATTGTTAATTTTTTTTAAAAGTCAAATTAAAATTAAATTAGGAGTCCAGTCAAGGGGATTTTATTTTTCATAAGTAGAGTACTAAGTTCTGGTCAATTTGAGGTATTATTTGTAATTTGTAGACTTAATTTGGATTTATTGAATGTTTTTGAATTTTCTTGGTCCTAAAAAGGGATGAAACTTTGGATAATTAATTTTTAAACCTAATGACCTCCAAATTCAATGAAATTTAAACCTAAGGTACATGATGTCACTAAATTTTTTGTGTTCAATTTTTACCCCTATTTGGTGCATGTTTAAATTCCTATGATTTTTCTAAGTTCCTAAATCTTGACCCATAATTTTTGTCCTTAAGTGACACTAATATTTAAATAGGTCCAAAATTTGGTGTATCTAACTCTTACAGCAAAACACATGTCCCATAAAAAGTTCAAAGCCTATTTCTATGTGTTTTGAAAGAAATGAATTTTTAAAGTTTTAGGTCAAAATATGACCTAGAGCTTTAAAAATTCCATTTGCCAAATTACAGTCATGAATAACGGCCAAGAAAAATTTGGGGCGTGAGGAACATCCTCAGGTATGCCTTGAAAAAATTTGAGTTAAATTGGATTGCTGGATCATGAGTTATCAAAGAAATTCAATTTTCCATAAAAAAAATCTAAAAATACAGTGGTCCAATTTTCATGAAATAAATTTTAAAATAAATTTGGGCTCGAGACGATTCCAATGAGTCCAAGAACATCAAATTTGGACAAGATATAACTTTTTGGCGATTCTCCAAAGTTTTAGCCGTTTCTTTGAATTAAGGATCGTACTGGACGATATAAGTTCGTACTGGATGAACCAAACTCGTATAGTAGGTATAAAAATCATACAGTGAGATTTTAAACACACGTTCTGAGCGAGAATCGTATATGTGATCGTACTATACGATCGTGAGATCGTACAGTACATTTGCGCGTGATCTGGAGCAAAAATACATCAGTTTGATCAAAATAAAGGGAACGGACGGCCGTGATTTCATCTTCTACCCATGAATAACCGAAAACTAAACTTAGAAAGCTTTCTAAACATAACCTGGGTAGATTAAATGGAATGAAACTTTGGAAAATTATAAAATGCAGTTAAAGAAGAAAAATAAAATTATTTTTATGTTTTAAAATGCATCACACTTCAAACACATTAAACCCTAGATCTAGGAGCTAGGGTTAAGGATTTACCACTATTGGGTGAATGGTTTTTGATGTTCAATAGCTTGTTGAGCTTGCAGATTCTCCACGAATAATCTTCTTGAAGGAATCGAGGGCTTCCAACGTCTGGATCATGAGCTTGAGGGGTTGGACGGGCTGCAAGAAAGAGATAGCCGGAAGCTCGTCGCTGGCGGATTTGACTGGCTGTATTGGACTTAGGAAAATGTTGAGGGGTTATTTGGGAGCTCAAATGAAGTGAGGGTTAGGTCTGGGAGAGCTTGAATAGAGAGAAAGTGTGAGATGGATAATGGGTGCTCAATGGGAGGTATTGCCCTATTCATGTGTGCTGGAGCTAAAGGGACGGCTGGAATTGACTGGGGACCCTCCTTGATGACTGCCACATATACCTAAAGTGGTTATATGGTAGGGGGAAAGCCTGGACCAAACCATTCTCCCATTGGGTGCTTTGGGCAAGAGGTGGGGGGACCACTGCCATTCAAGGCTAAACCAAGCTTTGAGCTCAGTTTGGAGAGCTTAAGGAGAGATTTAGCCCTTAAACAACAACTCCACAGCAGCTTAGACCAAAGGCTTCGAGGTTAAATATGAGATTTAATATTTTGGAAAGGTCTAAAGCTTTGAGTTGACTATCTTCACTAGTCAAGGGTTAGAAGCTTGATGAGGTGGCATCTAGGTGGCTTCAAAAATTTGGTAGGATGTCTTGGGTTTGATACATGAAGTAAGAGATCAATGTTTGGAAGAGTTTGTCCACTTAAGAGACCTATGGAGATTTGGTTTGACTGTTTTACTGGTCAAATAGTCAACATGATTGCTGTGGTGGCAGCCAAATATCAATGCTAATTAATTGGAGTAGCTTGGATGGGTTTAAGCCTAGGAGATTTGAGCTTGAGTGAAAATGTGAGGGCTCAAGGTAGTTTGACTAAGTTTTATTGAGTTGACTTAGTTAACTTGACCATGGTTTGACCCATGGTAGGCTTAGGAATATTCAAGACATCTAATTGGGTGGATTTGAAAATTTTAAGGGATTGATTTGATCGAACGGGTTAGATTAACCCATTAAACCCCTTAAGGGCATTTTGGTCAACCATGGTTGTCTTCGTCAACCAGGTCAAACCAAAATGAGAGTTTTGGTTCAGCATGTTCTTAAAGATGTTTAGGATCCATTGGAGTATATTTTGAAGGTTGATTTGGGAAGGTTATGTTGAACTTTGGGGAAAAGACCAAAAATCCCCTATAAAGGGCATTTTGGTCATATTGACCCCTCATCAACACTAAGTCAAACTGGGTCCAAAAAAGTGTAGGTTATTGGTCAATAAGTCATAACAAAAGTTGTGGACATGGTTGAAAGGTTTGGAAGGCATCCCAATGTCAAATTCCACAAGATGGCAAGTCTAGTGGCATAGTTGTAAATATTTGAAGATTTTGCAGCCTTTGGGAAAAGTTGTAGTTTCTGGAGTTAGAAGGGTCGGATCAAGGTGAAATTTGGAGGGTCAGTCCTAGAGACATGTTTGATCAGTATGCAACTAACAGATCATGATTTGGAGGTCGTTTGACTAAGTTTCCAGGTGATAGAAAGTTCACCCAGAAAGGGTTTCAGGACCTAGGTCCTTGACCTTGAAGGTTTGATTTGGAATGTTGAGTTTGGGTTGGAATTAAGTGTTAAATGATTGAACTTGAACCATCCATATCAATGGAAATCAAATGAAAGATTAAAATTAATTTGATATGATTTGGAATTTGATTGAATGTTGATTGAAGGCTGGATTAAAGATTGAGTTGAAATGTAGAGCTGGGTTTGATTGAGATTGAATTGGGTCTTTATTAGGACCTTTATGATTGAGGGGTGGACACCTCCCCATCATTAGGTTACTAAAAAGAAACCCAAGTGGGTCCTAGTGACCTCATACAAAAATGAGGTTAATAGTGTTTTAAGCTCTTCGCAAGCTTACAACCACTTGGGCCATCACTACAGTCCAACAGCCTTCTATGCAATAAAAAGTCATTCGAAGGGATTGCATTGATGATTAATCTCCACCAGAACATGTCCACCCGAGGAATAAGCTTTAGACCTCTCCTCCAACACCAATTACGATCTTCCTCCCCCTTGCCTCTCTTATTTTCCATCACTAAGGCAGATAAAAATTTCCCTGAGAACTTAGAAATAAGTTCCATCTGATCCCCACCTAAATTAGGAAGAATAGGAACACTTTTGATAACGTCAACTAGATGCTGGCCAAAGACCTGCAGCAACTTATCTTCAACCCATTCACCTTCACAGATAAACCAGTCTAAACCTTGCAATTCACCATCCAGAGTTGCAACAAATGTTGGCCATCTGCTAATTAATTTAACCCAAATCCAGATATCCACCAAAGTATTGATAAGATCTCTAGAAGAAACTTTCGATCTTACAATTTCTCTTAGACATTTGAAACCACTAATAATGATCATCAGAGTTGGCGAATTGTACCTTTTAGGCTGAATATTCCAAACAAGGTGACCATACTTACTAGTAAGAACCCTGTTAAGAAAAGAATTAGACTTTGAAATAAGATTCCAAGCAATTTGGCCCTCAACGGACCAACCTTAGAAGCAATCGAATGAACTCCTTGACCACCCAACCTTCTAGGCAAGCAAAGAACTTTCCAAGTGACATAATAGAGCCCTTTACTCCCATTCTGCTTGTTCCATAAAAATTCCCTACACATCCTATCCAAATCATTCAGAACACCCATAGGGATTAAAGAATGAGTAGAAAGAAAAGTAGGAAGAGAAGAAAAAATCGTCTTCACAAGAAGGACCTTCCCTGCAAGAGAAATGAAATGGTTTCCCCAGACATTCAAAATGTTATGAGCTTTTTCCACTAGCAAACTGAAATCTGATCCATTTAGCCTTCTCAATGCAATCTTAATGCCAAGATAACTGAATTCCTTCACCACCTTGAAACCCAAAATTCTAGCTAGAGGCCTCCTGCTAGATCTTGCAACAGACTTACCAAAGAGATTAGCAGATTTTTGCGTATTCACCCTCAGACCCGCCCAATTACAGTAGTCCTTCAAAATCTTATTAGTAGTTTTCACCTTACTACAATTAGCTTCCAAAAACACCACAATGTCATCAACATATAACAAATTATAGATTTTATCAACATTCGAAGCTACTTTAATGCCAAGACCCCTCCGCCTTTGAGTAAAAGCATCCGAAAGCATTTGAGAGCAAAGAATAAAAAGATATGGTGACAAGGGACACCCATGCCTAAATCCACTTTTTCCCTCAATCCAAGCCAATCTGTTATCATTTAATAAAATGGAGAATTTCAAAAAAGTAACACATTAAAGCATAAGATTGGTAAACTTTTCAGGAAATCTCAAATTTTCCCACACTTGCTTTAGAGTTTGCCAACTCATGCTATCATAAGATTGTTCCATGTCTAATTTGATAGCCATAAGCCCTTTTCTAGATTTGGAAAATCTAAACTTATTAAACACTTCTTGGGCAAGTAAGACATGGTCAGAATTAGTTCTTCCTTTAATAAAGGCCGCCTGCCACCTGCTCTTCAGAGATGAGATTAGGAAAAAGATTAATCATTCTATTTAACAACATTTTAGCCACTATCTTATAAATCGACTAACATAGGCTACTGGGTCTATAATTTGAAGGAAGCAACGGGTTTTTAATTTTCGGAATAAGGACCACTAAAGTTTCCTTCCAAGTGGGGCACATAAAACCCGTCAAAAAGAAAAGACTAACAGCCTTTCACACATCTTCTTTAATGATGTTCCAATAGAATTTAACAAAGGAATACGAAATACCATCAATACCTAGAGAAATGTTGGCTTCAAGATGAACAACAACCCTTTCCAGCTCCTCTAAAGAAAAATCCGCAAGCAGCAATTTTCTATTACTTTCGTTCAGCACTTGAAGTGGGGAAGGCCACCCACTCAATTTACTATTACGATACTCCCATTTACCTTTAAAGAAATCGTAAAAAACCCCTTCAATCTCGTGCTGATCTTCAACTACATTCCCATTTGAATCCTTTACCTGATGGATTCAATTATAGGAGCGCCTCCCTGAAGCGAATGCATGAAAGAAATTTTAATTAGAATCCCCATTAGTAAACCATTTCACCTTTGCTCATTGTCTCCACCATGTGCTAAGCCGACCAAATGTTGAATTAAGCTCATGAACCTTAGCTTTAAGCAAGGCCAACTTGTCATCCGAAAGCCAACCAAACTCAGATTCTTCTAGCTGTAAATCAAGAATTTCCTGCTTCAAAGTGTCCTTGAATCTTACCAAATTTTGGTGTTTTTCTTTGCTCCAAAAAAATAGAGCTCTCAAAGCTCTTCGAAATTTCAGATTTAGAGAACCTACATCATCAACTCCTTGCACCTTCTTGCTCCCAGAATTAGAGACAATGGAAAAGGATTCAAGATATGATGACCACACCTCTTCAAACATCAGCATTTAACTTTTTTGAAAATCAGGTGAAGGAAACCTTAACAATATGGGACAGTAATCAGAAGCTAACCTTGCAATGTGCCTAACATATGGAGTATGAAATGCTTCTTGTGCTGGAGTATTTAAGAGACAATGATCCAGTCTCTCTAGGATGTGGGCACTACCCTTCTTGTTATTACACTAAGTGAATTTGGGACCAACAATACCCAATTCATGAAAATCACAACGACCCATGAAACTACACATGTCTTGAGTACCTTGAGAAAGGAAAAATCTTTTCCCTCCTCTCTTATCTCCTTGAGACAAAATATAATTAAAATCACCACCAATAACAAAAGGAAGCTTACTATTAGAGAAGCATTCAAGTTAGCTCCATAAATCTCTTCTTTTGGACACCTCATTGCTATCATACACCAAGGCAATGAGCCACAATCCTCTATTAACAATTCTCAATTCACCTATAAATCCTTGAGAAAAAGAATCCAAAATAGTGAAAGAAGCTAAGTCCTTCCTCCAACAAGTCAAAATACCTCCAGATAAACCTTCAACAGGAAAAAGGAGAAAATCCCAATTGGTACCAATGAATTTATTACACTCACTTCTATCAAAAATAGAGAGTTTAGTTTCTAAAAGCCCAACAAAAATAACTTCATACTCTTTCACAAATTCTTTTAGGTAATGAGAGGCAACACTCTTCCTAGCCCCCCTAAAATTCAAAAAAGCTAAGGAAGAGATTTAAGAAAGAGAATTGAGATTACTCCCCCTTTCTGCCTCTAACCGACCCATCACCCTTCCTAATGTGGCTGATAATGTTATCTTTCCCTAAGGATAAAAGCTCTTTTTTGAGTTTGAAATCAGATTTTTGATTGGGATTACCTGAGTTCACAAGCAATCCATTAGGAAATACTTGAGTTCGCAAGCATCCCTTCCCATCATCCCTACTTGCAGAAGAAAGGAGTTCATCTTGAATCAATCTTTCACTACTAAGCATGTCATGAGAGACCAGAAGACCGGCAGCCTCACCAATATCACCACCAGTGAGTGTAGATGCTGTATTAGTAGCCACCATTGCAGGCTACTCGACATCTCTGCCCTTACAAGAGTCTTCTGTACTGTGTTTTCAACTTCCAGATTAACCAGCCTCTCTTCGGCCAGATCAAGAACAATACTAGGAATACCCAAATTTTCCACCTCTAAACTCCTAGGAATTCCATTTCTTACATAATTATCACCAACTGCTAGCTCAGAATTATTCACCTTTCCACTCCCAGCCAACTCCTCCTTGGAGCCATTGCCCACTAGAATGGCAGCTTTTACCTCCCTGACTTTCTTATGCAGCAAGGGATTAAATGGTACACCACTAGACGCCTTTTTCTTTTTCTTGTAATTAACATGAATCCACGGTCCATAAGACTCATTCTCATGAACCTTGTTCTCAACTACACCTTGCCCCTTCTTCATAATGCCAGCAACCGACTCCTTTAATTTCAAATCTATCTTACTACACTAACCTTTTTCATGTCCTATCATTCAACATTCAAAACAAAATAAGGATATTTTTTCATATTCTACCTTTTGGAAAAACCTTCCCGCCATACTTTCCACCCAAACATCCAAGGGAAGACTTTGATCCAGCTTCACACGAACACAGACCCTTGCAAATTCCCTTCTTCCCCATTGGAACATGTTTCCATCCAACATTAACGTAACACCCACCACAGAAGCAATCCTCACTACATTGATCTCATCCCAACATTGCAACGGTAAATGAGGCATCCTGATCTAGATGGGAGAAGACAGACCTTTCAAAGTCGAAGGAGAAAACTCTGGAGACCACTTATCCAATCCTATTATATGGTCATTCACAAACCAAGGTCCCCCAGTTAGGACACCCTCCAAAGCTTCAGAACTTTTGAAAGAGCACAAAAACCAGCCCCTTCCAAGAGTAGTGAAGTGAAACTGCCCGAAATGTGACCACTAACGCCTTAGCTCCCATGCCACTATATGAGATGGCATTTCCTTCCCAAAAACCTTAGTGACCAAAGAGTTCCTCAGAATATTGGAATTAGCAATCTCACTAGACTCAATTAATTTAACTACTTTGCCATCCTCTGTTAATACAGAATTACAACTCTCAAAATTAACTATAATATGTTCCTTCTTCTCCCAAGGATTACTCATAGCAATACCATTTCCAGACTTCACAGGCATTTTATCATTAACCGAGTCAACAATACCACCACAAACTATCACCGAATCCCTTAGTCCAACAACAAAAACTTTTCCTTGATAAGGAATATTTTTGTTAACTGAAATCATGGAATTTGCATTTATCACACCATTGCCGGGGATTGCATTTGAATTGCCAAATCTGTTAACAAAAAATTTTAAACTAGAGGATAAAGCTTCACCGTCGTTTGGCTTAGACGAGGGACTACCAGGACTCTTAAGAAAATAGGGCATCACACAAACAAAGTCTTGAGTTATACCTTTACCTTTGCCCTCGATCCAAGAAAGTTCCTTAGGATGAGAACCCTCAACCTCCTTAAAAATAATATCAGATGAGGATCTTCTTTGCAGAATCTCAGCTCCAGTTTTTGTCCCTGTGAGAGGACGGACCTCTGCCTCTGTGCTCTGAGCAAGCAAAGCCACCTTGTAGGAATCTGATGAAGGGGAGGAGGCCATTGACGTCCGGCGGCCTTCTGCCGCCATCACCTACCACCGTGCCGCAAGGAAAGGAGGAAAATTGGGAAGGAAAAAATTTGAAAAAAAATGGGAGTTTCTCTCTCTAGGTTTTTCCACTCTCTAGTTTGTCCTTTTCTCTTCAGCAAAAAAGGGGGCGACTATTGATAAGTGTAAATAATGTATTATTTTATGTATTCTATTTTCAGTAAAAATATGTTATTTTAGTTGTATTATGCAAGAAAAATGAAAGAAATGATACAAAATTTCTATGTATCACCCAACATCACAGCGTCGGATGAATCAACATCGTAGTGCCATCAAGGACACTGCTAGAGGACCACAATATTAACATGGATGCATAGAATTCTCTGTTCAATAGTGTTGCAGCATCAAAATGGTCAGCTTGGCAGTTCCGTGTTCACTATTTTTAAGTACTGCGGCATCATAATCTACCGTACCTTAGCACCAAATTCACCACTCAGGCACCATAGCATTTGAAAGTCAGTAGCACCATGGCATAGCAATTGAAAGTTTTGAAGGACATAATCGGTCAGCGAAGTGATGAGGCTGCTCAGTAAATAATCAATCCACATCAACAAGCACTGTCGCAGAGTAAAAATGTTAGTACAACGATGTTAGTTTATGATGCTGATCTTTTAAGTGTCGCAATGCCACTTGCCTAATTTATATTTTCCTATAATTAGTTATTATGTTACGTTTGTAAGCGAGTTCGAACACTTATCTAATTTTAATATTTTTTACAGTACTTCTTTAAATCTCTCTTAGAGTTAATTCTAAGAGAGACTAGTGAATTGCTAGATACAATCATTAGAGTGTCTAGTCAATGTTATGTTAGAAATTTTATATATTAAGGAAGAAGGAGTACATAGGAGATACATTTATCATCCTGGTGATATCACTCTTGTATTTTTATTCTTCTATAATTGTAATGAAAATGAGTTTGCATATCATTTCTTCTATGCCTAACTAATTCTCTCATTTTGGATTGATAATGTACATTCTTGTGCTCTAAAGTTAAATAATATTTTTAATATTTTTTTGCTCTTTATTTAATGCACATAGTGGCTATATATGTAGTTAAAACCTAGTGTCATGTATAACCTCGATGGACGAATGCAAGAATAACTAGGACTATTGAAATAGTATGTTTGCATACCTAGACATTGAATTACATAGTTAGACCTACATATATCTTTTATTTTTTATTTTAATTTAATTACTTTAACTACTTATTGTATATTTTTAGTTGCATGCTTTATAGCCACAGAAAGAAATTATTATTGTTTGATCTTGAAATTGAGAGAACTCTTCCTAAAATTAAAAAATTAAAAAGATTTTAAAAATGATTGAATCTGTGTCAGAGAAAAATTATTCTAGACCTCTTAAGGATTATGAAAACCCTTTAGTAGATGGAATTCATTAGAGCATCAATATACATACAATCCAAGCTGATAATTTTGAATTAAAACCTGTCATTATTCAAATGGTTCAAAGCTCTCAATTTGGGAGAACTCCTGTAAAAGATCCCAATTTATATTTAGTTAGTTTCTTAAAAATGTATTCAATATTTAAGTATATTGGTGTCAATGATGATACTATTAGACTTAAATTATTTTTTTTCTCTAAGAGATAAAGCTAAGATGTAATTGAATTCTTAACCCCCATGCTTTATAACTATTTAGAATAAGTTGGCTCATAAATTTCTTGCTAAGTATTTTTCACCTTAAAAAACTGTCAAACATACAAATGATATAACTTTTTTTACTCAGTATAAAGGAGAGTCCATTTATGAGAGTTGAGAAAGATTTAAAAAAGGCTTATAAAATACCCTCATCATGCTTTACATGATTCTTTGGTTATTGAAATATTTTATAATTGATTAGTAGGATCTTTTAGAGCTATTATTAATATTGAAGTTGGATGTTCATTAATGTCTAACTCATTTGAGGAAACCTACGAATTAATAAAGAAAATGGTTACTAATAATTTACAATGGCTTGTTGATACGGTAAATCTTAAGAAAGTAGTAGAAATTTATGAATCTTATGCTTTATCAAAATTGATTACATAAGTTGCAACAATTCTAAGAAATTGAATACAATAGGAGTAAATTCTAGATTAGGAATTGAGTTTTTTGGGGATCAAATTTCAATTGAAGATAATAATGTGCAAGAGATTGAAAATATTAACTTAATTGGAAGACAAAATAATTCCTATTTAAATACATATAATCCAGGTTGAAGGAATCATCCTAATATTAATTAGTCAAATAATGTAGGTGGGAACAATTAATGGAATAATGGCTAAAAAAATCAAGGAGCAAATTGGAACAATTCTCAACAATATGCTCTGAATCCTACACTTATATAATATTCAAAATTTAATCAAAGCAATCACTTTAATAATAAAAAGTAGCATTGTAAGATATAGTAATGTAGTTAGGGAATCAATTATAAATTCAAGCTGCTTCTATTACAAATTTGGAAACCTAATTAAGTCAACTTGCTATTTCAGTCAGTAGTAGACCTCTTGGATCTTAACCTAGAAATACTGAAGTTAACCTGAAAAAATATCTTAGTGGAAGTTATTTGAAAAATGAAAATAATATACCCCAAACAAATTAAAAAATCTAGGCAAGTCTAGCTGAAGACTATAAACTTAGCATTTATGGGAGGCAACCCACTTATAATGATATATATGGTGCCTAGTGCACTAGTTATCTGATAACTTTTATTATATTCATATTATGCTATCTCATATTTTATGCATCTTTTATCGTTCATATGAAAGCCTGTGTAGTGTTAATTATTATTTATATTTTATTAAAATTCTGCTCATGCCTATAATTATTTTCATTATCTCTTATATTCTGATTATTTAATTAACCTTAGTAAAAATGACAATTAAAAATTATGTAAAATTAGGATAATAATAAAATACTAGATCATAGTTCAAATGAACATTGTTTATATTTCATAGAATAGAAAAACTAATAATTAACTAACTTTGATCATTTAAGTTATTATTTTAATTTAAATTTATAAGTTTTACATTTATGCATTAATTTTTAAAATGAAGATAAATAATTAGAATTAAAGATTAAATATGAGTTGATTAAAATTGGAAATCATAAGCAATCTGAATTTGAAATTTATAATCTTATTAAATCCTTATATAAAATTTTTTAAGATTATAAAAGGATTTATAGCAAAATAGATATTCAAAATTATTAACTATATACTTCATAAAATAAAAAAGAAATAGAATAGTGAAAATAGTTTTTAAAAGAAAAATAAAAGAAATAGAAGAAAAAGAAAAGATGAGTACATTCAAACATTGGTATCATTTAAAAGCTTATAATCTGATTACAATCTTATACTTAAATTCATAAAAGATAAAATAAAAAAATAGTACAAATAATGGTTAACTAATGATGTTTCAGTTTTAACTACTAACATATCTATTCATTAAGCTATATTATTCACTTTAAAATTCAAAAGTTAATAATTAAATCTATAACCTATGAATTCAAATTAAACAATAACAAGGATTTCTGATTAGTATAATTATTAGTATTTTTTAAAACTAGAGTTATAAGATTGTTCATTTTTACTACTTTTAAATTTTGATGTATTATTCCATATTTTAATAATTTTAAATTATCAATTTTTACTTTCATTAATCATTTAGAATTATAAAACTTGTATTTTCTTGAGAACAAGTAAGAATTTAAGCGTGGGAGAATTTAATAATTTAAAATAACATATTATTTTATGTGTTTTATTTTTAGTGAAAATATATTATTTTTGTTGTGTTGTGTAGAAAAAATATAACATGTTACACTCTTTGATCTATATTGAAAAAATTATATCAGTATTTCATTTTAACCATTTAACTAGAGCTTAACAATGAACAAAAAAAAATGTGATTGCATTTTTGTCTTGTATGGAGCCTCATATCATAGGATCCTTTTCCTTTCCTAAAAATATGTAAAACCATGTAATGAGCATATAGCCTAGCAAGTAAAAAAAACTTACAACTGAAATCAATACAAAATAAAAGAGAATGCTAAAAATTATATAAAGAAATATATGCATCAATCTCTATATTAATTATTTGTATCAATTTGTCCTTTTATAGTTTATCACAACTCAATCCATTATATCATCAATCATAGTTGCAGTAACAATCAATAATACTAATGCTTGTAATATTATTAGTATCATGATCAATGATGTTAAATAGTATTCATGAAAATAAATAATATTAATTTCAATTATAATATCGATACATTGTTCGTAGTAGTGTCAGTATTAGTATTAAGTTCATATTCAATGAATGTATCTTAATGATATCTTTCTACTGTACTTATAACTCCAATTAGTCGTCCCTTATCACTCTTTATTAATATACTCCTTATAACTCAGCTTGAATCATGTGAATCAGTCACCCTGACTCCTTATAACTCCCAATTAATCTTCAGCTCCTTATGACTCCCAATCAATAAATCATATGAATAAGTAAGGTATTACATAGAGTTATCATATCATATATCTGATATCATTTAGTACTATACTTAAAATATAATAAAATCATATCAAATTATTTAGAATGATCAAATTTATAACATATCCAAACTTGCATGGTGAATCAGGAAATAATATATTTTTGACAGATTTAGGAGAGATAATATTTATAAAAATTAAAATTATTGAAAATAAAAGTAAGGATTAGTTACTTATAATGAATAGAATAAAATCTATAATAGGAATGACTGATAAATATGATCCAAAGGCTTTTCTCTCTCCTCTCTCTTCTTCCCCTCTTTCAATTTCTTCCTGGCCATGCAATCAAGTGGGGGAGTCAACGGGGCGAGGTAAGGATATATATATATATATATATATATATATATATATATATATATATATTCATGGCCTAGTGCTACAGCGCTCACTAAATCAGCACTAAAGCACTCAACTTCAGAAATTTTATATTTTTAAAGAAAATTTATTTCACATATTTGAGTTATTATATAAAAAAGGCACAAAATTCTAAGTATTATTCAATGCCATGATGTTGGATGAATCAATGCGTAGTGCCATCAAGGACACTGCTAGAGTGCCACAATATTAACATCGCAGCGTAGACTTTTCTATTTGACAATGTTGTGGAGTCAAAATAGTTAGCTTGGCAGCACCATATTCACTATCTTGAAGCAACTCAGTGCCACAATTTACCATGCCTTGGCACCAAATTCATCACTTGGGTGCCACAATGTTTAAAAGTCACCAACACCATAGTATAGCATTTATAACTTCCAAAGGATGTTATCTGCCAGTGAAGCAACGCGACTATTCAGTAAATAACCGATCCACGTCAGAGAGCACCACGGTAGAGCAAAAATATTAGCACAGTGGTGTTAATTCTTTTTATGGACTCCACAACTCCGATCTTTCAAGCGCTGCAGCGCTATATGCCTAATTTATATTTTCCTACAAATAGTCATTGTGTTATGTTTGTAAGAGAGTTAAGTCACTTATCTAAATTTAGTATTTTTTAGAATATTTTTTTAAATCTCTCTTAGAGTCTATTCTAAGAGAGACTAAAAAATACTAGATACTATCATTAGAGTGTTTAGCCAGTGTTTGTATGAGAAACTTTGTACGTTAAGAAAGAATGAGTGCATAGGAGATACATTAATCCTTCCGGGTGATATCACTCTCTTGTATTTTTATTCTTCCATGATTTTAATGAAAATAGTTTGCTTATCTTTTCTTCCTTGTCTGGCTAATTCTATAGTTTTAGATTGATAACGTAGAGAACATATTAAATACAAATAAAGATTCTTGTGCTCTAAAGTTAAATGATGTTTTTCAATATTTTTCCCACTCTTTATTTAATGTACATAGTGGTCATATGTGTAGTTATAATTTAGTATGATGTATAGCCTCTATGTACAAATGAAAAAACAATTAAGAATTTTAAAATAACATGTTTTCATATCTAGATAAAGGATGTAAAATATGCTAAATTCTTAAGGAGATGATATAACTGTAGGAGGTCAGTAGATATATCCTTTTCACCCCTATAAGCTGATAGAGATCTAAGGATGCATATGTTTTGAATCACATTTCAAATAAGAGTTTTGTTGGGAAAGATATGTGATTTATTTTCATTAATCCAAAATATTTTATTTTAAATGTTGTATCCATAATTTTTACTATTTTTAGTCATTGATTGAATCTCCACAACCAATATTTATATTTGAGTAGGATAATATTTCAATTAAAATAAATATAAGTAATTGATTGCTAGAAAGAATACTTCTTCGTGGGTTTGATACTCTATTCTATCATTTTATTACTTAATTCGACATGTATATTTGCATATATTAAGTGGGGTTTGTTATTTTTATATATCAAAGAAGACCTAAGCATTGTTTAAGGGAGATAGAGCCTTAAGCAATTTTTATAATTCAAAAGTGTACTCCACAACCTCCATTAGTCATCTCTAACCTCATCTACATTGATGAGCTTCTTATTCTTGGGATGGCTAACCATCGATATGTTTCCCAACTGAATAACATTTTAGAAACGTTCAAGTTGTCCATTAGGCTCTCTATTAACCCCTCAAAGTCTTTTATTTATTTTTCCAAGTTTGTTAGCATTATGGTGTAGACCCACTTCCAAAATATTCTATGGTTCAGCTTTAAACCACTTCCTTGGAGCTATTTGGGAATTCTCATTTCTACAACCAATACTAATTTTTTCATATGTTCCATGTTCCTTGATAGAGTTATGGGTTTGTTGCAGGCTAGTTGGCAAGTTGGAAGCAGAAGCTTCTTTCATTTACTAGGAGATTTTAATTCACTACATGAAAATCACCAATTACCGACGGAATTTTTCGGCGACTTTCCGGCGGTCATTTTACGGCAACTTTCCTGCTGTTTTTTGACTGAAAATAATGAAAAAGCTTTTCTGATGAATTTTCTGACGATTTCTTTCCGACGTACATTTTGAGCAAATTTTTTGGCGGCTTTTATATCTTTCTAGCCAATTTTAAATAATTAAACTAAAACGATGTAAAAATTAGATATTAAAATAATCTAAAAAATAATTAAAAATAATATTAATTAATTTAAGTTATTTATTTCCTAATTTAAGTAAAAAGATTTAAATTTAAAATTATTATTTAAAAATTTTATTTTTAATAATTAGTAATTTAATAGTATTTTAATAATTTATTAAGTTAATAATTTTTTTAATTAAATTTTAATTGTAATACTTTATTTTTATTAAATTTCATTCTAAAATTAATTAGTAATTATTAATTTTTATTTATAAATTATTTATTAATTTTAATTTTCATAACTAAATTAAATTGTAAATATAATTTTAATTTTTAATTTAATTCTGCGTAATTATATATTTTAAATATAAAAAAAAAGAAAACTGAAACTTATTTCCCTATGCAAAAATGTGGTTAGGTGTTTGAAATTTTCTCAACTTAACTGAGTTCGAATCTCATGACCTGCGGGCAGGCAGTGTTCGGGCACGGGTACGGGCAGTCGGGGGCACAGGCAGCTTGGCAGGAAGGTGGCGGTCAGGTGGGAAGCTTAGCTGGGAAGCGTGGGAAGGCAGCGGGCAATATGAGAAGGTAGGCGGGCAGCGCGTTCAGGAAGCTAGGGTAGGCAGGCAGAGGGCAGCGTAGGATGGCAGCCAGGCAGCTCAGGCGGGCAGACAAGCAGTAGCTAGCAGGTGACCGGGCACCTGAAAAGTTTTTTTGTTAATTAATTTTTTTTATTTTCTAGCAGTCTAATTCCATTGGATAACTGCCAAAATTATTTTCTGTCAGAAAAAACTGTCGAAAAAAATTTTCCTATGCCCGAAAATGATCAATTTCCACTGAAAAGTGTCACCGATAATAAGTGATTTTCCTGTAGTGATTGATTTTTGCTACTATTTGGAATTATATTTATTATTGGTTGAAATCTATTTCTCTTCCTAAAAAGCTTAGATAGAGAATCACCAGTTTAGTTAGTAATTTTTTTATGGTAATGATATTAACCATAAATTTCGCACCATCTCTTACATCTTCTACTCTTCCTAAAGATAAGGGTGTATTATTTTACCTTCAATTGACACTCTCCACGCTTTGTGTAATGCCAAAATTATTTGGAGGCTTTACAACACTGACTCTCCTCTCTCTGATTGGCGCTATAATGTTTCTGGCTCTTTTTTGGCCAAACCTAACTCCTCCCCCTTTTGAAAGTAGCTTTATGGATATGCTTATAAATTAAGACATGTGATGGATTAAGGTTAATTACAATTCCAAGCTCTCTTTCCTTTTTCACCCTTGGTTGAATGGCTGCTCTTTGTTTGAAAAATATAAGTAGAATATTATAAATAGTTTTTATTGTTCCCCTACTTTTACTGTGGCTAATTTCTTGGATGAAGGGCATTGGAAGTTTCCTCAGTGCATTGATGACCTCATTTCCCAACAAATTCAAATTATTTTTGTGCTGGATTACAAGTTGAGTTGTTCTTGATTTGGAAAAGATCAACTCTCTAATAAGTTAATTTATAAGAATTTATATCTCTTTCCTCGCCTTTGGTGGTATGGCATAAATATATTTGGTTTAAGGGATGACTATCAATTTTATTTTTCTTTCTTGGAAATTATTAAGGATGGTCCTAAAACTACTAACATTCTTATTAATAGAGGTATTAATATTATTGATGCTTTCCTTCTCTACTTCAATTATAAAGAAAGTCACAATCACCTCTTCTTTGATTATTTTATGCCTCTGCATATTCTTAAAAGCTTTATGCCTTACGGTGATTTTTTTTCATCTAGGAGTCACTATGTAGCAAGTTCTTAATCAACTTGGTAATATGTTTTGCAAGCTCATCAAATTTTTTTCCTTTTAGCCATGCATATCACTGCTTATTAAATTTGGCAAGAAAATAATCATATTTTCAGGAATAAGGATTTGAATGCTAATATCATTATTGGTAAAATCAAATTTGATATTAGGATTAAAAGTAAAAGATGGTCCTCTGCTACTTCTCTGTCTGGACATTTACAAAAATTTTATATCATACTTAATTGTTGGTGATGTGCAATTTCTCTTCTTTGGACTACTTCCTTATTTTTTTATGTGATGGTTGGATCTTGTTTGGATGTTGAGATGGTTCGATATTGTTTGGATGATGATGTTGGTGATAGCATTTTGGCATTTTTAGATTCTCATGGGAACCGGTTTGAGATGAGATGGACAATGATGAATCACAGTTTAGTGCATGCTTTGTATCTTGGTGGCTCATACACTTTAATTCTCAAGAATATATGCTAGAACAAATATTTTAGTGTTGGCTTGCCACCTAGGATGGCACTATTTCTGTTATAGTCCTTATTTTACTATTTCTGTTAGTTTAATGAACTCTATTTTTTTATCTATCTTGCTTTACTTCTCTTGTTTGTCTATACTTTTTACTTGCATACTATATAAATTTTTAAAAATAATTATTTCCATAAATTTAAAAGATACTCTTTTGCTATTCATCAATTAATTTACTTTATAATTCTTTTAACAAATTATTTTTTATGTTGTGAAAATAATTGATTTTAAATATTTTATATTATATGAGCTAATAATGTTTTAATATTGTAAACTACTAAAACAATAATAACAACTAATTTTTATCCCACTATATGGGATCAGTTATATGAATCATTTTTCTCTATTATATTTTATTAGGAGTCAAATTTCTTATACTATCTATACTTAAAAATAAAAAAGCAATTTATTTTACCAATTTGAATAATAAAAATTATATAAATTTTTTTATACTTAAAAAAGTTGTTATATTTAAGTATACTAGTATAATTGCACATGCATTAAATGCACGTTAATAAAATTTAAACATTAAATAATATTTTAATATTATTTACTTAATTCAAAAGATATCAAATAAATAAATTTATCATTAGAAGTAATTGAACAACAATTGTATCCCCAATCTAAGATAAATGTGTTTAAAGTTTTAATAAAATAGCAAAGATATTAGTAGATTGATAAAAAGTTTAGTAATATATGAGATCAAAATTTATCATAATTAAAAAATAATTGGACAAAAGGTTTATAGAAAATAAAAGTGTAACATAAAAACTTAATTATTGTGTAATTAAATTATTTTTTTTATTTATTGCACATAAAATCTTAATTGAATTTAATTTGTACTATAAAATGATATGATTTGTTTCGCATATATATATATATATATATATATATATATATATATATATATATATATATATATATATATATATATATCTGTGTGTGTGTGTGTGTGTGTGTGTGTGTGTGTTGTGTGTGTGTGTAGTATAAATATGCTTTTCTCCATTGAACTATTGTTTTAAGCTCATCACGTGAGCCAAACTAATTATAGTATGACCATAATCTTCTATATCATGTTCTAGTTAGGTAATATGTGACTACCAAATATGCCTAACAGGATTTTTTGTAGATATACTATGTTATATTTTTTTCTATGATGTTATTTTGTTTCTTACTTTATATTGAGAGTGCCCCTAATATTATAAGATTTGATTAAGTGGAGGAATAATTCCTGCATCTTTTGATTCTTTATAGTGTTCTATACAAATACATATTAATTGATTCATAATTAATTGGAGTGTAGTTATCTTAATTCACTGATCTAAAGAAAAGGAGGTTTTGGGAGGCGTATAGGTGGATTTACATGTCAAATTGATTTACTTCATGTATATTGGTTGAAGATTTGGTACTAATTTTTTTTTATTGGGTTATTTAGCTTGCAAGATTTGATCAACAACAAACTATAAGGAAAGAGATTGAAGAGCAAGGTTGATGATATAGATACAAGAGCTTAATTGTGACATTGGAATGGCCTTATGTTAGCTTATAAACTTGATTTGGAATCATGCAACTTTTGGTGGAGAGAGAGAGAGAGAGTAAGAGAGAGATATAGATAGATAGATAGATAGATAGATAGAGAGAGAGAGAGAGAAGGAGTGGGGTAGAAATAGAAGAATATAATGAGAAAAAGTTAACCCAATTACTTCTTCTATTTTTTTGAAGAAATGCAGAGAGCAATTTTATTGAAAATAAAAAACCAAGACCTAAGTGATAGATCCCCTATCACATTCCTCCTTTAACAAAATAAAAATAAGGAGGAAAATTATTACAACCAATGCTATCCCAAAAAAAATCAGCAGAAGAAGCAAAGTTAGCACAACAATCAGCTAACTTATTACATTTCCTATTCACAACTTAAATGACTACTTGGCTAAAGCCTTTAAGGAAGGATAGATCTTGCCGCTTGAAGAAAGGAACCTTTACATAAGCATTATACAACATACTATGGACAATCTTCATCACATTGACACAATCTCCTTCAATAATAATACCCTTCTTCTCAAACATCCACTCTTGCATAACCTTCTTTAAAGCAAGAATAGATTTGAATTCGAGCTCAGTAGGATCCCAATGTAAACAAGAGAAGCCAAAAGCACATAAAAACCTTCCTTTAGAATCCCTTATCACTCCACAAATTTCACCCTCATAAGAGCTTTTTAAAGAGGCATCTATATTGAGCTTGATCCACTCGGGTGGAGGAGGATGCCAAAACTCATTAGACAGCTTCACCAGCTGGTTGACATCCCAGACTTCCGAGTGGAAAGAAGCAGCAGCATAACATACTGAACAAGTTACTGTTACAGTGATGTTAACTTTCTTATCACCATGTTTATGATTATTCCTACTTTTCCATGACAGATACACAACCGAATAATACAGATTTCCTATAAAAGGATTAGATTCAGATAACAGCAGCAATGTACGACTACATTCTTCCAGATTAGAGAACATAGGGACCTGAAATCCCCACTTATTCAGCAACACCAAAACTTGGATAATATACACACAGTTACCTGCTATATGATCCGAATCTTCAGCTGACTTACAACCTCTCGGACAGCCATTGAAGTCTTGCAATCTTCTATACATCAGGAACACATTAGTAGGAATCGCCTTAAGTAATAGTCTCCACCAAAAGATCTCAACCCGTGGATGCAACTTTAGCCTTTTCTTCCATTCCCAACTAAAATCAGCAGCGTCGTTTACATGTAGTTTCTCAAAAATCATGACTGCAATAGTCCTGCCTGGGCATTTAAAAATTAGTTCCAATTGATCTCTTTGTGACACATGGTAGATTGGAATAGCAGTAATAATCTCAATCAAACTAGAGCCAAAACCCAGTTTCAACTTGTCCTCATCCCACCTTTCATCTTGTATGTATTTTGCAATACAAGAAAAAGTTTGGATGGAATTAGCAACAAAAGTAGGCCAACGATCAATACTTTTATCAAGAATCCAAACATCTTTAAGAGTATCAATATTAGCACCATCTGAGATTTTCCATCTGAAAATATTCTTCAAAAAAATAGCTCCATTCTTTACAATCTTCCAAGAAGGAGAGTCATAGCTTCTAACTTGAGAGTTCCAAATACAATCTCCATATTTGGCCCTCAAGTTCCTGTTCAAGAGGGAGGACGGGTTGGAAACAAAACTCCAAGAAAACTTTGCCCTTAGCAGTCCTATACCATCTGATGCAGAAAGCACCCCTTGCCCTCCCATCTTCTTGGGACTACACAGCTTGTCCCAATCGACATAATGAAGACCCCTGCTATTATTACTTTTTCCCCCAAGAAAATCCCTACACTTTCTATCCAAATCATTCAACACTCCCTTAGGGACAAGTGAATGAGTGGATAGGAATGTATGAAGTAAAAGCAAGAAAGATTTGATGAGCAGAAGTTTCCCAGGAAGAGAAATAAACCTGTTACTCCAAGTTTGAATTCTGCTGCTAGCCTTTTCCAACAGATTTTGTAAATCTGAGTGGACTAATCTCCTTGTCGCCAACTTGACTCCATGGTATTTGAGCTCATCGAAAATCTTGAAACCGAGGTTTCTAGCTAGGCCCATAGCCTTCCTCCTTCCAACAGAATTTCTAAAGAGAATAGAGGACTTCTGAGCATTGATTCTCTGACCCAACCACTTCTTGTAATCCTTCAAGAGCTTGTTAATTTTCTTAACATGTTTGAGGTTAGCTATTGAAAAAATAATAATATCATCAGCATATTGGAGATGCGAGATCTTATCACCATTAGAAGTCACTTTTATACCAATTTTTTTACCCCTTTGAGAGAATGCTTCTGAAAGAAATTGTGAACATAAGATGAAGAGGTAAGGGGACAAAGGACACCCTTGTCTAAATCCACATCCAACTTTTATCCAAGAAGAGCTGCTACCATTAATCAGAAGAGAAAAATTATGATCTAGCACACACTGCAATAACATGTTAGAAAACTTCTCTGGGAAACCGTAGCGATCCAATACTTTCTTTAAGGTGGACCAACCCATGCTATCATAGGCTTGTTCCATGTCTACTTTAATTGCCATCAAACCTTTTTTGTTTTTGGAAAATCTGAACTTGTGGATAAGTTCTTGAGAAAGCAGAACATGTTCAGAAAGAGACCGACCTCTAACAAAAGCAGTTTTTTCTTCTGATATAATCTTAGGTATTAACCAAATAAGCAAATTCAACAACATTTTAGCCACAATTTTATATATGGAAGAACAAAGGCTGATAGGCCTATAGTTGGAAGGAAAACTAGGATTCTTAACTTTTGGAATTAAGACCACCAAAGTTTCCTTCCAATCTTCACACATCTCATTAGTAGCAAAAAAGGAAGCGATAGCCTTCCAAACATCTTCCTTAACAATTTACCAATAAGATTTGATGAAAGAATAAGTGATTCCATCCATACCTGGTGAAATGCTGGATTCAAGATGTTTAACTACCTCCTCTGGCTCTTCCTTGGAGAATTCGGCTAACAACAATCTCCTATCATCCTCACTGAGGACATATGAAGGGTTCGGCCAGCCCTTGAGGTCACACCTCCTCCCTTTCCATTTAGCTTTAAAGAATTCATAAAACACCTCTTCAATTTGCTTCTGCTCCTCATACAAATTACCATTGAAATCTTTAATTTGATGAACATGATTGCCATTCCTTCTATTAGATGCAAACGCATGAAAGTACTTAGAGTTAGAGTCACCTTCTTCCAGCCATTTGACCTTAGCCCTTTGCCTCCACCAAGTATCAAGTCTACCAAGAGTAGAACTAAACTCCAAATTCGGATAAATCGCCCTTCTCAGCTTCTTCCTTTTTCAATTCAATAATTTCCATCTTAAGTCTCTCTTTCAATTCCTTAAGACTCACTAGCTTTGATTTGCTCCAAAAAAATAAGGCTTTTAAAACTCTTTTAAACTTATTGTTAAGAATTTGGGTTGCATTGCCACTAGCTGCCTTACCCCAAGATTTCTCCACAATCTTAAAAGAGGCAGGATAAGAAGACCAAACTTCTTCAAATTTCTAGAACTTACTCCTCCGAAAACAAGACGATATAATTTTAACCAACAAAACACAATGATCAGAAGCTATTCTAGCAAGATGACGAACCACAGCTGGTTGAATAACTTGTAATGCCAAGGAGTTAAGAAGAACACTGTCCAACCTCTCTAAAATCCTGGCACCACCACTTTTGTTATTGCACCATGTGAACTAGGGCCCAACTATCCCCACATCATGTAAATCACATTTATTCATAAACCAATTCATATCTTGTGGACCTTGAGAAAATAAGAATTTCTTACCTCCTCTCTTCTCCTCTTGAGACAGGACACAATTGAAGTCGCCTCCTACTGTAAGAGGAAGATTCAAGTTAGAAAAAGCTTCAAGACTTCTCCACAAATTCTGCCTCTCATGGACATCTCTGCTGCCATAAATCGTGGCAATTAACCACACTCCTTTAGAAGGAATATTAAGTTCCCCCACTACCGTTTGAGAAGATGAAAATTTCACTGAGAAAGAGACCAAATCTGATCTCCAACATATTATCATACCACCAGAAAAACCATCTGCAGGAAGCAAAAAGAAATCCCACTGAGTTCCCAACATTTTATTAAATTCCAACTTATCAACATAAGCAATCTTAGTCGCTATCAACCCAACAAAAAGTATCAAATTCTTTCACCACTTCCTTTAAATAATGGGAGGCTTCATATTTCCTGGTCCCCCTACAATTCCAAAAAATGATGGAATCCATTAATTATTAGAGTTGGGATTACTCCAACCCCTACCATTCTTTAACAAACTACCTTTCCTCCTTGGGAGTGTAAGAATATCCTTGCTCAAATACCTTAGCTCCTTTTGAAACCTGAATTTCTTTCCTCTAGATTCATCTTCCAATGTTTCTGAAATTTCAGATTTCCCTCTTTCAGCAATAATTTCTCCTTCCTCTGGTTCAGCCAAAGAGTTGGGAGGCTCAGGATCTTCATTTATACTATTCAACACATTAAACTTATTCTCCACAGCATCAAATTTGACGGACAGACTGGCAGCAGGCCAAGTTTCAATACAGGGGAAACAAGTGTCGCATCTTCATCTGTATCAGAAGCAGAAACCGCACACCTATTGCCAATTTCTTTGATAGGAGAAGGTTCTTTATGATGTAAATTTATGCTTGCTATGATACCTTCTTTAACTCCACCTTTACCTTTGTTTTGATTCATCGTATGGATAGGAATAAATTCCTTACCAGTAATTGGATTGCCATTAGAAAACTGCTTGACTATTCCCTTTCTTCTCCTACTTTTAATATGAACTCAAGGCCCATAAGTAGGTTCTGAAATAGTTTCTTCAATCGATTTCTTCTCAACTATGCAACCATCTTTCCCCAATCCTTGAGCCACATCCTTTATTGCAGAAATCTCTTTTCCCTTATAATGATTAGCTAGGTGACCAACTTTCCCACAATTGAAACAAAATGAGGAGACTTTTTCATACTCAACTTTTTGTAAAAACCTTCCACAAGACCGCTCCACCCACACTCTAGTAGGAAAAGGTTTATTTTGATCCATTCAAACACAACTCTTGCATATTCCCTCTTACTCCATTGGAACATATTACCATCAACCCATAAGGGTGTTCCAATCATAGAAGCTATTCTTACCACATTATCCTCGTCCCAAAACAGCAATGAAAGGTGAGGCATCCTTATCCAAATTGGAGAAGATAAGCCTTTAAAAGAAGTTGGAGAAAATTGGGGAGTCCATTTGTCCATTCCAACAATGTGTCCATTAACATACCAAGGACCACCCTCTAACACCTTATCCACATCTTCAATGTTGTTGAAATAACAAAGTACCCACCCTAGACTGAGAACAGTTAGGTGGAATTTCCCAAACTTCGCCCACTGCCGCCTTAAGTCAGAAGCAATCAAATGATTAAGAGTCTCTCTCCCAAAGACCTTAACCTCAATAGAAAACTTAAGCTTCTCTGAATTCATTAAAACATTAGTTTCATTCAATTTGGCAGCCTTCTTATCTTTAGAAAGATGAGAACCATCCAATGAAAAATTAACTTTAATATTCTGACGCCTCATCCAAGGATTTAAAACATTTACACCAGATTTAGAACCTTGTTTAGAAAGCTCGTTCAATTCCTTCAAAATAACCCCTACAGAGTCAGTAACACAAACATCTGACTGCATAGAAATCCCAGCTTTCGACAAAGATGTATCACGCAAATTCAACTCAGGCAATTTTATGATATCGCTAACAGGGCATTCCTCATCACGGCCATAAGCATTTTTGTTAATGTTATTCAGGAAATTCACATATATCTCTGGCCGGAGGTCAGAGATTGCATTTGAATGACCGAAGTTGTTAACAAAAATCTTCATGTTTGATGAAGATGCCTCCCATTCAGAAGATTTCAGAGGCGATATTCCATTAGACTTCAGAAATTGTAGAGAAGAATGCGAAGAAGGATCCATGATACCCTTACCCTTGCCTTCCACCATCAGCACTTTAGGTGGTGTAGAAACATTACCCTCTTTAATAACCAATGGTCATTCTGCCATCCTCGAACGTGAAGCATTTGAAACAGTACCTTGATTTACCTGTCGATGAAGGTTGACTTCTCTAACTTGGTCAGTAGGATCGGTCAGTTGATTAGCGATGCCAGAGGCCGTCGGAGGTGGCCGATGATTGTCTGTCGTCATCGCCTCAGAGCAACGATAAAGACGGAGAAAAAGCTGGGAAGAAGGAATTTGAAAATTAACTGTGTTCTCTCTCTAACGGGAGTTTTTCAATTACTTCTTATTTGATGGATAAAATTAATTTCTTTCTTAACTTTAAATAACTTCAAATGCTCATATTTATAGTCTTATTAACTTTATGCAATATATATTAAAAAAAATAACTTAATAAGGTATGAATTAAAGAAAATAAAATTAAGATAGGGGAATAATAATAAGATTTATGTGTGCTTATCCTCGATGAATGGTGATTGGCCACCTATTGATCAGGTTAGGTGTAGTGTCACTTTCTTTGTGCTTGATTTTGCCACTTATGAATTCAAAAAAATTAAGAACTCCAATATACTAAATGTTTGAGTTAAACAAATCTCGGATAATGTCAAATATAGTAGGCTTCTAGCAAACAAGCAATGAAGTACATATTCAAGACAAATATAATAATAACATGCTTAGAAATAATATTAAATTTTCTTACTTCTACTAGAATTTATATAAGGGCAATCTTGTACATTATCACTACAAAACCCTCAAGAAACAAGTCTCCTGCCATTCTTTTTCATCCAAATTATTGTCATTAAAAAGACAAAGATAAACGAGTTTATAATAGCTTGCTACAAATAGATTTAGCATAGTTGATTAATATTTTGCCTTATAACTGAGTGTTGGTGCTTAGAAATGTAGTAATTGACCTCCTCATCATCATGTGTTAGGAGCAAAAGACAAACATCTTCACTATGAAGATTCTTTGTTTTGGATATGTACCATATTATAGGAAGAGATTTTTTTATAGTTCACCTAAATATAACAAACTAAATTGTAATTATGTGAACTCAATTGAAAAATGGTAAGCTAACTATTAATGAAAAGTACAAGGATTGAAACATCAATTGAAATTGTTGATGAACACAAAAATATATATATAAAAGAAAGAATTACTTTAAAATATAAAGTTCCTATTTAATTTATAAAAAAAATTAACTACTATATAATTTTAAATTCCATTCATTTGACTTAAATTAAATGAACAAATGAAGAAACAATAAAAGCTACAAAATAGTTGATATCATATTGCGTGAGCTATAACATTACTACAACAAACAAGAAGTAGTTTGTAACTGGCTAACAACAAACAAGAAATCAGAATTTATAATTTGTGAAAATGAAAAAAAATAAAGAAATTATAGTTTGTAAATATAATCTTTACCTATGCCATGTTGCCGATGATAATCAAACATAAGAGGTTTTGCCATGCATTTACGCTCATTGTCGTAACTCCTCATGCTTAGATATAACAAAATAGATAAGACACTAAGAAATATAAATATACATTGTTGAAAGAAATAGCTATGCAGAATAAAAATGTGACTTCTATATTAGAAAAAAATTATAGCGTAAATAATTAACAAAATTACTGAAAAATATAATAAATCCTTACATGAAAGAACCTAGAAATAAAATAGACAAATATATCAATACATACATACTATCTTGATGAACTATGAATTACAACTCTACTCATTTTCCTTTCCAATAACAATTATCTGAACTATTGAAGACCAAAACAATATTTCTGAGCCCATAAATCCCATTGTAGTTAATAATGTAGGGGATTAATTGAAGCTCTATTAATATTTCACGCTTATAAACACAATGATCGGTAAAGGGGTATATCGCACCACAACCCTTTGTTGTTTATGGTTCACGATTGATTTCATCCAAATATTAATGTTAGAGAAAAATCTAAGCTAATCAAAAGAGTAGAATGAGAGGATTTTTTACTAACATTTTCCACAATGGCATGTATGCATATCATCACCTCCATGCTGAGAATCTTCACCATGATCTCCATGCTGGAAATTACATGTAGCCACTAGTCTACTTAAGGTCCCGCATTGCTTTCCACCTTGATTGACTCGAGCTGAGATTGTATCCTGTCTTTTCCACTCTCTAGTGCTTGTAGCTTCAATCTTAACTCGTTGATATAAGAAATGGCATTACCGAGGAGTGGAGCTTTTTCCATCTTTGAGATGTTGGAGACAATGACGTGCATCATGTAAAACTTATGGTTAAGCTTCTCATATTGCATATGCTCCACCTCCATAAGGTAATGACGAGGAGGGCAGGCCAGTGATGAGCCCACAGGTTCGCACACGAGAGGGAGGAGCGAGGTTGTTGGGCTATCATGAGTGCATACGAAGGAGGCATAGAGTATGCATATTATAATAAAAAAGCTTTAGGGAATATGAAAGAGCATAAAAAAATATGAAAGGTTGTCATATAATCTATAGCGCCACATGTACGATAGGGATTTATTTTATTATTACTTATAAGTGTTGATAAATAGGTTAAGATTTAATCTAAAAATCATATATATACACACACACACACACACACACACACACACACACACACACACACACATAAGAAAAAGGATAATAACAACAATTTTTTGTCCTCATATGTTGGATCATTTATATGAATCATTTTTCTCTGTTATGTTATGTTTTATTAGGAGTCAATTTTTTTATACTATATATACTTAAAAAATTAAAAAGCAATTTATTCTTACAAATTTTAATAATAAAGCTTCATGAACATTTAAATTTTTATACTTAAAAAAGTTGTTATATTAAGTATATGAATAAGTTTTTTTTTTTAATAATAAGTTGAAAAAGGCACACCTGACACTTTAATCCATTAACTCTTCCTCTAAAATAGCCTACTCCAACCCATGGGCCACAATTTTTTTTACTCTTTATTTCAAAAATATATTTAAAATGCCAAGTTGGCAAACACATGACTCATATGAGGTTATTTTCATATATTTTTTAAAATAATTATATAAAGTGATTATCCTGGAAATTTCTTGGAAGAGTCTTATAATCGATCAACATGGGACCCACGATCAAAACTCATCCTATTTAAAAGACAAAAAAAAGTAACAATTGGGAATACAATGCTTTGCTAGGGTTTTGCTCTCTTCTCTTCACGCCGATTTTTTTATGGTTTTTTTCGCTCCTACCGGAGGGGTCCCATGGATCCCTCCACCTTCGACTCCTCCATTCCCCCACTCCCTAACTCCTCCACCCTTCCCCCTATCTTGGATGGTTCCTTTAAGCCTCTTGCTTGGAATTGTACTCTCACAGATTACCCTAATCCATGTGACTTCCTGATTACTTCTCTTTATACCCCGGATGGTATTATCCCCTTCCCTCAAGAAGACATTGCTGAAGCCACGGCAGAATGGAACTTGGCTCTGGTTGGATACTCCTTCGGAAGGAGGCCATTTTATGAATCCCTGCTTAACGCAGTCAGGAAAACATGGATCCTCAAAGGTACACTAAAACTCATCTCTCTTAGTGATGGTTTCTTCTTATTCAAATTCTCTACCCATGAGGATTTTTAATATGTATGGTCTAGTGGAGCCTGGTTCATCCTTAGTAAGCCCTTTATTTTCCAAAGTTGGTCTCCTCACTTTTGTCCCAAACGGCAATATGGTTTAAAATCCATAATCTTCCTCTTTGTTGTTGGACTCCCACGGGCATATCAAAGATTGCCACTAAAATTGGAACCCCCCTTGCTGTAGATGCCCTAACAGCTTCTAAATCTCGGTTAATGTACGCTCGAGTTTGTGTTCAAGTAGACTCCTCGGCCACATACCCGAAAAACATACCAATCTAGGTGATAGGGAAAACTTTTGATCTTAAGATTGAGTATGAATGGAGACCTACTTTATTTGCTATTTGCAAATCCCTAAATCATACCACCTCCATTTGCCCGTCCAACCCCAATCCCATCACTCAACCGATCAATAAGCCTCCTCGAGGTAGGAGAACCAATCAGAAGCCTAGACCTCCATCCCAAAATCCTAAAGGGATCTTACTAAGACCAGGCACCATTCATACCCCCACCAACTAGTGCAATATAAATGTTGTTCCCCAAGATCTTGCGGATAAGCCAGCTGAGCAGTTTGCTAAGCTGCCAAACCAAAGCCAAGTCTTACCTCCACCAGAAACAGATATTCCCCCTACCATCTTTGCCCATATCCCCAACTTAAACTCCCAAAATATAGAAGTCTCTACCTCTAAAAATGACCCGCCCCATCAAGAACCAGAGCATTCTAAACACACCTCTCCAAATAAATTCAGCATGCTTATCCATTCCCCAAATTCTGAAGTATCAGCCACTCAGGAATCTGAAGTTCAAGAAGACTATAACCCTCCATCATCTTCAAAGAATCCAACATCTACCCAATACACCTCCAATACCCCTTCTAATCCTAAAAAACCAATCTCACATCTCTCAAGGACCAAGTAAGACTAGGGGAAGGGGCTCTAAAAATGGCATAAACTCATCCAACAAAAATTCATGACCTATCCCACTATAGCTAGTTGGAATATCATGGGCTTTAATAACCCTGATAAGGTTTTTTGTTGCAAAAGCTTTCTTCTAATGAGAAAATTGTCAATTTTTATTTGTTGGAGAATCACATCCTTTCTCCCAACATAAACGATCCTTGGTTCTGCTCAACCCATAAAATCTTTTCGCAAGTACAGAGTATTAATAACTTTGATCTTGCTTCTCCCGATCATATCTAGATCAAATGGAATTTTGAAACCATCTCTTTTACTCGTACCTTCTCTTCCATTCAGATGATTACAGGTTTCATTAAGACTGTGAATATGAATACTTTCTTGCTATCTGTTGTGTATAACTCAAACTCTTTTGAGTAAAGATTCTCTCTGTGGGAGGATTTGAAGAGGGCAAAACCTTCCAGTTCCATGCCTTGGGTGGTTATGGGGGATTTCAACTACTGTCGATTTCAGTCAGAAAAAATTGGAAAGAATGTGCTTAACTCCTCTAGATTAGCACCTTTCAATAATTTCATTTTTCAAGCTAATCTTTTGGAGCTTACATCCACTGGAAACTTTCATACATGGTTTAATCAGAGGGTTGACAATCCGATCCACTTGAGTCTTGATCGAATGCTTATAAATTAAGCTTGGATTAACTCCATTCCCACTTCCTTGTACAAGGTGCTAAACAGCTTAATTTCTGATCACTCTCCACTCATCCTCAGAGATGAACATGTCACTATCTCCTAGATTCATGTTTAAAAATTACTAGACTAAGCTGCCCAAATTTTGGGATTCTTATTACAATCTCTGCCACTCTCTCCCAAGGGAACCCTATACGCAGTTTGTACCAAAAACTAAAGATGCTTAAGGATGTGATAAAAGCTAAAAAATGTGAATCTTCTAATCTTATTGCTGCTAAATGCTTAAATCTAGCCTTTTTGGAGAAGGAATGTCAATTGAAAAGAGATTTTGATCCTCTAAATAGAGAGCTATGTACTCATTATAAGAAGTTAAGTGCTTAACTTGCTTTCTATAATTCATCCTGAGCAGCTTGGACTATACCTGAAATTCTTGTATTCCAAAATTCAAAAAAGAAAAGGTTTTAACAAAAGTGCCCTTAAAACATCTATTCTTGGTTTTGGTAACTATGAGAATATTCAAGATATTATCAGCCATTTCAAAGATCTTTTCAATTTTCCTTCACCAGAGAACTTGGATATTAATCTTTTTCTGAGGGGCAGGACAATTTCTGATTCTGATATGATTGATCTCATTAGACCTGTTTCAAATGAAGAAATGAAAACATATGTGTTTTCTGGATGCTCCACATTCTCTCCTGGACCCGATGGATTCAATTTTGAATTCTACAAAGAAACATGGAGCATCACTGGAAACACTATATGTGCGACAGTGAGATCCTTTTTTAACAAAAGTTATTTGCCCAAGTGGTCAAAGCCACTGCTATATCTTTGATTCCCAAAAAATCATATGTGGAGAACATTCATGATTTTAGACCTATTGCTCTCTGCAATGCCTTCTATAAAATCATTGCCAAAGTATTGGCTAACCACATGAAAGATATAATGCCTAGAATTATTCATCAAAGCCAAGCTGCTTTCATTAATGGGCGGATTTCTACTGACAACACTATTTTGGCTACAGAATTATTATGGTTATTCAAGAAAAATAATAGAAACAAGTATTTTTATGCAAAGCTGGATATCAGGAAAGTGTTTGATACTATTTTTAGGGAGTTTTTGTTTGAGAGGATTGTACAAAAAGGTTTTCCTTCCCCTTTCATTAGCTGGATTAAAGCATGTATTAAAGATGTATACTTTTCTATCAGCATTAAAGGGGCTTTAGGGGTTTTTTCTCCTCTTCTTCCAGTATTAGGCAGGGCTGTCCCTTAAGCCCATACCTATTTTGGATCATCATGGATGCTTTCTCTTGTCTGATAGATTCCAACAATAGCTCACAATCATTCAAGTGCTTTAACATTGAGAATTTCAAGCTTTCATATATGTTATATGTGGATGATTTGTTGGTATTTGGCAAGGTTGATATATACAATTGCAACTATCTTTCAAACATCCTCAATACCTTCCCAAAAAGCACCGGTTTGCATCTCAACTTGCACAAGAGCTCTATTCTCATATCCCCGGCCTCTCCCATCTCATCTGATATTTCAAACGCCCTCCGTATCTCCAACATCTTCACCACCATTTCCTACCTTGGTCTCCCACTACCTTGGGGAAATGCAAAAATTATTATTTCAATATATTAACTGAAAAAAATCACTAACCATTTATCAGGATGGAAGGCCAGATTACTCTCTTTTGCAAGTAGGATGCAATTTCTCAAATATACTATCACCAACACGGTTTCCTACTGGATTCGAGGGTCTAGTATTCCTAAAACAATCACCAAGGCCCAATGTAAGCTATGTCCCAAATTCCTTTAATATGGAGGTTCTAATCTCAAACACATGCACCTTGTCTCATGGGTCAATACTTGCAAGCCCATTTCTAAAGGAGGGTTAGGCTTAGCTTCTCTGCAAGCTTTACAATTTACTTTCAATTCTGGCATCATATACAGATGTTATAACTCCTGCTCTCCTCTCACCAATTGGCTGAATACTAGAAATATTTCCCCCTGGAAGCCAACCCTACCCAATGCCACCGCCTTTTGGAACAGAATTTGCAGTACCGCAATGTAAGCCAAAAATAATTTTTCCTTCACTATAAATACCAATAGTTCGACATCCCTTTTTTGGGATCATTGGTGCAATGGTGAATCAATTAATTCTTTATTTGAGGGTCTACCTTCTGCCATGGGCTGTAGCTTTAATTCTATACTCAAGGAATGATTAACAGATAGCTCTTGGAATCTTCCTGCTACTTTTAACGTACACTTGAGAAACATTATCTCTAACATCCCCATTTCTATGAGTAGCAACATTCACATTTGCTAGAATAGCATGGAGCAAGTCAAATTCAAAGAATTTTATAGGGAATTATTTACCCTGGAGGATACTTTCTATTTATACCCATTGATTTGGCATAAAAAACACTCTCTTTGCTTCTCCGTTTATTCTTGGTTGGCTGCTAAGGGTGGATTGAAAACTTTGGATGTGTTTATGAAAAGGAACATCGAAATTCAAGACAATACATGTATCCTATGTTGAGAGCATACTAAAACCTTGACCCACTTGCTATTCGAATGTGAATACTCCTTTTCAGTGCTCAAGAAACTCATTCTGGCCTTCCAGTGCTTTTATCTAAGGCTTAATACTGCCCAAACTTTTAATCATGTAGGTGGATTACCAGTGCCTCCTAAAATTTGAAATGCTATTCTCCTAACCCTAAACGCTATCATTTATTATTTATGGATTGAAACAAACAATAAGACATTCAACTTCTTTGTAATGTGTTTTATCACTCTTTATAAAAAAATTGCTAGAGCCATTAATTTTAAGATTTCTTGATTGAAGGAGGGTGCTTTGACTAAGGAAAGATTGATGACAACATATGCTGCATTCATTTGTCTTAACTGAATGGTTGTTGCTGGCACTTGTACCTTATTTGGTCAGTTTGGTCCCTATTTTGCATCTATTTATTTTGAGGAGGCAATTTTTGTTTGGTCCCATACTCTCATGCAGCTGGTTTTTCTCTGGCTTCTATGGGTTGTCGAGATCTCACACGTCCCGTTTCGAGAATCGCTCTCAGAAAGTTCAGATTTTGGTAGGTGCTATTTTTTGGGCCTAGATGATGATGAGGCCTACTTATCTCTCTCTTTGGATGGTCTTCGGGCAACCAAGGTAGTATTATTTTGAGTAAATCTGATTATGCTTGTTTTTTGAGTTTAGGCCGATAGGCCATCTTGACCATTTTGCAAATTTGTATTTGATAGTTTCTTCTTCTTTCTCTTTTTGTTTTTTGGCTTTCTCATAGTTTTTTTAATTTAAACTTGTACACCATTTGATTTTTAATACATTGGGCTAAGCCCTAAATTGCCCCCCCCCCCCCCCCCCAAAAAAAAAAAAAATAAATAAAAGATACAAAAAAAAATTGCCCAATACTCCTTTGTCGGTGATTTTGACTCTCTCAGTAAAAATAATTTGAACACATAAAACTGCTAATTTGTAATAGTTATATTCACTTTGCCAAACACTTGAAAGAAAAATAAAAATTAAAGAGAAAATATTTAATAAAATAATTATGTATCCTCTTAGAATATATTCATTAAAAAATATATTTGATTTTAAAAATTAATATTATAGATATCTAAATATAATGCCACTAGGCCATAGAACCACAAAATAATAAAATATTTTACTTTAGGTCAAAAATAAATAAAAAAAATAATATTAATGCTATTTTTATATAATTTAAAATTTAAATATTATGTCAATAAATATAAATTTCAATATTAAATTTTATATACATAAATTTATGGTATATGCATAAATCCCCCATCAAAAAAAGAAGTCGCTACCCATCAGAACGTTTTGGTTGGTGGTTTTGATTCAGGGTGTGGCACCTTAATTTTCCCATAAAATCAGGGTGAGGCCAATTTTAACAACTACTTCTAATCTTTTATATTTAAATCTTAAGTATTTATATTACAATACATTTAAATATTTAATATCCAATTTTACGCTTACTTTTTTACACTTATTTATATAACATTTAATTTTTAGATCTATATATCATCAAAAATTTATCTTGATCGGGCATGAATCTTGAGAAAAAATTAAATTGAAAACTTCCAAAATTAAATTTGGGACCATCCAAACTCTAATTTCTGCAAACTCATAGTTGAACTAAAACGTGTCAAAAAGGCAAACCCAGTGACACCAAATTCGACCCAATTTGACCCCAAATTGGTGCAAATGGAAGACCTGAAGCGCATTTGAAGGTTCAAATCATAAATTGGATGACCAAATGGTTTCCAAATGTGACATACTTATAGTCAGATCGAGCGACTCGATGAGATAAATCCAACGAGCCCAAGATTTTCAAATTCTGACATCATTAAGGCACTCAAATACTTGATAATGGTCTATGATTAAAGGAGTCGATATAGGTCATTCATTCAAAACATTCCAAACATGCCTTTGATCTCCTCCCTATTTACTGGCCATGTCACTCCCAAAAAACTATAAATAGACTCCTCATTCTTCATTGAGGGAGGAGTAAGCAAGGGCGAATAATATGAGAAAGGAAGAGAAAGAATAGATGAGAGGAAGAGAAATCTACGATCTCTCTTGAAATCAAGCTCCTCCTCGACCACCACCTGGCCATCGACTGTTGACATATTTACTCTTGGCCACCGATTATCGCCAAATTTTTGCTGGCCACCAACTATTTCCAGATTTATGCCCGGCCAACAACAATCATACGACTTCCGCCCGTCCACCAATTATTGTTGGACTAACGTCTGGCAACCTATTACGTCAAACTTCTTCCTGGCAACTGTCGCTCATTGACTATGGCCCTTCTGATCTCTATCGCCCATCGACTATGGTCCTTTCGACCTTTGTCTCTAGACTATGATCTTTTCAACCTCTGTTGCCCAAAGACTACAGTCCTTCCATCCTCCATCGCTAGATAATGGTCCTTATGATCTTCGTCACATAACTAATACGGTCCTTTCGACCTCTATCACAAGACTATGGTCTTTCTAACCTCCATCGCCAATCTACTATGGTCCTTCCGACCTCTATTGCCAGACTACGGTCTGACCTCCATTGCCAACCGACTACGATCTTTCTGATCTTCGACACAATATTGTGGTCCTTCCGACCTTCATTGCCTATCTACTACTGTCCTTCCATCCTCCGCAGCCAAAACCATGGTCTTTTTGACCTTCATCGCCTGCCATCTAACATCTTTTCGACCTCCGTCATAAGACTACAACCTTTTTGACCACTATTGCCTTCCGACTACAGACTGTCTAACCTCTGTCTTTAGACAACGATCTTTCTAACCATCGTCACCTATTGATTATAATCATTCTGACCTTCGTTGCTAACCTACAGTCTTTCCTACCTCTAGTGCCCACCGGCTACAATCCTTCAAACCTCTGTTGCCAGATAATAGTCCTTTGGACCTCTGTCGCCTGCCAACTATGGTCTTTCCGACCTTCATCACTCACTGACTACGGTTCTTATGACCTCTGTCACTAAACTATTGTCTTTCTAACCTCTGTCACCTATTGACTATGGCCTTTTTGACCTTCATTAGTAGATAACAATCCTTCTGACCTTTTTTGCCAGATAATGATCCTTCTAACCTTCATCACCAGATAACAATCATTCTGACCTCCATCGCTAGACTAAGATATTTTTGGCCTTCGTCGTCTAATGACTACGATCCTTTCGACCACCATCACCCGGCTACTTTCTTTCCGACCTCTGTTGCCATCAGACTATGGTCTTATCGACTAAACAAACATGTCAATACTTATTCTTTCAATTTCCACCATGTAATGCACTCTATTTGATATATATTTGCTACATCAAACCAAAGCCTTCCCCAATGAAGGGATTAATTTATAATTGACTGTAAACACTAGTGGATTCATTCAAACTTGGCCTACTCCTGTGGTCTCCCCCCCCCCCTTTTATGAGTTTTCTTGTAAAAACTCTGGTGTCTCTTATGAATGTTATACCCACTCACTACAAGAAAATCGCCCATTACCGGCGATAATTTTCAATGGTTTGAATAAAATTTCTGGAAGTTCAAAAAATTTCCAGCGATTTTCTGGTGATTTATAAACCGTCTAAATAAACTGCATAGGAAATGAAAACTGGTGATCAATTTATTACAATAAAATATTTCGATGGCTTTTTGGTGGTTAAAATAGCAAGAAATTAATGAACCCAAAATCGTAGGTAAACCACCAGAAAATTCTGTCCTGAGAATCACTGACGATCACTGATTTATTACCAGTGGTAAGAACTACTGATAATATTGGCAGCCAAACTACTTGTTATTATTGGCGATAAAATAAAAAAATTGGTGGCTACTTAAGCAGACCGGTATCAAAGTTTTTGGTGACTAAACCATTGGTTAGCCGCCGAAAACCTATAGTATTTGAAAAAAAAATTGACTGCCCCCCTTTATTTACACAAATTTTCATAATTACCTGCACAGTTCAAAACATATATAAAATACTTTTGATGTTCCAAAATCAACAAAATAGTTCATATAAAATAAGAATACCCAATCAATAATCAATAGATATATTTACATAATCCACAATAACATGAAGTAGTTCTTTAAAAAAAATGCATATGTTCCATAATCAACTTAATATATGAAATCCATATAAAATATCTCCTCTATCTCTCTTGTTAGGGTAGCAACCCTCTGGCTAATAGTTTCTTCAGCTCCACTAACATCATAAAATACTGAAGTAGATGAATTGCCCTCATAAGCATATCCCTGCAAACCTAAGCCATAATCCCTCCCACTCCGCCTTCCTCTAACAATATCTGATCACGTGTGATACCAGAATACTAGGTCAATCCTGAAGATGATCCCTCACCTGTAGACTGCTGATTTTCCTGAAGTCGTGTAAAATTATCTTGTGAGAATAAATCCATAAAAATTTTTTTTATTTATTTTTCATTATTACTCAAAAAATTAAGCTCACATGAGCTTTTCTTGCCTTCTCATAAATCCACTGATGACCAGCTTAATGTTGGTAAGTCCTCGTAATTAGCTTAGTGGTGTTGGCTCCCAACCAAGAAACTCTTTCTGCAAAAAGAAAATATAGTTAAAATAACATACCTATATTTATTAAACTATTTGAAATAATATTTTATCAATCATTATCTATGTTCAGTATGAGACACTAATCCACTAGCATTAAGAGAGCTTCCCAAACCCCTACAATTAGATGCTCTATTTTACTTATTCTGCTCTCTCAATTTGGTGAACTCAGGGCTCGCCCAAGCTCTACTCAAATCAGCCCATACTCCCTCGCCAATCCATAATGGACACTGCCTAGACTTTCTAATATCTGTGAACATGTCCCAAAGATGAGTTGATCCTCTCCTCTAAAAATTTGTTGTGATCCTCATACCATGCTCATACAACCAGCTAAAATCTTTATGTAAAAATATAGCCAAAATAAAGAATAGTAATACAAATAAAATTAAAATTTTTAAATAATAAAAAATAAATATATCTAAAATTCACTGAACCACATATCCCTAACTTCCTTTTGGATCTTCTTTCATGATAAATAAAGAGCATCATATTCACTCCATATGATGTCATGAATCTTGTGGTAGATTGCCTTGAGGGATTGAAGCTGTAGGTTAAATTTTTTGTCAATAATATATAACAGATCATATTAAAATAACTTTATAAAATAATCTGAACTTAAGTTTCTCCCTCAGGCCTGATGTATGCATGCTTATTTGCTACTATTGTAGGCTCCCCAGCTCCAACCTCTGGCTATGTTGAGGCTCCACCCTATTTTTGGTTGCACAGGAGGTGGGTAATAATAGGGGTGATGGTAAGGAGGGTAAGGGTAGTTTAATGGAGTTGTTTATGATGTTGGTGGGGGTAATATTGATAGAATGAAGTTAAGTGTGTTTGATTTGGAGAGGGAAATCGAGGACTCGTAGAAATAGGAGGAGGGAAGTACCCATGAAGGGGTGGTACTCCAACCATAGTTGGATATGTCTGTCCCTAACCCTGCTCAATGGGGAACTATTGCTGACTCCCAAGTGATGATGATGGTATCACTGGTGGAACTGATCTCTACCCCTAACCATCATCACCCTGTGTAGTCCTACGTAGTCTAGTGCTCAACTATTTCTTATGAGAAAACTTTGAAGTGAAGGATCTATAAGGAGGATCGTCACCTGAAGCCATACGTAGAAAAAGAAGTAATTAGTAAACGATTGTAACAAAAAAAAATTGAATTGTAACAATTATGAACATTTGTATAAGTAGAAATAAAAAAAAATATAGAATGTAGACTATTTAGTTATAACAAACATGAAAAATTACATAAATATTATTATAGAATATATAATGTTTTATATAAAAATAGGATGTAATAAGAGACATTTACCAAGATTTATTTACTAACTTGATTTTTAAAAACTATAATATAATAAGTACATTATAATAAATTTAGTCACTTAAATAACAATAACCATTTAGAATCAGAAATATTTGTATTGTTCTCCAAGGTATCTTTATTTTCTTCCTTATTCTCACTTAAAGAGCTTGTCTAGCTATTCACATCCTCTAACTACATTTCAACATTATGTGTTGTAGTTGACATCTCATCAATTTCAATAGATCTTCAATCTGACATCTCATCCCTTTGATGTGCAGTTGCTACAATTTATTGTTGGTCAATTATCTCCCATGCCTTTCTAATTATAACAGCTAGCCAATTTTGCATATCTCTATGACCACTAGGATATTTGCTGAAATAAACTTGAATAGCTTGACTTGCTAACACAAATGGATAAAACTTTTTGTATCTTCTATTATGTTTTACTTCTACTAAACCATACGCAAGATGAACCCTTGTGCCTCTATTCAGTACTGGATTTTACCATTAAAAGTATAATAAACATATAAGATTCTCATCTTCTCCTGGGTACTGTAGCTCAAGTACGTTACTAAGAATACTGTAATAATCACACTCATCTTCTTCATGAGTATTTCCTCTAACACAAACTCTAGAATTTTTAATTTTTTCTTCCTTTACTCCATGACCTGGAATAAAATCTAAACCTATTATTTATATATATTGGCTAGGTGTTTACTCTTCACATTGGGCACCATCCCATTGCTTGTAGCTATTTATCGAAAACCTTGTTACAAGGGTTATGTATCTAAGAAAAATTTTAAATGTAGAGGCTTCTAGTATTAAATAAGATGTAAATAAATAAAAATTTTGAAATTTAAGAGCTCACATAAGACTTAAACCAAGCTGGGAATTCATTTGTAACAAGTTGCTCAACATCTGTAGTATCTACTAGAGGCAAATTGCTTACAAAATGCCTGGTGATAAATCATCCAAGTAAGACTTTAGTATTAGAAATTAACATGATTCCTTTTACACATTATGAAAAAAACTTACTCTAAGATTGATTGGACTTCCTGACAGTTCAGAAGCACATATAAACTAATTATTTTAATTTCTAAATTATTGAAATATCTTTTAACACATTTACCACTGGGCTTTCCATGAGTTCTAAAGATTGATAGTGTAGATTATGATTGTTCCTAAACATTGAAGTGCATGGTATGACCAATTTTTATTCTTGTACTCCTCACATGGGGCTCAAAGTAGTAGGACCAGAAGTGAGTGGTTTCTTGAGACAAATAGGCTTCACATATTGATCCTTCAAGTCGTACTTTATTCTTAACCTATTTTTTCAACATATTCAAATATCTGCTAGATGATTATAATTATCAGTTATAATTTAAAATATTTAAAACATCATATTAAAAATATGTTTCACCTCTCAAAGGGTACATCCAATTATATTAAACAGGTCTACAAACTCTAGCCTCATAAGATAGATGTACTAGAAGATGTTCCATAGAATTAAAGAATCCTGGGGGAAATTTTTTTTCTAACTTGTATAAGAAGATTGATATGTTCTCCTGGCCCCTACGTAATGTATCTTCGCCTAATTTAGATGAAGATAGGTCATAATTATGGAGGTTCTCCTTCCAATTATAGTATGTCTGTCAACTGATTTAATATGTAATCTGGTAACAGACATACTATAATTGGAAGGAGAACATCCATAATTATGTAACAATTATGACTTTTTAGTCCAAATAATCTCATAGATTTAAGGTCTATACATCGACTTAAATTTGATCCATAGTCATCAGACATTTTTTAATCTTGAAACCACTAATATATTGATCTTTTTAGTTCTATCGTGAAAGAGTAAGGTGCATTGAGCTTCATTATTTTGCCATCACTGGTTGTTACTAATACTAGATTTCTTCTCTAACAGTACTCTTTAATGTCAATTCTAGCTTTCATATTATCCTTTCTCTTGCCTTTAGCATCTATAATTATATTAAAAATGTTATCAAGAAAGTTCTTCTTAATGTGCATAACATACATATTATGACTTATCAAATTTTTTCTCTAATATGGTGATGTCCAAAAAATACTTTTTTTAATCCAATTATGTTGAACACCATATCCCAAAAATTTACACACTAATAATACTAGAAAATCAATAATTTATGAAATTCTAGAAAGTCTCTATAGTCCGTCATCACCACTTAATCTCGAAGGAGGAGGTAACCTCTCAACTTTATTTTTAATGAATGCTTCCTTATTTCTCCTAAACAGATGATCAGTAGGTAGGAGATATGATGGCACTCCAACCAAGTATTTTTTCCTCCATATTTTAGTGTGAAAGATTTAGTATTCTCCATGCAGCAAGAGCAAGCTAATTTTCCTACTGTGCTTTAGCCAGATAACATATCGTGAGCTAGAAAATCGTCAATGGTCCAAAGTAATGCAGCTCTAAGGAGAAATTTTTTTTTTGATTGAGATGTCATATATAAGGATACATTCTTCCCATAAGAACTTCATATCATCATATTAATGGTTGAAAAAAATATTGATTTTTGCTTTTGAATTATGTGTTCCAGGTATTATAAGTCTTAAGAATGTGTATGGGGTAGTTGTACACATCTCTAGTGAAAGGTTATATGGTGTTAGTATAACTGGCCAACAAAAACACGGTGAAGCTGCCTGACTATATGGAGTAAAATCATCAGCACATAATCTCAATCTTATGTTACATGGCTTAGCAACAAATGATGCAAGAATTCGATCAAAATGTTTCCACGCTTCAACATCCGATGGATGAGAAAGAATACCACTACGTGCTAATTTCTCCTTATGTCATCTCATATGACATGCTAAACTCATTGATGCATAGAGCCAGTGAAGACATAGAATAATTGATAAATAAAATAAATAGAAATATGTAACTTCTTTCTTTTGACGATATTATTTTTCCATGTTTGGTTTAAATGGAGGCGTAATGCAGGTGCGACAATAAACTTCTATCGCATCAACCTTATAGTATAACATACAACCATTTATACAACAATAAATTTTCGTAGTGGTGAGATCCAACTTGGATACTAATTTCTTTGTTTGATACAAATCTGTGGGGATTAAATTATCCACTAAATTTATTTCCTTGAGAAGACGAATGAAGTCATTGAAATAGTCACATAGAATATTTTATTTAGTTTTGATACTTAGCATCCTAACAACAACTGATAATTCTAAATGGGCTATGCAACTTGAATAAAAGTCTCAACTCCCTCCATAAATTTATCTATTAATCCTCTTCATCCTGGTAAAAATCTATTATACATCCAATATCTCTCTTTTTGGATAGTCATTTGGTTGTTAAAGAAAACATTCCCTACATAGTTGTGAAATAAATTATTAAAGAAGATACAACCTTAAATCTCATTTAATTCTAGTAAAGAAATATTATTTCTAATATTTTTTAGCCAAGTTTTTTTAGTTTTACATCTACATTTCTTAATAAAAGTCAAATCTAATACCGCTACTTTCCTAATCGGGTCATCGGAAGGCAACCATTTTAGGCGACCAAACCATCTAAGGTGACTTATCTTTGCTAAACTTAACTTAGTATTATGCTTCTCTCTTTTTGGCTAACATTAGCACTATAAAGCATTGCATGTCTCACCACCATTTTATAGAATTTTCCCTTAAGTTTGAGGGGGACTTTTATATCACACAACAAACCTGATGCATTCCTCCAGTTCAACCATCCAACTTATTTTTGTTTATAATATCCCCATCTATTTCACCTTCACTCTGAATAAGAGATCCAATATATCTAAAATGTGTACTCTTATTAATGACTATCGCCCAAAGTAACAACCCCATCACTAAGTGTATTACTACTAAAATTACACTCCATATATTCATGTTTTAGATATAATCAAGTCAAAACATTTAGACTCTAAGGTTGACCCCCATAATTTAAGTTTACCAAAACTCCCACTCGAGTCTTATCAATAAGAAGAATATCATCAGTAAAAAGTATAAACTAAGGTACATCCTATTACTAATGTATACTGAGAACATCCATCACTAAAGCAAAATGATATGGATTAAGGCTTTTTCAAATTCAACTTTTAGATTAAAAGGTTGATCTCCATAATTAAAGTTTACCTTCAATTCCGTCTCTAGTCTTATCAATAAGAAGAATATCAACAGCAAAAAAAAATTAGCCAAGGCACATCCTTTTACAAATGTCTACTAAGATCATCCATGACTAAAGAAAAATTCAAGGAGATGCTTGGAAATCACCTTCGGGTAGGGTAGGGGGCTCAAACACAAGTGATGGCGTCAGGGGGTGAGGGCGTTGGTGACATTCGGTGGCTGGTCTTCTGTTGACGAAGTGAACGAACATAGTTTAGTGAGGGCGAGGGCGAGGGCATGGGCGTCTGGATGAAAGAAATGAGCAGCACAATGAAATGAGGAAGAAGGGTGGGGCATCCAATTTTATGGTCCTTTCTGGTAGTTTTTTTATGGCTTTCACAGGCGAAACAATTTCACTTAAAAATAGTAGCTAAATCACCGGTAAAAGTTGATAGCTGCTAAACCATAGAAAAAAGTTGCCATATAAAGAAACTACCGATGGTTTAGTGTTTAATACCAGCAGTGGAACTGCCAGTCAATAGTAGTAGTCAAACCTCAGGTAATTCTGGAGGTCAACTGACAGCTGGTATTCAGTGAATTTCCTGTAGTGACTCTTTTATCTGATTGTGTGCTGGATCTTTATGCAAAGCTAAGACATTAAACTTTATATTTCTCTACCGCCATGAATATTTTAGGATGCGATAGGATCATATAAAAATATTAATAATATATATTAATTTATATATAAATAAATAAATATATTAATGTGATTTAAATATTAAAATATATTTTAAATATAATAAAAATCAATATTAAGTGTATAAATATATAAAACTTATTGCCCATTATTTACTGAATGCCCGAACGATAGAAAAATTAAAGAGAAGAAAAACTAAACAAAAATTTAATTATCCACTTTATAATATTTTCTCACATTTTGTCTAATTACTTCAATTAATATCTGTCATGTTTCACAATCTCTCTCTCTCTCTCTCTCTCTCTCTCTCTCTCTCTCTCTCTCACTATCTCTCTCTCTGCTCTGCTCTGCTCTGACTAACTCTACATTGTATAAATAGTCCATAGAAACTTAACTAAGCCTAACACTAATTCAATAAGACGGCTAATTCAGGCATCGCCGTAGGACTTAATGGCAATGGCGGAGCAAGAAACTTATTATAGGGGGGCCTAAAATTTTTTTGTTACTACTCAAACTTCTTTTCTGATTTTGCTCTTTGTCATTCTTCATTGTCTCATCTAAAGTCATCAATAAGCTTGATTTTGAAAACTTCTAAAAATACATTTCCATAAAATTTATATCAAATTTGATTATCTATACAAGAAAATAAGAATCTAGTCACTGTTTGGACAAAGAAGAATTTTATCAAACACCACATGAGCATATCAATTAAAATTCAATTTCATAACAGGATAAACAAAACATAACTAGAAAACCAATACAAACTTCATTTTCATCAGCAAGGAAGTCAATTTTTTGTCTCAAATACAAAATATTATTACTATAATTGAATTTATTAAATGTATATCATAATTTTCTGCATTTAGCGAATTCCTAGTTCTCACAGACAGGGATCACTACAACGAACAATAATAAGATACATAGAAACTTTATATTCTTCTCTTCAGAACAATTAGCAGCGCTGAAAAGAATACTGGTAGTAAAAATAAATGGGATCAAGAAAATAAAGTGCTAGAAAATTCTAAATAACATTTCGTAAGAATGTCAACGGACGATTGTTTAAATTTAGAATGCCTAAAATATTCCAAATGCTATTGGCTATTCTGGTGTTAAAATCCTCTAATAAGTGTAATAAGAAGAACAAAAAAAATTAATAGCATTAAAAATTCGAACAAGAAATCAGGAACGATCGAGAAATAGTAGACATCTGTTGTGTTCTGCGAATCTTACCGCTCATGATCTGTCGAGACAATGAGGTGAAGCAAGGAAGATGAACCACAAATTTGGAAGTAAAACTAATCTTCCTCATATATTCTCAGATCAAGTAGGGCTAGCGATTTGATTATGCAGACAAGCAATATGAATTTATGGTTGCCGCTTCCCACTTGCTGAAATAAAAACCCGCAATAGCGGGAGTTTCTAATTTTTGGAGGGGTCTCAAAATAAGGAGAGATTTTTACGTGCACAGTTTGGACCAAGATAACCATTCGGTTGTGTGACTGTCAATGAAAAAGCGCAATAAAAACATAGTGGTGAACACTAACTGTGCTTTTACTATATTTTTACTATTCACAGTCACACAACCAAATGATTCTCTGGATCCAGAATCCATACATAATAATCTCTCTAACATAAGGGTTGGGAAGATAGTATTGATAAACTCTCTATGATAAGTGAAATATCATTAAAAAATTATCATGATTGGGCCAAATCTTAAGGCAAAATAGAGTTGTAAACTTCAAAAATTAAATTCGAGACCATTTGAACTCCGACTTTAGCAAACTTATAGTCAAACTGAACATCTCAGAAATATAAACCCAACGAAACCAAATTCGACACAATCCGAGCTCAAATGGGTCCAAATCAAAGTCCTAAAGCACATTTGGAAGGTTCAAATAATAATTTGGATTACCAAATAGTTTCCAAACATGACATGCTTATAGTCAAATTGAGTGACTTGATGAGATGAATCCAACGAGCCCATGATCACCAAATTCTAATATCATTAAGGCATTCACATGTCTAATAAATAGACCACGATCAAGGGATTCAACAACGATCGTCCATTCAAACCACTTCCAATTTACCCTTGATCTTCCTCCTATTTACTCGCCAAGAAACTCTTAGAAAATTATAAATAGACCCCTCATTTCTCATGGAAGGTGGAGGAATCAAGCAAGAGAAGAAGAGAAACCTTAGTTCTCTTGCCACCAAACTCTTCCTCGACCACCACTGGACTTCTACTCAGTTGCTGACTAATGTCAGATTTTTGACCAACCACCAATAAATGCCAGAATTTTGCTTGGCCATCGACTGACTCTGGATTTCTACCAGACCACTAACTGACGCCAGATTTCTGCCCGCATACTAACGGATGCCGAATTTTTTCTGGGTTGCCAACTAACACTGGACTAATGTCAGACTTCCACTCGATCTCTGACTGAAGCCAAAGTTCCACCCAGCTTCCAATTATTCTTGGACTTCCATCCGATAATGATCCTTCTAACCTTCATTGCCAGATAATGTTCTATATGACCTCCATCACCTGATAACTATGATCTTTTTGACCTCTATCGCTCAACAGATAATGATGCTTCTAACAACTATCACTCATTGACTACATTCCTTTCAGTCGCTGTCACCCCAATATGGTCTTTCTGATCTCCATTTTCCATCGACTACTGTCTTGTTGATCAAACTAAAATATTAACATTGATTCTTTCAATTTCCATCGTGTAATGCACTTTATATGATGTATATTTATTACATCAAGCCAAGGCCTTCCCCCAAGGAAGGGTCTCATTTGTAATCGACTACAAATAATAGTGGATTCAGTCAAACTGGGCCAGGCCCTGTGATTTTTTCCCATTTCAAGGTTTTCCACATAAAAATCTTATTATCTCTTATGAATACTACACCCTCTCTCTCTTATCTGATTAACTGCTGGATCTTTGTACAATGCTAAGATGTTAAACTGTATACTTCTCTACTACCACGAATATTCCAAGAAGCAACAATAAGTATATAAAAAAACTCCTAATAATAGTTAACTAAAACATACCAAAGCAACCCCATGAGTTAGGTGCACCAAAATTGAATTTTCTAGCCACATCACAAATAGATTTCTCAGAGTATGTGACTTTATTTTTAAGCTTACTTCAAAAAGAGTCATAATTTTTAAGAAATAGGTGCTAGACTTATAAAGCCTCCACATTAATTTGCATTTGCTCATAAAAAGTTAATTATTAAGAGAAGGAAGGCCCAAATTACCATTGGAAATAAGCTCTATAATGGTATTTGTTGATGTGGTTCTAAGTTTCTTTTCATCATCATTATAGTGCGAGAAATTACTTATGAAACTAATTTTTTTTCTTACACCTTTAGGTAAGGTGATAATACTTATGAAACTATTTTTTTTCTTACACTTTTAGGTAAGGTGATAAAGTGAAACTAGTAGTAAAGATAGTTCCAATTAGATGATCTAATTTATGAAATAAAGGATCTTTACTACCGATCAATCACCAGATGTTGACTCTATCAATGAATTTTGAGCTTTCTTTGCCTTTAAGTTTTGTAATGGAGATGGTGATACTAAGATAATCCTACATAAGGTTTTTAAAATGAAAACCCTAAGCAGTATAAATTTATTTCTTAATATCAATAGCTTTGGATAAGCAAATCACAGACTTGTTAATGTTGATAGAAAGATAATTGAATTGCTTAAAGGCAATCACAATATTTAATAAACTATGCACATTATTTAAATAAATTTTACCAAAAATAAATAAAAACCATCAGCATAAATTAGGTGAGAGATAAAAGAATTTTTTTCTAGTGACATCTTTGAAGTTAAGGCTTTCATAATAGTTATATATTAGTTTAGAAAATATAGCAAGATGTAGGTAAAGAGAAATAGGGATAAAGGACATCCTTGATGAAAATCGATAGAAGGGGGGAAGAAACATCTTAATCCCCCATTGATAATCATAGAAAAGTAAACATTAGAAATGCATGTAACAATTTAATCAATAAACTTCTATGAAACTTAAAGTAGAGAAAATGGTGAATGAATGTATCATAAGCTTTCGTTGTATTAAATTTTGTACAAAAATACTTAACAACACCTTTCAAATAGAAACCATGAAGAAGCTCATTACAAAGAATGATGTTATTAGTAATATTTCTATCATAAATAAAGGTTAATTGGGCAAGGTGTATGAGATTTGGAAGATGAGGCTTGAGTTTACTAGAAATGAGTTCAACAAAAAACTTGTAAATGGCATTACAAATGAATGTTATTGTATAATCATTAAGTGTTTTAATGTGAGAAATGCAACAAAGTCAAAATATGACTACTAATACGGTGATACACAAGTGCATGAGCTATTTCACACACTAAAGGATGAGATAGTATCATTCTTGGGGGGAATTAGTAGCTATGTTTACAAGTTAAGTGCCAATTTTATCAATCACTTAATTTATCCCACAAATAAAAAATGAAGAAATAAAAAGAAAATAAGATTACAGAGCCATTGAAGATTTTTATAATTTTGTAATAAATCTGAATTGATGAGTGTTATGGTTATTATGTGCATATGGGGTTGATAAACTAAATTTTAATTATGAATCATAGCATAAATAGTTCATAATCTTTGTCTAGCTCATTAGAACCCTAGTGAAGTTATGACTAACTATGCTAATCACTAGCTTCACAGCATGTACAACATCTACTTAATAATTCTTAAATCTTAAAAATACATATGTCAATGCTTTTAAAATTTTTATCACACTTCTCTGATGGTTCCATTACTTCTGTAACATCCCAGAATCTAAATTAGAAGAATTCTTCTCTTTTATCATTAATATAACAACACCATAGCTTTTTATATATTTTTATAACAATGATATCAGCTGAAACTAATCTAGTAATTAAAAAATTAATATATGTTTGTATTTATTACTATCAAAAATCATATACAATGCTCAAGAATCAAATAATTATAAAAGTCATCCAATCATGAGTGCAAGAGAATAACTATAAAATATAATGAAACAAAATAATAACAAATTTGGGGAATCCTAATCAATCTCACACTTATGATCCCCTGCCCTGACCTAAAAGAACATATAATAAGCTAAAAAGCACAACAGGTCACTAAATCTATAATTGAACTCAAAGCACGATAAAGAAGTGCATCAGTCAATTCATATTAGTAGTAATCAATATGATCATGAATCTGTGCAATATTGAAATAGTAAAATATGTGAATAGTAAAACAATCCAATATGAAAACAAGTAGAATCAGTATTAGTAAACTAGTAAATTGATAAGCTAATAAATAAGTAACTTAGTATAGAGATCGAATCAAATAAATAATGAGAAAATCAGGTAAATCAATAACTAGAATATCTAGAAAATTGTTAGAATTCATGATTGTGCAATATAATCAAATCAATATGAATATAAAGTTTAATTATTTTATATCAATATCTAATCAGTGTATTATATCACATACTCAATATCACTTACATAGTAGGAATCACATGCTCATTATTAGTAAATCAGTAAATAGTATATCAATAGTATTAGCAGTGAAAGTGAATTAATAGCAGTAACAATATCAGTATCTATAAATTAGTTGCAGTAATAGTAAACAATATCGTGGTAGTAAAATAGTTATCAATATAATAGTAAAACAATATCGTAGTAGTAGTGAATCAATATAGTAACTATCAGGTTGAATAGTAATGATGAATTGATAGCATGCATTTTAGTAATCATATCTACTATTATACAACAAGGAGTGTTAGCTATCATGATGTTTTTTGAGTATTTAGAAATTGGTCGTCGACAATCATTGACATAGTAAATAAAGTCATCACTCCATGCCCGTCGGCTTAATAATAAGTCCTTATAACTCACAATATTATTTTATCATTATATCATGTGAATCACTAAAGTATAATACCAAATCATTATATTTAAAGGAAAGTCCGTCAACCCACCATCATGTATAGGTCTATCAATCTTTAACTAATGAGTCAACCAATCTTTACTTGTTTTACACACACATGTCATTATAAAAGTAATTGTTACCATTTATTACCCAATCACATGCTTATTTTCCTTCTAATGCTTGCATTTAACAATATTCTTTTACCAGGTATTAAAATTCTATTTTGAGCCAATTAAATAAAATAGCACAACTTTTATTTTACATGGTAGAATCTCAAAATCAACCAGCTAAATCATTTTGAATATTCAGTTCTATAACATAAAAAAAGTTGTATGATCAAAGCTCGATAAATTAAGGAAAATGTAATAAAAATTAATTTAAAAGAAATTAGGCATTCAAAATCAAAATCTTTAAAAACAAAGATAGGATAAAAGTTCCCTACCTCAATCTGAGCAATTTTTATAAAAGCAGTGATGTGGATCAGGGATCTAAATTTGAACTTTGTCTTCCTCTCTCCTCCTTATCTCCCCCCTTCTCCCTTTTATTCTCATGTAAGCCAGCGTTGGAGGTGAGGGAGGAGATTAAGTGGAGAGAAAATATATATAAAAATATTTTTTAGTATGTAATGCCTCATCGCCCCCACACAGTGCCACAGAGCTACATGTTGAATCCATACTATAGAATAGAGGCTTCAACATCGTAGGGACCATTTTGGGTGCCACTACACTCTGAAACCTAATGCCTCTGCTCTCAAAAGGTACTACACCCTTATGTTATAATTTATACAAGAATTTAGATTTTGCATTTTAAAATCATTTCAAAAATTCAGGTCGTTACAATCAACCCACCTTAAAAAAATAGGATTCGGGTATAAGAATTGATATATAATAAACCCGTTTGATCAAAACTCAAATAAAATAAAAAATTCATCAAATCATATAAGTACATAATTCATTCCATTATATGTCATTCACTTATGCATGAAATATAATATTTAATCATTCAAATAAATTTCTTACAAGTAGAACTCTTTGGTTGTTGTCAGTCTTCCCTATACTACAGATTGTACACTTTAGTCATCACTAGAGTGGGTATTGTCAATGCTATCAAAACTCTATGCACACCAGGACCATTGACAATGCTATTATTGACACTATTTGTTGACCTTTTATTATAAGCCCTTGATCTTGCTATCCTCTTCCCTTCAGTCTGTCTAGACTGTCCTATTCTTAAATCAACTTTATTATTGACTGAAAATCCTTTCATAGGAAGAGAACCTTAACTCCTTTTTCTCCATCTAGGACATGGCAGACAACCATGAATCCCTTTGACCTTCCCAGGTGCGGTAGAGTAGTCGAGTCCCTTGACACCAAAGAGAACTTCTTCTTCCCAAAACTTCCCTCAAGATAAACCTTGAATCCGAAGGTACTAAGGTGTAAGCTTGCCAGAGCAACCATGTGAAACCCCCTCCACACTCCCTTGAAACCCCCTTCAAGGATCTTCTCCCTCTCAAAATCTACCCTTTCCTCTGTCCCTTTGAAGGCTCTCTCATCATGTTTCCTCTAGAAGAACGAAGATTCAATGCATGCCAAAGACACTTATAATGTCTTTGGAGAAAGCTTAAATAGAGGGCTTCAAAAAACCTTAAAAACTCAATTCTGGCAGCAAAGATGGTCCAGTACGATCACAAGATCATCCATTATGATATACTTAAATAGAGGACTTCATAAAACCTTAAAAACTCAATTCTAGCGGCAAAGATCATCAAGTACGATCGCAAGATCATCAATGATGATGTGCAAAATTTGACCTAATAGTCCTAGAGGATCCCTGGATAGTCTAGGACGTTCAATTCAAATTTATACGGATCATCCAGTATTATTCATAGATTATCTAGGACAATTCTTCGATCATCCAAGATGATTCTTCAATCATCCAGTACGATTAGAATATCAAAATAAGCAGATTTGATTAACAAATTATAGGATTAATATAGGCAACATTGTCATAGATCATCCAGGACAATTATAAGAAAATTTGAATCTTAAAAATCTTGCCTAAATTTTACTTTGTGGCTATTTTTCATGATTATAATGGATCATCCTAGATGATCTAAATCATCCAGTATAATTAGTTCAACTAGCTGATCATCCAGTATGATGTTTTATCATTCTGGATGATTAGTTCAAAAACTAAACTCCTAGTTTTTACTTAATCTTACTCCCCTGTGTGTGTGTGTGTACATGATCACCAAGCTAGCAAATACCTTTACAGGACTTAACTCAAGAAATCAAAACGACATTAATAAATATTTTAGCCTCTTTATAGTATAGCCTATTCTAACCAATATTGACCTCTGATTCTTCATTTAATGATACATGGTGTTTCTAAAATATTATCATACACACAAACAAGTATAGAATGAAAATACTAGTAGATATAAATATATGAGTCATAATGTTTGTTATCATCAAAAGCATAAGCTCGTAAGCTCAAGTCCTAAAAATCTCCCCCTTTTTTATGATGGCAAATATTACTGGTTGAATTTATAAGTAAAAAGTATTTTCTCTTCATCTCCCCCTCACTACGATAATTATTTTGAAAATAGGGGAAAACAAAAAAATTCTCTCTTTTTAATTTTTATTTATTTTTTTATTTTAAACCAAAAGAAAAATAAAACAAAAACAACAGTACAAAATGAATACAACAGTATGTAAAATGAATACGATAGTTTGTAAAACAAATATAACAGTATGTTCTCCCCCTTTGACATTATCAAAAAGAAGAGGAGCACAGAAAAACAAAACATAGAAAAAAAATAGACTAAAAGATTAAACGATCCCAGATATGGTTAAGAAGGTGTTTTTTAAAAAAATAGTTTGAAATTCTAATTTTTCTTGGAATGAGAAAGTTAACTCTTGATTTTATTCAAAAACTTAGTAAGGCATGTATTGACAATGCATAACCCAGAAAGGTTAGAGATCTAGAAATTGTTAATCCTAGCTCAAGCTCCTATAAAGGCTCAAAAACTTTTTAAGCCAACATCTAAATCAAGGTACAAATTAGAGAAGGAAATACTAATATTTTTAGAACTCCATTCATGAAATATATCTAATAGAAGACTAATGCAAAAATTTGTGAATCAAGAATCATGATTTTCAATCTCAAGTATCGAAAATATCGATATATATAACGGTTTTCTTAAGATTTAAGAAATATTAGAAAGGTAAGCTAACTTATTATGGGCTCATTTTGTGCCTCTTTATTAGTTTTTGGTGCACTTTGTGCATCTTTTAATTTTTATATACTTTATATATCTTTTCATTTTTGACGTCAATGCACATGTTTTCAGCTTTGGGCTCATTTTGTGCCACTTTTCTTTTTAACAAATATAATTCCTTTCCGTAATTTTAAAGACTAAAGCAAACCTATTCTAGTGGCAAAAATGAACTACTTGATTAAGAAAATAATGAAGTGGATTCAACAACATGCAAAAAATCCCTATGAGATAGAAAAAAGAAAGGGAGATGAAAAAAGTTTAATTTCAATATCCAATTTATAATTTGATGAAGATTTTCAATCAAAAGTAAAATAGCCTTATTAAGAAATGAGATAGAGAGACAAAATCATGAGTTTTCTTCCTTTGACTATTTTTAGATAAGTCAATCACAACTTACATAAAAATTTAAGAAAATAGGAGGTAAAATTTTAATTTTTAGAAAAAATAATCTTTGAAAAAAAGATTTAATTTTCTAAAGTGTATATGAAACAAGAAAGGTGATACGTGTGTATTGATCAGAGAAAACTTAAAAAAATGTAAAGACTAATTTTAAATTTTAAAGAAACAACAAAAAATACAACAACAATAACAACATAAAGCCTTTGTCCCTATACATGAGGTTGGCTACATGAATCCTTTTTCTCCATTGTGTCTTGTTAAAAGTCAAATGATCATTTCTAATATTCTCTAAGCAAGTCTTTTTAGGTCTACCTCTACCTTTCTTAACATAAGTCAAATCTAATTCCTCAACTTTCTTAACTGGGTCATCTGAAGGCCGCCATTTTATGTGACCAAACCATCTAAGCTAACTCTCTCTAATCTTATCTTCCACTGGAGCTACTCCAACCTTTTCATGAATATGCTCATTTCGTATTCTATCTCTAAGAGTAAAGCCACTCATCCACCTGAGCATCCTCATCTCTGCAATACTTAACAAAAAATACTAAGAAGAAAAAATAAAACACAAAAAAATACAGAAAATAAACATAAACACAATGAATAAAAACATACATGCACACACAAAACAAATAAACACACAAATAAGGATTTAAACATCGTCTTGCTCTAGGTCTGATGATTTAGAAGCTAGGTCTGCCCAGGAGATTTTTTGCTTTTCATTATTTTCCCTTTTTATAATTTGCTTAGCTTTACCCTTTTCGTTTGTAGGAAGAGTTTTTAAATTAGGAAACGGATTTTTCATATGTCCAAGTATTCTATATCCAAAGCAAATAACATTAGAAGAAATCTTAACATTCTTACCATTTTTACCTTTGTTCCACTTTTGTTGATGCTTTAGTAAACTTTTCAATTTGTTTGTCATTGATGCTAACTATTCACTTTCATAATCTACTAAGCCACTTTCATCCATGTCTTCAGCTGCACTATTATTTTACCTGCATCCAAAAGTCTTTGACTCACAGTTTGCTTGTGGGTAATGAATGAGCCAATCAGATTATCAATACAATAATCATTTAAATTTTTTGATTTATAAATTGCAATGACTTTGGCATCATACTTATCAAGTAGAAAACGTAGAATTTTGTTGACCTTTTCAAAGTTTGAAAATTCTTTACCTAAAGTATGTAATGATGTCACAATTTGAGTAAACTTAGTATACATGTCTAGGATTGTCTCATAAGGTTTCTTGCAAATTATTTCATAATCTTGCATTAAGATATTCAATTTAAATTTCTTAACTTCACTAGTACATTCGTATGTAGTGCATAATTTATCCCAAATTTCCTTGTTAGTAGTATATGTAGAGATTCTCATGTAATCATCAGAGTTTAAAGCATAGAAAAAATAGTTCAAACACTTAGTATCTAATTATACATTAATTTGTTCTAGTATACTCCATTCATTAAAAGGGATATCAGTTTAAAGTCATCTATAATATGTGATGGTACAAAATAACTAGTTTGAATCATATTCCATATTCGATAATCTATTGATTTCTAAAAAGTAGACATGCGAATATTCCAAAAATCAAAAGTAATATTTTAAAATAAAGGTGATCGGGTGATTGAATATCCTTCCGCAATATTACGATTACAAAAATTAGCCATTGATCAAAATTCAAAAGTTTTCTAAAACTTAATTTATGAATCCTTCTTTAATGCCACTTATAAGTGCGTGAGGGGTATTAAACCCTAAAGAACTAGTCTTGAGGCTAACCAAGAGCCGGGGTGAATTGAATATTTTAAAAAAATTAATAAAAGAAAAATAATTTTATATTTTATAGCGGAAACAAATTAATTCAATAATAAAAACATAAATCATAGATTTAACCCACATAATTAATTGCAAGAAAAAAATAGAAATAATAAAAGAAAAGAACACACCAGACTTATACTGGCTCGGTCCAACTAACCTACATCCACTTCCGGAGGTGCCCTCCAGGTATTGCACTAAAACCTTTAAGTGTCTCTCCTTTTGCCCCCACAGCAAGGCGGAAAAGCCCTTACAAAATCTCTTCCACAAACCCGGTGTGGCAAAGGACTGAATCTCCTTTCACAGGTAGAGAACCTTGACTCATTTTTCCCCATCAAGGAGATGGCAGAGAACCATAAATCCCTTTCACCTTCCCCGGTGTGGCTGAGTAGCCGGGTCCCTTAACACCAAAGAGAACTTCTTCTTCCCAAAACGTCCCTCAAGATAAACCTTGAATATGATGGTACTAAGGTGCAAGCTTGTCGGAGCATCCGTGTGAAACCCCCACCACACTCCCTTGAAACCCCCTCCAATGATCTTCTCCCTCTCAAAATCCATCCTTTCCTCTTTCCCTTTGAAGGCTCGCTCTTTAAGTTTTCTCCTGAAGAATGAAGACTCAATGCATGCCAAAAACACATACAATATCTTTAAAGAAAGCTTACATAGAGGGTTTCAAAAAAACCTAAAAACTCAATTCTGGTGATAAAGATCATTCAGTATGATTGCAGGATCGTTTAGTACAATGTGCTTAAATAGAGGGCTTCAGAAAACCCTAAAAACATAATTCTTGCAGTAAAGAATATCCAGTATGATCACAGGATCGTCTAGGATGATGTGCAGAATTTGACCTGATAAATCTAGACGATCTCTGGATAGTCGATGATGATTAGTTCAAATTTGTATTGTTCATCCAGTATGATTCATAGATTATCTGGGATGATTCTTTGATCGTCTAGTACGATCAGAATATCAAATTAAGCAGATTTGATTGACTAATCATAGGATTAATTTAGGCAACATTGTCAAAGATCATCCAGGATGATGTATATCATCTTGAACGATTAGAACAAAATTTGAATCTTAAAAATCTTGCCTAAATTATGTTTGGCGACTATTTTTCATGATTAGAATGGATCATCCTTGATGATCTAAATCATCCAGTATGATTAGTTCAACTAGCTGATTGTCTAGTACAATGTTTTGTTGTCCTAGATAATTAATTAAAAAATTAAACTTCTAGTTTTGACTAGATCTAACTCCCCTGAGTGTGTGTATGCACGGTCACCAAGCTAGCAAACACCTTTATTGGACTTGCATTAAGAAATCAAAATTACATCAATAAATATTATAGACTCTTTACAGTATAGCCTATTCTAACCAATCTTAAGCTCTGATTCTTCATTGGATGATAAATGGTGTTCCTAAAATGTTACCATACACACAAATAAGTATAGAATGAAAATACTAGGAGATATAAATATGTGAGCCATAATGTTTGTTATCATCAAAAGCATAAGCTTGTTAGCTCAAGTCGTAACACTCTTAACTCACTATATCTATTTTTCTTATCACCGACACTATTTCTATTCCTGCTTACTACATCTTTGTTCCTCCTCTTACTATCATATCTAGAGCTCACCTCATTCCTAGATGTTGGAGCTACAAAATAGATTTATATCAGTTTGCATTGATCCACTAACTAAAAAAACACCTGAATTAGCAAGGGCACTAATAAATATCTTAACTCCCTATTTAATCCTTATAGAAATCTATAACATTTTTCTATAATAGTCAGAATCAACTGAGGAGCATATATAACTAATGTAGTAAGCACAACTTCATACTGCATCACTATTTTACATCCCTGTTCTAACTTAATAAAGCTTCATGCATATATCACCAAGCTGATAGAGGTATGAACCACATCATGTTTTCTGTAATGAATTCATCCCAAGTGATCTCAATATTAGTTTTTCCTTAGAATTTCTCTCTATACTATCCAATCCACCACCTTTCAGCTTCTCCCCCAAATAAAAAATAGCTAAAAGTACCTTTTTATTCTCATAACATTGCATACTATCAAAAATCTTTTATATCCTCAATAACTAGTCTTCTACAGCCTGAGGTCATACAACTCCTTTGAATAATGGGGGGTTCAACTTATTAAATATTTGTAAATATCTATCCCTCTCTTCTTTCTTCCTCCCATATGACTTACTATGTGTATCTCCCTTTACCTATGCTAGAACATTAACTAGCTGCATAATAGTGTCAGACGATATTGGATTTGCACTATGTTGCTCATTTGGTACATCTTGATATAGTAGATCCATTATAACTATTCATTTTTATATCATTATATTGTATATGAATAATTCACATATATAATCAAGTATATATGCAATAGAATGCACATTAATCGACCCAATCTATCTGACACATGATTAATTCCTACATCTCTAAAACTAATTCAATCATTTCTTTCAATAATTATGCTCTGAGACTAATTTGTAATGCCCCATAATCTAAATTAAAAGAATTCATTTCTTTTATCTTTAATATAACAACACTAGAGATAAAACTAATCTAGTAATCAAAATATCAATATACATTTGTATTGATTAGTCCTAAAAATTATATATAATACTCAGGAATCAAATAATTATAAAAGTAAACCAATCCTGAGTATAAGATAATAACTACAAAATAAAATAAATAAACTTAGGGAATCCTGATCAATCTCACACTCCTGATCTCCCGCCTTGACCTAAATTCATTTAAATAATGTATAATGAGCTAAAATGCCCAGTAGGTCACTAAGTCCTATAATCAAACTCAAAGCATGATAAAGAAGTAGTATGCATGTCATCATTTAATTCATAATAATAGTAATCATTATGATCATGAATTTATGCAGTGCATAAATAGTTAAATCTGTTAATAGAAGAATAGTCCAATATGAAAACTAGTAGAATCGATACGAGTAAACTAGTAAATCAATAAGTTAATAAATTAATGACTTAGTACGGAGATCAAATCAAATAAATAGTAGGGAAATTATGTAAATCAATCACCATAATATTTAGAAAACTATTAAAAAACATGATTGTGTAATATAATCAAATAAGTATACATATATAGTTTAATCATTCTATATCAGTATCTTATTAGTGTCTTATATCACATGCTCAATATCACTTCGTAAGAATCACATTCTCATTATCATAGATTAATAAATACTAAATTAATAGTAATAATAGTGAAAGTAAATATATAGTAGTAACAATATCAATATATATAAATTAGTGGTAGTAAATGATAAACAGTACCATGGCAGTAAAATAACAATCAATAGAATAGAAAAATAGTACAATGGTTATAGTGAATCAACGTAATAGTTATCAGGTTGAATAATAATAATGAATTAATAACATGTAGTTCAGTAATCATATCCAATATTATTTAATGAGGAGTGCTCGCTATCAGGAAATTTTTTTAGTATTTAGACATTAGTAGTCGACAATGATTGGCTCAGTAAATAGTGTCATCACTCTTTGCTCGCCAACATAGTAATAAATTCTTATAACTCATAATCATTGTATCATTATATCACAAGAATCATTATAGTATAACAACAAACCATGATATTAAAGGAAATCCCAATGCCCCACCATCATGTACAGATCTATCAATCTTCAATCAATGGGTCAACCAGTCTTTACTTGTTTCATACACATATTGACCTCATTTTTGGTCTCATGCATAAATTTCCAATTCTAAACTCATGTCCCTTAGCGTGATGAGTCAAAAGTGTGGGTAAGTCAGTTTGATCTTGTTGGCATGGTAAACTTAGTCAAAGTGGTCAAATTGATTAAAAAAATAAAAAATTTTCAAAAAGTAAAAGTTGGTCAAATCTTATGCATGCATGCCACATTAATTCTAAGGAGGACCCCCATGATCTATCCTTGTCACCTTGATCAGGTTTGACCAGTCAAAGTGGTCAAACATTTTAAAAACTCTAAAAATAACCAAAATGACAAATTTATTAAATTTCTTGGTTTGATCCCCTAAGTCTAGACCAACTGATTTGGACCCCCTCTAAACTACTCTAGAATGTTCTTAGGATGGTTTAAACCCAAGCTTAATCTATGGTTTATCCTATGTCATCCCAAATGGTCCCCCATGCACAAAATGCCAAAACTGGCTTTCCACCTAAGCTTGTCCTTACTTGGCCAAAACTTGGCCACTTAAACTCATACGACACTTGGAAAGTATCTATGGGAGAGCTCCAATCCGTCCCAACCCTCTATGGAAACCTTGTGACATAAAATAGAGTAAAAACTTTAAAACAATCTTCATAACACATATAACACCAAAACTTTTCATCCAAGCCACCTCTAGAGCTCCCATTACTCTCATTTTATTGTTGGATTTCTTCTCTTCACTTTCCCACTCATCCCCACTATCAAAATCTTATTGGGGAGGAGACCCAAGGTGATATATATGCCATTTTCCTTCTTGTCATCCTAACTTTTGATCTAGACATTTGTAGGAGAAAAGTCCCTCAGAGAAGTTATTCCTCTCATTCTCATGAAGCAAATGAGTCCATGAATAAGCTATTTAAACAACTTGATAGAGGTATATCAGAACCTTTAGTTAAAATATTGATTGTGAATAACATTCAAAATACATCATAAAAAGCTCCAAAGTTAAGGTGTAGGTAGTTCATAACATTATAAATATTCCCTAAAAATTTTATTAAGTTTAGCCCAATGGATAAACCACAACAAGAAAAAGATATTTCTAAGAAAGTTATTCTGAAGGAAGAAGACAAAATCTGGACCATCCATCTTTGATTAAATAGTTTAGATTTCATTAAATAGTCAATCCATCCAAACCATTGCATGACATTTAGCCACCCAGATCTTACGGGAGTGACATGGCTTGATCTGGGCAGTTGACCTAAACCAAGCTTACTCGATCTAGGTAGTTGATCCAAACCAAGCTTGCTCAATAACCCATATCAAATGCTAACGTGTTTAAGTGATTTTTCGGGCCACAACCCACCTCTCGACACCACCCGTCACTGCCTAGCCACATTTAACCGCCAGCCAAAAAAATAAAAATAAATTTTAAATCCAAAAAATGCCCAAAAATTTAAAAGTTCATTTCAAGGACAAATTTAATGATCTTGGGCTCTATAAAACTTGAATGATGAGCACTACATTTTAAAAATAAAATTAAAGTATTTTGGCTGATATTTGGAGGACAATTTGCATTTAAATTTATAGGATAATTTATAAATTACCCCCAATCGAGCATCCTCTTGGGCTCAAATTTAGACAAAGCAAACTAGGGAATGTTCCCTACATATTCTAATTTTTTATGGGCTTAATGAGACTCCAAACTTATGTAGATTATTTTTTAAAGTTATGGGTAACTATTTGACCCAAAATATTAGAAACAATCACTTCCATACATGTAGGATTACATCATATTGTTACATGCATCATTTACATACCAATGCATCATATGTATGTCTCCTGCTTATACATGTATTCTATTTCTGTTGCTTGTGATAGATTTGTATACACATGTTGGTGGATGAGTCATAGTCCACGGGCCTCAGGAGAGGACTCTTTGTTGTGTCGGACATACGTACGTGCCCTAGATTGCTTCTTGGTTAGGTATAACTTCTACAACTTTATTAAGACCTTCTTTATATTATGAATGACTTGGTGACACTCGCACACAAACTTTGGACTGTTCTTTTACTTTCACCAAAATTTATATGGTAGGATTATTTTAGATATTGGTCATAGGTTAGTGCACTAATGAAGCTTTGGACTTATAATCCAAAGCTTGCCCATCTCTGTGAACCTTAGTGACCTTTGTATGGTTAACTAAGCATGTAGTGTATGCTACCCATTTGTGCCATATGCATCACTATTTTTTCAGACGAAGCAGACTCAAAAGATGATTTTTTTAGGTTTTCCAAATAAAATACATAAGCAACTATAAAATTCACCTCTTACTAATTTTTGAGCCTTTAAATCATATTACGATGAACATGATTAAGAATGTGAGAAGTAAAATAAAATCCAAGCTCTAGTATGTTAGGATGATCTATGTACTAACTTTGTGCAGTATGTCTCTCTACAGGAAATAAATTAAGCTCATTCATCTTAACTTAGAATAAAACCTATTTTTGAAGTTTATTTTCTATGAGTATTAAATATAATATAGAAATGAAAACAATTTAAAACTTTTTATACTGTATGTTCCATTAATAAAGTTTTTAGGTTAGAAACCTCGAGCTGCGAAGTAATGTATCCTATGGAGGCATTGGTCCTCATGCCATTTGTGATAATGCCATGAATGATTTAATAGGATGTAGGTATTAAATTGCAAATCTCATAAAAAGAAAGGGAAAACTCTATTTAAAATATATTTTCAAATACAACATGTAATGTTGGGAAAATAAATGAACTTCAAGCCAAGCCTTAGTGCCTTAATCCATGTTTGAATTATATTCATCTTTGCATCAACTCCCTTTATTCATGTAAGGTATATATTCTTGAAATCATGAGCTATGGGTTACGTGTCCTAGGGAGATTTTGGTCCTCATACCCTTTGTAACAATGGTACGAATGAATTGACAAGATGTAGGTATTAAATTTTAAATCTCATAAAAAGAAAGGAAAACTCTATTTAAAATATATTTCAAATACAAAATGCGATGTAGCAAAAATAAATGAACTTTAAGCCAAGCCTTAGTGCATTAATCCATGTTTGATTTATGTTCATCTTTATATCTATTCCTTTAATTCAGGTAAGGTATATAGTCTAGAAACCTTGAGCTGTGGGGCTATATTCCCTAAGGAGGCTTTGGTCCTCGTGCTTATTATAATAACACCACATACCTCACAAGTTAAGGGAGAAAGGTCCAAAAATTTATGCAAATCACTCCCTTTTAGAATTTTGAAGCCACACTTAGAAGCCCAACCCAACCCCTTAACCACATAAGTGTCAAACCTTATGTCTGATAGAACCCATCTATATCATTATGTAGTGAGTGTTCCATTCAAATATCACCCTTTTAAAATTGATTAACCTTAGACATAAGAAGCCTAAGATTTTTGTGGTGAGCAATAAACATACTTTAGTGTGTCACCTATTGGCCTTATCCTGAGTCTTAGGAAATTAAGGAGGGCTTAGACACCCTTGTAGCCTCATAATAATTTTAGCCTTAGGTGTAGGACTGAGGATGGGTCATTTGCCCCTCAATTCTTTATAGCTCTAGCATAGGTCAAGGCCAATGTATTTTAAACTCTTTATAACTTAATGAACAAAACTATAACTTTAAAATTAAGTTGTAATTAATTTACCATAAGTGGATAAGCAGTTAAAGAAAAATCTCTAGACTAATAAATTAAATAATATGAACTTGACTTTATAATTTTAATCCTTTACCTAAATTTTGTTAGCTAGGTAACACTAATTTTACACACATTTAGGTGTTGGATATGACACATTTTTATAGGCATCCTCGGGTAGGGTGTATTTAGGATAATGTTTTTTTTTTAATTTATTTATTTTTTAAAATTTGTACTGGAGATGATGTGATATTATGCTTTTGGTTTAGATTGTTATGGTTATTTTATTTCTTATTTCATGGATTGCTGACTGATCAATTTCCCTTAAGTGGTTAGAATTTTTGTAGAAATATCTTTAGCAGGTCAATGCATTCCCAAGGGGCTAATAAAATGCTATAATTATAATTATAAATATGCTCTCTAACAGGTACTATGAGGATTGCATAGCCATTAAGAATGTGGTCCTAAGTGAATATAATTACTTTATTATAACTATGATAATATATATTTTTTAGAGAGCTTATGTAATTTCTTTTTCTTTCATATGTAATTTTAGTTAGGAAATCCATATAGGTTTGTGGGTATTTTGGAAGGTAGGAGGCTAAACATATAAATATCAATCAAGTCCCCAAGGCCATTTCATTGATGTTTAGTTTTAGACTGAATTATAATTATGATAGAGCTCAGCTATCTATTTTTCTTTTCTTGGGATATATTGTAGAACCCAGTTGCACTTTTGGCCTTTCATTTATTATTTTATTCTAGGATGATTGATATGTTTACTCTTGATTATGCATTAGAATGACATGATCTTCTTAGGTGTCTTTGATTATTTTACTTGGGGGTGTCCTGGACAGAGTCTTCATGTTATCCTCTTAGGATGTTAAATTTACTATACAACAACAACAATAACATCAAGCCTTTGTCTCACTACATGGGTTCAGCTACATGAATCCTTTTTCTCCATTGTGTCCTGTTAAAAGTCAAATTCTCATTTAAATCTAATAAAGAAATATCATTTCTAATAATTTCTTACCAAGTCTTTTTCGATTTACCTCTACCTTTCTTAACATAATTCAAATCTAATCCCTCTACTTTCCTAATAGTGTCAGGCCACCATTTTATGTGACCAAACTATCTAAGGTGACTCTTTTTAATCTTATCTTCCACTGAAGCTACTCCAACTTTTTCACGCATATGCTCATTTTATATCTATCGCTATGGGTAAAGTCACTCATCCACCTAAACATCCTCATCTCTACAACGCTTAACATAGTATTATGCTTCTCTTCTAATGTCTAACATTCAACACTATAAAGCATTGTAGGTCTCACCACCATCTTACAAAATTTTCCCTTAAGTTTGAGGGCAAATTTTCTATCAAACAACAAGCTCGAATCATTCCTCCAAATCAACCATCCAACTTGAATTTTACTGATAATATCCCCATCTATTGGACCATCACTCTGAATAATAGATCCAAGATATCTAAAAGGTATAATTTTATTAAAGACTTGATCACCCAAAATCACAATCCCCTTACTAGGTTTATTACTACTAAAATTATACTTCATATATTCAGTTTTAGATCTACTCAAGAAAAAACCTTTAGACTCTAAGGTTGACCTCCATAATTAAAGTTTACCTTCAACTCCATCTCTAGTCTTATTAACAAGAAGAATATCATCAGCAAAAAGCATACACTAAGCAATAACCTCTTGTAAATGTCTAGTGAGAACATCCATGACTAAAGCAAAAAGATATGGGCTTAAGGCTGATCATTGATGTAATCCAGCTGAAATAGGAAAATACTTGGTCAAACCACCTTGTGTTTGAACACAAGTACAATCTCTTGCATAAATATTTTTAATAATTTGAATATAAGCATTATTAACTCCTTTATTTTCAAGAACTCTCCAAAGCATTTCTCTTGGAAGTTTATCATATGCTTTCTCTAAATCAATAAATATGATATGTAGATCCTCCTTATTCTCTCTATATTTCTCTATTAAACCCCTCAATAAATGTATGGCTTCCATAGTAGATCTACTCGGTATGAAACCAAATTAATTTTGAGAAACATTAGCAGTATGTTGTAACCTACGCTTCATAACTCGCTCCAATAGTTTTAAAGTATGACACATTAACTTAATTCCTCTATAATTCACACAATCTTGTGCATCACCTTTATTCTTAAAAATAGGAATTAATACCATCATTTTCCACTCATTTGGCATCTTTTTAGTCTTCAAAATAATATTAAAAAAATTAGTAAGCCAAAAAATTCATTCATCTCCTAAGCATTTCCACACCTCTATTAGGAATATGATCAGGTCCAACATCTTTTCCTTTCTTCATTTTCTTTAAGACTCTCTAACTTTGGTTTTACTAATACGCCAAAAAAATCAAAATCTTTATTTTCATGTAGGGATCTAAGGTCAATAAAGTCAATTGTATTTTCACATTCTTATTAAAAAAGTTTAGCAAAGTATCTCATCCACCTTTGTTGAATATCATTTTCTAAGAAAAGTACTTTTTGACCTTCATCCATAATACATTTCACTTGAACTAAATCCTTACTACTCCTATCTCTTAATTTGGCTAACTTATACATATATCTTTCTCCCTTCTTAGTATCTAATCTATTATATTATCATTAAAACCTAAGATCTTTGCAGCACATATTGCTTTCTTAGATTCCTTATGTGCCTCTTTATATATTTCCCAATTATAAGAATTTTTACATCTAAACCAATTTTTATAAAAAACCTTCTTATTTTTTACCTTTTCTTGCACATTTGGATTCTACTGCCAACTATTTTTACTATTAGGAGTTTTTTCCTTTGATACTCCAAGTGCATCTTTTGCAATATTCTTATTATCACTAGCCACTTTTTCTCACATAACATTAGCATCCTCATGCACAGACAAAATTTTAAAATCTATAATCTTACTTAATAAAATATTTTTGTTGTTATTATTTAAATTCCCCCATCTAATCCTAGAATATTATTTTACTTTATTTTTTATTTTTTGCCTCTTTATCATAAAGTTCAAAACTAATGATCATGTTGGGTATACAAAATTTTACTCAGAATAACTTTACAATCTTTGCAGTCTAAATGACCTAATTTTCTTATTAGAAAATAATCAATCTAAGTTTTACTATATCCATTTTTATAAGTGATGAGATGCTTAACTCTTTTCTTAAATAAGTTATTAGCAATTAAAAAATCATAAGCTAAAGAAAATTTTAATATGGTTTTACCACTTTCATTTGTCATTCCAAACCCATTGCCACGATGAATGCTTTTAAAATCATCTACATCTCTACTAACATGTCCATTTAAATCTCCTCCAATAAAAACTCTTTCTTCTAGAGGCATCTTTTATATTAATTCTTCTAAGTCATTACAAATTTTTAATTTTGAACCCATATCAAAACCTACTTGAGGAGCATAAGGACTTATAATATCAATAAACTTAACATCAACAATAATCTTTAAAGTTATAATTCTATCTCCAATTCTATTAACTTTTATAACATTATCCTTCAAACTCTTATATATAATAACACCTACACCATTTCTAGTATGACTCCTACCTGAATACTATAGTTTAAATCCTAAAATATCAATCACCTTAGCCTTCTCTCTAACCCATTTAGTTAACTGAATGCACAGAATATTTATCTTCCTATGAATCATAATATCTATTAATTCCATTATTTTCCTATAAGGGAACCTATATTCCAGCTTCCTATCCTAATTTTAGTTTCATGGACTAGCTTCTTTCTTTGCCCACATCTATCCTTGATATGGGAACCCTTATCTATTTAACACTACACCATGCAATGGCCCTTGCACACTTTTCGTTGTATTCATGCCATACAATGCATCGCTTCTAGGGGATGCCCTAGAATTAAATTTACTATATTAGATAAAATTTCCCTAATCAAGGTAAAATAAAAATATTGCTTAAAACCAACCTAAACTCTTTAAAACTTAATACATGATCCTTCTTGGTTCAATTTTTTAAAGTATAGCTATGATTTCAAACCAAGCCCACTTCATGATGGCTTCCAGATAGTTCTATTAGCCCTACCCTTCATGTATCAAACATGTAAATTTTATTTTATCACATAATGCGATAGCTCGTCATTGCATTAACATAGCACCATTTATTGTCAAGCTTGAATTCCATTCCTCTTTTATAAATACCCACCACTCTTATATTTGCATAAGACTAGACTACATAAATTTAAAATATTTGGTGAAGTTTTAGCTGGTACCGCTTTCTAAGTAGGGTGATAAATTCAGGCCGGGGTTGCTTAGATCCCTAGTGGGATTTAAGTTATAAGTCCCCTCTCTGTCTTGCATTAGTTAGTTCGGGGGCATTAGTACTAAGATTATAGTACATCCTTGTAGATCTTGGATTAACAACTAGTGCTATGAGTATATCATTGTATGCCTTATCATTGAGTGTGTTCTCCAATCTTGGGAAGCTATAAATCCCCCCGATCCATGCCACACTAATGACATATTTTCCATCTCTCTCTTCTGCATGCTCTATGTGTGATGTCACCTCTCTTGATTTATTCCCCTCATAATGAATGAATGATTACATTATCTTTAAGTGTGCTAAATTACCCATTGAGTTTGTCTACTTTAGATTAGAAGAACCTAGGAATCCCATTATGAAACAAACTAAGAAGAGAATAACATAGCATTCCTAATCAAGACTATTTTTAGGTCAAGGCGTAAGATGTAATTAACTAGGGAGCTTGTGCTAATGGGAAACCGACACCTACATCAAATAAACCTCACTCGAGCTGATGTGTTGAATAAGAGAAATCTTGTGATTATTTAATTATATATATCATTATCCATCAAAATGTATAGGCAAAAGCTGCTAATTTCTATGGATAATCATATGTATGATTTCATTTGCTCTTTAATTAGTCTGCTTGTATAGAGTGTAAGGATCTGCATCCATTTTATCTTATGAGATAGTATGATAGTACTTTTTACATTCTAACCCCCGTGAGTAGTTCTCTTTTAGAGACCCATGACATACACGTCATTATAAGTTAATAATGACCAATTATTACCCAATCCATAATTACTATAGAATAGAACCTTCAACACTGCAACAGCCTTTTCAGGCGCCACTGCGCTCTGAATCCCAATGCCTCATTGCTAGTCATATTGCCACTGTGCTGTAGTTCAAATAGGAATTCATATTTTAAATTTTAAAAATCAGTTTAGAAATTTGAGTTGTTACAATGCTCCGTCGAGGACATAGATCACATTAAGCATTAAGTTTGTGCATGACCAAAATAAAACTAAATTAAAATCAAGAAAATGAAAAAATTATATTCCATGAAAGAGTGTAGATATAATCTACACGGCATAATTATAACATCAAATCATAAATTTAGAGAGAAGAAACTAGCCATTACGTTTCATATTTAACAAAACAAAACTCATGATTGTCATTACAAATATGAATAGAAAGTACAAAAATGAAAAGATCAAATTAGGATAACCCCTGAGTTTAGGTCTTGCTCTCCTCCATGAGTTTGCTTTTGAATTTTCTTACAATTCACAACACAAACACTCAAACACTAAAAGAAAACTAGAGAAGAAAGTAGGGAGAAAAATCTTCAAAATCTTCTAGAAGTTTGCCTAGGAAACCCACACACAAAGAGTCCCTTCACTTTCAAATAAACAACATACTTGTACTTTTTATAAACAACTAAAATTCTGATCAGTCAAGTTCACAGTGTTGCAACATTGGTTTGGTAATACTACAGCATTCTCATTGAATGTCTCTTCTCTTTAGATTTTAACTGACACCGTCATGACATTAGGGCAATTATGTATTGTGGCATTGAACATACGATGATGGGAAATTGTGCACTACGATGCTATGTTCTCTTTCTTGAACCTTATTTTTTTTCCTTAAGAGTTCTTTGACGTTTGAAGTATTAGCACTGCGGTGCTCTAATCCAACACTAAACTTGGCACTATGATGCTAGCTTCTCTATCTTTGGAATTAAACATTCTTACTCTATGGCATAGAGCTATCTATTTTGACACCAAATTTCTACCCAGGGTGTTGCATCATTGAGCTATGTGGCACCACAGTACTGGACTAAAATTTTCTTCATTTAGTTTCCTCCTTGAGAATTCCCTGCACGAGAAATAAAAATTAAGTACTTTTCACACAACTCATAATTAAAACACTACTTTTTATAGCTTAACACACATGTTGAGCAAGGAGTTGATAAAAGCTATCTACCAAGAATTTATTGGTTTGCTAGGCAAAGAGATGGTTATACAGAACTAGCATAAGTCATGCCTCACAAAAGATTAATGTTGAGACTTAAGAAACATTTAGAGGTGGATGTTAAAGTACATTATAGAATGTTGCATGCTAATCTTAAAATAGAGCATACAACTAATAATAATATTTATTATATTTGAATGAATAAGTGGATAGCCAAATTTTGGTGTTTGACATTGGTAGTACACTAATGTGTAGCATAATAAATCAATATGGAAAGCTAAATGGATATAAATAGTTGGCCAAGCTAGGCTGGTCAAGCATACTAAAATTAGTAGAATAATGTTACATAGATGGATGGAGATAGAGTGCTATAGTGGGACAAAAAGAGATTAATCTATTTAGCTTAATAGAGCTAGGATTAAGAAGGTATTATTAGATTTATTGATCTAAAAGTCATTGAGCTAGCTAGTGGTCCTTAAGGCTTTGGCATACTTTTGCTAATTTAGTTAGGCCATCACCATGAAACATGGATGATTAGGGTTGAAGGTGAAAAATGAGGCATCATATTAAATATCTACCTATTAAAAAAGTATTGGACTTGTTGAAGTCTTTAAGAGTCTGCAAGGGATGATTTTGAACTACATGCTCAAACAAATTTATAGCCTACTACAATCAAATAGAATATCAAGAAATGTTGGTTGTCTATGATCTCATAATTTAAAAGTGTCACCTAATTTTTCATCAGTATATTATAAAAGTCTATGCAAAAACTACTAAATAATTTTGTGGTTGATCATATGCTTTGAGAGGAAAAATGCAAACCTCTAAGCGAGTTATGAAATTTCTTATGTTACTTTGATTCATAACTTTAATGCCCCAATGATTAAAGAGATAAAGTTACTATATATTTACAAAAAGAAATTAATTAATACATTCATATTTTGTACTTGATAGAAGGAACTTTACTATATATACATGATTTTACTAGAGCACTTTGTTATAAATATACTTGATATTATATGTGATGTAATTCACTTTCAAAAATCATTCTCAAGAATCATTTTGAGTAAATTAAGTCCTAAAATAGATACATTCTAGAGAATATGGATGCCATTTTGATAGGCTTAATATAATACTTAAATATCAATTCACCTTTTCTAGTGAGAGAAAATCCCCCATTTTCTAGTGAGAGAAAATCCCCATTTTCTAGTTAGAGACAATCCCCCAATTTATAGTGAGAGAAAATCACCCTTCTACTTAAACTGGGAAGGTGGAAAGAAGAGAGAGAAAATCCCCCATTTTTTAGTGAGAGAAAATCTCCCATTCAAATTTTTCTGTTTCCACTTTTTTTGCCGCCACTTAAGACATGGCAGCCATTGATCACCGATCTTCTTCGTTGCCTACCTCTGGTGTTCATTCTCTTGTAGAGCCTAAGGTTATTTTTGGGAATAGAGAACTTTGCCCGTATATTGCTAATGATCCATTGTTTCTTCGTCACCATTTGAATGTGAATAAGGAAAGTTCTTTGGTTATTAACGAGAATTCATCTGGTGGGATTAAAAAAGTTGTTCTTATTTTTGGTAAAGGTAAAGCAATTATGAATGAAAGGTTTTCCATGAGTCCACATTCTTCTGAAGCTCTTAGTTTAAAGAATGGTGTTTTCAAGAGGGAGAATGATGCAGAAGCTTCTTCTTCTGCTTCTATGAAAATCAATGTTAATAGATTTGTGAATTATAATCTCAATTCTTGATTGGGTTCTGAAAATGTTAAATTAAATAATTCATCAAATGTGAGAGGAAATTTTTTGAAGAATATTGATAGTCCTGTCATTGGGTTAGTTGAAGGTAGAATTAAAGTTGAAGTGTTGCCTGGAGAACTTATTTTAGATAGGAATTTTGTTGATACTTTTGTTAAGTCATGGGTTAAGTGTCCACATATAAAAGTTGATCTATCTAGTATAGAATCATTTCTAATAGAGGATGGAGCTGCAATGATATAACATGAACCTAATGAAGCTGGAAATACTAATAAGCTATAGAATTCAGTTTTGGTAAAGGTGTTTAGAAGTAATATTCTTATTCATATTATTTCTGCTTAACTACATAGACTATGGGCTCAGTTTGGACAATTTCACCTTAAGATTTTTGGCATGGGATGGGTTTTGTGTGTATTTCAGTCTTTTAAAGCTATAGAAATTATTTTAATAGGAGGACTGTGGTATGGTAGTGACCACATTATTAGTATCGACAAATGGTCTCTTAAGTTCACACCTACTTCATTGAAAGGTTTTTCTTCTCCTTTATGGATTAGAATGCCTCATCTACCACTTCAATGTTAGGATGAAATTAATGTGATGAGGATTGCTTCTAAAGTTGGAATTCTGTTAATGATTGACGAAATATGTTTCAATGGGGTGGAAGAGAGTATGCAAGAGTTTGTGTTTATGTTTTTCTAGAGGATTAACTTCCATTGGGCATGTGGGTTGAAGGGATGGTTGGCTGTTTCTTTCAAACGGTGGAGTTATAAAAAATTTTCTACATTCTATTTTAAATATAGAAAAATTGGACATTTGAGTTATGACTACAATATGAAGGATATCTTGGTTGATAAAGTTTTGTCGGAGTTCGATAATTCAGAGAAATTAAATTTGAAGAATGGTTCAGGTGATCAGAATAAGCCTGATAATAATTCTTGTTATGGTCCTTGGATCCATGTAAATTATGGTAGGAGGAATAAATTGTTCAAAGGTAATAACATTTGTCCTCTTAACAAATCAAACAAAATCTTTAAACCTTCTACTGTGGAGCTTGTGAAGTTAATAATCTACATTCGGTCCATTCAGAAGTGGATGGTACTGGATGAGAACGTGCTGAAGACATTGTTGAAGTAAATGTAGCTCCTGTCATTCCAATGCAGGAAAATTCAGAGTCTAGCAAGCAATCGAAGGAGATTTCAATTCTTATAGATATTAGTAAGAATTTTAATTATATTGTGTCTGAAATTCCAACTGATGGTAATAAGTTTGATATCTTGAATTCATATGGTGATGACAAGAAGTATAAGGGACGTACGTATTCAACAGATTCAATTTTGGATGGAAAACAGGATGGAGTGATTATGGAGGCAAGGGAAAAATATTTTTAAATGGTTGAAGGGTTGGATGGAGAAAGGTCTGGAATTGTTAAATTTAAGCATCAAAAGGAGCTTAGATCACATGGTAAAGTGAATATTCTTACTCGTAACAGGAAAAATGAGATATTGGATAAATATAGCAGTGGGAGAAATCCCACTTTGAATCCTTAATGTCTTCCATAGCTTTTTCAAATTTTAGAGGGGCTAGGAAGTATGAAGCCTCTCAGTATCTCAAGAAGTTTGTTAGAGAATATGATGCATTTTTGTTGGTCTTGTGGAAACTAAAATTTCTTCTATAGAGAGATCTGAATTCAATAGATTTATTGGTGATAATTGGGACTTCTTTATCTTTCCTTCAGATGGTTTGTTAGGAGTTATTATGGTCTTCTAGAGAATGGACATTGCTTCTTTTTCATTCATAGAAGCTTCATCTTAGATAGTTATAGGGGACCTTAATATTAAAAACAAAGGTGTGTGGATAGTTGCTACAGTTTATGGTAGTAGTGATACCTACAAAAGGTGAAGCTTGTGGAATTGCTTGGATAAGATCTCAATAAGAGATATTCCTACAGATATGGGAGGTGATTTCAACTATTTATTATCTCAGGAAGATAAAAGAGGAGGGAAGAAGTTTGTTCTTTCTAAAGGGCCTTAGGATGTGAAAATGTTCATAAGTAATAATGATTATCATGAGATAGGTGTGATTTGTCCCAAATTCACTTGGTGTATTAATAAATGTTGTAGTGCTCATATTTTGGAGAGGTTGGACGGATGTTTATTGAATTTTGCTGCATTAGATGCTATTCAGTTGGCAGCTATCGGTCATCTTGCTAGAGTAGCTTCCGATCACTGTCGAATTTTGCTAAAGATATTTATTTTTAGTTTTTGAAGAAACATGATTCTAAAATTTGAGGATGTTTGGGCATCTTATCCGGCTTCTTCAGCTATTGTTTTAAAGACTTGGAAGAAAGTTGTTCAAGGAGATGATGTTCAAATCCTTAATAAGAAATTCAGAAGAACATTGAAGGCTTTACTCTTTTGGAGTAAATCTAAACATCAAAACTTTATGGTTTTGAAGGATCATCTTAAAAAAAATTTAGAGTTGTAAGTGGAGGAAGCTGACTGTGGTGGATTGTCTGAATACAAGCTATTTTTGTTGAAATCAAAGGTGAGTGAGTTTAATACAACTCTTGCTCGACTAAATACATGGTGGAGGCAAAGGGCTAAGGTTCAGTGGATGGAGGAAGGAGATTCTAATTTGAAGTTCTTTTATACATATGCAACGGCAAGAAGGAATGGGAATTGAATCAGTAAACTTAAGGACAATAATGGCTTGACGGTCGAAGATCAAAATTAAATTAAAGAAATATTCTAGAAGTTTTTTAAAGACAAATGGAATGAAGGAGTTGTGTTTTAATGGGATGGTCGTGTCCTTTGAAGGTGCTTGAAAATAATGATAAGAAGTTACTTTAAGCTGATTTCACTATGGAAGAATTGGAACAGGTGGTTAAGTAGTTGGAGGTGAATAAAGCTCAAGGTAATGACGAGATTACTTACTCTTTTATAAAAATTTATTAGTCTATTATCAAAGAAGATGTTTGGAAGGCCATTAATCTTTTTTTTTTTTTTACTTCTAGTAAAATGTGTTCGCCGTGGAAGGAAACTAATATGGTGTTAATTCCTAAGGTATTAAACCCTTTGACACCCTCTAATTATCGTCTAATAAGCCTTTATTTGTCTATTTAAAAGATTATGGCGAGGATGTTGTTAAATAGGTTGAATTTTAACATACCTAAAAGTATTTCAGAAGACCAATCTGCTTTTGTTAGAGGTCATTCTTTATCAGATCATATTTTGCTTGGCCAAGAGGTGTTTAATAAAATTAGATATTCTCAATCAAAGAAAGGGCTGGTTGTGATTAAGATTAATATAGAACATGCTTATGATAGTTTGGAATGGTCTACTCTAAAGCAAGCCTTAGAGTACTTCATATTTCCAATAAAGTTTTCTAAATTATTACTAGAGTGTGTGATAGATCCAAAATTTTCCATTATGATTAATGGCAACAATTCTAATTGGATTGAGGTAAGAAGTGGTTTTAGATAAGGTTGTCCATTGTCTCTATATCATTTTATTATGTGTTCACGGTTGTTATTAAATGCTTTTGCTCACACAAGCTAGAGTAGTAATGTTGTTTTCCAGTGGGCTTGTGTTGATATTCTTTAATGACATTTCATGTCAGGTGTCAAACATCATAAGTTAGCTTTTATCGCTCCACTCCAATTTTTCTTTGAATTTTTGTGGCAAGTTGTTTTTTTTTTAATTTTCCTTCTTCATTTTGATCAGCCTATTTCTTTATGCTTATCTTAATCATCTTGCTCCTATCAATATTCTTTAGAGAGGACTGGTTTCTTTCAGCACTAGTGTTGGTGATTTCAACATATGGTGATAAACATGCCTTCTATCTCACTTCCATAGAAGTCTCTATCGAGATGTTCAACTACATTTCTCTCATTCTTTAGAGTAGATTAAGGCTTCGTTTGAGACAGCTTTTTTATTATTTTCTAAAGCAACTTTCTATTACAAAAAATTTTGAATTTGAATTTTTTTATTAAAAAGCTATTTTAGAAAGTAGTAAAAAACTTGTCCCAAATAAAGCCTAAGACACAATAAGATTCAATTTCTCCTCAATCTAACTTCTTTCGAAACAAAACATTTCTTTCTTCCTAATTTCCTCAATCCCAGTATCTTCTTCAATAGAGCAATCTTTCAATTTCAAAATCAGGTATGCAATGTTTTTTTAATATAAGAAAGCCTCTTTTGCTAACCCAAGCGTTCAGCTGCTCTACAAACTACTCTAATTGAAATATTTTCTTCAGAGCAAAGTCAAGCTTGTTAATGAAGAGTAATCTGCCCAAACTGATGCATAGAAGCATTATTTCAAATCATTTTGAAAGCATTTAAATTTTAATTAAAGTATTTGATCGATTCACTAATAATTCCAAACAAGAAGCTCATAGAGCCATTCAATCATCCAATGATCCTTTCATTCTATAATAAGCATTAATTAGAATAATTTATTTTACTTATTTGATTCAATGTATCAATGGATGTACTTGATCTTACCCATAAGTTATGCTAGTAGTAAGGTAATGTGATAAGGAAACTTGTGAGTATGGAGTCTGGAATAAGAGCAGAAGAGAGATTGATGAATCTCTATGAAAAATAAAAAATGGCTTGAAATTCAAAATATGCCTTTAAACTATTTATTTATAGGATTAAAAATGCTATAAGAAAAGCTACACCAAGGAAAAAAAAAAGAGAAATAATACATGATTTGACAAGTATAAATTGATACATATGTGGACTCTATGGAGGGTATACATGTGTCCATCCACCTCTTATGTGGCTTGAGATGTCCCTGATCAAGTCCATGGGACAAGTGCCTTTGGTAAGGTCCTTAGGGTGAGTACCTTGGATGAGTATATAGAGGGAATTCCCTTGAATGAGAGGTGAGTTCCTTGGAGTGAGAGAAAAATCTCTTAAATGAGTGTAGTTGTGAGCTGGGGGTAGCATAGTTGATGGAGCCATGACTATGGGATTGGTTGTTATGTGTGCCTCCTATAACTTAGATAGGACTTTAAGTGGAAGGCATATATCTTTAATTGGGGAATACTATTGAGCAAGCCAATTTCTTCTAGGACAAGTGCCTCTTCAAGTGAAGGTCTGTTGAGGCAAGCTCTCTAATTGAACTCCCTCAAAATGTCTACATCTTCGATCGAGTATCCTACGAGCAACTTTTATACTGAGAGCTTAGGGCGAATGTGTGCCCTCCCAAACTTTATTTCGATGGATGCCCCACAAGGCGATGCTCATTTTTGGTGAAAACTTCTCTTTGTTAAGCTATCCGAGGGTAAACCTTCATCTAAATATAAACTAGTATTAATTAATTGCTTATTTTCACTTCTTAATGAATGTTGACCTCATTTTTGTATGAGGCCATCAGAACCTATCTAGACTCCTTCTTGGTGGTCCTAGGGTTGACATTTGTCCACATATCAATCATAGAGACCCCAATCAAATTTCAATCCAGCCTTTAATCCAATTCATACCCCAGACTCCTATCCTGCCTAAAATCATAGTTCAATCTTATCTTCAATGAACCTGTTACAAACCTGATTCATGCACTATAATTTTGATGATACCAAACATTATTGTATCTATTACTCCTTGCTCTTATTTCTATGATATTTTTTTTGTGTTGTGTGCACTAACTTTTTAGGAATTCAATCAACCGTTCACTTGTAATTTTGATCAGCTTAAGACTGGGTAGACTAGGGTTACAGTTAGTATTTTGAATTTGTTCTATATTTTTTCCTTTTTTGAGTCATATCATGTAATTGCGTGGATATTATTACTGAGTAACCTTGCACTTCTTTTTAAGTAATATGTACTGTACGATTTTGGATTCATAATGTATGATAAGTGTATCGTACTATACAGTTTTAATTTGTACTATACTATCTATTGTGCTTTATCAAAACCCTAGCTGCCAGAGGTTAAGAAAGATTCTAAATATGCTGATCGTACAGTATGATTTAGTTTGTATTTTATGCTATAGTTAAAATCTTTCTTAATTAATCCCTCGATATAAGGCAAATTAAATCATGGACAATTATTGTGACATATCATACTGTACGATACATTTCGTACTTACGATTACCCATGTATAAAATTGGTCATCTCAGAGGTCATACCAAATGAAATTAATGATTTTGTACTGATCACATGGTATGATATGCCAGTAGCTGTATGATTAACATAGTATGACTTTGGTCATCCCAGAGATCATACAAACAAAATCCATGATTTTTGTACTAATGGTACTGTATGATATCCACAGTGCTGGACGATCAACAGTGTATGAAGTTAGTTGTCCCAAGGATCATCCCAAACAAGCAAAAAAATTTTGACAATTCGTACCGTATGATATTTTATTCATATATACTAAATGTTTAAAAGTTGAACAGATCATCTACACGAACTTGCTGGCAATTCTAAATTATGTTTATCGTACTGTACGAAACATGTATTTACAAATAAAAGAAGGATTTCTTAAAATATAGGATTTTTTGAAGCTCACTATTTAAGCAATATTATTGTACCTTGAGGTAATCTTTTGCTAATGGGTTGTCCTGAGAGAGAGCTTAAAGAAGGAAGAGAGGAGAGCTTTGAGAGAGAGATCCTTATGAGGGGGAGTTGTGAGGGATTCACAAAGGTTGCTCCGAGCAAGGTTTCGATCATCTTCGTCAAGCTTCTTTCTTAATTCCTTGGTAGCTCTAGGAATATCTTCATCAGCATCGGATCGAAGGTTCTCTACCTAATCCAAGAGGGAGTAAAAGAATTTAAAGGTTCTCTGCCTACTCCATGAGGGCGTAAAAGGATTTCAACGTTCTTTGCCTACTCCGAGAGGGAGTAAAATGATTTTAAGGTTCTCTGCCTACTCCAGTATGGAGTTAAAGGATTTCAAAGTTCTATGCCTACTCCAAGAGGGAGTAAAAGAATTTCAAGGTTCTTGGCCTACTCCATGAGGGAGTAAAAGGATTTCCAAGGTTCTCTACCTACTCCAGAAAGGAGTAAAAGGATTTTTAGGTTCTCTGCCTACTCTAGGAGAGAGTAAAAAGATTCAAGGTACTCTACCTTACTAGGTCAGTGGAAAGATTTTGTAAGGGCTTCTCTGCTTTACTGTGGGGGCAAAAGCAGAGTCACTACTTTTAGTGCAATACCTGGAAAGGAGGTTTCCGGGGAGTGGACATAGGTGAAGTTGACCGAACCACTATAAATTTGGTGTGTTCTTTCTAGTTACTCTTTTGCATTATTCTATGATTTGCTCTATGGTCCAAATCTCTGATTGTTGTTATTGTGAAATTAGTGTTGCTTCCACATAAATTGTTTGTTTTAAAATATTAAAAAAGATTTCAAAATAGATTTTCTTTTTATCTTAAGAAATTTTTTAAATAACCAATTCACCCACCCGCTCTTGGTTAGCCTTGGGCTTGTTGTTAAAGGTTTAACAACACTTACAAACTTTCATGTGGTATCAGATTGGGATTCAAAAATAAAGTTTTAGAAAACTTTTAAAAATTAATCAATGTCTAACTTTGGAAATCGAAATACTATGGAAGGATATTCTATCACATGAACATTTTTATTTGATAATATTTCTTTTGATTTTTAAAAAATTTGTATGTCTACTTTCTTGCAATCAATTGATTATTGCATGTGGATGTTAGTTAGGGAAGGGTATTCTGCACCTTCATGTTTAATAAATGGAATTAAAACTGAAGTACCTTTTTTTTAAATGGAGTACTGATGATAAAGATTTAGCCCAACTGAATGCTAAATGTCTAAACTATTTATTTTGTGCTTTGAAATCTGAAGATTATATAAGTGTATTTACCTGTACTATTGATAAAGAAATTTGGGACAAATTATGCATTCCTTACGAAGGAATAAGTGAAGTGAAACAATCTAGGCTAAATTTTTTGCTTCATGAATATGAATTTTTTTGTAAGAAACCATGTGAATCCATATCTTAAAAGTATACTATATTTGTACAAATCATTACATCCATGCATGCTTTAGGTAAAGAATTATCCAACTCTAAAAAAGGAAATAAAATTCTGCATTGTTTACCTTCTTCCTATGATGCAAAAATTATTGCTATTACTGAATACAAGGATCTGAATGTTTATTCTAGATAACTTACTTTGATCACTCATTGCCTACGAGCAATGAGTGTGTCAAAAATAGCTTGATGTAGGAGAAAGATACATGGACAAAACTATATCCTTAAAGGCTAATGATTCAGATAGTTCCTTTGACGGAGGAGAGGAAGAAATTGCACTGATGACATGAGAGCTTAGAAGCTTTCTAAGGAAAAAACAAAAATGTCATTAGTAGTGGAGCAAAGGTCACCAAATTAAGGAGAATGTTGAAAAAAAGAAAAGTCCTATAAAGGTAAGCAAACATCTGAGAAAGCCTTTTTAGCCAACTCTGCTTCAGATTCATCTAGAATAGAAGTAGAAGAGGAGGTGACAAATTTGTGCTTAATTGATAACAGCTATCTTTATCAGTCTGATTAAGATGAGGTATGTCAACTTTCATATGATGAATTACTTGATGTTTTACAAAAGATTCATGATTCTTACAGGAAACCAAAAAATAAGCACGCTAGCTTGAAAATTGAATGCTCAACTTTACAAAAAGAAAATGAAATGCTCAGAAAAGATTGTTCTGATTTAGATAAGGATCATATGACTTTACTGGATGAGTTTGATGAATTGAATAAGAAATATACTACTTTAATTGAAACACATAATTCTTTGAAAGCAATGTATCTTGATTTAGAGAAATCATTTAAAAAATTAGAAGCATGTGTTAACATTTTAGATCTTAGTGAGCACTCTTTAAAAATTGAAATATCTTCTCTTGAAAGTGCTAATGAAATTTTATTAGAAAAAGTAAATGCCTTTCAAAATAAACTTGTTCTTAAGCACTCACCATGTCATGCATCTCATAAACCTAGGAATAGGAATCATAAATATTATAGCTTACTTAACCCTTTTCCTAATGTAAGATGTTATTATTTTGGCATGTTAGGACAAATTAGCCACACTTGCACAATCCACCATCGAACAAATTTAGTGTGGAGGCCTAAGTTGCATCAAACACATCATGGAATGCATTTTGAAAATTTATCCAAATTCAAGAAGGTACCCAAACTCACTTGGGCTCCCAAAACTATTCTTCCATGATCTTTAGATTTAAAGGCTCTCATAAAAGACCAAGTGGGAGCATGTGATTTTTGGGCTCGATATTTTTGTTCCTATCACTTGAAATTAGCCATTCATAAGCTTCTCAACGTGTGTTATTTGTCTTGTATTTTGTCTATTTGTGACTTTATTTAATTTTTGCTTTTTAGCCCATAATTTCTTTTTATTAATTTTATTTTTATTCTTATTTTTATTCTTTTAGTTTTGTTGTTGTCGTTCTTTATGATTGTGTCCTGATGATCACTCAAATCACTCCATTGAATCTCACTATTTTTCCTGCAAATCTAATTTTTTTTCATCTTCAATCATACGGTACGAATCATGATCATACAGTATGATGGGAATAGCACTACTTTGACCATAACCGTTAGCTTGATGAACGATCGAGATTGTATCTATCATTGTTCATCATACTGTACGAACACCTTTTCATACAGTATAATCCACATGTCAACCCTTCCTGGGAAGAAAAAATTTTGGTTTGGTACGACATTTATTATTGATCATACTGTATGAACACATGTTCGCACTGTACAACCCTTTTTGTCAAAAGTCGTATAGGCTGACTCCTCAAGACGAGCTCCATGTCTTTAATTATGTCATACGAAGTCTGATTGTACTGTACGATTAAACACATTTTTTTGACTAATCTTCTGGCCAAAATAATTACATGCGATCGTCCCGTACGATCTCTCAATCGTACAATATGATATCCTCCATTTCTATTTAAACTTTTTCAATTCATTCAAAATTTTCACAGAACCTTCCAATCCTCCCTTCTTGCAATCTTAATCTTTGCAATGGCCGGCGGTGAAAAACATAGTGAACAAGCCCATGGTGCTTCCTCCTCTCACAACCTTACTGACAATAATTTTCTGACAACTTTTGATGAAGCTGCCTACCAAAAATACAAAGAAGCCAAGATCACACCTTTCAGGCTTCTTAATCAGCAGGCCCTTAGCTTTCCAAAAATGAAACTCTTCAATTCCACTACACTTCAATTTCTTCTGACCTTGGCCTATCCCTTCTATTCTAAAATCCTTTATGACTTTCTAGCAAATTGTAGAATTAGTGGGGATGCCACTGTAATTTCTTCTTATGTGTATTGTCAGAATTTAGAAATCACCAAAGAAGATATAGGGAATCAACTCCAATTGAACACCCAAGGAAATAAACCCCTTGCAATGGCCTCCAGATCTAATTTCGACTGGAGTGCTATAAATCTTATGCTTAGAAATGTTTCCCTAAACTACCACCAACCCTTGGTTCACACTCTAAATCAAAATGCCACGGTTATCTAGCACGTTTTGAGAACATCCATCATTCCTAAAGCTGGAGACCGGATAAACATCACTCCCCTTCTATCAATTTTCACCTACTTCATAATATCAAACACCCAAATGGATGAAGCTCAAATGCTAATTTATTACATCCAATACCTCACCTCCATTTAACTCCCAGCCAGTAGAAGAAAGCAAAACATCACTATAGGATATGTGATTTGGTACATCTTGGATAAATATACAACATCACATATCCTTCTCCTCTTAACCACACTCCAATCTTCTTTTCAGATGCCTTCTTCTGGATGCTCTTTCATAGGGATCAGGAGCTAAAAGACCCTCTCTTTGATGAAGAAGGAGAGTTTGCCCCTGCAGCTGATCCTGCACCTGCACCAGCTCCTCACCACTACCCATATGAGGAGTTGATTCAGCGATTTGACAAACTTGAGAATCTCCTGGATCAACAGTAAACCCAACATGATAATGATATGGGTTGGTTCAGGGAGTAATTAGGAAACATTTAACAGTAGTTCAGCACCATCTAATAATAATATCACATCTTTAGCCAATTGTTCTAGTAACCTCCACAGCAACCTGACGATTAGGATCCACCACTGTTCTAGTTTTATTTTATCTTCTATTGTGATTATACTTTTTCTTTTTAGATCTATGCTTGCTTGTTTGTACTTTACTTTGTAATAAAATTTCCTTTCAGTCATTCTTGTGTTATTTTTCTTTCTTTTTAGTCAAATATTTTTTCAAAAATAAAAAATAAAAATTTTTAATTGTTTTGAGTCTATTTATTTTGTGTATTTCTTGTTTCTATTTTCTATTTTGTTTTTCTTCATACTGTTTTCCCTCTTTTTGTGATGTAAAAAGGGGGAGTAGTATTTCATTATTTGTTGTTGTTGATGTTAAATGTTGTTGTTGTTAAATTTTTTTTTCACTCCTTTTAATTACAATTGTTTTTCATTTAAAGAAGAGCTTAGAGGAAAGCAACTTTTTGAAAAATTCAAAAACAATAATTTTTTCCATCATAAAAAAGGCATAGATTGTTCCAAACCTGATTCAAGCACTGTGATTTTGATGATAACAAATATTATTGTGTCTGTTAATACTTTCTCTTATTTCTATGATATTTTATTTTGGGTTATGTGTATAAATGTTTCAAGAATTTAGTCCACCATTCACTTGCAATTCTAATCAGCTTAAGACTGGGTAGACTTGGGTTATAGTATGTATTTTCAATTTGTTTTGTATTTTTTCCTTTCTTGAGTCATATCATGTAATTAGGTGGATATTATTACTGAGTAACCTTACATATATCCTGGGAGAGAGAGAAACATGTTTTTGGGAGAGTTTTTCTTTTTAAGTAATTCCTACTATACAAATTCAGATTCAGGACTATATGATAAGTGTATTATACTATACAATTTTAATTTGTACTGTACAATCTGTTGCACTCTGTCAAAACCCTATCGATCAGGGGTGAAGAAAGCTTCTAAATATGCTGATCGTACAGTATGATTTGATTTACATTGTATGCCCTAATCACAATCTTTCTAAGTTAATCCTTTGATATCAGGCAAATCAAATCATAGATAATTTTTGGGACAGATCATACTATGTGATACATTTTGTACTATACGATTACCCATGTACAAAATTGGTCATCCAGAGGCTGTACCAAATGAAATCGATGGTTTTGTACTGATTGTATGAAACAATATCCCAAGTAATGTATGATTGATAGAGTACGACTTTGGTTATTCTAGAGACCATACTGAATGAAATCCATATTTTTTTTTATTGATCGTACTATACAATGTCCACAATGCTGGACGATCGACAATGTACGAAGCTGGCCGTCCCAAGGATAGTTCCAAACGAATAGAACAAATTTTTATAATTTGTACCGTATAAAATTTTTATCATACTGTATGAAATATTTAAAAGTTGAACAGTTCATATGCATGAACTTACTGGACGATTCAAAATTACATTGATTGTACTACATGATACATGTATCTTACTATATGAATAGAAGACGAATTTCTTAAAATTTAGGGTTTTTTAAGCCCACTATTTAAGCAATTGTATTATCCCTTAAGATAATCTTTTTCTGTTGGGTTATCCTGATAAAGAGCTTAAAGATGGAAGAGAGGAGACCTTGAGAGAGAGATCCTTGTGAGGGAGAGTTGTGAGGGATTAACAAAGGTTCCTCCGAGCAAGGTTTCCATCATCTTCTTCAAGCTTCTTCCTTAGTTCCTTGGTGGCTCTAGGGAGATCTTCATCATCTTCAGATTGAAGGTTCTCTGTCTACTCCAGGAGGGAGTAAAAGGATTTCAATGTTCTCTGCCTATCCTAGGAGCGAGTAAAAGGATTTCAAGATTCTCTGCCTACTCCAGGTGGGAGCAAAAGGATTTCAAGATTCTCTGCCTACTCCAGGAGGGAGTAAAAGGATTTTCAAGGTTCTCTACCTACTCCAGGAGGGAGTAAAAGGATTTCTAGGTTCCCTTCCTACTCCGGAGCGAGTAAAAGTACTCAAGGTACTCTGCCTCATTGGGTTGGTGGAAAGATTTAATAAGGGCTTCTCCGCCTTATCATGGGGGAAAAAAGAGAGTAACTAGTTTTACTACAATACCTGGAAAAGAGGTTTCCAAGGAATGGACGTAGGTCAAGATGACCAAACCATTATAAATTTGGGGTGTTCTTTCTAGTTACTTTTTTGCATTATTCTTTGATTTGCTCCGTGGTCGATATCTCTGATTATTGTTATTATAAAATTAGTGTTGCTTCCACATAAATTATTTATTTTAAAATATTCAAAAAGATTTTAAAAAGATTTTTTGTCTTAAGAAATTTTTTAAATAACCAATTAACCCCCCCCCCCCCCTCTTGGTTAGCCTCGGGCTAGTTCATAAACGTATAACAACCCTTACGAACTTTCAAAACCTTGGTCTTATCCAATCAAACCCAATCATTTATCTAACTGTGATTGATTTGGATATTCCAAAACCTAGCCAATCAAACTCAAAATTTAGCTCAAACTCAAACTTTTAATTCAAAACTTAAGGCCAAAAGCCCGTCTTAAAATTCTTTCTAGATGAATTTTCAATTACCTAGAAACCCAGTCAAATGACCTTTTATTCATGATCTATCAGTTGCATATTGATCAAGCATGTCCCTAGGATCAACCCTCCAAATTTAAGCTCATTCTGAGGTCTCTAGCTCCAAAAATTAAATCTATTTTCAAAGGCTAAAAACCTTCAAATCTTTACGGCCTATGCCACTGGACCTACCACCTTGTTGATTTTGACCTTCAGACCTCTCCCAAGGACTTTAACCATATTCATAACTCTTATTAAGGTATGTTGACTGGTAAAATACATCTTTCAGGACCCAGTTTGACCTAGAATTGATTGGACATCAAAATGACCAAAATGCCCTTTTAGGGAATTTTTGGACTTTTCGCCAAAATTCAACATATTATAACCATTCAAACCTTGAAATCTCTTTCAATGAATCCCAAATAACATTTGAGATCCATTGGACTCAAACTCAGGTTTTGGTTTGACCCGGTTGATCAAGTTAACTATGGTTGACCAAAAGGACCCCTTAAGGGTCCAAATAGCATTTTGAGCCCAATAACCTTACCAGTGTATGCGAACACCTCCATTGGACTCAAAATACCAATTTGAACTTGTTTGACCTAAACACAACCCATAGTTTGAGCAGTTGACCAAGTCAACCATGGTTGACCAAATTAACCCTTTAACCTACACTAATGTCAACTTCAATGCTTAAAAACTCATTTCAAGTCAAATCAATCCTTCAGAATCATTCAATTGAACATCCTTAACATGCCCAAAATTTTCCTAGGTCAAATTCCCCTTGGGTTGATTTGGTCAACCCATTTGGCTCTCTAATCGCATGTATTTGCTCAAAACTTCAAATCCTTGACCTCATACTCTTGGCCACACATGCAACCACCCAAATGTATTCCCTTAAATGCCACCTCATTGCCATCGACTAATTTGACCAGTGAAATGGTCAATTTGATCTTCAAATGAGCTTAGGTAGCCATGCCACATAAACAAACCCTTTTCCCCATTAAAACTAATTTTGACCTGATTAAAAGTGGTTTATTTCATCTTTAACCAGCCCCTTAAATAAGGCTTCGCTTAGGTTTAGCCAAATGGGGGAAAAGGGATGTTGTTCCCCTTCCCATGGACCAGGAGAGGTCCTTCTTATTCTCCTAATTTTGAGCCTCCTTGGGGACACTTGTCACTCATCCAAACCATCCCTAATTAAATCCTAGCCATTCACTCCAAAAGCAAGGGGTTAAGTAAGCGAAATTTAACCTAAACACGCATCCATTCTCATTTAAAACAATCCCGAGCTCCAATAGCCTCTAGCTCTCCAACACCCCTCCCCATCTTCTCTAGCCATTTCTAAGGCTTTATCAACCATTCCCCAGTCATTTCCAAGCCTCAAATCACTATTTTACTGAGGAGAGAACATTTTAGTGAGAGAAAGAAGGTTTTCCCCAGCAAATTCAAATCTAGTCACCATCTACTTCTGGGGTCTTCACAAAAGTTATAGAAGACTTTGTAAGGAGCAAAAGGAGACCAATATCTCAAAAATACAATTGATGGATTGTAAGTTATTCTTATTTTATATTTAAATTTCAATTTGAAATTGCTCAAAAATTTATTTGCATGGAGCCTTCAAACTCCAGGCAACAAAATTTCATGTTCCTAGGAGCATATGTTTCAAATTTTGTTAAATTTTGATTGGTATTTTAAAAATTATGAGCATATAAAATTTTAGCTCAAAAAATGAATTGGAATCGATCTGGACCGTTCGATCACGTGTTCTACATGATAGAATAGCCAATAATATGCCACATCGTCCACCTTCAAATGGCGAAAGACTGTGGGCATTGAATGCACATAGTTTCGGGCCTGTTTGTATATGCGGCTAGAATAAGAACCGTCAGATCGATCAGCATGAATCAGACAACACGGATCTGATCCGACATGTTTAAGCGAACATATCAGCGTGTGATACATGTCGCATGTTGTGGCACCACGTCGATGCCATTTCAAATTATTTCCAATGATTGGAATGACGGTGGCCGTGGCTGGAATTAAATAAATTGCTAAAAATTAATTTTAAATGCCTAGAACTTTGAAAATTCATAGGAACTTTATTTATTCACCAAATCTAATATTCTTGGTATCTTAGGAAAAGAAATTCAATGTACTATTTATTAAAATTAGAATTAAAGTGATTTGATTATTGTATTGTGAGAAATTCTAGTTTGTTTGAAATCGATTTTTTCCAATTTCTCACAATCTAGTGGTCAAACTATACTTAAATTTTGGTGGAAAATATTTGGGTATCTTAGGCATGCACTATTATTTTTCTAGGACCAGATACGCATTGGATTGTTGTTATGTGAATTTTTAAGGTAATGGGTCCATTTTAGACCCAAAACTTTAAAAATTCATTACTCTCTATATTTGTAGAATTAGTTTCTGAAATTTCTATGTGTGCTTGCATTAGTGTCATGGTTAGATGGACAAAGATTTAGGTCAAAACTTTGAAAATTCATAACATAATGTAGAAAATTCCAATTTATGCAAACTTAGAGTCTAATTACTCGTCTTAAGGTCTAGTATTTAGGAAAAATACTCAAAGTCCAAAAATTACTTTAATTTTAGAAGTTGACTTTTGGCCCCTTAATTTGTGTAATTAAATAGTTCCAATAATTCTAAAAATCCAATAATTAGTTAAAATTCTAGAAAACTATAACTTGATTAATAAAACCAATCAACCGATACTTTAATGCATAACAAGTACTCTAATGATTAAATTTTTAGGACGGAGTACCTTAAGCTGCGGGGCTAAGTGTCCAAAGGAGGCCTTGTTCCTCGAGCCTACTGTAAGAACACAATGAATGGATTTAATGGAGTGTAAAACCTTAAAATTAATTATCTATTAATTACTTAACAAAATTAAAATCCTTAAGCCAACCACATCAACCTAGTTTATAGGATGGACTATCATGAGCTGCGAGGCTAAGAGTCCAATGGAGGGCTGGTTTCTCTAGCCCACTATGTTAACGCCACAAACTGGTTGGTGGAAAATCAGAACTAATTTAATCCTTAAAATTAATAACTAATCAAATTAGTTAAAATTAATCGATCCTTTAATCTCTAACTAATTAAATTCATTTGATCAGTCAATCTTTAAAATATATTCTAAAATAAATCTTAATACATTAATATCTTAACTCTAACTAAATTCTTCCCTTTTAGCTCTTAACAAACTTGAACATCAGATAACTTTAACAAACTACCAAACTTAGGATCTACCCCAGCCACATAGCCTTTGGCATACACTTTAGATGGTTTACTAGGACAACTAACTCTAGTCTAGGCTAGGCCGATGTTTACATTCACTTATGTGTGTTGGGTTTTCCAAGTTTTCATCGCATGCTAAGATTGAAAATTGATTGATGTGAGTGTTTACTTACTTTAACTGTAACTTGTAAATTAATGTGATGGGCGGTAGTTTACCCTTAGGTTAGGACCGATCTAATGTTCGTCTTGTATGATCAATATATCATACAATCATAAATCATAATTAGTCATGATTTAATTGCTTACTGTTCAAAATTAAATTAAGCAATATAATTAAACTATTATGATTTGGGTATATTTATTTGTTCAAGTAAATTCTAATCCAAGTTATGTTTTTGATGATTACAAAAGTTTATTGTTTGTTATTCTTCTCCTAATAATTATTTGAGTTTTTGTTGTGTGTACTAAAGTATTTTTCAGGAAATTTACACTCCAGATAACTGAAGATTTCAAGTTCACTTGCTCACTATAAATGAAGTCTGTAAATTTTCTTTTTCTTGAGTCTGAGAGAGTGTGATTGTAAGTTGGATAACTGTGCACACACACACAATGGGGGAGTAAAAATCTTAAATTTTTAAACTGATCGTACAGTACGATTTTATATCGTATGAAATGATCTGTATAATATGTACTCCTTATCGAACCCATATGGTGAGAAAATTTTTTAAGGCATGTTCGTACAGTACGAGTACTATTTATACATGAGTTTTGGCTGTACGAATTGCTCAAAATTGGGTTCGTCCAAATGTTCGTACGAGACAAACTGATCAGACGAATTGCTCTGTTCGAATCATCCAAGGGTTCATTCAGGACGAGATGTTCGTACGAAGCGCTCTATTCAATTCGTCCAAGGGTTCATACAGGACGAAATCATCGGACGAAGCGCTCTGTTCGATTCATACAAGGGTTCGTACGGGACGGTATGTTTGTACAAAGCGCTCTGTTCGGTTCATCCAATAATTTTATACGGGATGAATTATTTGTATGAAGCGCTCTATTTGAATCATCTCATTGTTCGTACGGGATGGATTGTTCAATTTTTGAACAATTCATACAGTACAATCGTCGATCGTACGGGACGATCGGCACGGCTTTAACTTAAAAATTCAGTTTTTGGACGGTTTTTCTTATCCCAAGTATATAAATGACTTAAAACTGACTGAAGGAAAGATCCTTCTGCGAAAATTCTTTTGAGAAGTTTAAGGAGAGTGATTGGGAGAGTGTTTGGGAGTGAGTATTGAGAGATCTCTCAAGAGAGAATTGTGAGGGGATTCACAAGGTTATTCAATTATGAGGATTTCTTTTACTTGTTCTTCGAGCATCTTCTTAGTTCCTTGGAGACTTTTGTAAGAGTGTTGTTCGAGAGGATTCTGGTTCTCTGCCTCACTTGGAGGGTGAAAAGGATGATGGTTCTCTGTAGCACTTGGAGGGTGAAAAGGATGATGATTCTCTGTCGTACTTGGAGGGTGAAAAGGACGACGATTCTCTGTCGCACTTGGAGGGTGAAAAGGATGACGGTTCTCTGTCGCACTGGGGTTGGTGGAAGAGAGTTCGTAAAGGCTTCTCCGCCTTGCTGTGGGGGCAAAAGGAGAGTCACTTGATTTTAGTGCAATACCTAGAGAAGGATTCTCTAGGGAGTGGATGTAGGTTGTGTTTGATCGAACCACTATAAATTCTGGTGTTTTCTGTTCACTATTTACTTTTCCGCATTTTACATTTCTGTAGTTTATTTTCTTTGTGGTTGAATTACTGTACTTAGGTAAAGAGCAAATTTTAACTCTGTTCGTACTGTATAAAGTAATATCGTACTGTATGATTAGCTTTAAAATTTTCCAAAATCCCAAGATAAAATTTTTAAAGGACCAATTCACCCCCCCCCCCCCTGGTTAGCCTAGGGACGTGAGCAATAGGTCTAACAACCTATTCACACTTTTAAGTGGTATCAGAGCTAATTTCAAAAATAACTGTTTTAAATACTTTTTGAAATTTCGATCATGGCTAATTTTGGAAATAGAAATACTATGGAAGGATACTCGTTCACTAGACCACCGTTACTTGATAATATTCCTTCTGATTTTTGAAAACTCGCATGTCTACTTTTCTACAATCACTTGACTATCGCAAATGGATGTTAGTTCAGGATGGTTATACTGAACCTACTAGGATTGTAGAAGGGATAAGAGTTCAAACACCTTTTGCAAACTGGACTATAGAAGAACGTGAATTAGCTCAACTGAATGCTAAGTATTTGAATAGTTTCTTTTGTGCTTTAAAGTCTTAAGATTACATGCATATTTCTACCTGTAAATCATGAAAGGAAATTTAGGATAGGCTTTGCATCACATATGAAGGCACGAATGAAGTGAAATAAACTAGATTGAACATTCTCTTGCACGACTATGAACTTTTTTGCATGAAATAGAATGAATCAATCTCTGACATATATACTCGTTTTACATATATAGCCACTTCATTGCATGCTTTAGGTAGGGAGTTGATAAATGCAGAGAAAGTAAACAAGATATTACGTTGTTTACCTACTGCATATGATGCAAAGATAACTACAATAATAGAATCTAAAGATTTGATCGTTTATTCTGTTGATAATCTTTTTGAATCACTAATTGCTTACGAGCAATCAGTGACTCAAAGGCAGATTGATGCAGGTAAGAAGCGAAAGGAGAAGAACATTACTTAAAAGGTGGACGACTCTGAAAGTGATTAGTCACTACCTGAGGATGAAGAGGATATTGCCCTGATGACGAGGCAATTTAGAAGTTTCCTAAAAAGGAAGCAGAGAAGATGCCAGCATTGGAACAAAGGTAAGTTCTAGAAGAATGTTAAGGCTTCTAATGAAGTCATTTGCTATGAGTGCAGGAAGCCATGACACATCAAGACAGACTACCCCAATCTCAAAGGAAATCCTAGCAAGGATAAGGCCGAGGAGAAACTGAAGGACAGAAGGGGTAAGAAGAGAATACAATGAGCTTTCTAGGTAGATTCAGCTTCAGATTCGTCAGAAATAGCACCTGAAGAGGAAGTTACCAATTTGTTCTTAATGGCTGATAATCTCGACAATTCAGATGAGGATGAGGTATGTGATTTAAGCTATGAAGAATTATTCGAAGTTTCTGAACGCATACACTCTGCATATAGGAAACTTAAGAAACTGCATGCTAAGTTGAATTTGGAATTTTTAGAGCTGCTGAAAGAAAATGAGATCCTTAGGAAAGATCATGCATTAATTGATAGCAATCACATGACTTTGTTGGATGAGTTTGACGATTTAAACAAACAGCATAATCTCTTAAAATCATCTCACGCTGAACTTGAAAATGATTTTAAGACTTTTATGGATGAATCAGATTCTAGAGAGCATGAGTTGAAGATTGACAATTTGATTCTAGAAAGTGCTAATTCTTATCTTAAAGTTTAGGTAAAAGCACTTAAGGAAAATATAAATCCACTTAAACTTGAAGAGTTTCACGAATCCTACTACAAGATCACTGATTCAAAATCTAAGAAGAAAATTTTCAAGAAGAATAAGTTAGTGAATCCCTTTCCAGGGATAAAGGATTTTTCTTGTGGTAGTTTAGGATATATTTCCCACACTTGTACACTTAAATATAGAACACATTTAGTGTGGAGACCTAAGGTGCATAAATCACAGCATATTACATATACATCTGGTTTAAAATTATCAAGAGGTGAACCCAAACTTGTTTGGGTTCCCAAGATTAATGTTTGATCATTTTGTAGGAATGCTCTCACACAAGACCTCGTGAGAGTATTCGGTACCTGGACAGCAGCTGCTAAAAGTATATCACTGGGGATACGAATCAATTTATATTGTTGGAAGCTAGGAATGGAGGTAAGGTGACACTTGGAGATAATACCATCAAGAGAGTGGTAGGTACAGGTATAATTAAAAATTCAAAAAACTTTTTGATTGAGAATGTATTGTTGGTTGAAGATTTGAAACACAATTTATTGAGTATTAGTCAATTGTGTGACAAGGGCTATAATATAAAGTTTTTACCTATAAGTTGTGTTATTAGTCTAAATGGAACTGTTATTTTGAATGGTGATAGGGTTAACAATATTTACATGCTAGATTTTAATTTTGTTAAACCTTCTACTGCCTTGTGTTTAAAAACTGTATCTGATGAATCATGGTTGTGGCATAGAAGGCTTTGTCATGCTAGCATGAAAAATCATAAGAAAATCACTCAAAAGTAACTAGTTAGAGGAGTACCCAAGTTAGAATTCACTAAAGATCACTTGTGTGATGCATGTCAACTAGCAAAATAGGTGAGATCCTCTTTCAATTCAATCAAGGAAACTAGGACTAGCAAACCCTTAGAAATTCTTTACATTGATTTGTTTGGGCCTGTTAGTACTTTAAGTTTAGGAGAAAAAAGATTTGGGTATGTTATTATGGATGACTATACTAGATTCACCTGGATTAGATTTTTGCATCATAAGAGTGAATCATTTGAAGAGTTTAGAGATTTTGCCACTTGGATTTAGAGGAAACTTGGTTTTGAAATAGTTAGTATCCAAAGTGATCACGGGGGAGAATTTGAAAATGAAATATTTAATGATTTTTGTAAATCTCTTGGAATTGAATACAACTTCTCAGCTCCTAAGACACCTCAACAGAATGGAGTTATAGAAATAAAGAACAGGACATTAGTTGAAACTGCTAGGGCCATATTGGCAGAATATTCACTATCTAAATATTTTTGGGCTGTAGCAGTTAGTACAGCATGTTATGTGTTGAATTGGGTGTACATAAGATCTAAATTGAATAAGACACCCTATGAACTTCTTAAAGGTAGAAGTCCCAACCTCATGCATCTACATGTTTTTGGATGTAAAGTGTTCATTCATAATAATGATAAAACTCTTCTAAAAAAATTTGATTCAAAATCAGATGAAGGAATCTTTCTAGGATATTCAAGTGTTGAAAAATCCGATAAAGTTTTTAATAAGAGAACATCGGTAGTTGAAGAGACCACACATGTTATTTTTGATGAATCTTATGATAGTAAAGGGTCTAAGTTGAATGAAGATGAGGTTAAGGTAGTATCCCAAAAACTTGAAGATCAAAAAGTTGAAGAAAGGGTTGAAAAAGAAGAGGAAAACTAATTGCCTAGAGAATGGAAATTTATAAGGAGTCATCCTAAAGAGTTGATTTTAGGAGAACCAAGTGAAGGAGTAAGGACTAGGCATGGTTTGAGGAAAGAAGTAAATCATTCAGCGTTCATTTCAATGATTGAATCCACTAATATAGATCAAGCACTTTTGGATGAATTTTAAATTTTGGCTATGCAAGAGGAGTTGAATCAATTCAAGAGAAATGATGTTTGGGAGTTAATTGAAAGGCCAAAAGATCAAAGTGTAGTTTGGATTAAGTGGGTGTTCAAAAATAAAATGAATGATTCAGGAGTAGTTGTGAGAAAGAAGGCTAGATTAGTAGCTAAGGGGTATAATCAAATTGAAGGAATTGCTTTTGAGGAGACATTTGCCCCTGTAGCAAGACTTGAAGCAACAAGAGTTTTGTTAGCCTTTGCCTGTTTTAAATATTTTAAATTGTATCAGATGGATATCAAAAATGCCTTCTTAAATGGGGTGATAGAAGAGGATGTTTATGTTGAGTAACCTCCTTGTTTTAAAAATTCTAAATACCCTAATCATATTTTCAAGTTGAAAAAGACATTATATGGACTAAATAAGGCACCTAGAGCGTGGTATGAGAAGTTAAGCACTTTCTTATTAAACAGATTATTTGTTAAAGGAAGTGTGGACACCACTCTATTTTTGAAAAGAATTGGAAATAAAATACTCATTGTACAAATATATGTGGATGACATCATTTTTGGATCAACTGATAAAGCTTTATGTGATGAATTTTCAAAGACAATGAGTAGTGAATTTGAAATGAGTTTAATGGGTGATCTGAGTTATTTTCTTGGTTTTAGCATAAAACAAAATGAGGAAGGTACTTTTCTTTATCAATCTAAATATGTTAAGGATATCGTCAAAAAGTATGAAATAGACAATACTAAACCAATAAATACACCCATGAGTTTCTCAGTGTTACTAGATAAGGATCCTAAGGGAAAATCTGTTGATCAAAAGAAGTTTAGAGGTATAATTGGATCTTTGCTTTATTTGACTGCTAGCAGACCTGACATCATGTTTAGTGTTTGCTTATGTGCTAGATTTCAAGCTGATCCAAAAGAATCACATTTGACAGCAGTGAAAAGGATCTTAAGATATCTTTTGGGAACTCAAAATTTAGGAATTTGGTATCCTAAGAATAGTTCTTTTTTTAATAGGATACTCAGATTCTGATTTTACAGGCTATAGGGTGGATAGGAAAAGTACTTCTGGGACTTGTCAATTCATTGGATATTCATTAGTATCTTGGTCCAGTAGAAAACAAAATTCAGTTGCACTTTCTATAGCTGAAGCAGAATACATTACCTTAGGGAGTTGCATTGCACAGGTGCTTTAATTAAAACAACAAATGGATGATTTGGGTTTTTCAATTGGCACCATACCAATCTTTTGTGATAACACTAGTGCCATTTGTATTTCAAAGAATCCGATACAACATTCTAGAACCAAGCATATTGACATAAGACATCATTTTATAAGAGATCATGTAGCAAAAGGGGAAATTAAACTACATCATGTTGCTACTAAAGATCAGCTTGTAGATATTTTCACAAAACCCTTAGCCTTTGACACATTTAGCATATTAAGGACAAGGCTAGGTGTTATTGAACTTAATGCTTGATTGAAAATTCTGCAAATGTAGTTTTATATGTATTTGTTTATTTGTTCTTTGGATGTGTTTTATTTTCTTGTATTTTATGTTTTATTAGTTTATTGTGTGTTGTCTTTTTAAAGAAAAATCAAAATTTTTTTTGTTGTTGTGTTTTGTTCCTTGAGTGAATGTTGAAAGCATGTAAGATTGGAGAGATGAGAGTTTATTTTGTGTCTATTCATACTGTACGATGTCATCATACATGCACTTCGTCCGTACAAATTGGGAGGAATCACGGTTAGAGTCAATTATTATTGATGATCGTACGTATGAATATGTCATTCGTCTGTACGATCCACATGTCATTTCGCGTGAGGGACTAACCTAACCGTCCCCTGAACGATCTTAAATTTTCTGATCGTCCCGGACGAACACGTCATCATCTGTACAATCAGAAAGTCAAAAAGCTTGTACGAAAGGTTGCCTCTGGACGAGCAGTTTACAAAAAACTATTTCATTTTGACTGCTTTTGGCCATCCCGGATGAACTTTTATTCATCCCGGACAAAAACAATTTCGTATTGTATGAAGTTGATTCATACTGTACGATTTCAGGCTTTTTCTATATAAAGGAGGGTCATTTTTTTTCATGTCACTTTCTATCTAAAACCCTTTAGAGCTTTGAGAAAAGATGTCATGTAGTGGAAAGAGAGCTCATGTTGCTAGGGGTCCTTCTTCTAGAAGGAATTGGGATGAGAACTTTCTAAGTGAGGAGAATGAGGAAGCATATCTTAGTTATGCTGCGTCTAAGGTCACCCCTTCCCGCATACTGTTGCAGGAAAATATTCACTTTATTGTAATACCCCTTTTTGACTCCACCCAATTATCTTTTCTCTTGACTTTAATCTATGCTTTTAACAAGGATCTGTTTCATGTGTTCCTGGCCAACATGACATTTAACCAGGATCATACTGTCATTTCTTATTTTATCCTTAAGCAAAAAGTAGTAATAACCAAGGAGGATCTAGGGGAATATATTCATCTGAGAACTTAAGGGAGTAGGGCTCATACCTTCTCCACTAGACCTGAAAATGGTTGGTTGGAAATAAATCGAGTTCTTAGAGGTGTAAGCACACCCACACATATCTCCCGGGTAGATTCCTTGAACCAAAATGCACGAATAATTCAGCATGTGCTTAGGACATCAATCATTCCTAAAGCAGGAGATCGGATTAATATGACCCCACTTCTTTCTTCAGCCACTTTTCTTATTATGACTGGCCAACCTATAGATTAAGCCCAATTAATCTTAGACAACATGACTTCCTTTTGAGCTTTATTTGGGAAAGAAGGTACTGCTGACAGCTCAGATGATGAGCCTCCTTCTACTTTTTCTCCTTCAACTGCACCCTCAACTGCATCTGGACCATCTCAAGATTTCTATCAAAATATGGTCCAACATTTTGAGAAAATGGATCAAAGATTTGATCACATGGAGGCGAATTTGAAGAGACAAGATGATTAGTACAGCGAGGATAGAGTTTGGGTTAGGGATCAGTTTGAATCTGTGAATACTAACATTGCAATGCTAAATAGCTATTTTGCGCTGTTTGGCAATCAGCCACCTCCTCCAGATCAGGGTCCCTCTAATTTTTAGTATTTCTTCTATTTGGCTTAGTTGGATGAGATTGTTGTTGTTCTTTGTTGTTCTTTGTGTGTTGTATTATTATTGTTGAGTTGTATGAAAGGTTAGCAAGTTTAACTTTTTCTATGTGCTGCATCAGAAAACTTGCTATTATGTTTATTTTATAAATAGTTGTATGATGTATCTTGAATCATTTTGAAATGAGAAATATTGTAGTGCTTTTGACCATATCTTTTGTGTATTTTAACTGGAAATTTTTCTTACACTAACACATTTGACCGTAGTTGTTCAGATTTCTAAAATGTGAATTGAGAATTTATTACAATAAAAACTCTGTGCATAAAATTAAATTCTCAAAATATTTAGATTTCATTATGATTTGGTGTAGATTAGAAAATCTTAATTTATCTTAATTTAGACTAGCATTACTTAGCCTAAATCATTATATATTTGATGTCTTAATATTACTTATAATTCCTATATCAAAGTGTTCATTATTGTAAAAGTGATCAGGGGATATTATTGTTTGGAAAAAAGCTTATTAAATGAAGACAAAAAGAGCAAAGCTCAAAAAGATGCACAAAGTGTGCCATAAAATAAAAGATGCACAATGTCGCCAAATTTGAAAAGAGGCACAAAATTAGCCCAAATTATGAAAAAGATGCGCAAGGTCGCCAATTATCCTTTCCTTTAACATTTTCTCCAAATTTACTAATCAATGATTGTCACTTTTGATTTAGAATTTTTGGTAATCTTATTTCATCTTCGGTGCAATTGTTGTGGTTACTTAATCTGTCTAATACATTAATATCATAGATCAACTTTTCTTCTCCTCATTATTTTATGCAATCTATATCTTTTTTAGTCTTTACTTGCTGCATGTGATTTTTAAATTGTAGTCAATCTTTATTCAACATTTTTTAAATCCACAACTCTTTTGAGTGTCTTCCATTTTTGTTGTTGTTAAAAGGGAGAGTGTTGTATTGTTTTGTTTATTTGTCTTTATTTGTTTGTCTTACTTTGTTTGATTATATTCTCATGTATGTGTGATTGTATATTTGCTTGTGTAAAATTTATTGTATTGTTTGTTTGTCTATGTTTGTTTGATTATATTTTCATGTATGTGTGCTTGTACATTTTCTTGTTTGTGTATTTGCTTTTATCCTTTCTACTCTTCCCTTATGTATTCCTTGTTAGATCCTCTAAACTATTATTCCCTTTGTGTCATTTAGGGTTTAGGTGGGAGCTTAGGAGATCAATTATATAGGGGGAGCGTACATTTGTGGAAGAAAGTGAGAGCTTAGGAGACATTTTTTTTTAACCAAACAATAATTATTTTGCCATCATCAAAAAGGGAGAGATTGTTATGATTTGGGTACATTTGTTTATTCAAGTAAATTCTAATCTAAGTTATGTTTTTGATTATTACAAAAGTTTATTGTTTGTTATTCTTCTCCTAACAATTATTTGAATTTTTGTTGTGGGTACTAAAGTATTTTTCAGGAAATTCACACTCGTGATTGCTGAAGATTTCAAGTTCACTTGCTCACTATAAATGAAGTCTATAAATTTTCTTTTTCTTGAGTCTGAGAGAGTGTGATTGTAAGTTGGATAACTGTGCACACACACACAATGGGGGAGTAAAAATCTTAAATTTTTAAACTGATCGTACAGTACGATTTTATATCATACGGGATGATCTGTATAACATGTACTCCTTATCGAACCCATATGGTGAGAAAATTTTTCTAAGGCATGTTCGTACAGTACGAATACTATTCTTACATGTGTTTTGGCTGTACGAATTGCTCAAAATTGGGTTCTCCCAAAGGTTTGTATGGGATGAACTGATCGGATGAAGCGCTCTGTTCGAGTTGTCCAAGGGTTCGTCCAGGACGAGATGTTCGTATGAAGAGCTCTGTTCGATTCGTCCAAGGATTCGTACGGGACAAAATCATCACACAAAGCGCTCTGTTCGATTCGTTCAAGGGTTCGTACGGGAAGGTATATCCATACGAAGCGCTCTGTTCGGTTCGTCCAATACTTTCATACAGGATGAACTGTTTGTACGAAGCGCTCTGTTTGAATCATCTCATTGTTCGTACGAGACAGATTATTCAATTTTTAAACTATTCGTACAGTACAATCATCGATTGTAAGGGATGATCGTCACGGCTTTAACTTGAAAATTTAGTTTTTGGATGGTTTTTCTTGTCCCAAGTATATAAATGACTTAAAACTAACTGAAGGAAAGATCCTTCTGCAAAAATTCTTTTGAGAAGTCTAAGGAGAGTGATTGGGAGAGTGTTTGGAAGTGAGTATTGAGAGATCTTTCAAGAGAGAATTTTGAGGGGATTCACAAGGTTCTTCAATTGTGAGGATTTCTTTTACTTGTTCTTCGAGCATCTTCCTAGTTCCTTGGAGACTTTTACAAGAGTGTTGTTCGAGAGGATTTCGGTTCTCTGCTGCACTTGGAGGGTGAAAAGGATGACGGTTCTCTGCCGCACTTGGAGAGTGAAAAGGATGACGGTTCTCTGCCGCACTTGGAGGGTGAAAAGGACAATAATTCTCTGCCGCATCGGGGTCGGTGGAAGAGAGTTTGTAAAGGCTTCTCCGCCTTGCTGTGGGGGCAAAAGGAGAGTCACTTGATTTTAGTGCAATACCTAGAGAAGGAGTCACTAGGGAGTGGATGTAGGTCGTGTTTGACCGAACCACTATAAATTCTGGTGTTTTCTGTTCACTATTTACTTTTTCACATTTTACATTTCTATAGTTTATTTTCTTTGTGGTTGAATTACTGTGCTTAAGTAAAGAGTAAATATTAACTCTGTTTGTACTATATGAAGTAATATCATACTGTATGATTAGCTTTAAAATTTTCCAAAGTCCCAAGAGCAAATTTTTAAAGGACCAATTCACCCCCCCCCCCCCCCTCTTGGTTAGCCTAGGGACGTGAGCAATAGGTCTAACAACCAATTCTCACTTTCATAAACTTTGTATAGTATGAATAGTTCAAATTTTAAATTTTCAAATTTTCCTAATTTATGTTTCTAGGCTCCAACAATAGGGATTCTAAATATAGTTGATCATCATATACGATGTGGTGGTCATACAGTATGAAAAGTTATATCCTATGACAAATTCATCTCATTTAATTAAATATTTTTATTATTTTTATTGAGCAAATCATACAGTAAGATCAAGATCAGATTGTATGATTTAAAAAAAAAAATTAAAATATTTAATTTTACTCCCCTTTGTGTGTGTGTGTGTATGATTGCTAAGCCAACATACACCTAATACAAATTTGACTTGAGAAAAGTAAAATATACTCTTTTGAATAATGAATGACCAATATAATATTTTCTTGAGCTCTAGTTGTTTAACGGTGCTTTGTGTATGTTGAACTTGAAATGTTTGTAATGCATACAAAAAATATATGCAATGTATTGTTTACTTAAAAAGTTATTATTTTTGAAAAGATTAACTATTTTTGGGTGATTTAAATTTCTTAAATTTTAATCTTGAAATCAAACACGTCATTATGAACAATATATTACCCCAGGAGGCAAAAATATTGTTCCCTAATGGATTCAATTTATAGGATTGAAAGTTCAACCCAATTATCATAGTCAAATTCAGGAAAGAATTATATATGACCTCGAAGGGTCAAAATGATCATTCAATCGGGCATTTAACTATGATAATTTGGATGAAATATCATTAACTTCATAATCAAAGTTCGATAATAATTGATATATATTTCTAAGGAAAGAAGATATAAATTATTATTTATCCTTTCAAAATGATGATAATAATTGTTGATTTTGATTTAAATTTTTCCAAAGATAATTAATTGATATTTTAAAAAATTAATTTTGAAAATTTATCTAGGTTATTAAATCTCCTATGAGTGCAAGCCCTCGTAGTTAATTACATCGTAGGAAACTAGAATTTCTTACGAATACTCTCGATTAAAATAGCGATAAAAAATTTATTTTTGATATTTCAAAGTTTGATATCAAGGGAGGTGAGGATTGAAAATTCAAATGTGATTGGATCAAGGTGAGCACTTATTTCTGGTGGTCAAAGAAAGAAGGGTAGGAGGTATTTTAAGATTCTGAATCATTTCTGAAACCCCTCAGCCTATCCTAAGTATTGGGCTTAAATTTTATTTAAAAGAGTTTATAATTTAAATTATAAAGTTTATTAGAATATTAGGATTATATTCCTAGAAGATTGAGGTCTTATATTCTGAACTTGCTTCAGAACCTAAATCTAAATTGGGTACTAAAAATTAGTAACCCAAACCTAGCTAATGTAATGCAGGATCTAGACTTACCCCAACTTGGATTGGGGAGCTAGCTAACCACCTAAACGCTTCAAAACCATGAGTATGGTCTTTTATGTGAGTGATAGAGACGTTATATAAGATAAGTTTTTTAAGAATAGGGTCGACATCAAGAGCAGTCTTTAATTGGCCCTTTAACTTATGTTGGGTAGTATAAAGATTAAAGTAAATACAATTATATTTTTTACTCATTTTAATTTATTTCTAATACAATGCATGCTAGTTTACTCAATGAATGCTTAAATCAAATTTGAAGCAATTTTATAAAGGCTTAAAAATAAGTTTTTCCCTAGAGATTACACAGATTCCCCTTGACAGATCTGCACTCTCATAGGCCAGGTGGTTTGCCAAAACCCACACGCAGGGAAAGTAAAATAAAATGGAATGTGAACTCCCAACGATCCCGGGATTACTTTTTAAAATGTTAGAATTTTAATATTATCTTAAAATTTTTAATTTAATTAAAGTAGCAAAAGTTTTAGCGATCTCTCTCGAGCCTCCGATTTGGTTCCAGGCAAAATCAAAGCTTGACATACAAAGTCGCTAAAAAACTACTGAAAAATGCAATCCTATATTACAATCAACACATTAATCAAATCAATTAAATTAAAATGTGAATTAAAAGTCCATGTGGTAAGTGCCACTTAATATTATAACCCAGGGTCTGTAGAAAGTAAAGTGGCCGGGTACCACCGACAACAGCCCAAACTCTACTCCTAAGTCTCGAGTGAATTTAAAAATGGGATTCTTCAAGATCTCCACATTTTTTCCTTTCTAAAGGCTCCTTAGATCCTTGGGTCAGAATATCTAAATGAAAAGAAACTCCCCTTGAAAGGGGTGTTATCTTTTCTCTTTGGATATTCAAAATTATCCTAACTTATTCTTCTAAATGGAGGAGAACTCTCCCCTAATGGATGTTCTCTCCTGGAATCTAAGTTAGATACTTATGTCTCCCCTCTCAAATGTCACTTTGATTTACAACTCAATAAATTTGAATGACATTTGATGAAAATTAAAAATCTTGACTCGAACAACCTGCAGGGTTATTATAAGCAATTATATTTAAATCATCCCAGGTAGTTAACATAATGAAACTTAAAATGCTCAAACCAGCCATAATCGGCTATGCTCTTTTAATTTTTAAAGGGGGACTTAGCATTCTGGAGCACCTACAAAAATTTGATTAATTTAAATTTAATTTATCCCCCTTTAATTTCAATGCCCTTTTTTATTCTGGCTATTAGTCGTGTTGGCTGTTGGCTGATTATTATTGTAATCCCTTACTACTATGAATAAAATGCTTCTTAAAAAAAAGATTATATCAGCATTTAAATCACCCATATCCTAAGGGTAAATCTAACACCCATCAATCACATCAGAGAGTACAGAAATTAAATAAACAATCACAACAATATTAATAAGCATGCAGTGAAAGCTCGAAAATCCCATCACGCAGCAGAAAAGTAAACACCGGCCTAGCCTATATCTAGAAGTGATTGTCCTAGAAAACCATCTAAAGTGTGTGGGCAAGCTGTGTGGCTGGGGTAGATACTAAATTGGGTTATTTTTTTATAGTTTTCTAAAGTTTAAATTTGTTAAAGGCCAAGGGAAAGATTCACGTTAAATGTTAAGTATTAGTGTGTTAGAGTTTAATTTAAGATAGATTTTAAAGGTTAATTAATTGAATAAGTTTAATTAGAGAAAAATTAAGAATTAATAAATTTTAACTAAGTTGATTGGTGGCTGATTTTAAAAATTAAATTTATATTTTTCCTCAACCGTTAATGGTGTTGTGCCACCAGGCTCGAGGAACCATGTCTCCTTAGGATATGTAGCCATGCAGCCTGGAGTAGTCCATCCTAAAAACCTTATTGATGTAGTTGGATTAAAGATTTTAATTTGGTTAAATAATTAATAATATTTTGATTTAAAGTTTTATACTCTATTGAATTTATTCGCGGTGTTGTGCCACCTGGCTCAAGGACTAAGGCCTCGTTAGGACACGTAACCCTGCAGCCCAGAGTAGTCCATCCTAAAAAAATTGTAGATATAGTTGGATTAAAGATTTAATTTGGTTAAATAATTAATAATATTTTGATTTAAAGTTCTACACTCCATTGAATTTGTTCATGGCATTGTGCCACCAGGCTCGAGGAACTAGGCCTCCTTATGACACTTAGCCCCGCAACCCAGAGTAGTCCATCCTAAAAACTTCATCTTTGGAGTGGTTATTATGTATTATAGATTTGGTTGACTAATTAATTAATCAAATTTATATTTTATGAAATTTTGGCAGATTATTGAATTTTTCGGAATTATTTAAACATATTAATTAAAGGAGTCAAAAAGTGACTTTTTGATTATAGTTGATTTCTAGAGTTTTGATATTTTTCTAAATACTAGACCTAAACATGAGTAATTAGGCTTTGAGTTTGCTGTAATTAGATTTTTTTACAATTAGTTATAATTTTTTTAAATTCAAGTTAAAATTTGAACTTGAGTTAATAAAAAAGTTGACTTTTTGATTTTAAGTGATTTTTGATGATCTGATATTTTTAATAAATATTAGACTTTACATGGAGTATAATATCTTTGAGTTTGCTTAATTTGGAATTTTTTACAATTAGTTATGATTTTTCAAAGTTTATGTTTTTATTTAAATTATTTAATTAGTTTAATTAAGGGCCTTTTAATAATTTTACTCCAAATAAACTCTCAACTCCATAAAATCAACTCTAAAGGTCAGGAATGACCTAACGAGAGATTTTAATATTTTTGGGAATTTTATGAAAATTTTAATTATTTTTAATTAATTAAATTAATTAAATATTAACTTTAATTTAAAATTAAATTAGTCTCAAAATTGAAGTCAAATTAAAGTGATTTTAATTTTCTTTGATTAAAGATTGAATTCTGATTAATTTTATTTATTATATGAAATTTTGGATTTAATTTGAATTAATTATAATTTTTCAAAGTTTGGTTAATTAATGGATTTTTTTAATTACTTAATTATGGAGGTTTTGATTATTTCGGTCCATACTTATTCTAAGCTGAATGGAATCATTCCCAAAGGTTAGAGATGACCCATAGGAGTGTTTTTAGGTGTTTAGAATTTATTTGAGATTTTTTAATAATTTTTTATTTTTTTATATAATTAATTATTAATTTTCACTAAAACTTAACTCAAAGTTAAATTATAAGTCCATTGATGGGGCTTTTATTTTTTCTAAATAGTGGAGCAAATTTTGGTCAGTTTGATATAGTATTTATAATTTTCGGATTTAATTTTGATTTATTATATTTTTAAAATTTTTAGGGTCCTAAAAAAGGCTAAATTTTGACTTAGATAATTTTCTGACCTAATGACCTCCAAATCTAGTCAAATTTTGGCCTAAGGTATAAAATGTCACTAAGCTCAATATTCTGAAGTTTGATCTCTATTGCATGTGTTTACAATTTCCTATAAATGTTTTAAGTTAAATAAATATTTTCCTTAATTATTTTCCCTAGGTGACTCTAGTGTTGAAACGGGTTTGAAATTTTGGTCACCTAACCATATGCAAACATACCACAACAATCAAATAACCTAATTCTATTAATATGGAGAGCTATGAATTTTCAAAGTTTTGGGTCCAAAATGGACCCATTACTTTGTAAATTCATCCCATAGTAATCCTTTAAGCATCTGAACCTAGAAAAAATGTAGGGAATGCCTAAGATACTCAAAAATATTTCACCAAAATTTGGACACAATTTGACCACAGGATTGTGAGAAAATTGCTAAAAATAAATTTCAAACAATCTTAAATAACTCACAATCCAGTAATCCAAACACTTTGATTTTAATTTTAATGAATAGTAGGGTTCAAGACCTTTCCAACGAGCCCAAGAACACCCAATTTGGTGAAAATTAGATTTTCTATAAATTTTAGAAGTTCTGACCACTTGAATTGATTTTTTAAATCAATTTAATTAAAAAAATTTGGCGGCGCGCGCCTTCTTAACTGGGGTGACGTGGCTACATCTGCACTATCTGATCACATAGAAGGAATGATCGGATGACTCTTGTTCATCCAAAGCTGTTTAGTTTAAAATGAACTAAAATTTTAAACAATCATAACTTTCAAAATACTCATTCAAATTGGATGAAATTTAAAACATAGGTTTATGGAAACATAATCTTCCAACACCTAAAGTTTGGAGGCTTCATGTGTTGTAGATTTTCTGCAATTATAAATTAAAAGTTGAGAGAAAAGTTACAATAACTTACAATCTAGTTAGTGGATTTTAATGTTCTTGGGCTTGTTGGAAAGATAATTGAATTCTCTACAATTTTATTGAAGACCTCAAGAACTTTTAAAGACTTCATTTAAATATGCTTTTGAAATTCTTTTTTCTCTCTCTTTCTCTCTCTCTTCTCAAATTAGGCTCTCAAGCTTTGCAATAACCATTCTAATGTTCATGAGATACGTGAATTTGCAGAGATGGCCTTAGCAATACCAAATGCACATTTAGGGTATGTTAAATGTGAAGGAATTTATAATATTTTTAAAGTTAAATCTTATTTATCGTTATCTAATATTATGTAAGTATAAATGTAGATCCACACCAATTGCATATCAAGATAATTTGGCTGGCCTTTCTACACAATCCCAGCCTACTTCTGTTATTGAAGTCAAAGATATTAGAATATGTAATCCTATACGGAATGATGAAGGGTGTGAGATTATGAGCAGTGGTTCAAGTGATGATGGGGATGAAGAGTTTGATGATATGATCCAAGATCATGCTGTTACAAATCTTAGTGTTCAGCTAAATACTAATGATATCATTCATGACTACTATATAAGGACTAGAAATATAGAAGAGGGCATGACATCTAATAATGAATATGCTGAGATTCCAAAGACTACACGTCAGTGGAATGCGAAGGCAGGACCTGATAGTAATAATATTTTTAACATTACGGTTGATGAATTTATCATTCCGACTAAATTGGTAGAGCATATGTGTTTCCGCAAAAAATTTGAACTACAATTTGCCTTGCACGGTTGGTCAATTACAAATAATGTTCAGTTTGTTGTGATGGCTTCAAACAAATAGAAATTCGCAGTTGCTTGTATACAACATGATAATATGCTGGTAAAGTGTCCTTAGCGTTTGCATGCTAGCCTAAGCAAGCGATTGGGTGGGGTATGGAAGATAGCTATGATAAAAGGTCCACATACGTGCACGAACCCTATTCTTCAAGTAGGTCAGAGACAGTGTAATTCACAGTTCATTAGCTTCTTTATTATTCCTACTATAAGGAAATAAATGGATATTAAACCTAGAGAAATAATTGGAAGAGTTGAGGTGAAGTTTAACATTAAAGTTTCATACATGAAAGCATGAGATACACGTCGAAAGGCTATTAAGGCAGTATTTGGCAGTTGGGAAGAGTCATATCGATCACTAAATTTGTTCATGGAAGCTATTATTGCAACAATGCCCGGAACTATTTATAAAATTCAATCATCTAGTTCACATAGATTTCAAAGGTTATTTGGGGCATTTGGCCCATCTATCAGTGGTTGGAGATTTTGTCGGGCCATCCTCAGCCTTGATGGGACTTTCCTATTGGCTAAATATATGGGCACATTACTCATAGCTGTTGGCCTTGATGCAAATAATGGGCTCTTTCCATTAGCTTTTGGAATTGTAGAGTCAGAGAGTAATGATTCTTGGATATGGTTTCTTAAAATGATGCATGATTCACTCCCTTCTATTACAACTAAAAGTAATCTATATATCATATCTGATCGGCATTCTGGGTTGGTACATGGATGTCGGGAGATATTACCAGGTGCAGCACACCGTCACTGTCTTAAACACTTGTGTGAAAATTTTAAGAAATTTCTTCGACAAATGGGCCTTTGAGTTTCTTTTCCAAAAAAATGTACACAGCAGGTAATACCGATGATGCAGAATTATATAATCAAAGCATGTTAGATATAATTAATATAAAGCGTGAACTTCATCAATGGTTAGTTGAAAGGGATGTTTCAAAGTGGACCTTAATATTTGATGGTGGGTTTCGATACGGAGTAATTACTACTAATGCATCAGAAGCTTTTAATGGAATATTAAAGAGAGCACGTGGTTTGCTAGTGTAAGCTCTCATAACTGCGATATATTATAATGTTGTCCAAATATTTGTCCGACGCCTTTTGACCATTACTAATGAAGCACACCAGAATAATAACATATTCTCCCCAAGAGTGCAGGCAAAATTATGCAAACTAGAATCTGATGCAAGAAGAATACCAGAGCCTATACGGATTAATATGCGTGAGTTTTAAGTATTTGATATGTCCTCAAGATCCTACCGTATTGATGTTACACCTGGGGCTAACAGTTTGTGTAGTTGTGGGAGGACTATTATTTATCACATATCATGTGCACATGTCATTAGTTCTACTGCATCAGTTAGGATAAGTCATCTTGATTATGTCTCAGAATATTACACAATGAATAACTTTAAGATGACTTACTTCGATGAATTCCATACAATACTAGATCAGGAGTATTGGCCGACTTATGATCCTGTAGTTGGTTTGTACCCCCTTAGCCCCCCCAACTTTAGAAGGAGATCCGGTAGGCCCAAGGTAACTCGATACAAAAATATGATGGATGAACCAAGGCATCAAAGTACTCGAGTATGCAGTTATTATCATGTAATTGGGCTGAAGCAACAAAGCCAAAGAGGGCAAACATTGCAGGTTGTATTTATTTGCTACAAATTTGGTGTTGGGAGCGACTACATGTGGGCCGTCCTTCACTTCATGTCCCGCAAGATGTTAGCTTAGATGGCCTCAGTGTTGGGTACATGTACTATCACATCATCTTATTTTATATTAAATTCATAATTTATTACAACTTAGAATTCAACTAAACTTTCTGTGTTGATATAGCTAGAATCATGAGTTTATTAGAAAGCTCCCAACAAGCAGCATTAGTATTTATAGAGATGAGCTAGATGGGTTATTGGATAGTCAGGTATGCAGCTCTATAAGCATGTCACCATTTATTTGTATGTAATTGTCTACAGCTATACATAATTCAAGTCTATTTAATTTCATAGGTAAATTGGGAGCCATACACTGTAGAAATTAGAAATCAAGTTGTTGAATTATGCTTATCAGGAGAATCAATTTGGTTGTCTCATGTGCATATGGTTAGTTGGACACGTGTGGAGTGGCACTTACCAGAAAGAGTCCTTCGATAGTTTGGGTTGGTTCCTACAATTGATTTACAACCTATGGAGCCCAAATTTGCTCGAGTTGATGAAAGAGGTAAAGCAGATACAGATTGGATGGTATACCATCTACCTTATGTTGGATTGTGGGAGGATAGGAGAGCTTACATTATTGAAGGTATACCTCTTGGGGAAGATACACACCACTTGATTCAGCAATACATGCAGTGGTATAGGTCCTGGGTGACATTGTACATGCTGAAGCCGCCAGCCATTCCTCCGACCACATACTACCCTCGAGCACCTTCGGAATGGTATCTGGTTAGTAATACGTAAGCAATAATTATAAAAAAAATTTAAAAAAGATCCTTATTTCTTTTTTATATGTTTCTCTTTAGCGCAACTTCTTCTTAGACACAGAAAGGGCAGTGCTACCTTTAGTGAGTTATGATGACTACACTGATGCCAAAAATGTTATTAAGAGATTAGCAGCGATGACAGTGGATGTGCGTAGAGAGGTTCACATTCCTGAGGAGCAGTTCGTAGAGCATGATTATACGGAGGATACAGCCAGCATATACACTCGAGCCATACCAGATCCCTATTCTATGGGTGCAGGACCATCATCCTTCACAGATTTGGGACCATCTCAAGATTACTTCAGCCAGCCGACTCAGCATGCTACTCCTTCATGGTTTGGACCTGAGTATGTACCGTACACTACACTAGCACCTTCGTCAAATCCAATCACAGTTGGGATAGAGAAGTGTGACATTATTGGAGATGAGCAACATGTACTACGTGATAGACCTGTACGTCCTCCAAAGCATTACACTCCAGGCAGTGATGCATTACCACACAAAGGACATAGGAGATGTTAGTTGCTATACGTAGGAGACGTTAGTTGATGATATCTCTATTTCTTATGTGATGTATCCTTCATATGATGTTGACATTGAAAGTTATCAATCAGTGAAGTGTATGTTTTTCTTTTTATCTAATGAAGCATTAGTTACTTCGCCTCTTTCTGAGCTGCTCCTCTGGCTATATCTAGTAAATTATTCACAATATCTACTTCTCTATCAAACTAAAGTGATTTGACTCCACTTACTAATGTATAATATGTGATAATATAAAGTGAATTCATAACATAACACCTACTAAGCTTTAAATATAATTTGATGGAACCTTACACCATATAAATGCAGGAGTACTTTAACAATACCTATCTAAGGATAGGAACATTAACTTAAACACAATCCAATTATTTGCACAGTAAATAAATTGAATGAATATTAAAGTTATTCTTCATAAAGAAATTTTGAAACTTATACTAATGATTAAATTTATATTATTATTATGAAAATATAAATTTTTCAAAAAAATATATATTAAAGAAAAATAATAATTATAATAACTTCTAGGTTCATAAGGCACTTCACATTTCTGGTAAATTAACCATTCGTAGTCGCTTAGTCTAAATTTTCTTTAATTCTTCATTATAAACCCAATGCACCATTTAGAATGCTATAATGTAAGTAGTTGAGTTTTTTTAAAAAATTTTTCTTAATTAGAAATCACCTGTTGGACGGGCGACTTACAAGTCGCCCGATCAGCAGGTGACTTACTTTCAATTTCTGATGAGATAACGGTTAATGGATTCATATGTGCCAACTCAGCCTAAGTCTCCGTTTAAACAGGCGATTATGCCTACTTTTAAATTTTTTTTTAAGCATGCTTAATTTGCTAATTAAGTTACTAATCATGCTTAGAGTAAAAAATTTCCCTTCTTTGATATCAAAAGCTCTTGTCGTCCATCAACTCTGCCCTCTAGCTCCAGTCCTTCGTCTGGTGAAAAGCCTCACCTTCTTCGTCAGCTCAGCCATGCCGCTTCCTGTACCCCTGCTTCGTCGGCGATTCATGGGCATTACTCTGGCGAATCCTGGAAGGATATATGCCTCGGTGAGAAATGGAGCTTTGGTATCGAATTTAGTGTAGGTACGCCCCATGTATTCTACTTGTGTTAATGGCTAGGGTACATCAGATATGACATTTACGTAAAATAGCTTAGGAATCGATTTGGTTTCCAAGAATGTGAGGAGATAAACATTTATCATAAATTTAAAGACAGGGAAAATAAACTCCCTTAACATGTCTCTATTTCATGAAGAAATTTGAATGAGGTGAATTGTGCATTTATTCAACTAGAGGCTCTATGAGTTAAACTATTATGGATGGAATTGGTTGATTGCCCATTTCTTAAGTTTTAGTGTTTGTAAAAATAAAATCTCTTAATCTTTGGTTGCACTTTTTTTTTTTCATTTACACATATGCCCATGCATATTTTAATCTTACATAATTGATCTACTTGCCAACTTAATGCTTATTCTTTTTGAATTGCTTCTATATTTGTATTAGCAAATGGTCTCATTTTTGGACCTATGAGCCATGGCTGCTTCAATAGGGTGCCATTCTAATTCCGATAATCATTTATGAACATCGAAATGTATGGTAAATAGGTTTTGCATTTAATTTCTGCATGCACTTTATCATCACTTGACTAGGATGAATGGTGGGGTTCTCAGAAAAAATTATAATGAGCCTGTTCATGATGAAAATTACTTGTTGATTGTACCTTAATCTCTCATCCCCCACTACCCATATGTATGTAAATATATTTATATATTTAAATATTGAAAGAAGTGGTTGGTTTCTTGCACAATTGCTAGGTCTTCAGATTGTTACTATGGGGTTATGAGTTTGAATTAGAAGACAGCCTCACGAAATTGTAGGTTATTTATGTAGGCCTCTTGAACTTGCTACATGTGTATATAGGTAAAAAAAAGTCTTATGAAATAATTATTTTTGGCGAAGCTTGAGATATGATTAGATATACTCAATTTAATCTCAACTAGTTGCGTGGTTAAGTTGAGATTAGATAGTCATCAACTATAATGTTTCAGACATAGTGAAATAACATGGGGCGTACATGCTTTCGCATCATTAACATACATTAGCTTCATGCATAATTGTTGATCAATTTTCTTTTTGCAAGACATAATCCATGTACTTATTGATTATTTGTGTTGTTACTTTGAATTTTTGGTAATTTTATTGTAAAGTGATTGGTCTGATGATTTACATTCAAATAATAATGTCTATACTGTTGGTGATTTTATGACAAAAAAGGAAGATCTGGTTGTTGTCAAGCCTTCTACTTCAGTTGATGAAGGTTTGCTAGTTTTGTGTAATTGTTATCCTTTTGATTCTAGCATTTTTGTTAGTTGCTCAGTGTTGTAATCAAATTTGATGTTAAGGGCACTCAAAAAACTAGTGGAGTATAGGACCATTATCTTCCCTGTGATTGATGATGATTGGACATTGGTATGTTCTCATTAAAATTCCTAAACTTTGAAATATTGTTCTTATATATTGTTCCTTTTCCTTTATTTGCATAAAATATCGTAATCCATGTTTTTGAATATTTATTTCTTTACCATCTAATTTATGGTTTATGCAATTTCCTATTTTTCTTGTTTATTTTCTTGTTTGTCATTGTGAGTTAGTATGTGTTGTCTAATGTAAACTATTGAAAAACTACAGTAAATATTGCCACCAAGAGTTGTCTGAATAGAGTTTTTTTTCTTTCTTTTTGCATATTGGAAGAAAAAGAGAGGCCAAATGTTGTGTTGGGCACAATGTCCAAGATTGCTAGCATCCAACAAGTTCACATACTGGTTGAGACTGTGTGAAAACCCTCTAGATGTTCATACTTTTTAGGTAGTTGCTATTTTTAGATGCCATCCAGAATATATTTTTTTTTGCTATTTTGCAAGGATTTCTCCAGTTGTTAAATTTTAAAATATAAATTATTGCATTTTAACACATCATTTACTGACATCTCATTGCTGATTATGATAATTGTAATTTTTTCTTGTATTAGTTTTTTTTTATTTCTTTTTATATGTGTAGCGATGAAAGCAGACCCGAAATCTAACACGTTCAAATTTTAATATTCAAGCATCTTCACACTGATCTTGGAAATACCATGTGTTGCAAATTTCCATGGCAAGTTTCAAATGGCTTATGGTTTGAAGACGTTGTGGATATTGATTTGCATAATATCCCTTATGTAGTCTTCTGTGCGTAATAATGTTTAGTTGTCCATTGGTACTTGAAACATTATTAAACCTCTAAATGAATGGACATTTATATGTTTACTAATGCATATTTAGTATTGTTCACACATACTGGTTCAATTCTTTGTATGATTTATTTGAGAGAACAATATTTAGATATTTTCTTCTATAATTCTATGCATCTGTCGAAATTAAGTCCAATGTGCAAGTTTTTTCCTATTTTTAATTAAAGTGGTTTTGAAGCTTCATTCAGTTCATAATTTGATTCAGAAAATTTGATTTAATCCTTTAAACATTAGAATATAGATCAGATGATGGAGAATATTAAGTTTATACATGTACCTATCCACCCATCTAACAATGCCAGTACACTGATGCAAGTACTCAAGTACCAAAGAAACCATATTGCACGCTCATATGCATATATTTCCTCATTGTTCTCATAGTTTTCAAGAACATACGTGGAAACACTGAAAAGTTTTTGTATCAAGTATTATTATTGTTTTTAAATTATCAATTGAAAATGTGAAATGTGATTTGGTTGCTAATATAGTGCCTTTGAAGTATTTGCATATCCTAGCATTTTACATGTAATTTATTTCTATAATCAAAGGGAAGTATCTAAGCTGCATAAAAAAGTGGGCCTAGAGACTTCTGGAATTCTTCTACTACTTTTTTAATGCATGAACTAATTTTATGATTTTGCATTATCCATGAAATTCAGGTCACATGTTTGGTAGAGTTATGGCGATTGCAAATGTTAGCATAGTTATAAATATCTTTAGCTTTACCTTTTGGTTTTACTTTAGCTAGACGAATGTTGAAGTCTAGCTACTACATTCATGAAATAGGTTTTTGATTCAAGTTTTATAGCTCATCTACATTATCTTTTATCTTGTTTTAAGTTATACTGTTTCCATTTTTTTACTTTTTTGCAAAAAAAAAAAAAAATGAAAACATCATTTTAATTTTACTTCATGTAGGTTGGAGTCATTTCTGATTATGATTTAATGGCATTGGATTCCATTTCAGTTTCTTCTTAATTTCATATTTGAGTATCGTTATTCTGGTTACTTTTGTCATTTCCTCTTTATGTTACGTAGAGTTGCTAATTAGTAAAATTCTAATAAAACTCTTCGATGACATAAGGTAAAGTTTTCTTTTTATTCATCATGCAAAGAATTTTACTCTTAGTAGGACACAATGGAGAAAAATGATTCATGTAGTTGCCCCCACGTAGTGGGATAAAGGCTTGATGTTGTTGTTGTTGTTTTCATTCCCATAAAAGTTTAATATAAATGCCTAGGATATTATCTTAGCTTTGTATGACCATAAATTATTCTTCGTGGCCTTATGAAGTTCCTTGGATTGTTGAGTACTAATCACCTCACGACCCCACCCATGTTCCCTCCCCAAATAACACAACCATACGCAAGAAATTGCCCCACTCACGTAACTCCCTCACACGACACTAAAAACCCCAGACGAACTACTAATCTCCCCCCTCCCCATTCGACTCTCACACAAACAAGAATCGAAGGCCAAAGCTCTCTCTCTCTCTCTCCCTCTCAATTTCTCTTTGCCAAACACAATAGCTTGCTCGACCCTCCTCCCTCTTGACTGCACCAAGAAGCCTAAGCAAGCGAACTGCACGATCGAATTCTTCCCGCTCTTTGTTTGTGCTGTATGACCCCAGTCAGCAGCCGCTGGTCTCACACACGTGATCCAACTCCCATCTTTTGTCCATCTCGTATATGACCCAAGATTTCAATTGTGCACGCGACCCTGCTGTCCTGTCCCCAGCACGCAAACACACGTAAGCCGACCCGATCCCTCAGTCATTCTCTAGTTGCCGCATGCATAAGTCACAACCTCAGCCACAATCTCTTGCACTTGTCCCATGCATGTCCCTCAACTTCAGCCACTCAACCTGATCTGCCTACTCATCTTGTGGCCTGATCCAAAGATAATTTGCGAGCCCTTTCTGTTCTGCCTCATCTCCTAGTCTGATCGAACCGACCACCGTCCTGTCTGCCTGGATATTATTCACTAACTGTGAGTATAAGAATTTATGAAAGGGATGTTTGTATTAAAAAAAGAAAAAAAGGAAAAAAGAGAGAAAAAGGAGGAAAAAATAAATAAAAAGAGTTAAAAAAAAATAGATGCTACAAATTGAGGACCCGAAGATCTGTGTCAGGACTAATTATCCTGAAGCCCTCGCGCCATCATATCTTTGATCTTGCCGAGCAAATTGAAAGGCAAGTACCTTCCAACCTCCCTTTGCTGGGAGGGGATACCGGGAGGTTGCCGAAATTTCAAATAACAAAATCCCCCACATAACTAAATTTTAAATAATTTTTTGACATTTTAAATGATTTAAAAATTAATTATCATTTCAATTAATTTGAAAATTATAATTTAATTATGTTATTTCAGTCAATAATAATAGTAATAATAATAATATTAAGGGTGGGGGCATACATCAATAAAAGCTTATTGACACTTGGAAATGTTATATCAAAATAGACTGAAAGAAGAGCCAGTCATATTACATACATTTATGCTACAATCATCGTTGAGTGGTAAGGGGTGTGGGTCTTTTATATGCACTATTACTCCATTATCAGGCAATGTAGAAGAAACACACAACACAGTGAAATTTGCTCATCATGCAAAATGCATTGAGATTTTGGGGTGGGTCTCGTATATACACTGTTACTCCATTATCAAATAATGCAGAGGAAACACACAACACATTGAAATTTTCCATCATGCAAAATGCATCGAGATTTTGGCATCTCAAAACAAGATTATTGATGAAAAATCAATGATAAGAATATCAATTTGAGATACATTGCCTAAAGAAAAATTAGAATAATTGAAAAAGGTTATGTTCTCTATTAATACTCTACAAGACAATGGAAAGGAGATGACATTGTACTTCTAAAGCAAAAGCTTGAAGTTGTTCATGTGAAGATACAATCTTGGCTTGAACAAGAAGAAGACGTTAAAGCTGCTCTACTAAGAATGATTCAAAGATTAACAAAATTGATTTTGGATTCAACAAAAACTATATATTCTCCAAGATTCCATCAATGTCCTGTTCCAAGAAGAAGGCATTCCTTTGCAGAAGAGGAGCCTTCATCTCTTCCATTAAAAGATGTGATATGATATTGGATCATAAAAATAGTGACTTCTTTAGTTCGTTTGAAGATATGGATAGATAGATTATTCATCAAAGGAAGAGAAAAAGAATGAGAAGCTTGGGCTCTTAAACTTGTTCAAGCCTAGGGAACAAGATAGTGCTGTCACAATTTTTGAAGGTGATAAGTCTACTGGCACAAAATTATTTACGACACCTTCAATCCCCAAGCCTGATTGCACAAACCTTCCTTTAGAACCAAGAATTTTAAATTCTTTACTCTCAAAAAGCTCTCCTATCAATCCTCTTGCACAGAGATCTTGCCTCTGAAAATGTTTCACTCCAAGAAACTTCGCGGATTCGCTAAAAGTGTTCAAACACCCCTGCAATAGTTCTGATATATACGCTAAAATATACTCCGCATGTGCTTCAATCTTTATGTCAATCTTTTAAATGAAAATCTGAGAATGCTTCATGGATTTGCCAAAAACAAGTTCTGCATGTGCTCCGATCTTCATATCTTCTCCTAAATGCGAGATCTGAGAAAACTTCGCGGATTTGTTAAAAGTGCTCAAACACCCCGATGATGGCCGTACTGAATATAAATCTCAATCATAAGAGTCAATTCTCAAAGCCTATTAAATTTAAAACCTAATATCTATCAAATTCTAAATATTTAAATGAAAATATAATAACCAAAAACTTAGAACCAAAATCCATCCATACTTTCCAATAGTGTGATAAGGATAATGAATTGAAGAATAACTTTAGCTCGCAAAGAGTAGATGTCTTATTGAATGTATTAGTACAATTCATTCTCAATTGATTTCTAGTAGTAGGGACCAAACTTGTGTCCTCTAATTGGGCGATTTTACTGCAAAAAGGCACCATTATATTATGTTTATAGCCAAAAACCCGTATGTTCCCTATTAATTAAAGCCCCTTGAGTAATGAATTATAGGGTGCGCTTAATAAGATATAAATCCCTCTGGTAGCTTAAGTTGACTTAAATTCACCACCTTAGGCAAACATTTACCTCAAGTTTTCAAAGTATTCTTAGAGAAAGCAACAAATGGTTGCCAACAAGGTTCCTTCTGTTAGGTTGGGTCGATTACCTCCTCTGACTAAGTAGACCAGAGACCATAATAGCGCGGGATGATGGAACCATCGAATCTTGATGGCCCCATCATCATTTCTCCATCACCTTCTTTAAGTATATGGAGATAAATTTTAAATCTTTAAAAGCCTCAATTCCAAATTTAAACTCTAAAATGTTGCTATTATACGATAGGTAATTATTGCGACCTATTTAACGACTACCTTAATTGAAAGTTCTCTCTCGTTACCGAGAGGGGTAATTAATCATAAGGATTTGTGCCTATGGGAAACTAGAGCTCAGATCATAAAGTCTTTGCAAAATAAGGGAGAAATATATGGGTTGTCTTATCTAAAACCTAATCTACCTTATGAAAATTTAACCTGGAGCGTAAACCCATTTAAACTCTTTCCATCAACAAAAAAAGGCGTGAAGAGGCTATGGCGAGAATTTTTGGAGCCCACCTGGATTTTCTATTTGCTAGATTTTGTGACCCTTCTGGGCTTTTGTTTTCTGTCGATGGCTATGTTGTTTCTTCTTTTCTTTGTGGTCATGTAGTTGGTATGGTATGACTCTGATTATTTGTTGGTAGTTGTTTACTATAAGGATGATGGTCTTTTGTTGTGATATTTGCGATACTCTAGCAGCACTTATCATGTGATCAGGATCGATGACGTTTTATAATCCTTTTGTGCCCTTGAGGATTGTCATTTTCGTGTTGTGATGTGGCTTCTCTATTAAGGTTGTTATCATAATGGAGGGATCTTTTTTCCAATATAATAGTTTTGGGATCGATTCTTATTCTCTCTCTCTCTCTTTTTAAATTTTTTTATAGAAATTTTTAGGGGAGTTTGTGGTTATAAATTTGTGTTTGAGGCATAGACTAAGCTCAATCAATTTGGTTCTTGAATAAAATTCTTTTTGGATGTGCTATTTCTCCTACTTTTGGTAGTTAATTCCTTGATAAAGTGAGTTTTTGTTAAGCTGCTACTTCATTGTAAAAGTGCAAGATCTTGATAAATTTTGATCAAATTTGATGCTATTTGATTTCCAAAAAAAGCATGAGCTTGAAAGCATTTGTGTGGCTATTTTGACATCAAATTCCTAGAGGTTTCTAGATGGTCATTGAATTTTCATTTTAGTTGATTTTTAGATGTTAAAATTAGGAGCACATTGTAGTTTTTCTTACATCTTATGATAAATCTTGATTAGAAACCTTGAAATGTCATGCATTAGATTTGATATCATATCATAAGGTTTAATATCATAACATAAGGATGATCATTATGTCAACTAAATGTTAGGCTCAATATCAATGTTATTTACTGATCAACAAAGGGATATAATATTAGAAAATTTGCAAAAATAATTCTAAAAATTACTCTCTCTCAACCTAATGAATAAGAAGTTGTATTTAGTGCTATTGATAGATATATTAGATTTAACGTTAATCTTATTAGATTATTGAAAAATCAATATAGAAAAATAATCAAAATAGATCTTATAGGTCTATAGAGGAAGAAATAGAACGGTAGTTCTTTTCCCCTATTTCATCTTCAACCTTAAACTACACTCCTGTCATTGCTCTTCCGTGTGGCATCACTAAGGATGCTTTGGTTGTTGGCTCTCACATACTCACTCTTGATTCATGTTTTGCCTCCCCATTTGATCGCTCCCATTTCTCACCTCTTATGTCTTGCCAAGAGTCTCTCGCTACCTGCCTTTCACACCTTACCATTGCTCTCTCTCTCTCGCTCAGGCTTGGGCCCAGCTCTCAAGCTTTAGCCACTTGACCCTATATATATATATATATATATATATATATATATATGAATATTCACGGTGTTAAATAAATTTAAAGTTTAATATCCTAACTTTGTATGAAGATCCATTACTCAATCAGATAAAATAAAGAGGTGTAATATTCATAGGAGATCAGAGTTTTTACATGCAAACCCCAAAAAAGGGAGTAAACCACGATGCCTTGCTCAATTTAAATAAATCACTAGTATTTGTAGTTGATTACAAATGAGGCCCTTCCTTAGGAAGAATGCCTTGGCTCGATGTAGTAAATATACATCATATATAGTGCATTATATGGTGGGAGTTGGAAGAATCAGTGTTGGTATGTTTGTTTGGTCGGCATGACTATAGTTAGGCGATAATGATTGGAAGAACCGTATTCAGGAGACAGAGGTCTGAAAGACTGTAGTCAGGTGACAGTGGTTAGAAGGACCGTAGAAGGATGGCGATGGTGGTCGGAATAACCTTTGTCAGGCGACGGTGGTCAGAAAGACCGTAGTAGGATGATGGTGGATGGTATGACCGTAGTTGGACGATGGTGGTCAGAAGGACCATGTCAGCAGGTGATGGAGCTCGAAAAGATTGCAGTTAGATGACGGTGGTCAGAAGGACTGCAGTCAAGCAACAGAGATCAAAAAGATCGAAGTCAGGTGGAGGTGGTTGGAAGGATTGTTGTCGTCGGGCGACAGAGGTTGGAAAGACCGTAAATTCAGCATTAGTTGGTGGATATGTTAATAATTTAAACTAAAATCCAGCATCAAATTTAACATAATTAACTTATGTTATTTATGTTATTAATTTAAAAAATTTAACAAATTTAGGAAAGTTCGGCAATAGCTGGTGGTTAGAAATTTTTTAAATAATAACATAATTTAGGGAAGTCGGGCAACAGCGGTTGGTCGGGCAGAAGTCCTGCGACAGTCAATGGCCAAGCGTAAATGCAGCATTAGTTGGTGGCCAGATGAAAGTTTGGTGATAGTTGGTGGTCAAGCTGAAGTCTAGAGATACTCGATGGTCGGGCGTAAATCCCGTGAAAGTATGACGACGATCGATGGTCGGGCAGTGATCGAGGAGTCTGGTGGCAAGAGAACTTTGATTTCTCTTCCTTTCCTCTCTTCTTTCTCTTCCTTGCTTCCTCACTTCCCCCCCCCCCCCCCCCCCCCCCCCTCAATGAAGAATGAGATGTCTATTTATAATTTTTTGGGACTGACATGACAAGTAAAAAAAAAGAAGATCAAGGACATGTTGGGAGTGTTTTGAAAAGACAACCGATATCGACTCCTTTGATTATTGATCGTTTATCGAGTATTTAAGTGCCTTAATAATGTCAAAATTTGGCGATCTTGGACTTCTTTGATTTATCTCATCGAGCCGCTCGATCTGACTATAAGCATGTCACTTTTGAAAATAATTTGATTGCCCAATTTATGGTTTGAACCTTCCAAATGTGCTTCAAAATATGCTTGAGGCATCGATTAGAGCAAAAAAAATATTGAAAAATTTCATTTCAAAATGTGTACAAGGTCTACCAGTCTTATCGTATGCATCGCACTGAGCTCCCTCCCACCACACTAAGAAAAGCATGTATAGAAGATCTGCTCGTTGCGCTGCAAGCAAAAAAAATGGGATTTTAAGTATTTTTTTGTTTAGAGAGCATTTATACCTTAGTGAGCAAGGGCGACAGTGACAATGTTGAGGTGATGGCGGTGATGAAGAAAGTATAGAAATAGTTCCCCTCTTTTATTTTCCTTCCTTCTCTTTTTTCTTAAATTTTATCTCTTTTTAACTCTCTCTCTCTCTCTTTATTTAATATTAATAATAAAAAAAAAAATAATAATAACTATATTTTTTTCGATAATAGTAATAATAGAGGGATTGAGGAACTTCAGAGGAAGAGAACTATTTTTGTGGGATAGAAACGAATGGAGGATTGCACACTCTCTATTAAGAGGAGGTTGATGAGAGAAGGCTGATTTGTGAGGAGATTGGTTTGTTATACTCAAAAAGGTTGTAGTGGGGAATGGGTGACGTATTTCCTATAAATAAATAAAGAGGTGTGCGAGGGAGGTTTGTTGTGTGAGGGAGTGTAGGATGGATCTAGTAGGGTGGTTTATGCGGCTGGATTGGCTAATGTGGTAGAGTCGGGTGCTGGAGGCATTTAGTTTGTGAAGTAGAGGGAATTAGAAGTCTGTGTGGGTTTGATACAGAAGAGATTGTAACAAAAAGGTCAAACATTGCTCGTGCATGTAGCTGGGATTTTGGTCGGCAAAAGCTAGGCCGATTGGGTGAGGGTCGACGGCAGGGAAGGCTAAGCATGGAATCGAGTGAGCTCGGCTTCAGCAGACAGACCGATATTAGTCATGAAGTGATTGAATAATGGTAGGAGTCGGAAGAGCGGCCTACTTGTGATTGAAGGTTGATGTGCAGCCTTAGGGTCGGGACAGTCCAGAGGAGGGAGATTGGAGCAAGATTGTTGGTTTGAGGAGGAGGTAGATTGGAAGGGAGCGAGGTCCGGGATTGGCTCGACGGGTTGGATCAAGTGTGTGGCTTGAATCAGAGGGATCAAACATTTGATCGGCTGGAGCAGGGAGGGTTGTTTGACGTGAGGGGATGGGGTCTGATGATTGAGGTGGTCGGAGTGGAGGTGTGAGGGTTCAGTTTCAGGAGGAAGAGGAGGTGGAGTTTAGGATTTGCAGCTTGCCTGGAATCAGAGTTCAGAGCTCTTGTGTGTGAAAGAGAAATCCTAAGGCTCTGTTCATGCCATTCTTAATTAGAGCGAGAGACGAGAGCACTAAATTAATTGCATGATTCAAGCAGAAATCCCGCGACGGCGTCAGCATCGGCGTTGATGTCGAGCAGGTACGTGTGCTGTACTTTTTTATTTTTGTTTTAATCATTTTATTAATAATAATAATAATAATAATAATAATAATAATAATAATAATAATAATAATAATAATATAAAATAATAGGAATGAGAAATTAAAATAACAATTTTGTCTACATGTCTTTGCCATAGGATTCGCGCCAATATTTCTTTGCAAACTCCATTAGTTAAAATTATAGTCATTTTTTAGATGACTCAGACATTCTGAACGCAACGGTGATGTCCATTTTGTAATCAGACATTTGAGTAGCGTCACACATCATTTCGGGTTTCGGTAATCGATTTCACCCTTCTTGACTGCGAAGGGCTCCCTCTTAGGTAAATTCGACGCTCCGATCGCAACGACACAATCCGTTTGACGATCGGAGGTTGTTTGACCATTTAAATGATGTGTGACACCTGCCAACCATTGCTTGAGTCACCAATTTTGCTTTTTTTTGCCATTTTGTGTTATGGGTCAACAATACCATAGATTCCAAATGGCCTGAAATTCAACGAAGGTTTGCAAGAAAACTTTGGGTAACATAAGAATATTATTAAGTCATCTTGAGAATAAAAATCACTAAAAGGCCTTTTTAATAATTAAATTAATATAATATCCCAATGGTCCTAACTCTAATAAATTCAATATGTACTAAGTTGATTAAGGAGATAGGCCAATAATTTAAGCTCATTCTTGCAATATCCCAATGGATCCAAAGGTTTATTGAGTCATTGCCTCAATATGTAATTTAAAATACCTATACATAAAAACAAAATCAAATAATTTAATCAATTGGGTTGCCTTATCGTTGTGGCAAGTTTGTGAGACCTACTATTCAGGTTGCCTTGCCAATAATTCATAAGATAAGGTTGTAAGATTGACAAATTGGTCCACTTTTTGTTTTATGATGAGGTTACAAGACCGACTATTTAGGTTGCCTTTCCTATGCGGTGAGGTCTTAAGACCAATCATTTTGTCCTCCTTGTCTATAGGGCAAGGTTGTAAGACAAACCAATCGAGCCACCTTGTTTGCAAGACGAGGTTCCAAGACTCATTTTTGACTCTCTTACCTATAGATTATCAATAGAAAAGTTACCCAACCATTTATCTTTCCAAAAAAAATGTTGCCAACTCCCATACCCTATTAAATAAACTCTTTAGCTTCTCATTTAATATTGCATAATCTTTTCTAGTTGAAAGAGTCTCCATGTTTATAAACACAATTCAAAGAGTGATTCCCAACAAAATACTTAGAAACTATGAGCTTGGCCCATAAATGTTTTTTAGCTCTAAAATAAACCACACTTTATGATTATAAGTCTTGATCATATCAGTAAAAGTTTTGAAACCAAATCTACCCTCATCCATAGCCACTGAATAATTACTCTAAGAGCCCCAAACAATATAATGATTACAATCCTTGGAACCCCCAAGAAATTTATGAAATAAAGTCTCCATTCTACTACAAACATTTAAGGTCGAAAAAAAAAGTATGCAATAAATATATCAGAACAGAACACATAACATGTTTAATAAGAACAAGCCTACCTCCATAAGATAGGAAATTGAAAGCCCAAGAAGAAGGTTTCTTATGAATAGTAGAGAAAATATTATCAAATAAATGAGAATATTTCTTACCCTTGTAAAGAGGAGTACCCAAATACTTCAACGGAAGAATCCTCTTTTTCAATCCAAATTTTCTTTCAATACTATTAATACGGGTAGGAGAAATAGACTTGGCGGGAATAAAACAACTCTTAGAGGAGTTAAAAATTAAACCATTAGCATGCTGAAAAGAGTTAAGAAATTTGAAAAGAATATACAACATTTTAATAGAACCATTAGAGAAAATAATAGAATCATCCGCAAAACTAAATGGGTAATTGGATAACCACCACCCATTCTAAATTGTAGAATAGGGCGTATCCTAAAAAGATTGTTAATACCACGAGATAAGTATTCCACAACAATGATAAAGAGAGCAGGAGATAGATGATCCCCTTGTCTTAAACCATGAGAAGATTTGAAAAAGCCATGGGGCTTACCATTAATAATCACAGAGAAATAATAAAACTCTATGCTATTTTTAATAAGCTTAATGAATTCCATGTAAAAACCAAAAAGCTTTAAAATGGTATAAAGAAATTTCCAATTTAGATTATCATAAGCTTTAGTAATATCAACTTTGAAAATTATATTCCCACCAGCAACCTTAGCATGCAAATCAGGAACTAATTGTTGAGCAAGTAAAACATTATCAAATATTGATCTACCTTTAACAAAACCAGTTTGTTCCATGGAAATGATATTAGGAAGAATTAAAGAAGGCCTCCTCATTAAAATTTTGGCAATAAGTTTATTAAAAAAGGCATATAAACTAATGGGACGGAAATCATTCCAAAAATTAATGGAATTAGATTTGGGAATTAATGCTATAGAAGTAGAAGTAAAAAATTTAGGAATAGGATTATCCTTAAAGAAATCCACCACAACATTGACAAGGTCCTCTTTAATGATTTCTCTAGTTTTCTAAAATTATTGGTGAAGCCATCAGGACTAGCAACAAAATTAGAATTCATGTCTTTCAAAGTCTACCAAATTTTCTTTTTTGATAGGACTGTTAATCAACATCAAATTTTCCTCCTCAGAAATAAGAGAAGGAATAAAAGAAAATTCAGTATTAAAGTCGGGCAATAGTTAGTGTTGAAAGCTTTTTCAAAATACTCAGCACCGGAGGCAGAAATCAAATCAGGGTTTTTAATAACATTACCTTCAGGGGAAGTGATCTTATGATTTTGTCTACTAACTTTATTATGATTAGTAATGTTATGAAAGTATGTAGTATTACGATCACCCTCCACAAGAAATTTAGAGGAGGCCTTTTGCCTCCACTAAGCTTCTTTTTCCTAAAGTTTGAACAGAATAGTCTTGGCTTCATTAAGAATGGACAAATTATCAAAAGAAGAATTCTGCATGTAAATCATATCAACATTTTCCATATCTTTGTTAGCAAGTATAATACTAGAAAATATATTCTTGAAAATACATTTATTCCACCAGGAAAGTTTTTGCTTAAGCCTTTTAAGTTTAAACCATAGCCAAGTAATGCCATAAACATTATCAGACAGGAAAAGAGGGGCATCCCAAGTGCTTTGCACAGTATGTAAAAAATTATCATCAAGAAGCCACATATTTTGAAATCTAAAAGTTTGGGAAGTATTACTACTAGTTCTATTAATGTTTAATAATAAAGGAGAGTGATCAGATAAAGTTCTGGTTAAATACTCAATGTGAGTAGTTTGAAAAGAAGAAATCCAATAATTATTAAAAAGGATGCGATCTAATCTTTGCCACATAGTACCCTTATTCCAAGTAAAACCATTGTAGAAAAACCAATGTTATGCAGGTTACTACTCATAATCATATCGTTGAAATCTCCATAGCATGATAATTAGGAGGCTTACCTTTAACTCTTTCAGCAGCGTTAGTTATACAGTTAAAATCCCCCCCCCCCTCCCAACAAACCAAGGGGCATTAACAGAAGAGGAAATATCAGTAAGTTGATCCCACAGAATTTTCCTCCCTAATCTAGAATAGGAGGCATAAACAAAAGAAGCATAGCAAGAAACTTGATTAAAAGTAATATTAGTATGAATTAACTGAGGCAAATCCATAATAACATCTAAAGTAATAAAGTGCTTCCAAAAAATTCAAATTTTATTAGTACAGCTTCCAAAAGAAAAATTAAAACCTAATTTAGTGCGAACAAAATCCAATTTAGTAGTAGAAAATAAAGGCTCAATTAATACAAGAAGGGTAATATCTTAAATCCTACAAAGATTCTTAACTCTATCCTTACATAGAGAGCCACCCACACCCCTAATATTCCACACAAGAGCTTTAACCATTAATAGATTGTTTGGAGGCTCAGTGACCCTTAGGGTAGTGCCCGGCGTGATCTTTTTATTCTCACCGCCGTCCTAATATAAACCTAAAGTGTTTAGGTCACTGACATTTATTCCTTCATCAAGCCCACCAAAGCAAGAAGTAAAGGGTAAAATGTACAAAATTTCCTAACAAGTCATTGATACAAATTAGGAAATCCTTCTCCAATGTCCGTCGCATAAAGCACAGGGCAGAAGGAATCAAAGCCTCAAAACTCAAGCCAAAACTATGGATGGAGCTATAAACTGCTAAATCCATAAAGCTTGGACAAATTCTGGATGAAACATGCAATTATCTAGTATAAATATTACATCTATACATGATTGCGATAGAGAAAGCTGTTGAACAGTTATAAAAATGCTAGAAACCAATGTGATAGTGGTGGCGAAAGAAGAGAAGGTGGCAATGCTACCTATTATCATTAATCTACGAAGTAACTCTCAAGGGAGATGAGTATGAAGTACTCTATCTCTATTCCCTGGATCTCTACTTTACATGAGCCAACATGTCAGTCATATTATTGACTATAATTGCATCTACAAGTTCTATAAAGGCACAAAGATAGACTCTTGAAGATCTACAAAATGAAAATCTTAGTGTGACATCTGAACAAGCTTTTGGAGATCTGTAAAATGAAAACCTCTGTGATATCTAGGACAAATATCGGGAGATCCACATGGTCAATCAGCATGCAATAAATGTGATTCGCTCTAGACGTGTACCACATTTGTTAGGGGAATTTATTGACCTCTACAGCATATCAAAATAAAAAGTCAAATAAAAAATTTGCTTAAACTCATGCCTCTGCCAAAGCCCATTTTGAAATCTTGCTCGCATCTATAGTATTCATAACTGTACAAAGCAGCACCGTTTCAAAGATGGCCATATGCAAATCTTGTTCGATCGCCTCCTACTCGAGCCGTTAAAAGGAGGAAGAAAGGAAGCCGTTCGTTTCTATTCTTTTCCCACACACGAGCTCCAGCAGCCGAATCCCTCCCATGATCGCAAGTCTCGTGATTCTTCTCCTCTCTCAATCCTCTTGTCGACCTTACTCCACAGGTCCAAGCCCCTCCATCTCCAACCTTTTCTCCTCCTGCTCTGATCGACCCCCTCTGCCCTAGCCTTATCCAACCTCTTGATCCTTCCAATCTAAAGAGAGAGAGTGAGGGGGGAGAGAGAGAGAGAGAGAGAGAGATAGAAAGAGAGACCTACCTCTTCTAGTGTTGGCTGACTTCACTCCTTCGACGATGTTCCTTCCACCTATTGGATCAAAAATTATAACATTTCGATTGGAAGTATCGACGGGAGCTTGCTCTCTATAAAGGTAATGATCCTTCTCCCCGTTCACGCATTACTTCAGCCAAATCCTACAAAATTGCCGAACCGAAGGGTTTAATAAACCCTAGATTTAGGTAAATAGAGGAAAATGGAGGAGTTAACTTGCTGATTTAGCCTAAACCCAACTCAAATTTTGTTTAAAATCTACATCACTTTTGTTTAAGTAGGATTTAGTTTAAATCCTACCCAAACTCTGCATAAATCCTATTAACAGAGTTTAATATAAATCTTGGTTTGAATCCCGCACTAACCTTGTATCTGGACGGTATTAAGTATAGATCCTGCTCAAATCCTTTTATAATTAGGATTAATTATAATTAGTTATAACTAATTATAATTAACTACAATTAATTATGATAAAAAATAGCTAATTATAATTAATTATCATTAATAATAATTAATTATTATTATCATTAATTATATTTAATCATAATTAATCATAATTATTAATTATAATTAACTAGAAATAATTATTATTAATTATAATTAAATATAATTAGTTATGATTATTATAATTAATAATTAAAGAAAGAGATATCATCTTGCCTTAATATACGTTCCAGCTCCACCGACGTCCCTCCATGCAGGTATAAAGTTCTAAACCCGAAAACCTGTCCTCAACACTTGTAGCTTGGTGAATAACTACAAATATACTCTTTTCTTAGCACGGTGGGAGGAAGTTCGTCGCGATGCTTATGACGTGGTAGGTAACCCCCTAAAGTCCTATTTTCATTATTTGCAACACACCAAGAAACCCCCTTTGCATGCTTTTCTTAGCATGGTGGGAGGGAACTCAGTGCGGTGCTTATGGCGATGCGAGCAATCACTGTATGCATTTTTCTTAGCATGGTGGGGCAAAAATGTAAGTACCCGTATGCGGGAAGAAAATTGTTTTTTCAAATAGGTTCTTTTGAAGACCCATGCATGCCTTTTTTAGCATGGTGGGGATGAAGACTACGACTGCGGTGTCCCACAACACCAACTGTGCACATCTTTCTTGACGTGGCGGGTAGGCTAAGACTCCTGTAGTTTCCCCTAAATAGGGGAGACGCTGGGAGGCTGTCGAAATTCAGAGCAAATACTGGGGACTTTGACTTAAAATTTGAAGGACAGTGTACCTACAATTGAATGAACTTGGACTCAAGCATACTTGAACTTGCACATTGAACTCAAACTAAATTCAAATAATTTGAAACTCGAGCTTGGACCTGAATATGATTTGAACAATAGGAAACTTGAACTTGATCTTGAGCAACTTAAATAGAAGAATTGCAAGCTTGAATACGACAAGAAATTAGACTTGAATGTGACACAACGAACCATACTTGGACTTGAACATAAATAAACCACAAAGAACTTAAACTTTAATGGAGCCTACAAAACCAAACCTTGGATTAATGAATGAAAAATTGGGATCTAAGTGAATCCTAATCATTCAAGTGGACATAAATGAGCACAAAGCTTGTGCTGACCAAAGAACTCCAAATACAACTCATTTGCAAGTAAAAGTCAAAATTAAAATGTGTTGATACATTCACAAGCAATGATACAAAAGTCATAATTGGCATAAAAAAATTTTCATTATGCAAAGTTCAAACTACTTTCAAAGATAGTGAAGGGCCTATGTTTGCCATCCCATAAGCAATGAAGCTGAAGAGAATGAGTAATTTGATTGCAAGCAAAGCATTCCAAAGTCCATGGTGCACTGTAAATCATCTATAAATGATAATGGAGACAGACATTTCCTTCACTTTCATCATGTCTTCCAAACAAAAGGTATTACATTTATGGCTATTTATTAAAAAAAAAAGTAATTGGAAATCAATCATCATGTCTTCCAAAAACAAGATATTAGATTTATGGATATTTAGTAAAAAAGAAAAAGTAAGTGGAAATTAATTATCACATTGTCTTTGATTGAAGTAATTTAATGAGGAATGTACATGGTTAGGATAAGCCTCTTGACTAAGTATGCATGTTACGTTTTGTTATATTTGGGAGGAGTAGGCCTTTTCCTTCCATACAATATTTTTTATGTAATTGATAATAGAATTAACAAGAAAACTCTAGATATAAATTCATATTTATCCAAGTAAAATAAAAAACGTTGTTATGAGAATCCTCTCATCCGAACTTGGTTCAACAAGTCTCTTATTATGAACCGACTTCAATCGCCTATCATTAGTAACATGCCAAGCCTAAAGCAGGCTAAAGCCTCGAGTTGCATATAATTGAATCCCATCAAGTTGATAAGAAACAAGCCCTACTCAGGTCTCAATTCGCTTGAGGGTCACGTGAATCATCTTCTTACTAATGTTATTAGCCCAAAAAACTGGTAAATTACCCAAAGTATTTACGAATCTATTTTGGGGAGGGGGGAGGGGGGGTTCTCACAAGAAGTCTTCATCAAAGGGTACTCACCCCTCATTTTTAAACTCTCTTAAAGTTCTCTACTAGCCCTTGATATTAAACTATATATGCCTACTACACTGCTAGCTATACTTAATCTAAATTATGTACTTTGTGTATTATCATACAGTGTAGCCAATTCTATAATGTTAACTACAATCCTCACAGATAATAGGGTTATTGGTTGAGTGCAGGCTGATGAAATAGACACGGATTATGAACCATTGAAATCTCTCACATGATCTTTTTAGGATTTTTATGTAGGGTCAATAATATATTTATGGTAAAGACAATAACTTTTTTGATGCCCCTTTAAAGTGATGATGGAAGGGTTATGTGGGCAGTCGTGAGAAGGGTATTTATGACTTGGATAGATTTGATGTTGAACCCTCTAGGCTATCAAAGTATAAATTTTCTTGGAGAAAATGACAAGAAAGTTCATATCAAAGGTTTGTGAGGTTAGTGAACTAATGCTGATCTTTTTATGAATTTTGAATAACTTATTCGGGAGCTGTGATATTTTTAGTTCAGTTGCTCTCAATAAGAGACAATATAAGAAATTATCTTTATATATATATATATATATATATATATATATATATATATATATATATATATATTAAAAAAACCCTCAGAGGGGCCTATGCGTTAATAAAATAAAAATAGTATAAAGTCCTTAAAAGAAAAACAGTACAAAGTCCTTAAAGTGAACTCAAGCTCAGTAATGCTCAAAAGAGCTACATGAGAAAAACAAAAAATCCTAGGAGCTTGAGTTCCCTACTACATAAAATTACAATATAACCTAGGTACAATCTATGGTGCACAAGAGAGAGCACCCAACAAAAGGGAACAAGCAGAAAACTAGCAACAAGCTCCACCTTCCCTTCCAAAAAACCACGACTACAATCACCTGCATTAAAAAGCTCTTGCAAAAGAAAATGGCAACAAAAATGGAATTTGCATAAATAAAAGTAAAGAAAGACTGGTTGATAGTCCAAATAATTATCCATAGAATAAGTAACATAACTAGAAGAGAGAACATTCAGCCTCCAAACTCTCCAAATAACAGGTAAACAAGCATGAGAATGCACACCAACACCAACAAAAATATACCACAGGACATAGATCACACAACCATAAAAATCGAGCATGAGGAACTAACACCAACAAAAAGCACCCAATAGCCTAGTTCTAGGGAAACCACACCAACTGGGCACAACCACCAGAACAGCCCCAAAATAAACCAGCCGCAGGTTACAAAAGATCAAACCACAAAAAGCCTTACCAACACCCAGTAATCTAACTGAGAAAGGCCAAGAAAAAATCACCAGCAAACCCCCTAAAATGCCCAACCACAGGTTACATAAAACCAACCCACAAACAGCCTTACCAACATCTAGCATCCCAGCCGAGAAGGGCCAAGGAACAACCCCAAGCACACCCCCAAAAATACCCATGCAGAAGAAACAGGGGATCCGACAAAAAGCCACACCGACACCCAGCAACCTGGGACAAGACGAGCAACAAGGAAAAGAGAAGATGGCATTAAGATAGAACCAGGAAAATCAAACGAAAATATCCCCAACCACACGGAGGCCAAGCTATAGAAATCAGAGCCACACCATGCAGCAAAATTTGAAATAGATGAGCTCCAGGAAACACCCACCAGCCTTACTCCAAGGCCAACCATTACAATCCTTAAAGTGGTAACCAAGCAGCTCATAAGAAAATTGCTAAACTAGAAAAAATTCATAAAAAGATAATTGATAGTTAAGAAATACCCCAAATGGAAAACTCAAACAGCAAGGATACCCCAGCTCAAAGGAACCAAATAACACAACCAAAAAGCAAAGCATAACACCATGTGAGGAACAATGCTCCCAAACACATGGAAGCCAAAGCTATAGAACTTAGAGCCCAGCAAAATTAATAACAGAGATGCTCCATAAAAATCCCATCAATAAAATCCCAAATACATCCAGGAAAGACATTCTGGGGGTCACCAAGCAACAAATATGGAACAAGTAGGCACCCAAATAGAAACAAAACAGCAAAAAAATACAACTCAAAGGGGATAACCTCCAACTGACCAAACAAGAGGCAACCCCCAAGCCAAACACAAGCTCCAGCCACCGAACTACATTAATGTCTAACATATGGAATACCAATTTTATCTAATCTTCGAAGCCCTTTCAAGGGGACAGGTAAGTTCTTAACAGAAAGATTGGTGAAACAATCCAAATCACACCCCAAATTAGCAAGCCAATCGGCACAAACATTTCACTCCCTATACACATGAGAGAAAGAGAAATTAACAAAGATCAACAATTGTTTAAGATCCCTCATAAGATAAAAAAGAGTAGGATTGCACACGGAATCACCAAGATTATTTAAACATTGAATACTATAAGTATAATCAACTTCAATCCCAATGTTAGAAATATCAAGAGAAATACATAATCTAATCCCATAAATAATAGCCAAGAGCTCAGCAAAGTTCACATCACAATTCTGTAAGGGACCCGCAAAAGCCATAACAAAACTCCCATAACTGTCCCTGATAATACCTCCACATCCCGAGATGGAACCTTAACAGCACCATCCATATTCAGTTTATAAGAGTTATTAGGGGGTTTGATCCAGTAAACAAACCTAGGTTTAGAAGGAGGATGATGATCTTCCAACTTGAGACCTAAGTCAGAAGCAACTAAGTAATAATTCTTAAAGTTCTTCACAGAAAGCAAATTAACAGAAAAAAGTCTCAGAACTTTGTCTTTCACATTATTGATAATCCTATGATGGTTCATACCAACAACATTAAAAAGGGAGTTATTCCTATCCAACCATAAATACCACAAAATGAGAGAAGGTATAACATTTCTGATATGGCCCTTAGACTTGACAAACCAAGAATTAAGCATAACATTAATAGAAAGTTTAGCATTAAAGCAATTTAATTTAAAAATATCATCAAAATAAGTCCAAGTTTTAATAGCCAAAGGACCAGAAAGAAAAACATGATGCATATTCACCTCATGATAACAACATTGACATTTGGACGGCAAAATAAAACCTCTTTTAATTAAGTTATCATTAGTAGGAATGAACTTATGCAAAATTTTCTAGATGAAAATAGAAATCGTGGAAGGAATGCTTTTATGCCAAATCATAGAAAAAATATAAGTAGCATCATTCTTGGTTCTAAATGCATGCCAAACATCCTTTAATCTAAAAGCACCATCTTTGGACAAATTGTATAATAATAAATCCTTCGAGTCAGTGTTCAGGGGAAGATTAAAAATTTGTTGGATAATAGAGTCAAGAATAACATTCGCAAGTTTATCAAAATCCCAATAGTTTTTAGCAATGAAAACATTCACCTTAACTGCAGCAGTGGAAAAATTATTAGTAATGGAGTCAATGGAGTGAGCACCCAACCAATGATCTTGCCAAAAGAAAATGATCCCACCACCAAGCCCCCAATAAAGATGAGGCTCAATAATCTATTTAACCTTGCAAAGTCACTACCACACTTTAGAGTCACCTTTAATAAAAGAGCAAATAGTGGGGTGGTTACACACACAATATTTGGCAAACATAAACTTAGCCCAAAGACTCACTTTAGCATGAAAAGTGTACCACAACTTAAAAGAAAAAGCATAGGCTAAATCAAACATACTCTTACTCCCCAAGGCACCCTCCTCCAACACACAACAACACTTGTCCCAAGAGTACCAGATAATTTTAGAATTGCTATTAAGCCCTTTCCAAAAAAATTGATTAATAAGCTTATCAATTCTATTGCAAACCGTTTAAGTAGGTTGAACAGTTTGGAATGTATAAACAGGGAGAGAGCAAATGACAATTCTAATGAGAATAGGCCTACCTCCAAAACTCAAAAAATTAAAATCCCAAGACAAAAGCTTGTTCTGCACCAAAGTAATCAAATCATCAAAAAGAAAGGATTTCTTTCTACCTTTAAAAAGATGAACCCCAAGATACTTAATAGGCAAGTGAGCTTGCACAAAACTAGTCAGGGCTTGCATAGCCACATTACAAGCACTAGGCACTTTTTTTTTTTTGAAAACCTATGCAAATTTCATTAAATCAGGAAATAAAAAGAAATTACAAACTAAAAGGCCTATCGCAGTCCTCCCTTATCAAGTAAACAAAACTTGATGGAAGTTCCTTCTCTAAAAAAAACATCTCAAAAGAAGTCACCTAAAGTGGCATGATGAGAAGAGAAATTAGCCACCTTATTACAATCTCTAGTAGTAAATTGAAAAATAACTCTCTAAAACATTTCCAAAAATGAAAGATCTACCCTCCAAGCTTTATTGTTCCTCTCCGCAGAAACCTTTAACGAATCTTGCAGCATCTTCATAATATTTACATTATCAACTTCGAAGATAATCCCTTTATTTGCCCACATCCAATCTTGAATCAATTGTTCAAAACTTAAGACAACCTTCATCTCCAAAAAAGATAGCATCCCAATGGATTAATTGCTTTCCATAAGCACAAAGCATTCTCCCTTTATGATCTCTAAGAACGCCTCCTATTCCCGCCAAATTTGATTTGAAAACAGCCGCATCTACATTTAATTTGATCACTAGGCACTTTGTTGGAGACAATAAAACAACACTTATGCTTGTTCAAACAGCCCCCACTAATAATTTCAAAGTTATGGAAAAAACCCAAAAGTCTATTAATCTTATTTAAAGAAGCATTCGTAAAAATAATAAAATCATCAGCAAAACATAAATGAGAGATAGGAAATCCATCCAAGGTTCTAAAATAGAGGCTAGGGTGATTCTCAAAGTGGTTGGCAAGGCCTCTAGGTAAATACTCAGCCGCAATAATGAAAATGTAGGAGAGATAGCATCACCCTATCTTAAGCCATGAGAGGATTTTAAAAAACTAGTGCTTTTGCCATTGACAATAATAGAAAAGTAGGATACTTCAATGCAATTTCTGATAAGACTAATAAAATCTGAATTAAAGCCAAATAAATGCAGAATATTGTAAAAAAAATTCCAATCAATGTTGTCATAATCCTTAGAAATATCAAGCTTCAAGATAATGTTGCTACCTCTCACCCTAACATCCAGGTCATGACAAAATTCTTGGGCCAGAAGAATATTATAAGCAATAGCTCGTCCCTTAACAAAACCCATTTGGTAGGGAGAGAAAATTTTAGGAAGAATAGAAGTTAAGTGACTCATAAGAATTTTAGAAATCAACTTACTAAAAAAGGTGCAAATACTAATAGGTCTAAAATCATTCTATCTACTAATAGAGTTGCTTTTGGGGATGAGAACAATAGAAGTAGAATTAAAAAATTTAGGTATAGTGTGACCAGCAAAAAAATCCAAAATAGCAGAGTAAAGATTAGTACTAATAATATGCCAAGGTTTCATGAAAAACTTTGTGGTAAAGTCATCCGGCCCAGCCACAGAGTAACCATTCATGCCATGAACAATCTCTTTAATTTCCTCTAAAGAGGGTGGTTTAGAGAAGAAATCATTATCCTCTTGAGAGATGAGATTAGGGATAATAAATGGATTATCAATATGGCCAGGAGTAAAATCCTTATTGAGACGGTTTTGAAAATGCTAAACCGCCGAATTAGCAATTTCCTTAATGGATTTTAAATTACAATCAGTAACAAAACCATCATCATGATTGATTTCATTAATGGATTTTTTGGCATGTTTCCTCTTAAACAAAGTATAAAAAAATTTGGTCTTATTATTACCTTCAACAAGGTGCTTCGCAACCGCTTTTTGTTTCCAAAACGCTTCCTCTTGAGCTTGTAATTTAAAACGACAATCTTTAGCCTCCCTAAACAAGCTGAAATTTTCATCAGAAGGATGAAATTGACAGTTAAGCTCAATAGTGTTCACTTTGTCTTCAGCATTCAAAAAATTAGTGAAAATATTTTTAAAAACATTGTGATTCCACCAATTGATGACTTGTTTAAGTCTTTTTAGCTTAAACCAAAATTTCTTCATGCCAAGAATAGAGTTATCAGGATGTAAGGGGGCATGCCAATTATCCTGAACCACATCCAGAAATGAATCATGAAGTAACAACATGTTTTGAAATCTAAAATGAGGTAAAGAACTCATATGCCTAGTCATGAGGCTAATTAACATAGGAGAGTGGTCAGAAAGAGTTCTGCGAAGATGCTCAATAGAAATATAATTAAAATAATTAAGACAACAATCATTAAACAAAACCTGATCCAATCGTTGCCATAAATGGCCACGATTCCAATTGAATTTATTACCAAAAAAACCAATATCAACTAAATTACAATCCATAACCATATTATTAAAATCCTCCATAGAGTGATAGTTAGGAGTAGAGCCCCAATACGCTCAGAGGGATTAGAAATAGTGTTAAAATCACCACCCACAAACCAGGGCAAGTTACAAATACTATGAAAATTAGTAAGTTGCTCCCATAACACTTTTTTAGTATTACAAGAAGAAGCAACATAGATAAAAGAGGCATAAAAGTTCAAATTTAAAAATTCAATATTACAATGCAAGACTTGAGTGAAATCTCCAATAACATCAATCCAAACAGGATCCTTCCATAACACCCAAATCTTATTGGCAGAATTTGAAACAGAATGCTTAAAGCCCAAAAATCTAGCAGTACTAAGTAATTTAGAAGCAGTAATAAGAGGTTCAAGCAAAACAAGAATACAAACATTATAAATACAGCATAAGTTTTTAACCCTCAACCTAGAAGAGGGGCAACCAATGCCCCTAACATTCTAAATAATATCTTTAAACATAAAATAGGGGGCTAATGGCTAGTTTGTGAACGGATGGTCCTAGGAGATTGTAAAATGATGTTCTTATTTTTCCTACCTCTCCTATTTTGATCCTTAGAAAAGCTAGTGGTATTATCATCTTTGGCAAAACATTTAGCAACAATATCCATATCCTCCGTATCAGTAAAAGCAATACTATGATAATGAGAGTTTAAAGGGAGCTTACTATCATTGTGCAGGCCCACCTGCCTGACCTTTTGAGGCAATTGACCCTCCTCAAACATAAAACCATCCTCCACACTTTTTGTGCTACCCATGAAAATCCCAGCATTGCCTTCCATAAAGGGTTGGTCATCCTCCACCCGAGCCAATTCACCCTCCTCCAAGGTGTAACCATCTGTGGGCTCCAAAAATTCAACCCCGGCCTCCACCCGTTGTTTTTTTGGGGGGGTTTTAACGGATTAAGTTCTGGGGTAAATTTTAAAAGGCAGATAAGGTTTGTAGATAAGACACTACCCATAGAATTCACCCTCATTTTGCGAGGACTTTATGATATGAGTTCTAGTTTCCTATAGGCACAAGCCCCAATAGTTAATTACCCCTCCCGATAATGATAGAGAACTTTCGATTAAGGCTAGCCATCGATCATATACGTAGCGATACGTGCATCTGGCATATAGTAGAAACTTAGGCAATTGGGAATTGGAAATTTGAAGATTTTATATTTAAAATTAGAAATTTCACCATCTTGTACTTAAAGCGGATGTTGGGGGAATGGATGATAGACCCGATCAAGATCCCATGATTCCGTTGTCCCGGGCCATCATGGTCCCTGGTCTACTTAGTCAGAGGAGGTAGTCGACCCAACCTAACACAAGGATCCTTGTCTGCAGTCATGGGTTGCATCGTCCAAGGGGACCTTGTAGATCTTGGGTAAGTATTTGCCCAAGGGGACAAATTTGAATCCACTTTAGCTGACATAGGGCTTTCTGCTCTATCGATTATATCCTATTGATTCATATCTCAAGAATTTGATGCCAATAAGGAATGTATTGGCTCTGACCATAACCGGTATCACATGGTGCCATTTGGCGGTAAAATCACTCGGTTCAGAGGGTCTCGAGTCATAACTGTTTATCCTGCAGTGCCATTTGGTGGCACAACTGCCGGTTAGAAGACATGTACCATGTCCTTTCTGACATGAGATTATTTGAGAATAGATCCTACTGATAATTTCGACTAGGCATTAGCTCTATATGAGTTGAAGTAAATTTTTAATTTGTCCACCTCGGCAAACTGTTGCGGAGGGTGGATGGATTTTGCTTTAAGTGTTTTATGGTTATGTTTCAATTTAAACATTTAGAATTTTAATGATTATTGGATTTTTGTGGGTATTTGAGTGAAGTTTAAAAGTATAGAGTATTTGAAATTAACCCCTCCGATTGAGATTTTTTTATCAACGTGGCCATCATTGTGGTGGTTGGGGTCATTTCCATTTATGGATTGAACCTTGTCGACTCTGTCGAGCTACCGACAGAGGATCGGGTTTCACAGGCTTCAGGTTTTTGTTGATGAATTTCTTTTATTATAAACCTTGAAGGCCTAATATGAACTATAAAACAAATAATTCGGTCATCATCGTGACTAAATATTTATTTTATGGTTCGAGCCATATCGACCACTATCTACCAGCATAAAAGGATCGGGCTCAAACTTGAATTCACTTATTAACCTGCGTAGCATCCCTGGACGTCACGTGTGTACCAATAATACACTAGCCGGAGCCCATGCGAGTTTTTGATTGCTCTTGCCCCTTTTGTGTACCTATCTGTATACAAATTAAAGTGTATGTGTGGGGGCATTTTATAATATTTTTTGTTGCTTGGTTGTACGGGTGACTGCCATTTTAATGCAGCATTTTACTTGGATATTTGTACACGCCTTCTATCCGCTTGTACGGATGTTGCAGATCCAGTGGCGTGGCGTCGTGCTTCAACATCTCATGGTTCTTACTACTAATTCTCTGCTTTTATTTATAGGTGCATCGTAGCTCTATTATCTAGATGTCATGAGGCACCTCATTATCCTGATGTTGACTCCCTTTTCTCATTCATCAGGAGGTCTTTCTTGAAATCAATGACTGCTGCCCTAAAAAGAACACCTTTCAAGATGTACAGTGTAGTAGACCTTTGGCCTTCAAGATGCATAGAGGTATATGGGTGCACTTGTCAATTCCGGTGTATGGGAATTGTCGTAACTGTTCTCTTCCCAAGCTTGGAACCACAAAGAAATTTTGGAACAATAGGAAGTTTAGTTTGAATTTGTTCATATATCAATCCCATTCTGCCGGGAGGTGTCCTTCTCCATATATCGAGTTATCTTCATACCCGACGTACTTGCAAATCTGAATCACCACCATTGTAGGTGATATCTATACTTGTGTCCATAAGGGTTCGTTGTACTTACGATATACCCATTGTTGTTATCCATAAGTGGCTCATGTTTATTTCCCATTGTATTCACTATGACCTCTTGAAAGTGTTCGTAGAAGAGTTATTATTCCTGTATCATATTCACCTTTCACCAATCCCAGGTGGTTTGATGTACTCGTTTGCAAGGACGGATCTTCCACTATCAATTAACAGTGTTTCCATCTAATATTTTCGGGATCGTCATAGGAGTCTATTGCATCTACATCATGTCCTCCTTTGCCATTCACAACTTATTTGCAGTGATGGATCCTCCACTATTGATCTCCAATGTTGCCTTCTTCTATCAACATGCGGTGTTACTTGTGTTGGAGATTCCAATAGTGCATATTAGGATACACGTATGCATTCTGCAACCATTTGTTGTCCTTGTGAGTGCAGTGCATTTGACCTCGTAGGGACTGTTGTGGGAGTTCGTTGCATATCACCATTTTTATTTGTGGCAAATCTACATCTTTGCTAATCATTTTTATGGTAATTGATTATGAGGGTGTTGTAATATTAATCACCTCCTGTTAGAACAGTATGTAGGTGATTGTACATGTTGTTGATATATCACCCCTGCTTTTAGATGATATCTTGTATGCATATCTACGCTCGTAGAGGATAGATCATCCTTGCAATATGTTTGTTGTTGCTGGTTGTAGGGGCTTGTATATCTACTTTCTTGACTTGTATAAACACCATATATTATTTTCATATATTCGCTAGAGAACACCTGCGTGTCTTCCAGTACTTGCGACAGCTATCATTTGTATCTACAAGACATTTGACGTCAGTTGTAGGGGATTTCAACATCCTTTTGCCTGACTTGCGTTAATTCCATACGTCGGAATCAAGTGACGTTGGCTGCATTTTGCTTTGATCTTTTGAATGTCTTTCATCAACAAGTCATCATATGTTGAATCCTTCAATCAATTGTAAGTGTCGACATGGATCACCTGCCACTTCCTGTACATCCACTAATATTTCCTAGGATGCACCTGTAGGAGATGTTGTTTCTTGCACCTAAGTCTATGCTTGACTGTAAGCTCCTTCATATATGTTGATTGTTGTCATGTTCATTTCACATCCTCATAGTCTTCGCAATCATCTTGAGTTGCCAATTTGCATTGGATTTTTTTATCATTTTTGTGAATGAATTTGCAAAAGTTTAGCATATCAACTTGCAAGTTCTTTGTGATTTGCAATGGACTTGATATCATTATCCACTAATATTTTCATCGGAGTTGAAATGACAATTTCCCAATATTTCATTGGAGACATTATGTTATTAATCAAATGAATTTCTTATTGCTCGTTCGTCATTTTTGGTTGTATTTTCACTTGATTCTTGCTTGCATGTTGGCCACATTTGGATACTTTCCTCCACGAGTCCTCTGTTACATGTTGAGATTTATTTTGATAATCTCCACAAGTTTATTTAACATTTGCTTTCAAATAGAAATGATACTTCTTTGTCCTTCATTAAAAGCCTAGTGTTAGGATTCTAATCAATCCCTTACTCATATGTTGACTTTCATTTAAATGATTAGGATCAATTAATATATGAATTTGAACCCATTAATCCATGGTTTGCACTTTGTTAATTCCTCGGTCCAATTTTCTTTGTATCACAAGTCTTGTTCCTTGTAGTCTTTTTCAGCTCGAGTCCAAATTCACAATTCTAATTCACGTTCAATTCTTGTTCAGTTCAGGTCAAGTTCAAATCAGGTTCTTCTCAAGTCCAACTTCAAATTAAGTTCTTTTTGGTTGAGTTTGATTCCAGTTCTTTTGCTTATTCAATTTGGTCCAAGTCCCCTACTGTCTTTTATTCCAACTCCTTATAATTGTTCAAATCCAAGTTCCTTGTCACTTTGCACTTAGTCCATTTGAATTCAAGTCTTTGTCCAGTTCAAGTTTAATTTATTGTTGTTCTAATTCAAGTTCTACATTGTTATGAATTCATCTCTTTATATTTCATTCAAGCTCAAGTTCTCTACAGTCCAACTCAAGTTCGAGTCCAAGTTCCATTCATTCAAGCTGAAGTGCATATCAATGTCATTTCTCATTCGATCCTTGCTTGCAAATATGTCACAAGTTATGTCGAAGTCCACAAGTTCTTGAAAGTTCAATTCAAGTCAAAGTTCTTTGCATTTGCTCTTTTGAATTTATTTCCAAGTTTAAGTTAATGTCATTTGTTCCAAATTGAGTCCTTGTATGGTCTCATGCTCATCTGAAATTTCGGCAACCTCCCGGCATCTCCCCTATTTAGGGGAAACTATGAAAAATTGGGCCTCCCACCATGCTAGAGAAAAGCGTGCACGGTAGGTGTCCTTGAACACCGCACCATAACATCTTCAATCCCACCACGCCAAAGAAAGGCATACATGGGTCTTCGGGCACCTGTTTAAAAAGGCATAGTTATTTCCCCAACGGCACTGAGGTGCGTATAGGTACTTATCTTTTTGCCCCACCGTGCTAAGAAAAGCAAGCACAAGGCTCACCTGCCTCGTTGTAAGCGCCGCACTGAGTTCCCTCCCACCACGCTAGAGAAAAGCATGCATAGGGGGTCCCTCGGTGTGCCGCAAACATCGAAAATAAGACTAGGAGATTACCCGCTTCGTCGCTAGCATCGCAACAAATTTCCTCCCATCATGCTTGATAAAAGCATGCATGGGTGGTTGTTCGCCGCTCTATAAGTGCCGATGATGGGTTTTTTTTTCATGTTTGGGGAGGTTATACCTTCCGTGGCGGAGTCGATGAATTTGCACGTAGATTGAGGCAAGGAAAGCATTTTTCATTATTATTAACTATAATTGATTACTGTTGATCATACTTAATCATAATTAAGAATAATTAATTATTATTAATTATAATTAATAATAATCAATTACAACTAATTATAATTAAACATAATTGATAGTAATTAAACATAATTAATAATAAGATTTAATTAATTAGCTATAATTAATTATAACTACATATAATTAATCATAGATAATTCATTACTAATAATTAATTATAATTAAATATAATTAATAATACATTATTATAATTAAACATTATTAATAATAATTAATTATAATTAATAGTACTCGATCATAATTAATTATACTTAATAATAAATAATTATAAGTTTTTATAATTAATTATACTTAGTTACAATTAAATAGGATTTAGGTAGATTTGAATGGGATTTAGGTAGGATTTGAGAGGATTTAATCCAAATCCTCTATTTCCCTCTTGTTATCGCAAATCCCATATTTACTTATTCTATAGTTTGGTGTATTTGGACGAAGAAGCTTGGGACAGGGAGTAAGTTACCTTCACAGTGATTGAGCTCCCACTGTTGCTTCCGATTAAAATGTCATGTATACCGATCCGACAAGGGCGTTGTTGAAGGAGGCGGAGTTCTGGAGTCGGGGTTGTGGCTTTGGAGTGGAGGTCAGTTAGAGCTTGAGGAGATGAAGGTTGAGGTTTGGAGGTTTCAGATGAGAGCTAGAAGTCGGGAGACTTGCGGTAGGGGCTCGGCTAGGGTCGACTAGAGGAGATGGGTGTTCGGCTTGAGGGAAAAGGAGATTGCAGCTTGCTGCTTTGGAGGTCGGTAAGAGACAGGGAAATCCGGTTGTTACTTGTGACTGGAGTGGAGGAAGAGGAGTGGGAGTTTTACGTGTGGGGAATTTGTCTGAGGGAAAACATCCACACAAAGCCCTCCGTTTCCTTCTCATTTTATTAGCGAGGGTATGCGTCCTTCGAGCCTCTGTACAGGCGTCACAGGATTTGTGTGAGGCGACCCTAGCGGCGCTGAATACATAGTACTTTGGCACAATTTCGGCAGGATTTCAGCATGACTTGGCAGGGTGACATGGCAGAGGTGTGTATCTTTTACTATGCTCTATGTTTTCTTACGTTGAGGTCAACACCGTCCTCTACATTTTCTTTACTACTTATGTCAATACCAGCATTAACTTCCACCACATACTCCTGATCATCCACAACAAATGTATTAGTACAATTATTAGAGAGCATCATAAAATTCATATCAGGAAAATTTTTGTTAATAACACAAGGACTAATAGAAGCTGAAATAGCAATATTTTGATTAGTAGTGATAGCCAACATTTGTTCATCCATATTTTCACAACCAGTAGATAAGATAGGGGTAGAATTAATATTATCTCCCTGAACATAAATAGGAACATCGACATTGGTGGAGGGCGGTTGAGTATGAACACAGGAAATTTGTATTGGATCTTCATTATTACCATGCAGTTTAGGAATATTCCCCTCAACCACTCTAAGATTAGGAATAACATTATCATGAGAATTTGAGATAATAACATTTCACTGCAATAGTTTGGAAGAATCCTTCTCCTTACGAAGATGAGGATGCAACCTGTAGCATTCATTTAAACCATGGCCATGCATTTTACAGTGAGAACAAAAAATGGGCAAATTTTCAATCTCAACTTTTTGGAAATAGCCATTTAATTCCGACCTAATCCAAATCTCATTAGGGTGTTTCTTAGAAATATCCAACTCAACTAAAACACAAGTCATAGATGGACAAGAGATAGAAGCAATAGCTTGGTCCGTCTGTAGAGCCCTACCAAAAATTGACATCATAACAACAACAACAAGCCTTTGTCCCACTACGTGGGGTCGGAAACATGAATCCTTTTTCTCCATTGTGTCCTGTTCAAAGTCAAATTTTCATTTAAATCTAATAAAGAAAGATCATTTCTAATATTTTCTAACCAAGTCTTTTTAGATCTACCTCTACCTTTCTTAATATAAGTTAAATCTAATACCTTTACTTTCCTAACTGGGTCATCAGAAGGCCGCTATTTTATGTGACCAAACCATCTAAGGCGACTCTCTCTAATCTTATCCTCCAATGGAGCTACTCCAACCGTTTCACGTATATGCTCATTTTGTATCATGTCTCTAAGGGTAAAGCCACTCATCCACCAGAGCATCCTCATCTCCGCAACACATAACTTAGTATTGTGCTTCTCTTTTAATGGCCAACATTCTACACCATAAAGCTTTGCAGTTCTCACCACTATCTTATAGAATTTTCCCTTAAGTTTGAGGGGGACTTATATATCACACAATAAGCCCGATGCATTCCTCCACTTCGACCATCCAACTTGAATTCTACTGATAACATCCCCATCTATTTCACCATCACTCTGAACAATAGATCCAAGATATCTGAAATGTGTACTCTTATTAATGACTTGATCGCCCAAACATAATCCCCTCACTAGGTATATTACTGCTAAAATTACACTCCATATATTCAGTTTTTGATATACTCAAGCGAAAACCTTTAGACTCTAAGGTTGATCTCCAGACTTCAAGTTTACCTTCAACTCCCTCTCTAGTCTTGTCAACAAGAAGAATATCATCAGCAAAAAGCATACACCAGGGTACATCCTCTTGAATGTCTAGTGAGAACATCCATGACTAATGCGAAAAGATATGGGCTTAAAGCTGATCCTTGATGTAATCCAACCGAAATAGGGAAATACTTGGTCAAACCACCTTGTGTTTGAACACAAGTAATAGCTCCCTCATATATATCTTTAATGATTTGAATATAAGCATTATTAACTCCTTTCTTTCCAAGAACTCTCCATATCACTTCTCTTGGAACTTTATCATATGCTTTCTCTAAATCAATAAATATCATATGTAGATCCTCCTTATTCTCCCTATATTTTTCCATCAAACCTCTCAATAAATGTATGGCTTCCATAGTAGATATACCCGTCATGAATCCAAATTGATTTTGAGAAACATTAGTATCACGCCACAACCTACGCTCCATAACTCGCTCCCATAATTTTAAAGTGTGACACATTAACTTAATTCCTCTATAATTCGCACAATCTTGTGCATCACCTTTATTCTTATAAATAGGAATCAATACACTCATTCTCCACACATCTGGCATCTTTTTAGTCTTCAAAATAGTATTAAAAAGTTTAGTTAGCCAAGAAATTCCTTCATCTCCTAAGTATTTCCACACCTGTATTGGGATATCATCAGGTCCAACAGTTTTTTCACACTTCATTTTCTTTAAAGCCTCTCTAACTTCAGTTTTACTAATACGCCGATAAAAACAGAAATCTTTATTTTCATTTAAGGTGTTAAGGTCACTAAAGTCAATCGTATTCCTAGAATCTTGATTAAAAAGTTTATCAAAATATCTTATCCACCTTTGTTGAATATCATCTTCTAAGAAAAGTACTTTTTGATCTTCATCCTTAATATACTTCACTTGAATTAAATCCTTACTACTCCTATCTCTTTGTTTGGTTAGCTTTTACATATATCTTTCTCCCTCTTTAGTATCTAATCTATTAAATAAATCATTAAAAGCTAAGATCTTTGCATCACATATTGTTTTCTTAGAATCCTTACATGCCTCTTTATATCTTTCTCAATTATTAGAATTTTTACATCTAAACCAATTTTTATAATAAATCTTCTTATTTTTTGTCTTTTCTTGCATAATTGGATTCCACCACCAGCTATTTTTACTATTAGGAGCTTTTTCCCTTTGATACTCCAAACATATCTTTTGCAATATTTTTAATATCACTAACCACTTTTTCCTACATAACATTAGCATCCTCATGCACAAACAAAATCTTACAATCTAAAATCTTACTCTCAAAAATATTTTTATTTCTATTCTTTAAATGCCCCCATCTAATCATAGAAAATTTCTTTACTTTATTTTTTATTTTCTGCCCCTTCATCTTAAAGTCCAAAACTAATAAGCGATGTTGGGTACATAAACTTTCACTCGAAATAACTTTACAATCTTTGCAATCTAAATAATTTATTTTTCTTATAAGAAAATAATCAATCTGAGGTTTACTATAACCATTCTTATAAGTGATGAGATGCTCATCTCTTTTCTTAAAAAATGTATTAACAATTAAGAAATCATAAGCTAAAGAAAAATCTAATATGGCCTTACCACTTTCATTAGTCGTTCCAAACCCATATCCACCATGAATGCTTTTAAAATCATCTACCTCTCTACCAACATGTCCATTTAAATCTCCTCTAATAAAATTTTTTTTCTTCAAGTGGTATCTTTTGAATTAATTCTTCTAAGTCATCCTAAAATTTTAAGTTCGAACGCATATCCAAACCTACTTGAGGAGCATAAGCACTTATAATATTAATAATTTTAGCATCAATAACAATCTTTAAAGCCGTAATTCTATCTCCAATTCTATTAATATTTATAATATTATCCTTTAAACTCTTATCTATAATCACTCCTACACCATTTCTAGTACGACTCTTACCTGAATACCATACTTTAAATCCTAAACTATCAATCTTCTTAGCCTTCTCTCCAAACTAATTAGTTTCCTGAACGCATAAAATATTAATCTTCCTATGAATCATAACATCTATTAATTCCATTAATTTTCTTGTAAAGGAGACTATATTCCAAGTTCCTATCTTAATATTAGTATCATGGACTAGCTTCCTTGCCCACATCCGTCCTTGATGTGGGAACACTTGTCTATTTAACACTATACCCGGGTGTAGATGTAGCGGTCCTTGCACACTTGTCACTGTATTCAGGCCATACAGTGCATTGCTTTCAGGGAACGCCTTAGCATTAGTACAAATTATTAAAGGATTCATAATTATTTGACAAGTTTTACGCTGGCTGTCGACTACCTAATGCAACCCTCCATTTTTCTTATCCAGGACTTGGGATCTGACAACGGTAGTGTTAAAAAAATTTGACGCCATATTAAAATAAAATTTGAGAATTAAGGAAATGAAGTAACAGATTCGAAAATTAGATCCACACAGGAGCAATTGGGGATTCCTCCCAAACATCAACATCCGGTGTCCGTTTGAGTAAACATATCTGGCAAGCTTGAATACAGTAAAATCTCCTAGAAAAAATTTGGCTATAATCAAGATCATTCGAAAGTTGAATCACAATGTGCCTCTGATCCAACAAACCGATACGAAATGAGCCCAAAAGCTTCAGGTTAACAAAAAAATTTCGAATAAGATCAAGATTAGGTCGCCTAAGCAGGAACATCCCAACGAAAGTTAACGCAAAAGGAACAGCCTACTGAGAAACTACAGAGTCAACGAACATTAAAACCAAATAGCCCCTTAAACAAATTTTGAACAAAATGAATTTTAGCAGTAGAAGAAGAAGAGCCAGCCAAAACATCCTTAAGATCGAGATGTGCCAACAGGAAACAAAGAAAATGAGGGGACGGATGACGACGAGCCGTCATCTCCCAATGCCAGAAAAAATGAAAAAACCTCAAAACAAAGCAAGAAAAAAAGCTAAGAATAGAAGAAAGAAACAAATCGAAGGGAAGAATGCAAAATATCCACGCTAGGAAAACGGAACCAGCAGCTCACGAGAAGAAACCCTAAATCGCCAATGAGTCTCCAGAGAGCACGAGCACAAAACTAAATTAAAGCTCTTTGTTTCTTTTCTTATGGATTATAAATATAAATTATATTTCTATATTGAGCTTTTAGCTAGGGTATATTAGGGTTATTATGGAGTTGGGACTTTGGGAGGTTATGAGGAATGTGAGGGAATATTTAGGAGAGTTTTGAAGAAGTTTGATGCATTTTGGGGTTGAGGTAAGCTTGGATTTAGGTTATGTAGAAAAGATGAGAAATGTGCTTGGAAATAGGAGTAAGTGTGAAAAAGATAACTAAAGGACTAACCAATGCTCTAAGAGATTAGCCACTAATAAGTATAGTAGCCATTAAGCCTTTCTATATGAAATTTATATATGTATAAAGTAATTTTTTTTCAATGAATCGAAATTTCAAAACAAGATCTTATTTATAGGTTTTTTTTTTTAAGTCTAGACAATTTTGAAGTCTTATTAGCCAATAAAATACTATTATATAGATTGATAATTTTCCCAATTACAAAGAAAAAAATAATATAAATAAAATAAAATCTAAAATTAAAAAAATGAAAATTTTGATTGGCTAAATAGGACAGATAGAGTGGTACTAAAATTAATCAAAATTAAAAATTTTATTTCCTTGATTGTTATGGTTGATAAACGAGCAAGAGATTTTTAATTAAGCTTTCTAATTATTCTCCAATGATTTTAGAGATATTATGAGTCATTTATTAGCTTTCATGAACAGTTATGCCAGATAAATTCCCCAAATCTTAATACATTGCATTGATTTGTGATGTTATCCCTGACCTTTATCTTAATGTTGCATCATATTCTCTTTAAAATCTCTTTATTTTTTTTCTAATTGCCTCTATAAATGAATATATCTTCTTTCCTAGGTGTTAACACTACCTTAGCTAAAGAGGTGCTTCAAAACTTTTAAATGATGAACCTTGTCTTCTTATGGATTGTATGACAGAGATTTCTCTCCCTCGTTGACTAGTTTGTCATGCTTAACTACTACCAAAGTTCTGATGTTCATACTAGGTTCTTATAGAGTGAACTTGGACCTATCTGACCATGTTGCTTGCTTTAAGTCTATCATCCCCTTCCTCATCATTAGAAATATGCTGAGGCATCGATTCCTCTTCACCACCTTCAAGGAGGCATCATTGCGCGGGTTCTCTTCACCACCTTCAAGGAGGCTAATAACTTGCCACATTCCTGGACCACCACTTCAATCACTCGCTTCTTTTAGTGACCTCAGACACTTGCTATCTCCTAGAGTGGTCGTCTTCTCTAGATTGCTACATGTAAGTGCCATCTTAGGGAACCCTCGGCTTTCCCTATCATGATCGGCTGATCACTATGCCCAACTTATCCACAATGACAGATCACTCAGTTTTTCACCTAGGCAATTCAAGGCTTAGCACAAACTGCTAGTCACTTCTGAAGCGTTTAAACATCTCCCCTGATTGACTCGCCCACTTCTACTTGGTAGTACCAAACTTGCCCACGCTATAGAGCTAGCCCAGTGCATACTTAGCACTATTGAGCTCGCCCAGAGAAAAACTATTGGAACTCTGCAACCATCGCTCTCTCTAAGCCAATCAGGGGACGACACGTGTCTAGAGTAATGTATAGCCTTATATGGGTAATTTGTTTAGTGTTGTAGTTTGTTATTTTTTCTTTGTGTTGCCTTTTCTGTAGCCTTCAAAATCCTATAAATAAGAAGTGATGTGGAGTAGTTTTGGAACCTTATGCTGGACGTTTGGCTGATGTAGTGGATATTATACTAGTTTTAAGATTTATAGTTTCTTTATCATATTCTATAGGTTTTTCTTTATTCTCTTTGCTCTCCATTCTCATAGATCCTAGCTCATCAGGTCGTTATGCTAGTAAAGTCAGTTGTTATGCATTAGCAAATTTGATCCAACATCCTCAAAGGTACAACGAGCGTGGTTTAATGCCATTTCTAGTACGACTCTTACCTGAATACCATACTTTAAATCCTAAACTATCAATCTTCTTAGCCTTCTCTCCAAACTAATTAGTTTCCTGAACGCATAAAATATTTATCTTCCTATGAATCATAACATCTATTAATTCCATTAATTTTCTTGTAAATGAGACTATATTCCAAGTTCCTATCTTAATATTAGTATCATGGACTAGCTTCCTTGCCCACATCCGTCCTTGATGTGGGAACACTTGTCTATTTAACACTATACCCGGGTGTAGATGTAGCGGTCCTTGCACACTTGTCACTGTATTCAGGCCATACAGTGCATTGCTTTCAGGGAACGCCTTAGCATTAGTACAAATTATTAAAGGATTCATAATTATTTGACAAGTTTTACGCTGGCTGTCGACTACCTAATGCAACCCTCCATTTTTCTTATCCAGGACTTGGGATCTGACAACGGTAGTGTTAAAAAAATTTGACGCCATATTAAAATAAAATTTGAGAATTAAGGAAATGAAGTAACAGATTCGAAAATTAGATCCACACAGGAGCAATTGGGGATTCCTCCCAAACATCAACATCCGGTGTCCGTTTGAGTAAACATATCTGGCAAGCTTGAATACAGTAAAATCTCCTAGAAAAAATTTGGCTATAATCAAGATCATTCGAAAGTTGAATCACAATGTGCCTCTGATCCAACAAACCGATACGAAATGAGCCCAAAAGCTTCAGGTTAACAAAAAAATTTCGAATAAGATCAAGATTAGGTCGCCTAAGCAGGAACATCCCAACGAAAGTTAACGCAAAAGGAACAGCCTACTGAGAAACTACAGAGTCAACGAACATTAAAACCAAATAGCCCTTAAACAAAGTTTGAACAAAATGAATTTTAGCAGTAGAAGAAGAAGAGCCAGCCAAAACATCCTTAAGATCGAGATGTGCCAACAGGAAACAAAGAAAATGAGGGGACGGATGACGACGAGCCGTCATCTCCCAATGCCAAAAAAATGAAAAAACCTCAAAACAAAGCAAGAAAAAAAGCTAAGAATAGAAGAAAGAAACAAATCGAAGGGAAGAATGAAAAATATCCACGCTAGGAAAACGGAACCAGCAGCTCACGAGAAGAAACCCTAAATCGCCAATGAGTCTCCAGAGAGCACGAGCACAAAACTAAATTAAAGCTCTTTGTTTCTTTTCTTATGGATTATAAATATAAATTATATTTCTATATTGAGCTTTTAGCTAGGGTATATTAGGGTTATTATGGAGTTGGGACTTTGGGAGGTTATGAGGAATGTGAGGGAATATTTAGGAGAGTTTTGAAGAAGTTTGATGCATTTTGGGTTTGAGGTAAGCTTGGATTTAGGTTATGTAGAAAAGATGAGAAATGTGCTTGGAAATAGGAGTAAGTGTGAAAAAGATAACTAAAGGACTAACCAATGCTCTAAGAGATTAGCCACTAATAAGTATAGTAGCCATTAAGCCTTTCTATATGAAATTTATATATGTATAAAGTAATTTTTTTTCAATGAATCGAAAGTTCAAAACAAGATCTTATTTATAGGTTTTTTTTTTTAAGTCTAGACAATTTTGAAGTCTTATTAGCCAATAAAATACTATTATATAGATTGATAATTTTCCCAATTACAAAGAAAAAAATAATAGAAATAAAATAAAATCTAAAATTAAAAAAATGAAAATTTTGATTGGCTAAATAGGACAGATAGAGTGGTACTAAAATTAATCAAAAATTAAAAATTTTATTTCCTTGATTGTTATGGTTGATAAACGAGCAAGAGATTTTTAATTAAGCTTTCTAATTATTCTCCAATGATTTTAGAGATATTATGAGTCATTTATTAGCTTTCATGAACAGTTATGCCAGATAAATTCCCCAAATCTTAATACATTGCATTGATTTGTGATGTTATCCCTGACCTTTATCTTAATGTTGCATCATATTCTCTTTAAAATCTCTTTATTTTTTTTCTAAATTGCCTCTATAAATGAATATATCTTCTTTCCTAGGTGTTAACACTACCTTAGCTAAAGAGGTGCTTCAAAACTTTTAAATGATGAACCTTGTCTTCTTATGGATTGTATGACAGAGATTTCTCTCCTCGTTGACTAGTTTGTCATGCTTAACTACTACCAAAGTTCTGATGTTCATACTAGGTTCTTATAGAGTGAACTTGGACCTATCTGACCATGTTGCTTGCTTTAAGTCTATCATCCCCTTCCTCATCATTAGAAATATGCTGAGGCATCGATTCCTCTTCACCACCTTCAAGGAGGCATCATTGCGCGGGTTCTCTTCACCACCTTCAAGGAGGCTAATAACTTGCCACATTCCTGGACCACCACTTCAATCACTCGCTTCTTTTAGTGACCTCAGACACTTGCTATCTCCTAGAGTGGTCGTCTTCTCTAGATTGCTACATGTAAGTGCCATCTTAGGGAACCTCGGCTTTCCCTATCATGATCGGCTGATCACTATGCCCAACTTATCCACAATGACAGATCACTCAGTTTTTCACCTAGGCAATTCAAGGCTTAGCACAAACTGCTAGTCACTTCTGAAGCGTTTAAACATCTCCCCTGATTGACTCGCCCACTTCTACTTGGTAGTACCAAACTTGCCCACGCTATAGAGCTAGCCCAGTGCATACTTAGCACTATTGAGCTCGCCCAGAGAAAAACTATTGGAACTCTGCAACCATCGCTCTCTCTAAGCCAATCAGGGGACGACACGTGTCTAGAGTAATGTATAGCCTTATATGGGTAATTTGTTTAGTGTTGTAGTTTGTTATTTTTTCTTTGTGTTGCCTTTTCTGTAGCCTTCAAAATCCTATAAATAAGAAGTGATGTGGAGTAGTTTGGAACCTTATGCTGGACGTTTGGCTGATGTAGTGGATATTATACTAGTTTTAAGATTTATAGTTTCTTTATCATATTCTATAGGTTTTTCTTTATTCTCTTTGCTCTCCATTCTCATAGATCCTAGCTCATCAGGTCGTTATGCTAGTAAAGTCAGTTGTTATGCATTAGCAAATTTGATCCAACATCCTCAAAGGTACAACGAGCGTGGTTTAATGCCATTGAAAAGGAGAGAAGCTCAAATAGAGGAGTGAAATCAACTTTTCGTAAACACGCTACTTGTGGAGATCAACATGAACTGTAGGAATGGATTATGGAAACATTCAAAGATGTCATAGGTAGCCTTCAATGGAGAGCCGATGCAATAACAAAACAGAAGGTTCTTCTAATTTGATAGTTCAGCCAAGGCAATCAGAAGATAGAGCGTTGACATTAACATCGAGTTTGAATTACATTGTATGTTGCCGAGTGGCAAAAATTATAGCCCGCCGATATGGCAAGCCAGAAAAAAAAAACTACCTCCTAAGTTCTAAGTGCCACACTTGGAGTTCTATCGAACAAGATCGATCCAACTGACCATGTGGCTACCTTCGAGTTGATAACCTCTCTGTTGGATGTTGATGATGCTCTTAACTGTTATTTTGTACTTCATGACGCTATAGGAGTTAACACTTAGGTGGTTCACTTGCCTGCTGCTTGAAGTAGCCAAAGACACTCGTTGAATTATTAGAGCTAGACAACAGTCACATGAATGGTAAAGAGTACAATCGAGTGGCCTAGTCCTCTTCAAACACTCGTGCTTATGAATTGGCCTCTAGAAGTGAGCAATGTCAAGGATGCGAAAGAGAAAGAACTCGTCCCAGGGATGGAAGGGATAAGAGATCAAACTGCCATGGGATTAACATTGCCCTGAAGGACTAAGGACACCCTGGCAAGTTAGGCCGCTAAAGATCATAGGGCCACTAACACCAAGGATGGAGGAACCAATTTGCACTACTTATCGATATCTAGAAGTGGCCGCCCATCATCTGGTGACCTGCCTCACTTATACTCCGCTAGGAGTGTCCATGGCCAAGCTTTTTGAGGTCATTCCAAATAAAGAATTCTTTAGGTGCCCTGTGCCTATAAAGGTGATTGCACACGCCAGTGATTTCTTAATGTATTACACCTTTTATAAAGATCAAGGCCATGAAATGGAATAGTGTCATCATTTTTGAAGCCTATTGGAGGAGCTCATCAAGGATGAAAAATTGAAGGGTTTTGCACTCGTTATCTATGTCGGCACCCATGAAAGCCACCAACTCAAAGGAGTGGGAATGAGTCAGTTCCTGCTTGCTTCGTACACTATCAGAGCCATACTGATCATCATAGGTGGTGAGCCAGCATATTCTCTAGCAAGTAAAAAAAAAAACTAGAATCGAATAGGTGAATTTGGTGTTCACCTCGCGAGCCCTAGCTGTGGATGTTGCCCTTGTTCCCTTCACTGAAATAGGACAAGTTCATTGGAGGGAACTCATATAATGATGTAATGATCATCACTACTGTGATCACCATCAATTAGATTGACAACATTTTGATAGATGTTGGAGTTTTGTGAACATAAATTTTAAATATGTGTTTGAAAAATTGAATATTCTTGTTTCCCAACTCATTCTAATGTCGTACCATTTATGGCTTCTCTAGTGAGCGTAGTGAGGCAAGAGTACTTTATCTACCTATCAGCTGGGGTGAGGGAGACTGCCAATATATTACGATGGCAAATATCGTCATAGTTGATGCTCAGGAGACTTATAATGCTATCTTCGATAGGCCCCTACTGAATACCTTTTAGAGTTGTGATATCCACCTAGCACATTGCGATCAAATTCCCAGCTGAAGGGAGCGAAATAATGGTGAGAAATGACCTCATCATGTACTTGCTACCTACGAGAAGTGGGGAAGGTGGTGACTTCTTGCAGTTGAATGTAGAGTGGATGTCTTTGCTTGGACGACAATGGAGATTTCAAAAGTTTATAAATGAGTGACTTGCCACATACTCAATGTGAGAAAAGATGTGAGACACGTCAAGTAGAAAATTAGGAAGACAGCTGCTACATTCATTGGACCCTTAAGGGAGGAAGTCTAGAGGCTAGTAGAGGCAGACTTCATCAAGACGGCCCGGTACCCTGATTGGATCTCCAATGTTGTCATGGTGTAAATGATGACTATAGAGTGGAGAATATTTGTGTACTTCACTAATATGAACTTAGTGTGCCCAAATGATAACTACCCACTACCAAGGATAGATGCCTTGATTGAATCAGTAATGGGGTATTCATCATTAGCTTTCTAGATGCATTCTTAGGCCACCACAAGATAAAAAATGCATCCAGATGACCGCGTGAAAATAACCTTAATCATTGCAGATGGCTTGTACTATTATATGGTAATGCCCTTATGCCTGAAGAATAGGGGGATGACTTATTATAGCATGATGGATAAGGTCTTCCAAAACTAGAAGAGGAAGAGTATAGTGGTGTATGTTGATGACCACTTAGTGAAGAGCAACTCACCCAGTTAGCACATTGAAGATCTGAAAGAGACATTCACCATCCTCAAGTGATACAATATGCGATTGGACACACTAAAGTGTACTTTTGATGCATGTTAAGAGAACTTGATTAGCATCCTCCTCGCACTTGAAAGCATCACGGAGACCCCGCTAAAGTGAAGGCTATCTGGAGATGTAGTTGCCTAGAACAACCAAAGAGGTGCAGTGACTCACTAGGTGGGTCATCGGCCTCAATTTATTCATCTCTTGGCTCGACGAGGGTGCTTGCCCTTCTTCAAAGTCCTCAGAAGCACAAAGAAGTTATCTTGGAACGAGGACTGTGAAGATGCCTTTCCAACAACTAAAACTTCTCTTCTCCTTGCTTCCCCTACTCCAAAACTCGTTACCAAAAAAGGACCTGTTATTATACTTAGGGGTTAGCAAGGATGCCATCAACTCAGTGCTTATCAGGGAGGAAGGTAAGCTGCAATGACCTATGTACTACGTGAGAAAATACTTGGAGTAGTGTAATGGAGGTATCCTATCATGGAGAAGTTTGCGTGGGCACCGTAAATCTAGATATGGTGACTATGACCATACTTCAAAGCTCATGCAATTCAAGTGGTGACCAACAATCTGCTGATAGTTGTACTCCCCAAGCCTAATCACTTAATATGATTGTTCAAATGGTCAATAGAACTAACAGGTTTCAAATAACCTTCTTGATATGGACGACTATCAAGGCACAAGAACTCTCCAAATTCTTTATCGATTTCAATGATCACAGTGCCGAGTTGGAGACAACAACTTTGCAGCTGCACTAGATTTTATACGTTAACGGTGATTTCGGTGTGCAAGGGAGTTGGTGAGGGCATGGTTTTGAGAAGCTCCACTTGAATCACTGTGGCCCAGTTAGCCAACACAAAATTTGAAGTTACAAATAATTAAATTGAGTATGAGGCCTTAATCATTGTCTTGCGACTCACCCTAGGGCTTGGGAAACATAGTTGATGTTGTACTCGCAGTTGATGGTCAACTAAATTAACGATGAGTACAAAGTAAGGGTTGAACAACTCTTGAAATACTTATTATAAGTAAAAGCGGAGATCAATGGATTGGAGTACTTCAACAAACCCCAGGGAGCAAAACTAACTTGCTGACCTCCTCGCCAAGTAGAGGAATTTTATTGGCAATTAATAATGAAGATTATGAGGCCTACCATATAAGAAGAAGTCCTAGATATAGAAACCAACTGAACGATGAGTTGGGTAGGTCCAATCATACAATATTTACATGCGGGAGCAATAGTTGCAGAGGTCAGCGACTAGTGGAGATTCAAGATCAAAGCTAATAACTACTCACTCAAGGGGACTGAGTTATTCAGAAGGTCGATGACTTCACTAAACTTGAGGCATGTTAGAGAAGACGAGAAAGAGGCAGTACTCAGGAAAAATTCATTCAAATGAGTGCGAAAGTCATTTAGAAGGAAGAACACTTGCTTATATTATCTAAAATAAGGATACTTCTAGCTAACTCTTAAGAAAGGATGCATAGGAATTCTCCAAAAGGTGTCCTTAATGCCAGAAATATTCCCCCATGCTATTATTATATTCTCACAATTTGTAGTCCATCAACAATCTTTGGCCATTTCCAATATGAGGAATAGATTTGTTGGGGCCATTTCCACTTTTCTACAGGGCAAAGGATGTTCATTTAGTTTTTGATCAACTATTTTATCAAGTGGATAGAAGCCAAGACACTCGCTATGTCAACCTCCATTATTGTGAGGAATGTAATTTTGATTGACATTAATTATAAAATATGGTGTGTCTCTCACTATTATCACCGACAATAGACTATAGTTTGCAGACAAGACACTGAAGAATTTCTATCACTTACAAGGCATTTGCATAAAGTTTCCTTAATCCATTACCTACAAACCATTGAACAGGTTGAAGCCTTCAACAAGAAAATCATCAACCTCTTGAGGAAGAAGGTTAAAGGGCAAAGGGAAAATGGTTGGGAGACACTCCCCTTAGTATTATGGGCATTAAGTATGTGTCCTTCCTTAGCAACTAGGCAAACACTATTCTCGCTTTCCCCATGACGCCGAAGCGCTATTGCTTGTTGAACTCGATCCATGCAGCCAACGAGTAGTCGCCACATCCAATTTTGAAGAAGAAGAATTTGGAGAGTGGGAGATGACCAATTAGGGAGGTTGAAGACTACAACAAACCTCTTAAAAGAATTTTGAGCATAAGCCACCCTTAGACAGGATGAGATCAAAAGAGAATGAAGAAATAATACAACTAGCACATAAAAAGAAAGCCTATTAGCTGGTCAACTTAGTCTTGAAGAAGGCAGATGCTGCAGCTTTCCACTTTATCCTAGGAAAATTAGCAACCTCATGGGAAAGATCATATTTTATCAAGCACAAGTCGGCCTATCAACTGCAAACCTACTATAGAAAGAGTTTCCAAGGACTTGGAGAGCTGATGACCTAAAAATTTTCTATCTATAGGGGAAATCCTTCACTTTTACCTTTTTTATCTGGGGGTGAATAAAATCTCTTATATTTTGTTCCCTTTTTCTATTCTATATGAGTAAGTCCATTACACATATGCGAGTAAAGAACTTAAATTTCAAGTTAAAAAAAAACTTGGGTAACTTGTCCATATATGACATTATCACTTGAGGAACTGACATCTTCCAAGGTCAAAGGCAAGGACTCAACTATATGAGATGGTCGCCCAATGCTTGAGGAACTCCCTCAATGATTCAATTGATCAAGAATCACCCGAGGTGCACAAGCGACATGTCTCAAACTCTGGCGAGTTCCCTATAAGCTAGAAATAAAACTCATTAGCCTTTGATGTTTGACTTCATAATAACCTAGTATGACCGACTGAGATGAGAACCAACCAAGTTCTCATTTAGGCTTAAGTTAAATAGTGAATCTAACTACCTGTAGAAGAAGCGAAGGGCCGTAGGCACAAAGAACTGTAGGAGAGCCTAATAACAAGGAGAATAAAATACACTGCTCATGCAAGATCCATTTCTTATTGCCTGTCGAGTAGTCTAGGCTAGTTACGTTTAAATTCCTACCCACTTGTTTTGTGAGCTAGTACAATAAAAAAAGAAAGAGAAAAAGAGAAAGAAAAAGAAATGGGATAAAATATTGAGGTTCCATCATTTAGACATAATAACCAACACCAAAACTCAAAAATAG